>JAJNNQ010000014.1:297500-897500 GCA_027886175.1 Phylloscopus collybita
ACCTTTCTCACACGGGGAAGATGTTGTGGCAGAACTCGGGGAAGTTTGGGGACACAGATCCCAGCAGCCTCTCAGGAGTCACTGACGAGCGCTGCCTGGAAGGGAGAGCAGCAGCTCTGGCTGAGTTCAGCAGCAGAGCCTGGAGTTGTGCAGCTCCAGCCTCTTTAATAGCAGAGCTTTTGGGATTAGTGTAAACAGATTCACCACTGGAGAGCAGATCAGAGAGCGCTACGCAAATCCATGCACATGTGGTTAGAGGGGGAGCCAGGTACGCTCTGCAAACTTGGAACAGGTTTCCCAGTCTGGGGGCAGAATCTCCCTGGCTTTTTGTTCTGTGTTTCCAGGGCACCCAGCAAAGTGAAAGCATGATTCTTAATTTGCTCACAGAGGCACTACCACAGCAAACAGAGTAAACGGTGATCATTTTTCAACATTCAGTTCCCACCTCTGGGATACATCACCTTGTATTGAAACAAAAACCTTTCTCTCAGGTCAGATGTGTCAACAACTGTAAAGAGTTACCCGTGCCAGAAAGTGTTTTTTTAGTGGAGATAATGCTTCAAGCACAGCTCTTAAACTTAAGAGAGAAAGATTTCCCTCCACGTCCTATCACCAGTATCAGGCACAAATTACTTATCCTGGATATTCCGCCACTATTCAACCAACAGAAGAAGGGAAAACTTCCTTCATGTAACTTATTTACATGTGCTTCAGCAAACCTCTGAGTTTCTAACTCAGATCAAAGGTCCTTTGAGCTGTTTTAAAGCCTCATTGCAGATGCAGGCCCTCATTGCAGGTACAGGAAAGACAGGTTGAGGCTGGGAGCAGAGAGAAACCCAGCTACCTGTCAGATGAGCAGCCTGAGCCCAGAAAGGGATCCAGAGCTGCTCTCCCTTGCAGGATCCAGCACAGATTCCATCCATAAACCAATCCTCTCCCTGCTGCCCCTACCAAAGGAAAGGGGAGGAGACCAAAGAGCCACACCAGCACCTCCTGAGCCAGCCAGAGCCACCCCTCAGCCTCTGCTGCAGTCTGGGGGACACCAGGGCTGTGCCACAGCCAGGATTCCCTGCTTTTTGTCCTTTCCTCCCAGCTCTGTGCTCCGTGTGAGTCAGGCTCAGGGCTGGGATTGCAGTAAGAGCAGCCTCAGGCCAGACTGCTTCATTAGCAGAGACATCCTGACAGCCCAGCACTCAGGGAGGGCACAGGTGCCTGTTCAGGGGAGGGAAGGAGGATGCTGGAAAGGGCTTTGCCTCTGAAAAAATGCTTTCCCAGGAACTGCTGGGCTGTTTTAATCCTGCTGCCATCAGGAGATGCTGAACTCATGGTCACATTAAGCCTGGCTGTGTCCCAAGTTTTCCTTTTCCTTTTCCTTTTCCTTTTCCTTTTCCTTTTCCTTTTCCTTTTCCTTTTCCTTTTCCTTTTCCTTTTCCTTTTCCTTCTCCACTCCCTCAGCTTCCTGCCCGCCTTCCCTCCTGCAATTATCATAACAAGCAATGGGCACACAGAAGAGCTGGCTGTCCAGGAATGTGTCTCTGGCTGGAATCCACGGCCAGGTTACAAGAAGAAGAAATGAGTGACCATTGAAAAGCAGATAACATGAGGTGTGCCCTGCTGGCATCAAACAGGGCCATGAAAAATAAACCATGGGTGGGTTGCTCCTGTAACTCAGGTGAACACAAACATGAGGGCACAGAGCAGCTTTTTTGGGGTGAGAGAGGAGCCTTTTCCAGGAATCCTTTGGAAGTGATGTGCCAGCAGAGTCTGGTGTAATCAAGGTGTGACTGCTTTTAATACACACTAGGAAGATCAAATTAAGGACTCAGTAGAACCTGTCTTGACCAATTTAGGAGTGCTGAAGTGCTAGCTCGAGCTAGCTCCCAACACGTTAATTAGAGCCAACATCTTCTGAAGCCTTTAAATCACTGAGTGTCTCTGCAGAGAGGTTTGGTGCTGCTCTGATTCTCCTCCTTTCCAGAGACTGTGCAGTGGAGTGGCTGCCCTGGGATCAGCACCCAGCACCTCTCCAGCTCAGAGCTGCACCCCAGCAGGGTGCAAACCCCTCCAACATTGAGCTGGGCAGTTCTGGTTACAGCAGTGAGGAGCTGGCTGTGCAGACAGGCCCTGCTGGGGGCTGTGTCTGTCCTGCAGGGTCACACACGAGTGCAGCCAGTGTCCCTCTGCCAGAGCCAAACCTGACTGAATCCCCACTGGGACTCCTGGGACATCCCACAGGAGCTCCCCAACACGGACCTGTGTTTCTGTAGGGGATTCTCACTGCACGTCCTGCTGCTGGGCTTTCCCCGCAGTTATTTCATGGATTGTGTGAATTCAGGATCTCCAGCATCACATGGTCCCGTCTAACATTTGTTATATTTGAACAAAGATCACCCCAAAACATCCCCACCAACAGTGAAGGCATGAGCAGCAAACTCACAAACACAACCAAGAACTTTGTGCTCAGTCCTCACTCACAGCTCCATCACTGAGGAACCCTGGCTCAGGAGCACGAGGGCTCCTCTTGTTTGGCTCAGTTTACTTTTAAATCCTACAACCCCATAAAAACACATTACTTGAAATAAACCTGTCACCATGACTACACTGCAACAGAGGCTTCAATCAAACAGAAACTTAGATAAGAGATAAGGAAGGGATAACCAAAACAAAACAAAGGGAATTTCAAACAACATGTAAATAGGCATTTGCATTTTTGGATCTGCCCATGGTGATTTGAGTTTCTCAGAAGAGCAGCAACAGCCGATGCAGTGTGGACAGAAAAGCTGCTGCTGCAGCTGGTTACCACTGAGTTTTATTTGTCACACTTCCAAATGGGATCTTTTCTACATGGGGAGTCAGGAATCCCAACCTCTGTCTGTTTTGCTTCCCTGTGGGACTACAGCAGCACCTGGAGACTCCAGACTCAGGTGCTTCACTCACCAGCCTGGAGCAAACATTTCCATCCCTTCTATGGATTTGCAGAGCTCCGTTTCTCTCAAGTTCAATAACTCAATCACTGAGCAAAACCAGGGAACTGTGAGCAGCAACACTGCACACGTGGCAAAGGCAGAAATGTCAGAGCAATCTGCTTATGAGTCATTTTAATGCCCGATGCCTAAAATTATTATCTAAACTCTCTGGCAAATACAAATCACTGTTTTGTTCACAGCAGGAGAGAAGGATTTTGTTTGTCACACATTTTCCTTTAGCCAAAGCTGCTGTATCCAGACATGGCACCCCTGGGTTCCAAGACACATTTCCTTCCTGATTACCTGGGAAAGGCTGGGGAGGAATGTGGGGCCTGAGGAGGAGGAGCAGAGGAGAGAGATCTTTTAAAGTTCCTGTTGTCCCTTGTAAGTCCAACAAGCAGCAGCCACTTCTCACCCATCAGCCATAAACCACTGCTCAGGGGTTAAAGCTGCACTGACCCCAAAATAAAAAAGCCTAATGCACTGTAAATATCCAGGAGACCCTCAAGTCTATTACAACCCAGTTTTTCAGGAGTCTGTCTCTCTGCTATGGTCTCTACTCACAATTACAGCAAAACACTGATTAGGGTGCACATGGGAGCAGCACAGGAAGCAAATATAAAATTGTCCTAACCAAGTAACTGAGTGCATTTGTAAGGATGGTATTGCTTTTAATTAGCCCCAATTTCCAAAGAATTATTGCTTGCTCAAAAAAAAAATAAAAAATCTTTATGGATCCATGAATTATTGAGCACAGGATTCTCCCCCTGCCTCCTGCTGATGCCCGAGAGAGCAGCCCCAGCATAACTCACCAGGGAATTCTCTGTGTTTGACTGCAGGAAATGGTGCTCCAAAAGTCATTCAGTATTTCTGTTAGAACTCCAAGGACTGGATCAGCTCTTGCTGAGTCAAAATGGAAATCAAGTCCCAGTCTGGATTAACCTTCAGAGCAGCAGATGTGTTGTGTTTGTTAGGAGAAATCTGTGTTTGCACTCACGTGCACACAAACACACACACTGGCCATGGGCACCCATGTCATTTTATACACAACATTTATCAGGTTTGTAGTTTCAAACGCAGTAATGCAAATTATGCCATTTATTTCTCTCTTTATGAAATTAATGTGACCCTTTTAGTGTCAACTTTGAGAAGTTTTCTATGGATGTTCTTGGAGCTGCCTTCAGTTGCTGCTGCAGCAGCTACTACAAAATGCACCTAAATCAGTAAATCTATTTATTGGAATGGTCATACAGGACTGCAGCAATGAGACACAAACATAATGCAATTTCCAGCCTCTTCAAAGCAGAAGGAAGTAAACATTTAGCTCCGTTCTCCATGAAATTTGAGTGAAAAAGGGAAACCGTAAGGATGGATGTGACAAAGAGGAGGCCATCCAAGAGACAACACAAATAAATCTGAGCAGTACCTCAGCGGGGACAGGAAGGTGAGTGGTGTCCCAAGCATTCCTTTGGCACTGGAAATACCCCTGGGATTGTCCCTTTTTTCAAGACACCTCCTTCCCTCGGCTCCCAAAACCCCTCAGCAGCAACCTCTGGAACCCCCATCCAATTATCAGATGAAATGCAGGAGGATCAAAGGGAGAGTTGGAGGATAAGCAGGAGCGTGGGATAATTAGCAGCCCTGAGTGAGCTGAGCACCCCTCCCTCCCTCGTTAGCATTTCCCAGCTCCCCTCTGCAGCTCTGGAGCCCCAGGTCCCCTCCTGGTGTCTGTCCTCACCTGCCTGCCCCTGGCACAGCCCCGGAGTGACCCCTGAGCTTTCTGGGCCACGGTTTCACTGCTGGGGAGTGGGACAACAGGGACAACAGAGAAAAGAGGTCAGGAGCTCTGGGGAGCCTGGACACGGAGACAATCAGGGGACGCCAAGAGAGAAATAATAAACAATATACAGATAAGCAATAACTAAATAATATTTCCACAGCTGCCTGCTTTCCCTTGTGTCCAAGGAGCTCTGATCAGGATGGGAGAGGTGTTCCCACTCTTTTCCACCTGGGTAGGACCCTGCAAGCAGCACGGAAGTCTGAAAGGCACCTTAACAATCACGGGGATCAGCTGTCAGGAGCGAGGCTGAGTTAGGAGTTGTTGTCCTTGCAGAAGAAATGGGGGTGGCCTGTCTGTCACATGTGGGGACCCTGGGGTGCCTCAAAGGATCAGGGTGAAAGTGCCTGTGCTTTCCAGGGAGAGCAGCAGCCAGGAACTCTCCTCCATCCAAGGGATAGAGCAGGCCAGAAGGTGCAGAAAGGAAACTGTAGCCTGGAAGCTCCGTCACAAACGGAAGCATTCTCCCCACACTCCGTGAAAATTCCCCACAAATGGGGGAATTTCCCTGTGACAGGTCAGCCAACAAATCAGGCCTTGCCCTGATGTCCTGGTGTTCCTGTCCCAACACCTGGAGCGGGCTCCTGTCCCAATCCCAGGGACAAAATCCATGGGAGGACCGTGGTCACACTGGCTACTGCCAAGGGAACCAAACTGATTGGGCTCACAAGGAATTTGCATGCAGGGAATCAGGCGAGCTGAAATAAGGCTGAAATGTTAATGAACGTCTGGAAAGCACGAGGAAATCCTTGGATTAGAGGTATCCTAGGAACACAACACAGCCAGTGACAGCAGATAAGGTCGGCCTGGGGATTGCATTCAATTTTATCTAAAAATCCAACTTTGCATATGGTGACTCAACAAAAATGTAATGAATGTAAATCGTGTAACAGTGCTGCCCTGTGGATTTGGAGTCATTTTTCATCAGGACTGGTGTGGCTGGCAGCATGCCACGGCTCAGACCCCGCTGCCCAGGCTGGGCACTCCTGGAGCCCAGGCAGGCAAACACGCACCCCAGAGCTGTCCAAAGGCTGGCCCAGGCAAAGGAGTGCCTCACTTGGACCACCCGATCCCAGGGACGAGCAAGAGCTGAAGTGAGTCCCAGGCTGTTCTGCAGTCCAGAGCCCACGGTGCCACGGAGAGCAGCTCTGCCAGCCTTGCCGAGGCACGGCTGCACTCCCTCCAAGCCTGCCAACCCACATTTCCCCGTTGCCTGACACACAGCTCGTGATTAAGGAAGGGCTGAGCTTGTTTAGGAGTCAGGAGTCTCAGCTCAGCGATCCGCGCTGGGCTGCTCCGCTGGGACGCTGTCCCCAGCACCACCGAACCAGATCACGGTCAGGGATCCATCAAACTCCCTTTCCCATAACTTGGCTGAGGACTGGTAACTTTTTCACATCAGACGGCAGAAAAGCCTTTTTCCCTGCTGCCTGTCCCTTTCCGAGCAGCCAGTGCCCCGGGGATGCTCCGGGACAGCGGGAGGACCGCGGGCCGGTGCCGAGCGGGAGACAAGGACGAGGCACGGCCGGGCTGGGAGCGGCACGGCCGGGCCGGGAGAGGCACGGCCGGGCTCGGAGCAGCGCTGTCAGGCTCGGAGCAGCACGGCCGGGCTCGGAGCAGCGCTGCCCGCCCGTCGCTGCTCGGGAACCCCCCCGGCCGGTCCCCCCGGCCGCCGCCGCGGGTTGCTGGCAGCGGCCCCGGAGCCGCAGCGCTGCCGCCGGGGAGAGAGGTAATAAATAACCCGGGGAGCGCGGCGCGGAGCCCGGCGGGCGGCGCAGACTCTGACCTGACAAATACCCACTGGAAAATCATCACCTCCCGCCCCCAGGAGCCTGGAGCCAGCCCCGGGCCGGCCCCAGGCGGGGGGCGGCGGAGCCAGCCGGGCCCGTCCGGCCGCGCCGCCGGGGGTGGCGGCAGCGGGGGCGGCTGCGGGGCCGGGCGGGGCCGGGGGAGGCGGCCGGGGATGGGGATGGGAACAGGGATGGGGATGCAGGCAGGGGATGGGGAGCCGGGGAGGGCTGCCCCGGGCACCCCCAACACACACACACAGAGCAGGATCTCGCCTCCACCGCGGCTCCCCCCGGGCTGAGCGGGACCGTCCCGCACAGCGGCGGGGAGGGATGGGGGGATGGATGTTCCTGCTGGGAATGGTGCTGGTCCCGCCTGCCTGTGCCGCCGGTGGGTGCTCAGCCCTGGAGCCTCCTCTCACCTGCTCCAGGAGAGGCAGCACCCAATTTCCCAGGGGTGAGGAGGAGAGAAGGGGGTGGTGGGGGGGGGGGGGGGGGATGGACAGGGATGCTTTATTTTCCGCCCCATGCAATAAAGTGTGATTATAAAGAATATAACAGGGAGCACAGCTTGAATTCCAATTGGTGGAGGGTCTGTTGTTAACCATCAGGGAACTATTTATTCTCCAGCCTTACTGGTGCTCCTTGGTCAATAATGATAAAGGGGGGAAAGGAGAAGAAGTTGAAGCCATTATAAAGCAGCAATCCCATTACAGAGGAGCAGCAGCAACAGCCCCCCCAGAATCTATGATTCCCTCAGGTCATGTCTCGTGTGCTCAGACCACTGGCCACTGTCAGGATTTACCCTGCATCATTAACCCACCAAAGAGGGTTTTTTCCTTGCCAGAAATGACTGATTTCTCCAGCCTGGTGGCAGTCATCGTTTGGGAAACAGAGCAGCACTCCCCTGCTGCTGAACTATCTCCAGCAATATTTAATAAATAAATAAAATAGCTGGATGCTTGACCAGCTCCTCAGGAAAAGGCAAGACAATGTGGCTGTTTATTGTGATTAAGCATTTGCTGCTCCCTAATTCTGACACTTACTCACACACACAGACAGGCAGCACTGTGTGTGCTTGCCCAAGCCCTGATCAGCTCCCCAAACATTATTTTTATCATTTGCATTGCTCTCCCACCCGGGCCCAGATTGTCCCAGGCTGTACAAAGGAGCAGAGACAGCCCCTGTCCCACACAGCTGCTGCTGCACTCCCAGACTCTGCTCTTTTTTTGCCGGACTGGATTCCACGTGAGCTTTGCCAATGTTTCAGACAGGATCAGAGTCACTCCGGGCCAGCTTTAGAAACTTCTGGCATCCCAACGATGCCAGATCAAAAACCCCAACCTCGGCGCAGAAACCTTAGCCCGGAGTTTGTTTCCTTTGCTCCGCCACAGGGGAGGGGGTTGGCTTGGAAGGTTTTGGTTCACTGGCTCTGCTCCACCCCGGGGGCTCCACGAGCTGCCTGGCTGCGCACCCAGAGCGGAACAGCCGGCAAAGGGGGCTCCAGCCTCCCTCCACCGCACAGCCCGCGCACAACTGAGCTGTCCCGGCATCGAGCCACACCTCACCCCTCTCCCTGCTGCTTCCCAACCACAGCAAGGTTCTCAGAAGCTTTTCCCGACTCAGACCCGTTTCCCCAGTGGAGATCCCAGCAGCAGCATCCGACCCTGCCCAGGAGGGAGCGGGAGTGGGAGCCTGGGCTGGGGCTGTTTTTAGGGCTGTCGTGGGTTTCCCGGAACTCACAAACCCTGACCCTCCTCACCAGCTCCGGGAAATCCCTGTTTGCAGGCAGCTTTGCCACTCCCCGTCTGCATCCAGGGAAAAGTCCTGGAAGCACAGGAGTTGATGAGGGGCAAGAGAGGAGGAGGCTGTGGGGAGTGTGGCTCTGGCGGGGGATGGGATTTGGGGGGGGATGAGCTTCAGCCTCCTTTACATTCCTTTGAATATTGTGTCCTTAACCTGCAGAGCAGGTTCCTTCTTCCAGCTGAGTTATCCTGTTACCAAAACAGGACCTTTTGGCTCAAGACCTGTCACTTACAGGCTGAGGTTCCTCCAGGCAAACACTGAAACATTACTGGCAACTCAGAAAGCGTTTTGCACTTGATCATTGTTATTTACACACAAGGACCCAGATGTAAAGCTCCCACTCCCGTTTTGAGCACTGGAAATGTCCCTCAGTTGTCACCGATTTTAAGAGTAGCACGGAGTGAAGCTGCTCTAAAGCGGCCAAGGAAGTTCCTCCCCAAAGAGAACAAAGATTGCTTCAAGGGCAATCGTGAAATTAAATCTCTTTTAATATGCAAGACAAAAATGAGCACCTAGGAGAAGCAGGAGAAGGAAGGACAGCAGCGAAGGAATTGGAGACCATGACTTCAGATAAAAGCTTGACTTGAAGCCTTGGTACAACTACACCCAAATCCTTCTGTGGGAGCCCAGGAACGAGGTTCTTAATGGCTGAGAAGGAGCATTAGAGCTGCTGCTCGGGGACAAAGCCATGTTTCTTCCCCTGAACAGGGCTGCTGTCTTTTTGCTGTGTGATGCCTTCCATAAGCTCTTCTGGGGATGGGGGTATAAATCATAATAAAGCTATGGCATGGCATATAAATCATAATAAAGAATAATGATACGTAATAAGGATGAATAATATTAAGGGGAGGGTTGTGTGAGAGAGGCTGCACACACACACAGACACACACACACACACACACACAGAGAGCTGTGCAAACACAGACAGGGGAGGTGGCTCTCACTGTCAACACATTGATCCCAACACACTGCACCACCTTCCTTCCCCACACATGCCAAGGCAGGGAATATCCGTGTGCAGGACTCTCAGTGCTCAGAGGGTCCCAGAAGGAATCACAGTGGGAGTTTCACCCCCCCAGCTCCTGGGCCTGGCTGCACACAGAGCTTCCCCTCTGCCCAACTGCAAATTTAGCCCCAGCACGTCCTGCCTGTCTCAGGGCATGGTGATGGGAGCAGGGACATTGCTCCCTGTCACCCACCCCTGCACCCCTCCAGCGAGGCAGGGGATGGAAGTGGGAGCTCTAATTCCCAATTCTGCTGATTGCAGCCCTGGATGAACACTCCAGCTTCCCCCTGTACAGATGTGTTTGTCAATGGGCAGCGAGGGAGGGAAATAAATCCTGGTTGAGATCTTCAGGGCTGGATGCAAAGAGCACCTGAAGTCAATCCCCAGTGCTTGGGGAGCAGAGGAATCCGAGGTCCACATCCTTCTCCTCCCAGGGAGAGCTGGCCTGCTCAGCTCCTGGCACAAATCGATTCATCCCCTGCCTGCAGATCAGTCTAAATTTGGGGGCAGTTCTGTGTGTTTGGGTCAACAGATTCTCCACAAGAGCTTGAGTCGAAAACCTCAGGGATTGTGAGGTTCCAGGGTATCTGATCAGCCAAAGAGCAGGGGATGGGTCGGTGTAACTCTTCAGAGCTGACTAAATTTGGGCTACTGGTCAAGATCCATCCAAAATTGTCTGCTGGCTGAGTTAGGCAGTTCCATTTTGGGCAGGAGGAGACAGCTTCCCAGGCACTGAACATCAGCAGCAGAAAGAGCACAAGGGGAAGATTGCCTCCCTGGTTAAATGTGTATTTAAAATGCTGATAGCCCACACTGAGACCCCAGAAAAAATGTATTTATCATTGTTATTAACAGTAATAGAAATAAAACCAGTTCTAATAGCATGCAGGGTTTGATGCATTTCCCAAATAAAAGGATTTATTAGTTTAAAGCCTGGGTATTTATTTGTTTCTCTCTCCCCAGTCCTGCCCCCCCCTCCCAACCCTGCTGAATTTTTAATGCCCCCTGTTTCTAATGTCAGCCGTTTTTCTTGTAAAGGTTTTTTGACATAACTTTATATTGCTGCATCCTTTTGTTGTTGCCATTCCCCATCCTTGTTAGAGACTCCACTCCCCTAATGAAGCTTGGCTCCTGCCAGGATAATAAAAGGAAAGAGAACCAGGGCTGAGGAGAGCCAGGGAGAGGGGACTGCCTGTGAGTGTGAGATCAGAAACGAGGGTGACACAACATAAATGCAAGAAAAGTGTCCTCTAGGGACTCCCAAGGCTGTCCCATGGACCTGGGTGTGTGTGAAATGCACAGACACACGGATACACAAAGTCTGTATGGAGCTGTGTGCACACTGTTTGTGTGATTTTATACACACACTGATAGTGTGGAAGGAGACGTTGGGAAAATGTGCCCTGCAGGTGCCAGAAGCTGGGGACAGTCTGCCAAATTAAAAAAAAAAAAAAGGATTCAAGATATCCCTCTTGTGCTTTTTTTTTTTTTTTTTTTTGGGGGGGAGGGGGGGCAACTCATGGTCTCACTGTAAGTTATGAAAAAAAAACCAACCAAATTCTACAAAGTTTCTTTCTTTTCTGTCTATTGAGAATGAGAAACTTCTCCACGTTTCTGTGACTTTCCTCCAGTAACAGCCAGGTCTGGTGCTTCAGAAATAACAGAAAACTGGAGCCAGCCCAGCAGCTGCAGCAGGCAGGAGCCTTTCAGAACTGGTTTGGACACTCTGCAGCAGCACAAGCCCTGCTGGGCCTGTCTGGGACAGCAGAGATGCTTGGAGGGCCTTCAGTCCCCGTCCTTCCCCCACAGCAGACTGGGCAGGGAAAAGCAGTGCCCTGGCTCCTCGGCAGGAAACGTCTCCAAAACCATTAGCCAGAAAGCCTGAAAAGGGCCCAGCAGTGCCCAAATCCATCCCTGAGCCTCAGCACACCCTCCTGGATCCTTCAGGGAGCCAGACATTCATCAGCTCCATGTGCAGCAAGGTTACCCCCGGGATAGTTCGCTGCCTGCCCACAGCCACAGAGAGCAGCGGGCTCCAGCTGCAGCAGCAGTGCCTGAAGGATCTGTTCTGACTTGTTTCCAGTGGGATCTCGGGCTTTTAAACCCATCAGACACATTAACGTGAGGAGAACCTCTAGATATTTGTGGCTTTCAACCTCTGAAATATTTAGGGCCATGCACAGCCCCACTCAGCTGTCGGCAGCAGTGCCACAGGCTCGAGAGAAAACTCCATTTCTCCCTACCAGCCCAATTCTAAAATTCAAACCCCAGAGTCATCATGTCTAGGCTTGGCTTACACACTAATTCTACCCTGAAAAGCTTAATTGAAATTTCAGGTGGAAATTAATCTGGCCACCTCTTGTTCCCTAATGGATTTTGATCTACTTCTCCACACTGTGACAATTCCTGGCATGGTAAGTGATGTCTGTTTTGAAGAAGGCTGTAATTATGAAGTCTGCAGGGAACTGTAGGTCAAGCCAGAGATGCAATGACATAGCTCTTCCTAGACCAGAAAAACAGGAATGACGAGGACTCATGACACTGCAGGAACAGTGACAGATCAGGAAGGAAAATCCTTGCAGCAGATCTGTCTCTATTTCGTTCTTTTTGAGCTGTATTTTCAGAGTTATGGAAAAAAAATGGGACTGATTTTTATAACTAGAACATCATTTACTGCCCCCCATCCAAAATTCTGTGACGCAGCTGCACCTGTGCTGTCCCTGAGGGCAGGACACACACCATCATCTCCTGGTGACAGGAAATCAGCCCCAGCTGCCCTCAAGGTGTGTGTGATCTTAAAAAGCCTTTTTTTGACCTAAAAGAGCTACAGAGACCTCTTCCAAATCAACCCCAAAAATACCTGTGCCAAAGCAATTCTGATCAATGAGTCATGAAAGCCACAGTGACATCCAGACAAACCCACTGGTGGCACTCAGGGTGCCAGGATGGAGCCAAGAAAAGAAAGAATTGGGGATGGATGGATGGATGGATGGATGGATGGATGGAGGGATGGATGGATGGATGGATGGATGGATGGATGGATGGAGGGATGGATCAAGGGGAATATGCTCCACAGCCAGCAGTTCCTCAAGGAGAGAAGATCCTTTTCCCTTTGGCAGACCATGGACACAACGGGCAGGGGCACAGTGGCACTGGCTGCAGAGCAGTTCTTTAAATGGGGACAATCCATACAAATGTGGTTTTTGGAGGGGGGAATTTGTTGTGGTTGTCAATTTGAATTGAATTTCATTGACAGAGCTGCTGAAGGGGCCCAGCAGGTTCCCAGCCATGGTGAACACAGAAACACATCCCAGCCAGGGCTGCAGTGCTCAGGAGGTGCAGGCTGTGCTGTATTAATATGCAAAGTGTGCCTGCCTTCCCAATTAAATGGAAAATGCTATGATTAAAGGCAGTCAGAAGATATTAGATGGATAGTGCTGAACCACGGGCTTTATTTCCTGCACACAGGAGCCCCACAGGAGTGCAGGGAGAGAAACTGAGCTGGGAAAGGGGAAATGCTGTTTACAGGAGGGCTGGGTGAACACAGAGCTTCATCCTGGGCTCTCAGACATGGCCCTGGAGGGAAGGGAAGCCGAGCACCGCTGCTCACAGCAGCCCAATCATTTTGGGCGGCGGGAGGTGTGAATCACAGCAAAAAGCCCCAAAGAGCGTCACAATTCAGAGCTGCAGAGCCCTGAGGCAGAGCTCCGAGGGGACAGACCCTTCCCAGGCCCCCCCTTTTCCTTGTTAGCATCAGCAGTTTCTCTTTTACCACCTCCCCGGGCTGGGAGAGGGAAACACGGCGGCGAAGTGCAGCGTGCTGGATAATTTACAATTAAAGCCGTGAAGATGAGAAGATAAAACAGGAAACATTAATAACTGAGGGCAGGGTTCCCTTTGCCTGCCTGCTCTAAATCAGCCCCGGAGCTTTAACCCTCCTGGCTGTGCCCGGAGCCCCAGGCCAGGCTGGCAGTCCCCCCTCACTCCTGCTGCTGTCTCTGAGCTCCGCTGCACCCTGTCACCCGCGCACTCCCTGCCCGTGTTTCATGGCTTGCATTTAATTAAAAGAGATGGCAAAGTCAGGTATATTTATGGGGGCTTCTAATCCTCACACTCGCATTTCCAGTTGCCATGGGTTTCCTTCCTCCCCCACCCCCAGCCCGGAACGTGCTGCGGGATAAAGCCCAATAAATTCTGCTCCGTAATTGGCTCTGTGGTTTAGGGGTCCATCCATCCCAGCGCTGGGGAAACAGAGCCCTTCAAAAAAAATGACTGCGAGGACAGCAAAGCCCGGGGGAAGGGGTTCCAGAGCGCTTCATCTCCTCCTGTGGCCGCTGCTGAGCTGTCCCAGGTAGGAGGTGGGAGCGGAACCCCGCCGGGGCCGCCTGCGCTCACCGGGCTGCAGCTGCACCGCTGAAATCCGGCTTTGCTGCCCGGCTGCGCCTCTCTGAGAGCAGGAGAACACCCCAGGGCACCAGCACAGGGCTCTCCCTGCCCGCCCAGCGTGCAGGCTCACCTGCCTGAGGTATTCATGCTGGGACTGCGGGTTCCGGAGCTGCTCTCACCTGCCCGCGCTCCGTGGGCCCTGGGACACTCCTGAAACCACCACAGACTCTTCTGGAAAAGGTCCCCACAGCTTGAGGAATACAGAATTCGAGCTGCTCGTTGTCTTTAGGCAGGGATTTCAGCAGCAATGTGCCCCAGGTGAGGCCACGCAGAGGAGAGAGAGGGTGCCCATCTCTGCAGAGCCAGAAGTTCTCCCACCTGTGCTCTGCACTTGGGATGTCACCTCTCTGCTGGGGACAACAGGAACTGTCCCTGTGCACTCACCCTGCTGGGCATCCTGAGCAGGATTTAGTGGCTGTAAACTTCCATCCCTCAGGGAAAACCTTCTGTAGGAGCACCCACACCTGGTACCAGCACAGCAAAGCCTCCCTCCACACCCAAACTCCCCTGAAACACCGAATCCACATTCACTGCTCAATGCAGTTACACACAAGGAGGGAGAAGTCGGATTTCCTCTGGGTTATTCATTTAAGTAAAAGAACAAAAAAGACATTAGGAAAGAGGAAAGAATTCTGTGACCCTGTCACATATTTGCCTGCCCCAAAAACACAGAGTTATGGCCAAAGCTGTCAGCCTGCCTGGCACTGCTCAGCCTCTGCTCCTTCCCTCTCCTTTCTCTGTGACGTTAGCAGGAGTTAACATCCCTTAACTCACTGCTTTCCACTTTCTGGCTTTATGTCTAATGTTAATGTTATTTAAACGTCGCCTTTTTTTTTCTCTGTGAATTTCATGATGAGTTTCTTATTTCCCTCCATTTTTTTTAAGGAATAGTTTATTAAGAAAAGCTGACTGCACCCCCAGCCCGTCTCCTGGAACAGCACTGATGAATAAAAAAAAACCCCCTCACAGGAGACAGTTTTATTCTGTTGATCGGAAGTCTGCCAGCCCAATTTATGATTGGACATAAGATCTCCAAATCTGGATTTATGTGTTGTAGCATAACGACAGGTCAATGAGATTAAAACTATGTTCATGAGAGAGCTGTGAGGCAATTTGAGTTTCATGGTTCTGTGGTGATTGGGCATTCAGTCTAAGAAAACCTGCCTTAATAAAACACTCCCAGCCCGGGAACAATCTGCACATTATTCATTATTGCAGCCTCCCCAACACCCCCTCACCATAAAGCCAGAGCAGGGGGAGCAGCTCTCCCCCTCCTCCGGTGCAGATGAAGCCATCAGGGAGATGGTGCCACTGATAACGAATGGGCTGAATTAACAATAGGAACACTTTTCTTCCTTATCATATGGTTCACATAATCAAAACAGGGCAGGGGAGTGGGAGGGGAGAGGAAAAGTCTCAGCCTCTCAAAAGTCTCCTCCACCAGCTGAAAAACACTGGGAGTAAAGGCAGCAGCTCCTGATCCCGTCCAGAGAAGTCCCTTGCCTTCAAGCTCCTGTTTATTGAAGAAGCATCACCCTGCAAACCATAAACCCCGGGCTGAGCTGAGCCTTGGCCAGGGCCCTGGACTGGCTGAGCTCACCTGGACCAGAGCAAACCTGTGGGAGTCAGAGCCAGGGGCCTCCCAGGGCCAGCCAGCCTCGTGTTCCCATCACAGCCCTGCCAAACAGGGCTTTTCTCTTCAGGATGTTTCAGTCGTCATCAATGCTTCTTTTCTTCACCATCCTAATAAAGATTTGAACCCAAAAGAGATCATGTGGTAGGAAAGTGTTCCATGCTTTGTTTCCATGTGGACTCTGTCTAAATAAAGCAACTCCTCATGCTCCTTTCCCCATCCAGGTACAAGGGCCAAATTCCCCTTGGCCTGAGGATGCCCAGCTCCAGTAGATCTGGTAATTGCTGAGGGTGCTCAGCACTTCTGAATATTGAGCACAAATGCTGAAAACCCAGAGCAGGAGCACCTGGAATGCAACAGCAGCAGGCCAAGGACAAAGGAAGGACGCAAAGAAAGGAGCCTGGAAAGGGACAGGGCCCAGAGGAGGCACTGGGAGCTGTTATTTGTGCTGCTCTTTGACTGTTCCAGTCCCTCTGCACTGCAGACCCAAAGCAGGGAGCCCCGTGCACCTACAGAGCTGCTGCTGCTGCTGCTGGAGGGGCCAGAACTGTTTGTGGAGCAAACCCATCTCAGATAGGCAGCGAGATACCAGGACGTTCCTGTTTCATCCTTGTTTAATCTGCTCTGTTGTCAGGCAGGGCACTGGGCCAGTGCAAATTCCCACTGCCTCAGCTTCAGGGGGGGACTGGCTGCAGAATTTTCACAAATAAAAGGAGAAGCGAAAAGCGCCGGCAGCACCAATCTGATTACAGAGTCATTTATTTTCTGGTCGTTAATAATTTGTGCAATAAAAGATTGCGTGCCTTTCTGAGTTAGTAGGAGTTATTGGCATGAATTTCCCTCCACACTGGTGTGAGTCTGTGCTTGGAACATAAATTATTAGTTTCTTATCGCACTCCTCCTCATTTTTCATGCTGCCACAGCCGGATCGCCAGGAGCCAACCCCTCAGCCTCGCTCTTATTTTATGCTGCACGGGAAAGGCAGCAAAGATGGCTTTTCCATCTTTAATTACACAGCTCCCTCCTGCTTTCCTCCCTCCCAGTGTCCCCACCTGAGCTGGGCCGTGGCCCCTGTGCAGCTGGGGACAGACAGGTCCTGTGCCATTTGCCAGCCAGTGCTGTGGTGAAAACCCCCTTCTTTGACAACAGCCAGAGCAAGGGAATGACAGCCCCAGCAGCCTGCCAGCTCCTGTCACGGAGCTCTCTGGAAGCAAACTGCATGTGTGGATCTCAGCTGAGCAGAAAAGGAGGCTGGAATTCAGACCATCCTGGAAAGAGGAGGAGGAAAGTCCTGGCAGGGAGTCAGGCCCTACACAAGATGGTTGTGGCTCCAGTGGAAGATTGAGAAGTTTGAGGCCTGGCTGTAGCTGTGGAAATGCCTGGGCTTTCTCTTGCTAAGCAGGTGAATGGTAACAACAGTCCCCGATGAAACAGATACTTCACACTGCCACAGTATTTGAAGTTTAGTAAGGGAAGAATTAAAACTGATTTAAAAGCCATCAAAACAGCCTCCTTGTTCCTCTGAAGGAAGGCAGCAGCACTGAAATGCTGGTGAATGATGCTGACTGCCCTGTGAGGTCAGCAGCGTGCACAGAAACCACCCCAAACCCCTCAGCATCACCTCGTGGTGCTCTCCATCCACTCCACGTCCCCTCCAGGGTGCCCCAGGAACATCTGCACCCACATCTGCTTCCCTTCCAGGGAGTCCTGACAGGCTCGAGCACATCTGGAGCTGCAGATGAATTTGCCAAGGGCTGTGCAGGCCAGGAGTGCTCCAGAGAACAAAGCAGGAGGTGCAGCTTTGCCTTCCCTGCCTTGAAAGAAGCAGCTGAGGGAGCAGCACCATTCCCAGTCCTGGACCCACACTCCCCAGCTCTGCCTCTCCACTGCCCCTGCAGACACTCTCTCCCTCCCAGAGCCCTGACACAGAGCCCTGGGGGTGCTCAGGGCCCCCTGCCCACAAAGGTCACAGGGAACATTCCCCAGCCCAAGGGGATTTACAGACACACCCTTCCCAGGTTTGAGATCATGGCTGGAAGCAGACACTGAAAAAAAGATTGAGCAGGAAGGTACCTGGCAGCAGAAACAGCCAGAGGTGAGGAGGAAATGGAGCCACCAGGCTCAAACCCAGAGCAGCTGAGAGGGGACCCATTCAGGGCTTCATTCACCTCATGTGGAACAAAGGTCCCCAAATCGCACCAAATTTATTGTACCTCCTTGGGATAGGCAAGGTCTATCCTTGGAGAGGAAAATACTGAAAAGAAAAAAGAAAACAAACTTAACTGAAATCTCAGGCTTTCATCAGGCCCCTAGATGGAACATTTGATGCATTGGAGGACAGTCCCCAAGTGCTCCAACAAACACATCTTCACTCTTCCTTTGATCCAACAGTTCCAAGATATTTATCTCTGCTTTTTCCACTTCCCAGGAGAACTCCCTTTATCACAACCTATTCCACATTTGTTTTGCTGCCATCAACACCTGCCAGGGCCATGCTTTCTGCAGAATAAGTTGGAATGGTGCCACAGGCAGGATTTGTCAAACAGGGCCTCCACACAGCCTCTTGGGGGATCCCCAGACCTGGGCCCAATTCCACGCTCTCCCAGTCCCTCCAGCCCGTTCCTTACATTTGATATTTGACTGCAGTGTTCCGGGAAGGGGAACTGTTCCCCCATTCCTAAACACTTTCACTGTGCCCTTCCTGCAGACCTGCCACCCCTTGGGGTGAAGGCTCTCCTTCAACCTCTGTGGTGAGTACACACCAGAAACGGGGGGAAATGACGGAAAAAAATCCACGCTACAGACACACAACATTTCCAGGTGTGTCTTTGGTAGGGTGTGGGAATCCACGGGGAGACAAAACAATAAAGTATTGTACTTCCCGTGTACGGCTCTGCATCAGAGCGACTTTGTGAGTAATCCGATTATCTCCCCTCCGGAATCAAAACAGCGAGGGAGAGAGGTTTTCCCCTAATCCTAGCGCCATCTCTGGGAACGCTTCGCCGTGCAGAATTACTTTCACAGTGGGGACGGGAATTAGGGGAGAATTTTCCTGCTCCCCGGCATGAGCAGCTGTGGGGACTCCCCCCAGCCTGGGCAGCATCCCAGAGCCGGAGCATCATCCCAGAGCCGGGGCAGCATCCCAGAGTCTGGGCAGCATCCCGGAACCGGGGCAGCATCCAGGAACCGGGGCAGCATCCAGGAGCCGGGGCAGCATCCAGGAGCCGGGGCAGCACCTCAGAGCCGGGGCAGCACCTCAGAGCCGGGGCAGCATCCCGGAACCGGGGCAGCATCCTGGAGCCGGGGCAGAATCCCGGAGCCGGGGCAAAATCCTGGAGCCGGGGCAGCATCCAGGAGCCGGGGCAAAATCCTGGAGCCGGGGCAGCATCCAGGAGCCGGGGCAGCATCCCGAAGCCGCCCCGAAGCCGCCCCGGAGCCGCCCCGGCGGGCTGCGGAGCGGGCGGGCTGGCTCAGCCCCGGGGGCTCGGCCGGGGGCCGGCCCGGGCTGGCGCCGCTCGGTCCCCCCGGGGCGCTGCCGCCGCCGCCGCGGTCGGAGCGGCCCCGCCGGCGGAGCGGAGCCGCCGCCACGGCTCAATTAACGCGGCGGCCCCGGCGCTGCCTCCCCCGGGCGCTGCGGGCGCGGCTCGCCCGCTCCGCTCCGCCGCCCCCGCGCTCCCCGGGCGGCCCCGGCGCGGCGGAGGGGCCCGGGGGGAGCTGCGAGGGGCGAGAGGCTGGAAAAACACAGCCCTGCCAAGAGGCGGCCGGCCCCGAGCCGGGCACGCACCGCGGGCTGCGGGGAAACGGGACTGCGGGGACCGAACCCGCCCTCGCTGAGACCGGCCCGGGCTGGAGAACCGGGCAAAGCCCGCGGGGACCGAACCCGCCCTCGGGGAAAGTGTTCCAGGCTGGAGAACCGGGCAAAGGATTTGAATTCCTCCTCCACTTCTGTGCAGGCAGAAAATGGAAATGAAGGAGCTGCTCTGTTGCTTTGGCAGGCGCTTCAGTTTGGTTGGGTTTTTTTGTTTTTTTCCCCCTGCATCCTGACAATTAATTTGCATTATTACAACGGTAGGAAAAGCTGCAGTTGCAAACCCCTGCTGCTGTGGGGAAGCTGGGGAGGACTCTGGCCTGGGGCAAGGCTCTGTTCTAGCTTGGCCTGGAGTCCCACAGCACAGCCGGGGTGGGTATGAGAAGAGCTCCAGAGCTGCCTCCTCCCTGCCCCTGCACAGAGAAACAGGGAAAAAAAAAAAAAAAGAATAAGAAAAAGGAAAAAAAAAATATTCTTTGCATGGATCTCCTTCCCATTGCAGCTGTATGGGGTTAAGCAGATTCCAACCCACGGCCCCATAAGGGGTTGTGTGGGGTTCCCCACAGCTGGGGCTCCCCGGGGCTGCCTTCCTGGGAGGGCTGCACACAGGTTCCCTGCACAGGGACAGAAATGAGAGGGGACAAAGCCTTTACAGGAAAGGGATGAGCGTGTAGGCTCCTCATCACTAATTCCATTAGGGGTTATTAAATCTACTACCCCTAAATAAGGTCAGAGGGTTTTTTTCTGTTCCCAGTCTATCCCTCTGCTGCTGGCAGCAGCACCAAGATTCTTTGGGTGTACCTGAATCTGCTTTCTTTTCAGCAAAGCAGCTCCTCAAAATAAAGCAAATTCCCAACTTCGTGTTCTGCTAGCTGCAAAGGGATCACAGAGGGATCAGGAGGAAACCCTGGTATTTCTTGTTTGCAGTACCAGACACTGCAGCAGGTGCAGAACGTGACTGTGAGCTGCAGTTAATGCTGCAAGCAGCAGACAGGGCTTGGGGGATGAAATCTGGAATTCTTTAGTGAAGGACAAGTCCCTGTCCTGCCCCTGCCAGTGGCACTGCCCAGACCTGTGTGCCAAAGGAAACAACACACACTGCCTCAGGCACTCCCAAATGAATCTGCCTCCCAAATTCCCTCGAGTTTTCTGCCCTGAGTTCTGAATTTTCTGCAATTTTTCTCCCTTGCTCCCACAGAGAGAAATCCCCTCCCAGGAGAATGGGAGGTTAGCACCCTGTTCCCTGGGGTTTGCCACAGCAGAACAGCTTTGGGTGCTGCAGGTGGACACTGTGCTCTGAAAATAACCCAGCTGGGAGCAACTCTGTCCTGCCACATCCCAAACAGGTAATTCTGAGGATTTCAGCTTTACCATCTGCCCCTCTGACAGCCAAACTCAGTTCCTGGGCAGATAAGGAGTTATCCCATATGTTGAGGGATACCAGATCAATTTGAGGTGTGATTTTAAGTGACTGAAAAAAAAAAAAAAGAATACACATTTCAAACCAGGCTTTTTCCAGTTTAATTTCTATCAGAGTTCCAAATGAAATTGGGAAAGGGAGCTGGCACACCTCCACTTCCAAATGGACTTTGCCTCATTCATTTCATTGCTGAGCCAGTCACAAAGCCAGGAGAGTGGAACGTGCACAAGTCAGGTTTTTCAGTGTAAAACCCACAGGTTTTACAAGCACAACCCCCCAGTGAGCAGCAGGGCATTCTCTGCCCTTGTTGCTCTCCTGCCCTCCTTTATCCCAGCAATGAGGAGCACTCAACAAAGCTCAGCTTCCAGGCTGGAAAACAGAGAATACTTCTGCTGCTAACAGCTCTGCCAAGAGCAGTGCCAACATTCTGGGCACCCCATCCCCTCCCAGGAAGGAAAAACAAGCTGAGCATTCCCATCCCTGGCTCACAGGGAGTGGAGCTGGGGTTAAATGTCAGCCTCATCAAGGGCACAGCGAGGATGCTCCATCCCCATCACGCTTCAAAGAAGGAGAGAGGCGATGCAGGAGGGGAGGAAGGCAAATAAATAAGGACAATGCACAATTTATGAAGACAAGAAGGTAGTAAGTGCTACTCACCCAGAGTGTAAATTGGTATTGATGTCACAGCACAGCCCAGCCAAAAAATAATGATGATGATAATTTAGGGCTCACACTATATCTCACTCAAGCTACAGTCCTACCCAACAGCAACTCTCACCCTGCCACTTTCCTCCCCTCCCCTATTCATTGGTGTCCTCCTAAATCAAATACACTCAATGTTGATTTGATTATATTTCCTTATTTTATTTGCCATCCATTGCTCACTCCTCTCCTCCTCTCGGGCCCTCAGTGGGTGTCTCAGGGATGTTCTGGTCCCTGGCAGTGGCAGAGGAACAAACCTGTCCCGAGGCCACAGCAGTGAGGATGCTCAGGCTGGGGAGGATCCCTGCATCCTGCCCAGCCCTCATCTGTCACGCTTTAATCTCTCCTCGTTTATGCCTCAGCTCCTGGCTCCCCTCTCCTGCCTCCCCAGGTTTATGGCCCTGCCTGACTTCCCTCCTGTAACATTTTACTGCTCCGTTATGGGCCCTCGGGGGCCTCATTTCCACAAGTGCTGTTTTTGCTGTAGTTAAGCCTAATTCACTGGGTTCCAGTTTGCTCTCAGTTCCCAGGCTCCCTTCTCCTGCACAGCATTTTCTTGTGGATGGCAGATTCTAATATTAATATTTTTTTGAAGTATTAATCTCCTTTGAGGTGTTTCAAAGCCTGAATTAACTCCCCCTCCCTCCATATAGCACATTTTTTTCCTGTTTCTCCTGGGTGTGCCTGTGCCCCTGGCCCCCATGAGGGCTGGGGGACCTTGAGAAGGAATCTGGGATCTGCTCTCATCATCCATTTGATTTCTCTGGGAATGGCAGAGCCATCCTGGGAGAGCCTTGGGAGCCAGGAGTGTCCCTGTGTGTGCCTCCAGTGCAGCTGACAGCGTTCTGCTCCTCCAATGTTTGTCTGTATTCTTTGGGTTTTGTTTTTTTTTCTTTTTCACATGCATTTTCACGTTGTCATTAGGGAATTAAATACTTTCTTTGTCATTTATGTTGGTCTCTTCCCTAAAGCTGTGTGAGGGCACTCTGTGACCCAGGTACAGACACAGGTAAGCACACACAGATAAACAGAAATGGGCAAACGATTCATCTCAGTCCATCTCCCTAAGCAAGGCTCGTTTTCCAGTGCTGCCTTCTTCCACTGCCCCAGCTCCACCTGGGGCTGTGATTTATTTTGTTCATGGACCAGTTTGCACATCAAAGCACAGCACCATCCACGTCCTTCTGCACTCTGCCTGAGCCCAAAGCACAGGATCAGGGCAGAAGACACACAGAGGCCACCTGGTCATGGCCAGGGCTGTCCCTGTGGTCCCCAAGCAGAGGGGACAGTGGGGCTGTGGGGAGCAGGGTTCTCCACAGGTAACTGATCCTCTGTGGGTGACCTGGCTGGGCTTTGTGCCCCAAAAGGACTGAAACTGCCTAAAGAAATAAAGGGAAGCTCCACACTGGGGTCCCATCCCACGTGCCAGGCTCTGTTTAACTCTGCTCCAGTAAACCACTGAGCATCAGCTTAATCCCAAACAGCTCCATAACCGTGCCAATTACCTGGGAAAGGAAACATGAATTTGTAAATAATGCTGTCTTCTGCCATTCTCTGTTCTTTTACAGGATCAGAGGCTTATTGCCAGCGTTTATTAGATTTGCCAGCCTATTGCAAGAGATAAATAGGTGTTTGTAGCTTTCCCCTATTTTCTCTGAGAGATAAACTGTGGCACAGAGAAATTAAATGAGCTGCCCGAGGTCATACAATGAACACTTTGGGAACTGCATCACTGGACCAAATCTTTTCTCCTCATTTTTGCGTTTCTGAAAGGCAAACCCTCCAGGGGTTGGGCACACACTGCCAAATGATCTCCCAAATTTACCAATACTGGCACAGCTCCATTCCTACAGAAGCTGTGAGCTGAATCAGACCAGTTGTTATCTTAAGTGGTGACAAACAAAACTAAACCCAGAAATGAAAAGCCAATGCCAAGCACTTGGGATCAGAGCAGAGGAAGAGCTCAGGGTGCTGAGGTTCTGACCTGGGCAGGGGCTCCTGGCTGCAGTGGGACTGCACAGAAATAACATCCCTCAGGTCCACGTTGTTTGGGAATTTTTGTTCTTTTTTATTAAATGGTCTCCTTGTAAATAATGCTGTAAATAAGGCAGCCAGCACTGCCCAGGGGCTGCTGCAGGTGGATACATCCCACGCAGCTGGAGCCCTGGTCCCTGCCCCAGTGTTTCCACACTTTTCCATGGAAAAAGTGGGATATATTCCAGCATTCCTACAGGCACCAAGCACTACAGGCAGTGCACAACACTGTGAGGACTTGGATTGGTGAAAGTGGCTGTCCCTCTCCTCGGGGAGCTCAGCTCACTGACTCCAACCAGACCCATTTATGTGAGCAGTAATTACTGCTCTGAATAAGGGATTAAATCTCCAGCTATTAGACTCTAAAGTAAAAGCCCAAATGACAGACACTAATCTCTTCAGGGTATAAAAGTAGTTTTTAGCTGGTGCATTAACTGGCTGTGTGGCATCATCCAAAATCCCCACTGCATGCTCAGTGTGTGTGCCCTGTGTCCTGCCAGAGCCCAGCCAGCAGCCCCAGGGACAGCAGCAGCCATCCCTTTTCTCCTTTTCTCCTTTTCTCCTTTTCTCCTTTTCTCCTTTTCTCCTGACCAGCAGCCCCAGGGACAGCAGCAGCCATCCCTTTTCTCCTTTTCTCCTGACCAGCATCGCCCCTCCCTGATGGAAACACACCACTGAGAAAGGCAACAAGGGAATTCACCCCTGCCTGGTATTTCAGGGTGATTTGTTGGTATCTCAGTGGTGTTACTCCTGCAAAACTGATCAAGAAGTTGAACAGTCTGGCTGGGAAATAATGAGGAAGAGGAGGGGTTTGTCCAGTGTTGGTGCTGGCTGAGGAACTGGGCATCTCCACGGGTTTGTGTCTGCAGCAGCAGCTCCAGGTGACAAATACTGAGTTTCAGTACTGAAAACTGAGCTGGTGGTTCAATGCGACGTGCAGGTGGTGCCTGCAGAAAGAATCACTGCTGCTGCCTGGTACCTGGCTGCAAATCTGAATCCTGCACCAAGGGCTTCTGCTGGGAGGGAGAATTTCCTTGCCCTGCCTTTTCAATATTCCAGGCCCTTTGGAATAGGCTGTTTCCACCAAATTCCTTCCCAGACAGAAACAACTTAATTTGTCCTTGGTCAAACGCCAGTGAGGAGAATTGAGTTATGCTGGAGGCAGATTTATCACAGGGAATCTCTTGCCACCAGCACCTGAGCTGAGCAATTATATTTTTAATAATAACTTACAAATAATGGCTCAATAGGCAGGATTGAGCATTGATGTTTTTCCATCCCAACCTGCAAATTACTGCATTATGACTCCCACATCGTCCCTCCAATTTTTTATTTCAGACTTTTCCCTTTCTTTGCCACACTCTGCTGATGCAGACGGGGATTCAGGAGGGCTGAGTGAGCTTTTAACCACGCCATTGATGAAAATATTTCTGATTGCCTATTAATAGAACCTCTCTGCTGCCTCCTCCCCAAAGGCTGGTTACTGCTGGTGCTAACATGACAACACTCAAAACTCAGTGATTACTTGAAAATTACAGGTTTGGATGAGAACTCTGTTTCACTCAAGGATGTTTCATCCCACAATGATCTAAAAAGAGCTGGGGTTTGTGACTGATCAGTGCTCTTAATTTTCCCACTTATTTTGCAGCTGCCTCTTTGAGTAATTGGGGGTTGCAGGGCAGGCACATGGAGCTTGTTTCTTTCCCTTCATATCACAGAGCATTCCTGCCCTTTATTTCTTACCTTTGTCTATCAGTCTGAGTAGGCTTATATTTATATATATATATATACAGACACACATGTATTTTTTAATCTGTAAGTCCTGATTGAATTGGAAACAAGTTTCTAAGACATGATTTAAGCAGTAATAAAGGTGGACACCCTGTGCCTTAGAGAGCACAAGCACAGCCCCCAGTGGCTTCAGTGGAGCCCATGGATGTGCTGGAAGGACAGAATCCCTGTGTCTGTCAGCAGCCAGGGCTGAGGCACAGGTGAGAGCCACTGGGTGATTGCTCATTTCCATCGCTGTGGGATCTGCTGATTTGTTAGGTGCTATTAAATATGCATGACAATAAAAAGCCCTGGCCATGAATATAAACCCCAGGGTGGGGTTCTGAGCTGGAAACCCGGCAGTGTCCACACTGAGTCACATCCACATTCCTGCCTCTCCCTCTCTCCTCTGGGGCAGTGAGGGTTTAGTGAAGGGCTGGAGAGGATTCAACTCACCTTCCACCCAGACCTCTGCAGGTCCTGCCTGTGCCCAGGGTGCTGCCTGGGGGTCCTGGGACAGGGTCACACTTTGTCCCCACTGTCACATCCCAGCCCGTGCTCTCACAGGGCTGTCCCTGGAACACCCGGATTCCCTGTGACACACCCTGGGAAAGGAGCGGCCTGACACGGAGATGCCTCAGGCTGCTTGGTTCACTGCCTTTCCCCTTAGAGGGATGTCAAAAACCTGGAGGTTTCTGTGAACTCCTCTAGACAAACTCCCAGCTGATCGTTTCGCAATCCAGAGCCTCCAGGAGCCTGGCCCAGCTTTGTATCACCATCATAAAAGTCGTTAATTTTGCATTTTAATTGACCACAGTCAAAATTTACATATGCAGGAGATGCAAAAGAGTTAATGAATAATCAGGATTGCCACTACATCTCGGGGAATTCCTTATCTTTCTGCTTTCTTTTGTTTCTGAGCACCTTTGGATCCCTCATCTCTGGCCATTCCTGGCACATTGTAAAGGGCTGGTGCTCCCACATTCCCTGTCCATTCCGTGGAGGTTTTACAGCTGGAAAATGGAAATGGAGCAAAGGGAAGGGCACACCGGGACTGACTGGAAAAGCACACGCTGTATTCAGAGCAGGGAAGGAGGGGATAAACCCCACCTGCCCTCGGTAAGCAGAGACTAAATCAAACAGAAAGAAGGGGGAGAGAGAGAAAAGAAGCAAGAAAAGGACAAACACTGAGATTAACTTTGGTCCCCATCAAGGAGCAGCTTTAGGAGTACTCGATTTCTCTGTGTTAGAAATGATCTGCACCTCCTGACCCACTGTTGGTATTTTTCATTCTGGAGAAGTTAACAACAAAACCAAAATAAAGCCCCCTCTGGCATTCTCAGCTCAGCTTCAAGGAATGGGATCCAGACAAACCGCTGGAGGGAAGGAAGGCTTTTGGATTCTGCATTTTATTTTATTAGGTGCAAGTGAGTTATTTTGATTATGTTGGCAAGAAGTGGGGAAGAAAAAGCCTTATGGCAGCAGCTCTGTCCCCTCTCTGCCCACATGTGCACTCCCAGCACCACAGCCACGGGATCTGGCCAGCAAAGGCTCACAGAGGCCAACCTCCACTGTGCATTTGGGAGGCAGGAAAGCCTCTTGTTTTTTTTAAAAAAAACGTATTTTAAATCAAAGCATGAAGGAAGGGAAAGGAAGGGGAGGAGCAAATCTCCCCAGTTTGGGGCATTGCCCTCGGGGTTTGGCATGAATGAATGAATGAATGGCATTCTTTCCAGGCTGCCCTGGAGCTCAGCCTGTGTGGTGGGAAGGGGAGTGATGGGCAGGGGGCCCCAGGGACATCAGAGCTGCTGCCACCAGCCCAGCCCTGCCAGGGGGACCTGGGGGGCCTGGGGGTCATTCTCTGGCTGTCACTGGAGCTTTGTGTGAACCCTGAGCCGTGCAGCTCCTCTGCTCATCACATTCCTGGTGCTCCTCACCTTCCAGAGGGAACAGGGAAATGGGAGCTCTGCCATTCCCCGCACTTCCCAAGGCCCGCAGCTGAGTTCAAGTCATTTAAATTTGAATTTCTGCAAAGATCTCGAAGATCAGCCTCCTTGCCTGTGTGGGGATGCTGTGTGCAGGAATATATCGATATCAAAGGCTGATCCCAGTGGGAAGTGATTCAGATGGATGGAAAAGATCAGAGGCAAACAGCCTTGCCAGGCTGAACGCCAGAACACCAAACACAGGAAGTTAAAAGTGGTGCTTTGACTTCCCTGTCCAAAGGGCAGCCAGAGCCAGGGAAGATGGAAGCTGTGATGCTGCTCACAAGGGTTCCCTGTGTTATTTTCCAAAGGATTTTAGAAGCCATTTATTACTTATGTTCTCAGGACTGCTCTTACTTCAGGAATCCCTCAGTGTGCAGAGCTCACACTGACAGCATCTCTCTCCCTCCCCTGACAGGGATGCAGGAAAGAACAAAACTGTATTTCTCCACAGTGGAACCAGTGATTACAAACTTTCAGACAAGAACTTATCAGCACCTGCCTCCCCTCTCGGCACCAAGGAGGCAGCTTAGATGGCTTTGAGACCCTGCAGAGAGCCAGAAACTCGGGGGGGACCACTGAGTTCCCTTCCCTGACAGAGATCCTGTTCTCGGTACAATCATTGGCAGAGGAGCACACAGCCTGAGCCCAGAATGGGTATGGAAAAACACAGCTTGAGGAGCAGAACTGTCCCCACAGAACCCCCCAGAGGGTCCCAAATTCCCATGAACCACCAGCCTGAAGCTTGGCTGTGAGGCAGGGCCCTGCCCCAGCTGCTCAGCACATCAGGCAGGGCGTGCAGCCTCCCACCAGAGCTCTGAGCACAACCCCAGCCCAGCAGAGGCTGCAGAATCAGCCCTGGGGCTGGGGGCTGAGCAGAGCAGCTGGCCCCTCACCTGGGGCCAGCCTGTGCAGCTGTGATGGCAGAGGGAAGGGAGCAGGTTCTCAGCTCCCCTTGCTGGATGTTGGGAAGGGTTGCAGCAGGAGGAACAGCAATAGCTGGAATTCCTTAGGCTTCATCCAAGCCTACCTGCCCACAAAAAGAGGTTTCTGCATTAAATATCCTTGGCAGGTGGAATGGAATGATGGAACAGACAGATCACAGCTTCAGTGCATCCCTGGGATGACCCTTCCTGCCTTCAGGCCGAGGTCAGGGCGGATTTTGCAGAGCTGAGCCTTTCCCCACGGTCCCTGCAGGCTCTGGGATCCGGGAAACGCCTGCAGAGCCTGACCCTGGGCTCTGAGCCCTGCAGCAGAGCTGCCTCCCCATCCCGAGCTCACCTGCCGGGACAGCGATGGCAGCGCTCACCTGCCGTGCCAGCCCTGGGGCAGCTGCGGGTGCAGGGCAGCCAGCTGGGCTGGGAAAGCACCTGGAACAAAGCCTGGCACTGCAGAGACTTCGGGAAAAGCAGAGCAGCGCTTCCCAAGGTTTCTCTCACAGGGCACCCCGGCAGCTCTGGCAGCCTCTGGGGGCACAGGCAGTGCCCAGAGCAGCCCTGGCGGGGCACAGGGCGTGGGGATGGCGAGCAGGGGCAGTGAGAGCCCGGCTGCTCTCAGCACTGCGGCAGCAAATGGGAACAACGCTTGGGTGGCAGGGAGGGAGCTCCGGGTGCCCCCAGGTGCGAGGGCAGCACCTCTCAGCCCTCCCTGCAGGGCTGCGACACAAAGCTCGGGGGTTCTGGCTGGGACATTGGGCCTGGGTGTAAATGAGCCATTAATTCCCTTAACGCCTTGCTCAGCCCTTGGCTCCAGTGCGTTCCCATCCTTTCCCAGGATCCGGAGCTGCAGGAAGAGAACTCCAGGTTCCAGACCTGCCCCTGAATGCTGCCTAGAAGCTCCAGCTGAAGACTGGCAGCACGGCTTCATCCAAAATGAGCAAAGCTGGCCTCTGCAGAGTGACTCAGTCCTGCCTGATCCATGAATGAATGGAATGTCCAAGCAGTTCACAGATCCCGTGTTCCCACTGACATCACCAATGTTCACAAGGCTGGGACATGACTGCACACCCTGAGCTGGCTGAAGGAATTTAATGTATGTTTGTTTGGGTTTTTTAAAGTCCATACTCTCATCTTATTACTCACAACTATGCTTGGGTACATTTTAATTACCTTATTACTTTTTATCTCAAAATACCTGCCTGAATGAATAAAAAGGTCTCAAAACATACACAAGCTTTTCAAAATCCCCAGTGATTAAACTCCATGCTGCTCCAGAATTTTATCAGAATTTCATGCTCAGGAATTTTATCATGGTTGTATTTCCTCTAGATTCATAGTTGCTTTCTGATCTGATTAATTCCCTTTCTTTCTTTCTGAACGCTCAGGGAATTGTTGCATGTCCAAATGCTCTGGATTCTTCCTGACACCCGCTGATTTATTTTGATGCCTGCCATTTCTTACAGCAGAAAAGCTGAGAAAAGTGAGAAGGCTCCTCAGCTACGTTCAGCTGAGACTTCTGCCCAGCCTGGCTGGTGACACGGGGCTCTCCAAAGGCCAAAGCTCCTCAGCTGCTGCCAGGATGACATCGTGGCACCAGAGAGCTCTGCTGGGGACACAGCCGAGGTGGAGCAGTAGCAGGGGCAGAGGGATGCAGGGATGTACCTAAACCCCCTCCAGATGGGACCTGGGAACAAGACCTCCATCCTTCAGCAGAGCCATCCAAGCAGGACTGACTGAGTCTTTTCCCATCAGTCGTTCTCTGCCCCTGAGAAAGCCTCGAGACAGAAAACAAGGCAGAGCAGCACAAACCGAAGAGAAACGAACCAAGAAAGGCACCAGCGACTAGGAGAGGAGGGCCGGGAGGGTGGGGGAGTCCCCTCGGTGCTGACAGCAGAGGTCCAGGGCTGTTTGAATTCCACTGGTGGCGAGGTCTCACATTTCTGGGGCTCTTGACACAGACCTTGGCTCCAGGGGTGAGCGCAGCTGCATCTCTGTTTGGATGGGATTGCTTCCACGCGGGGAAGGGAGCGGGATTTCGTCAGAACTGCCTTCCCCGGCTGCCCTGCTCTGTCCTGCCCCACCCCGGGCCCGAGGTGACTCCCAGTTCCAGCCTCACTTCAGAGCACTCAGAGGCAGCCAGCAGCTGTGTCCCAGCCGAACCCACACACAATCCCTTCTCCCAGGCAGGACACGGGGCTGGAGCAGCTCCCCCCACACCCCCAGGGGCAGTGCAAAGGTGGGGAGATTCAGCACCAGGATTCAGCCAGGATAGCAAGAAATTCGATATCCTCCCGACAATTCCCAGCATTCAAATGAAGGAAAATCCAACTTATCCATTAAATAAATGAGAGTGCATCCGAGGTAATGCCTGTGGAACAAGTTGTGAACAGCACGTCCTGTCAGTGCTTTTTGCTAATAGTGGCCAGCAATTAGCCTAAGCCATTCAGTCTGGATTTGGAGGTGGATTTTCCCTCGGGATCTGTATTTCTCTGGGATTACAGCCTAGGAGCCACACTCTGCCTCAGTATCAACCCCACAAGCAGCTCAGGAGTGGCCCCAGGTGAGAGATGGGTAATTCAGGCACAGGGAGGAGAAACAAGAAGCAGCCAGAGGAGAAGCAAACTCTGCTCCAGCAATGCTGCTCTGAGATGCTGGCAGTGCTGCTGGTGCTCATCTCCCTCCTGAGCTGCTGCCACCGCCCAGGGCACACCTGGTGTGCAGCAGCAGGATCTGAACACTCAGGGGACAGAGCCGCCTCTGTGTGCTGGGCTGGCAGCTGGGGAGGGAAGCAGAAGATAACACAAGTACTTACTGGGAAAAAAAAATAAAAATCTGCATTTTATTTTGTTGAAAATATCCCTGCATGCCTGGGGCCAGCAGCTCTGCTCGGCAGACACGCTAATGAGCTGGGAGTCCCTGTCTGCGGGGAGTGCTGACACCCACATCTCTGCTGGCGGAAAAACAGGCGGAATTTGATGTCTCGGGGCTTTCTCCTCTCCCCTCCCCTCCCCTCATTCTGGTTGGTGAAGCAGATGTGCCCAAGCCTCCCTCCTGTCAGCCAGCTCCCGCTCCTGAAAGGCTCCGTGGGTGGGAAATGCACAACTCGGCTGTGCCCAGGGGGCACATCCCCCCTCCTTGCAGCCACGGGGGACAGGGTGGCACTCAGGGCTGTCCCTGCTGCCCGGGGGACAGGGTGGCACTCAGGTGGCACTCAGGTGGCAAACCTTGGTGCAGTTCCCTTCTTTGTGCCCCATCTACCGTGCCAGTACTCATTGCTCCTGCCTGAGGCAGAAGGAGGGCGAGTAACTGAAGAACGTGAATGCTCTAAGACAGTTTCCAAAGCATGATTAGCATGTCCCTGATGCCTTTTGGGAAAGCTGTGACCAAGTGAGAGAAGGAATTCTGGGAATCTCAGAGGAGAGTGGGAGAGGAGAGAAGGAAGCACCTGACAGAGCCCAGCAGCGTGGGGCAGTGAAGGAGCTCAGGGAGGTGTTTTGCAGGCTGCTGCTGATTCTGGGGAGTCCTGCCCTGCTCTGTTTTCCACTCACAGCCCCAGCACTCTCGGTTTCAGTCACAGATTTTCCCCTTTCACCCAGCACTCCCCGGGGAGGCTCAGCCAGGGCTGAGCTGGGGCAACCCCAGCTGTCACCCAAACAAGAGTTGTCTCTGCCTTTCTCAGTATTTTCCTCCTTCACAGGCATCCTCTGTTCAGAGAAACCCCCTGTCCCCTCCCACGCTCTCATGGCACCATCTGGTTCTGCTTTGCACCATGACGTGCTTCCTCTGGGGTTTGTTTGCTTTTTTTAGCCAAACCCGAGAGAGGCAGAGAAATACCCTGTTTGCTCTGGGGATGAACCACCCACCCCCTCCAGCACGCCGGCTTTGTTTCTTGGGGAGGTTTTATGTGCGGCTTAGCGGAAGGTTGAGTTTTCATTTTGGTTTTGTTTTTCCCCCAGTGAAGTTCATAAATGGGTTCCTCACAGCATCTGCTGAGATGATGAAAGGCTTTACGAGGCTGTTGATCTTGACAACCATTATCAGGTGATAAGGCACCGTGACCTGAGGGTTTGAGTGGGAGGGAGGGAGGGAGGGCAGGGGGCACAGAGCCACTGCCACCCTGTGCCTCAGTGTCCCCATGGCACCAGCAGCGCTGACCCGGGCCTGTCCCAGGGCACCGGGGCCTGGCTTCTGGCAAGGGCTTTGTACTCCAGGGTGCTCAATATCCGTGGTGCTCACACCCTGACGTGCTCAGCAGGCACAGAAAGGCTGAGCTCAGGAAAGCTCACAGTGAGGCTCCAAGGGCATCCCGGGATGATCCCTTTTCTTTAGCACAGGAGATGAAGCCCCAGTGAAGTCCCAGAGCCTGTCCTGGACTATTGCCCTGAGCAGAGCAGGGAAGAGCACCCAGCCCTGCCAGCTCCCAGCCCAGCAGAGACACTCCTCCCCTGCAGAGAAATTCATACAGAGCACGGCTGACTCCACCAGGAGACACCTCCACCTGCAGCAGGAGCAGTGCTCCCACGGGCAGTGCATTCCTGCAGAGGGATGCAGGATTCCTGCAGAGGGATGCAGGATCCCTGCAGCCTTCCCCACAGGTGATTGGCTTCATCGTTTCCAACGAGCTTCTCAAACCTCACCTGGGTCACAGCTACTGTGCCAGGCGTGTGCCTGTGCTGCACAGCCCATTAATCCTCTTTGCTCCAGACTTGATTAAATTTAACATTAGGTTTGGATGAGTAATTTCATCCTGCAACACAATTCAAGGTGATAGATGAGACCACAAGCAGGTGATAACCCAGGCTTGTCCCTCCTCCTAACAAAGCAGAGCTGGCCAGGCTGCACAAAGAGAGTCAGTGCTGCTCCAGAGTGGGAAGAGCCAAGGATTGAGGGTTTCCACTGCCATGGAAGGCCTGGCAGGAGGGAGGGTGGCAGAGCCAAGCCTGGCAGAAGGGCTGGGATTGCTGTTTGTCCCCATGGTGTCCCCTGGAGCAGCTCTGGCACCAGCTCTGTGCCTGATCCTTGCCCTGCAGGGGCTCTCATGGACACTTTGGGCAGGAGTGGGCCCGAGGCAGAGCTGCACAAGTGTCCTGCTGGAAACAGCCCCCAAAAGGGCATATTCCACCCCAAACAGCAGCTCTGGGCTCACTCTGCAGCTTTCTCTCCTGTCCTGTTAAGCAGCTGCAGTGCCCTGTGCCTGGCAGGGCTGGTACCTGGATGGGTTCACATCTCAGAGAGATTGGAAGGTGAGAGGAAGATGTTCCCAAAAGCTGCTGAGGCAGAGAAAGGCATCAACAAAGCCCTGACAGCACCACCCAGCCCGGCAGCAGCCAGGAGGAGCTGGGAGCAGTGGGGAGGCACCACTGCAAGGAGCAGCTCCCAAAGGTTCACCTTGGCAAGGGGCAGGCTGGAGGATAAACCTCAGCTTGCCAATACACACAGCCAGATCTCCTGGGCAAGCACAGCTCCTGGCTCTGCTCCACCTCCATCCTCAGGGCAGGGTGGGACAGCAGGAAAGAGGAATATTTGATGTGAGCAGGGGCAGGGATGGCAGAGACTCGATGCTGTGAGAGAGGAGAGCCACCAAACAGTTAAAATGTAAACAAGAAGCAGGGAAGACTGGAGGAGAGCCCGGAGAGAAGAGCAGGATCCACATATTGGGGATTGCAGTTCAGAGAGGCAGAATAATTCCCCCAGCAGCCAGGGTGGCTGCAGGGCAGAGCTCTGTGCAGGCTGAGGAGCCACACGGGACAAGGGGTTAATGAGAAAGGACGAGAGAAGAGCACAAATAAAATCAGAAATGACATTCTGGCCAACAGAGCATCTCCAGGCTGGGGAAAAACCCAGAGACCTCAGTGGGTTCTATTTTCTGTCCTGCCTGGGGATGAGCTCTGGGCTGAAACTTCACCTTTAATCTCATTCCTGCATTTGAACAGAGCTGCGGTGCCACAGCCAGGGTTTATCCAAAAGCCTCTGGATGAACCCTCACTTCTGGAGAGTTGATCATCCCATAGACCCCAAACAAGGTGCAGCAGCTCCTCCTCAGACGCTGCTGCCCACAACCCTTCCAAAGAGAAGTCACTGAGAGGCAGTTCTGGATTCCATCTCCAGCTCCCCCAGAGAATTCCTGGGTGACCTTGGCAGAGATCCTAATTGCTCTGTGCCTCAGTTCTCCACCCATAACAAAGAGATCATTAAATAGCCATGAAATCACAGTGAAAGTTAATTAATTCAACGTTCACGAGGTGCTGGTACATGAAGGGGGATGGCAGAGCACATCTGAATAGAAATATCACAGCCAGCCCCACGGGAGCTCCATCCACACATCCCAGGGCTCACAGAGAGCCCAGAGGCGGCAGAGTCATGTGTGGCCATCCAGCCAGGTTAATTAGCCAGGTTAATTAGGTCATTACCCTGGGTGGAGTTCCCTCTCTCTTTCCCAGGTCAGGATCCCTGCTGGGCAGTGCAGACATTCCAGACCTGGCTCCATCAGGGATTCCTGCTGGAGCTGCATGGCAGCGCTTGGTTGCTCCTCTCAAAGAGAAATCTGCAGGGCTTTGTGCTCCTGGCAGGCCCAGGGTGTTCACTTCCCCCAGCTAACAGAAATTAAAATTGTCACAGAAAAGGCTGGGCTGTTGCAGAAATGATTCAAAGGGGCACAACCTGAAGATGCAGTGACCACAGGACTGATTTTTTTCCCTTTTCTTTTACTCATAAGGATCTAAAAGAAAAGGGAATGAGGAAAGGGGCGGGGGGGGGCGTTGTAGAATTCATCCCATTAATTATTGAGCCACTCTGGACACTACAACAGGAGGTTGGGATTCCAGGGAGGGAGAATGAAATCAGCACAGTCCAGACAATAAGAACAAAATTCTCTCAGCATCCTTGAGAAAGACAATTGTCCCCTTAATATGAAATTTGAAATATAACCTGTGTCACTGGAGTTTCAAACAGGAAACTGCAGTTGCTAATAAGGAAACATGAGAAGAAACACACTTACAAGAAATGTTCTCTTAAACCAAAAGGACACCTAAATAAGAAGGATTAGGAGCCCTGGGTCCCTTTAAAAGGAAGTTTAATAATCCAGCACTGCCCATCCAGTGAGGCTGCCCCAAGGGAAGCAGCTCCCTGCTGAACTGTTTCAAATTCTGCAAGAACCATGCAAGCTCAAGAAATTCAGCCTGGCCTTTTCCACAGGAGTGAATTCACCCCTTGCAAACCCAACCAAAATAAGTGAGGCTGCTAAATAAGGGCTGTGTTTGGGGTTGCCTCACCACAGCCCGGGCTGTGGGAGCTCAGTGAATTCCAAGGAATATTCCAAACTTCCAACAGCCAAGGAATCAGCACTGGGCAGTGCTGGCAGGAGCAATGACACCAGCTAAGGGTGGGATGTGTCCTTTGGATCCTTTCTCATTTCCTTTCAATGGACAGAGTTGTCCAGATGGAAAAGAATGGTGTGAATTCCACCTTCCCTGAGGGAAAACACACCTCAGCTGCTGTCAGCACTTGTGATTTATAACCAAAGCCTTTGGATATTTAGTGAGTTTCTCAAAGCCTGCACTCCTGGAGTCAGGTGCCTATGTCTGAGACCTGCATCCTTCTCACTCTCAAAGAGAGTTCCTGGCCTTTGAGTTTATAGAAAAATTTGAAAGCAGAACTGTTAGAATGTCAAAGTGAAGGAGTAAAACAGCAGAACAACATAAACAAAGTGGAAGGAAACATTCCTCCCAGTGCCTGTGTTTAATTTTCCTGACTTTCATGCCAACCTCCAGGTTCTGGGTGCCTGACTCCTGAATATTGGAGCACTTCCAGTTGACAGCACAACAGCCTGGCATAGACATCAGTATAACCCAGTCCAGCAGCTGCCAGAAATGACAGGGAATGCTCACATTCCTTTGCTTTTTTTTTTTTTCTGAAGAGCAGAAGGAAAAGGCAACCAAAGAAATGGACTCCAGGGATGCAGGAAATGCAGGGGTTGAACTGGGAACCTTCTCTCCAGGTGGAGGCTGCATGCTCCATAATTTGATGCTGAAAAGCAACACTTTGGAGGCTGCATTGGTTGGGGGTTTTTTTCGGGAAGGAAATATTGACAGTGCCTGTCAGCAGCTTCCCAGAGGGGTGCAGTGTCAGAGCACATTAGCCTATTGGAAATGAAAAACCAGATGCAGAGTCTGGGGCCTGGGAGCAGCAAAGCTTCAGCAGCAGCCAGGGCTCTGTGCATGCTAATTCAGTTTAAAGGAACACTCCTGTGCTCTTTGCTTTTCAGCAAACAGCTGTGGGGGATTTTTCCCCTTTTAGCTCTTTGTAAGAGTAATTTAGAAATAAATACTCCACATAGAGACTTTTGGGCCAGATTTACCCAGTTCTTTAGATTACAAAGGACTGAGAAACATGCTTAGCAGTATTTAGGAGAACATCGAAATGAAGGAAGTGCCTGACTCCTTTTGGCTTTAGGGGATTGTTCAGCATGTAGGAATATTTCCACATTTCTGGTCTATTCTCTCACTTATTAGCCATATAGAGAACTGTGTGGATTTTCTCCAAAAGCAAAATCCACACTCCAAACCTCATTGCTGTTTATTACACGTGACCAAGGAGTGGGAAAAGCACAGGCAGGACTGTGGAAACCTGGAAGTGACAGTGATTTCACCAGGGAGCAGTCCCACGAGGCAGGAAAGGACCTGAAGTGTTTGCCATTCCTCCCATCACACACAGAGCTGCACTCCTGCCTCAGACTGACCAGGACTCATCTTAAAGATAATCTGGATTCCTCACACTGCACCACCACAGGAACTGTGTTACCCCAAAGCCACAGGGGAAGCATCTCCTCAGTTCCAGATGCTCCCATGCAGTTTGTGCCCTGAGCCGCCTGTGCTGCTGTTTAACCTCACCCACACACAGAGGTCTCCTGCACAGGAGCTTTCCAAGGTGGCCAAGGGGTTGAAACCCCTCCATCCTGGCAGCAATATTCCATCCTCCCTGCGTGCCTGCAGAAGTGCTCTCTCCCCGTGCCCCTGCAGTGACAGGGAAGGAGGGTGGAGATGTTTTGCCAGGTTTGCCTCCTTCCCCCGTGCCTGCTGCTGCTGCTGCCTGTCCTGCAGTGATGGATGGCTATTGGTTCTGGCTTCATCCCACCGAGAGATCTGTCACCTCATGCCAGGGAGAGGTGACAGCAAATCCATCAGCATGGAGACAGCACTCACTGGCAGATTGCTCTCAAGGCCACTGGGGGCTGGATGCTTCTCTGCCTCTCACCTCTCTGGTTCCTCTCCTCCCCTGTTTTGCACAGGTCTTAGTAAATCTTCATTTGAACAAACCCATTTGGCCCCTATGCACAGTGTGGCTTGCACATCCAAGCTGGAACAGCTTTGAATTAGCATGTTACTGTCTTGACTAAAAGAAAAAGAAATAAGAAAGGAAAAGGAGTCTTCCAGAGTCTGGGTTCACATTCTACCCTGAGTCCCCACAGGTTCATCAAGTCCAAAGCATTGCTTGACCCAGAGGGGAACGTGGGTCCAGTGGCAGCCTCAACTCAGGGCAGCCTCAAGGATGGGAATGCAGAGCAGGAGGACACTGGCACATGAAACCACAGCTGATAGAAATGGAGCAAAGCCTTCCTCCGTCCCACACAGCCTCTGCAATACTGGGCTGAGTGCAGAGTTCTGCCACTGCCTCCCTCTCTGCTGCTCTCACCTGACCTCTTTGTGCCTCAGGCTTTCCCCAAGACAGGAAGATTTATCCTCCTGGAAGTGCAAGCTCAGGCTTTATCAGTTGACACTTAGAAGGCTGTTTGAGACCCTCACACAGAAGCATTAATGAAGCATGGTGATTACAGTCACCTCCTCCTCCCCCAAACTCGTGAGGTGATCATTGCCTGGGTGACAGCGGCACTTAGAGAGGAGCCCGTGGCAGCCTGGCTCTCCAAAGCACCTGGTTCTGGTGGCACTGAGGCTGTTGAGCATCCTCCACCCCTGAGGGCAGCCAGCAGCTTCAGCATTAATGAAGAGCAGCTCCTACTTTTGCTCTGCCTGCTTACAGAGAAAGGGACATCCTGATGACTTGAGAGTGGCAAAGGGGGCAGTTGGGAGCCAGCAGTGCCCCATTTCCCCTGGGCACCAACAAACACCTCTTGGTGTGACCCTGAGAAAAGTCAGTGCTGCAATCTGCACAGAACATCCCCGCTGCACACAGGGCAGGGCAGGGCAGGGCAGGCTGCCAAGCTGTCTGCAAAACTCCTGGCCACGGGCCCCTGGCCTCAGGGGATGTGGTTGGGGGGAAACACCTGGGGGCAGCCCAGGGGAGCTGCAGAAAGCGCCCTGCAGGTTCCAGGCCAGGGCCAGCACTCAGAGAGGCTGCTGGGCTGCAGGCTGCCTGTGCAGGGTGATGTATGGATCTCTGCAGATGGCAGGGTCCAGCCACAGGGCTTTGGACCAGAATCCCAGAGCCTGCTGCTTCCTTAAAGGGGCTCTGCTGCAACACTGCAAACTTCCTGTAAAGTCAACTGCTTTGGCGTTTTAATATTTTAAGTGCTGACCCCTCATCGATTCTGTTCAGTCTTTTAAATCTTTAATTTACTTACTTCTTTGGGTTTTAAACCTTGCCTGCAATTGCAGCTAATTAAAAAGCTCATTAGTTGGCATCCTGAGCTGATTCCCTGGGCTTTATGTACTGTACAGTTTGCCTCCTGAGAGTTTGAACCATGGCTGGGGCTGCTCAGCTTGTTTCCTACCTCCCCAGCTTTATGAGGTGTTCCATATTTTGGAAGACTGTTCCCCTTTCCCCTGATTTTGTTTTAAACCACCACTTGCTGCAGCCTGCAGGAAACTCAGAGCCATTCTGCCTGTCCACAGTAGCTGTGTCACAATTTTATTTATGGCTAATCTTCCCCATCGTGCAGAGCTAAGACCTCCCCAAGCTTGCAGCCCCTCCTAAAAGGGGAATTGTGTGTAGACAACAAATATCCCAAACAGATTCATTCCCATTACATCCAGGGCTTGACTGTAGCTCAAACACGCTGTTTACATGTCCAGTAGGAAATTCCATCCTCCTCAAAGACAAACACCAAGAGCTAAAGCCAGAGACGGGAAAAAAACGGGTCCTGGTCTCACACACCCCATTCATAGACCCTACAATGCAATTTCTAGAGCAAAACACCAAAGCACACTTCTGAAGGAGACAGAGGGTCACATTCATGTCTCCCATCCATAAGAATTTGCTCCCTCAACTCAGTTTAGGGGAGGGGTGGCTTCAAAGCCAGTAAACATTTTCCTGGTGTAGCACTGATAAAACCACAGCCTGGGCCAATTTTGGTGGAAATCTTGCCAGAAGATGTAAGACCTGGGAGCAGCCAAATTCATGCCTTTAACTCTGATGCGTCCACCCAACAGCATCAGGAAACTTCTCCTCAAACCCCCACTCTTAGCCCCAGTTTTTGTTTGGAAGATACAAATGCATATATTGAATTTCATTCTGGTGCTGCCATGGCCATGTCTCCCTGGCTGCCCTCACTCCCCACACCCCTGCTCTCCCTTTTCTCCCCAGCCCTCAGCCTCTGCAGCTGGTCACAGCCAGCCCCTGTCAGGGCACTCTCATGGCAGCAGGGCCCCAAATGGAAACTGGAAAATGGAGCTGCTCCCTCACAAATTCCACTTCTCCTCCCCTCCCCTTGCTTGTCACCATCTGGCTGCTCTGCCTTCCAACAAACCCAGCAGCTCTGCTCCCTGCCTGGGGAAGCTGCTGCTTTTAGCTGTGCTGGAGAGCCCCAAACGTGGTTCCAGAGCCTGTTCCAGGGAAGGTTTGCACAATAAAGTTACAGAGGAAGCTGTGATTACTCAGCGGAGCTTTGGGAGCATCCGAGACGCCCCCAAGCCCCGGCTGCTGCAGGAATGTGCTAAAGCCCATCTGGGAAGGAGCAGCCTCCTGCTTCCGCTGCCTCTGCCTGCCAGGAGAGGCAGCAGGGGTGGCAGGAGCAGGGACCGGAGCTCGGCTGGAGCACAGGCGGCTGGGATTGGCTTTGGCAGCAGCTCAGCCCTCGTGTTTTCGTTTTACAAAACCAAACCCACCTCTGGTTTGGGGGTTGCGTTCGTGCCTGTAGAAACAGGAGAGGATTGCAGACCTGGCAAACCCCAGCCTCCCCACACACACACCCCACACATCCCCTGCCTTCCCAGCTCGCTGGCTTGTGACCAGCAACAGCTAAAATAGCCACCTTCTCCTTCCCTAATCCCTGCCTTGCTTTTAGGACTGGAAATAGGATAAAGTGAAGCCAAACAGACAAAATCCATCCTCAGAGCAGCCCAGCAGGGCTGGCACAGTCCAGCCAAGGGATTTGGCAATGGGAAAGGCAAGCCCAGACAGACTGGAGCAACAGGGAGGGGATGCTCAGGTGAGACAACAGCCAGAGAACAGAAAACTGCCCTGCAAAGATGCCAGAATGGAAGTGGTCAGGCAGTGAATAACAGCACCCGGATCACAATGTAAATACCAGGAAATGTCAGAGTGGGGGTTGGTTCTAGGGAGAATCATGTCTCCTGCCTTGTACATCCTCCTCACTGACCCTACAATCCCACAAACCAAGTCCAGCATCCCACATCTTGGCAGAGTTCCCCTCAGCTTCAAACACACCTGGTTTTGGTAGCTACAGGTGCCTCCCCCAGCCTGCCACCTCCTCTCTGAGGGTCCAAAGGCACCCCTGGGGCTGCCTCCCCTTTGCATTTGTTTGAGGTGCTGTGCTGGACTGAGACTCACAGGAACAGGACTGCAGGAGCTGGGGCGAGGGACGGGAGCTGGAGTCACAGACCCGAGTGGATTCCCAGCAATGAAACCCAGGATCTGTCAGGAGAGAAGGGAGGAGCCCAGGGTGGGACAGCAGAAAGCACAGATCAGGGCTGAGCTGGCTCTGGCTGAGGGAGCCAGGGCAGCAGATCAGCCTGGAAGCACATGATGTTTGTCAGAGCCTGGAGCAGCAGACGACGTTACGGGTCAGCACTGAGGTCTCTGGCAAAGCCCAGCAGCTGGCCAGGGACACAAGTTTCTCCAGGGCTTCCTCACATGTTAGCTGGCCACAGCCACACTGTTAAGCCTCTTGGTCCCCTCGTCACCAAGAGCAGCCCTGTCTCTTGTTTTCCAGGAGAAAAATCCCTGGAAACTCCTTCCCCTCTGTGCTGGGCAGGACCTTTGCAGGACAGGACTGTGCACTTCTCATCCTCCTGTGCTTGGTTAGTGTCAGCTGGAGGTGAGGCTGTGCTGCAGGCTCCCCTCCCCTTCTCCCCTCTGCTTTGCTTTCCCTCCTTTCTTTCTGGCTCGGAGCAAGGGAGCTGTTCCTGCCGGGCTGGCCCAACACAGCTCCTTTTGGCAGCCCCAGCCCTTGGGCCCCAGCCAAGCTCTGTCCCGGGGGATGTCGGGAATGCTTTGAGAATTAAATCTCCCAAGAGCTCAGGAGGCTGCAAATGCACACAAAACCACACCTCTCCTCCTTGCCCCTTGCCCACCACAGCCCAGCCTGCAGGGTGTCTGTCCCCACTCTGCCTTTGGCCCCTGTCCACATTCAGCTCCTGATCTGGGTGAAATGCCAGGGGGTCTGATCCTTTGCCACTCCAAAATCCTCCAGGACAGAGAGACGGATGGAGAATTCACAGATGACCCTTGGCATGAAGGCAGCTGGGAGACCCCTTGTCTGGTGTGCTTTCCAAGCAGCACTGCTGTGGTCCAGACAGCTCTGGGCACCAGGGAGGGCAAAGAGCTCCAGTGCTGGGGGTGCCCATTCCCTGAGGAGCGAGGCAGAGGGACGTCCTGGGATGTCTGGGCAGATCTGTGGTTAGGGCTCTTTAGGGCAGATCTGTGGTTAGGATCTCTGGGGCAGATCTGTGGTTAGGGCTCTCAGGGTGTGGTACCCAGGCAGCCCCGAAGCCACAGAAGGAATGTGAGGGTTTAGGGAAGGACTGTGCCACATCCTGCCAGCCCTGGGGACAACATCCCACCTGCCAGGCCCCATTCCAGAGGCACTGCCAGGGCAGGAGGGCGATGGAAGAAGTAGGATGACGGGCAGCAGATACAAGGGGGACCTCAGTGACCATCCCAGCAATTCCTCCCGGGCCACAGCTCTGTCTGCTGAGGCAGCTGGGACAGTCTGAGGGAGCAAAGGGGACGAGGGTCCAGTTTCAGAGCCTGTCCCCACTGTGGGGCCGTGGTGGCGCCTGCCAGGCTCCCCCTGCTGCAGTTCAGATTCCTGCTGGTGACACATGGCCCTGCAGAGCTCCGCGGGGAGCAGGTGCCACCATCCCTCCCCAGCTCCCTCCCTCCCTGCACACCCAGAGCCTTCCTAAAACAGCCCTCCTGCTTCCAAAAGTGGCTGGAGCCAGGGGTCTTTCCAAATCTGTTTTATTGCCAAGCCTCCAGAGAGGTCAGGGAGGAAGATGCTCCCATCCTGAGCTCCTTTTTGGCTCGCTGTGCTGCTGCTGCCAGAGCTGTGGCACCTCAGCCTGTCTCTTCTGCTCCAGTAATTCCCAGCTGCTGGCACACGGAGAGGGACAGTGCAGAGCAGCAGAGCTGGCTGGGTCACAGAGCAGATCTGCAAGGGGACAGGCAGCTTCCAGCCCTGGGATTGGGGATCTGGTGTGTCAGGATGGGGAAAATCAGGCTGCCCTCCGTACTAAGCCAGGACTCTCAGTGCCCCAAGACGCTCCAGCCTTGCTGTTCGAGACTTTGCTGCTTCAAAGCATATCAGACTTTGGAACAGGCACTAAATCTGTTAGACAAGCAGTAAGGACAGGCAAAACCCAATCCAGGCCATCACAGACAGCCTGTACCATCCAAAGGCTGTGCATCGGTCCTGGAAGGCTCCAGAAAATCAACAGGGGCCAGCAAGAGGTGTGAACAAACAGCAGCCAAACCCCCAGAGCTGAGAGCTGCCATCTCCCCTGCCCCTTCAGCTGCACACACTCAGTGATCCCCAGTACACTGATCCCTGCCTTTCCAGTGCAGTTCCCATTGTTGCTGGCCTCATGTGTTAAAACACAGTTTACTTCTGGCTGGAGATCTCGGTGCAGCCTCCCCTCCCAGCCCCACAGATCAGCCAGGGAGGGTCTCTGCCCTCAGAGCAAAACAAGCCACATTCAGAGGGGGCAGGGGAGAGGGAAGAATTCTGGGAGGTTTCATGCCCCAAAGCATCATTGGGCTTCATGCACAGCCCTTCTGCCAAGGCTGGAGCAAGTGAGTCACTGCTGGGGCTGGAGGGGGGCTCGGAGCTTCAGCCACCCCCTGGAACGGCCTGGAGCAGGGACAGCTCTGCCCAGGGAGCAGCCAGCATCCCATTCCTGTTTGTGTCCCAAATGAATCACTCCCAGCAGCTGTGGCCATGCCTGACTGTGCTCCTCATGTGCTTTCTATTAGCTGGGAAAACAAGGCAGGCTGCTCCAGCACCAGGGTTTTGGATTGTGGCAGGGGGAAGAACCTGGAAACCCAGCTGGGCTTTCCCTCTGCACACAGGTGCAGTGGCTGGGAGTGGACACCCCCCACAGCCTCACTGGGGTGCCCTTGACCCCCCCCTTCCACACAATTTTCTTCTCCATCCAGCTTTCCAAATGCAACTCCTGGGCGTGTTTCCGTAGTCAGCTTGACTCCCACATAGGCACAGCTGTTCCTCAAAAGCCAAACCCTTGGCCTGGCAGAGCAGGAGTATTTTATTTATTTCAAGCATTATTTTATTGAAGGCACAACCCAGAGGAACCTTTCCATTCAAAAGCTGTGGCCACAGGAATTACCAATAGCATTGTGCAGGAGCCACAGCACGACGGAAGCAGAGCAGGGAGCGAGGGCCCTCAGCAGCACGAGAAGAGCCTGAGGATAAAAGGCCACAGAAAATCGATGGGAAGTCCCAGCCCCTGTGTGATTTCGGGGAGCTGTGCCTCAGTTTCACCCCTCCTGCTCAGCTGAGGTCAGGGTGACCTGTGGGGACAGAACAGCTCTTAAAGCTCTTCAGTGTGCTCAGAGGAAAGGAGCTCCAGACAAGCAAAAGTGTGGCTATTGATTGAGAGAGCACAATGAGAACAGCCCAGCCTTCACCTCCCTCCTGCCTGGGTCACTCCCTGTTGGGAAAAATGCTGGGGTTGTGCTTTCCACCTCAGCCAAAAATAATCAGCGAGCTGCAGGGGGTAGAGGGCCTGGGGAGGGAGAGAGAATTTCTCTTCTCAGGCTGCCAGAGCAGAGTGGCTGCAGCACATAATGAGAAATGCATTCCTTCCCTCCTCCTGCAGCCACCTCTTCACAGAAAACCCCTGTGGGTCTGCTCCAAAAGCCACAGGAGTGTGCAGCCCAAGCCAGTGGTTCTCTGCTTCCCTTTGAGGCAAGGAGTCTCCAGACTGAACCAGGATATTTAGCTTTACCCCCAGCACAGCTTGGGGCAGTTGGGAACAGGAGTTCTGCTGAGGGGACACAGGTGTGCACAGTGCCTGACAGATCACCTGTGCTCTGGATCACCTGGCACACGCACAGAAGTTCATTCTCAGCACAGCCCCTGCACTTTCACTGCTGAACAAATCATGTTTCTGTCAGAAGACAGCTGAGGTGTGGCCTTAGGCACATTTCTGCTTCCAGCTTCCCTTTCCCAGGAGGTGTTCCCGGGGCTGCTGGCACGGCCCAGGTCCTGCAGAGCTGGATTTGCCTGGACCATCGCAGTTTGCTGCCCCCAGCATCCCATCGCTGAGCCTGGGCTGTGCCTGCTGCTTCAGATCACCACCCTGCTCCCCTCGGGAGGCCTCGGCTGCTCTGCAGGGGATGCTCAGGAGAGGCACAGGTCACAATCACCTTCCACCTTCAAACTGCTGGCCTCCCCAGCCTCAGCCGCTGCTGTCAGGCTGCCGGCATTGGAAGCCTGAAGGACTCGGGGCTAATTGACAGGAATCCAAGCGCTGTCCCCAGGGAGTGGCGGCAGAGCAGCAAAGCCCCTCCTCGGCGGCAGAGCAGCTTTTCCACTTCCTTGGCTTCAATCCCCGCTTCTGTTCCCCCCCCAGCGTCTGCTGCGGCTCCAGCCGCGAGTTGCAGGGAAGCCCAGCTGCCCCAGCAGGTATGGTCTCATTAATGAGCAATTAGCTCCCAGCCTAATTGGGCAGCAGAATGGCTAATGAGCCCGGCCGTGGTTGTCTGTGCCCTCATTATCCCGGGCTCAGCCAGAGGTAAAGCTGAACTTCTGTCCCAGTTCCATCATGCCACCCTCAGTGCCTGGCTCAGAGCTGCCATGTGCCACTGCTCCCTGCTTTCATGCTCCGGAGCTGATGGTGTCTCCTCTCTTCTCCTCTGGAAAAGCTCCCCTCACCCCTGCACTGCACAGTCAGATCCTCCCTCCCTCATCTGTCTCCTGCTCCTTCACTCAAGAAGTTTTCTGATCTCTCCTCTCTGTGCTTATGTTTGTGAACACAGAGAAATATTTAACTGTTTGGCCGTGCCTACATAAATATTTCTGTTGTCACCTGTATATAAAGCTGAGACCCCACAGAACCCTCAGCACCCGGAGAGGAACCCTGGCACCAAACTGGGCCCTGGTGGAAGGAGGGCAGGGTTAACCCAGGTCTTTGCAGCTCCTAAGTCACAAATCTTGAGGAGTCCTAAGTGAACCCTCACATGAGCCTTTTTTGCTATGCTCTGCTTTAGATTCTCTGTTCAGGAGCCACCAGTGGTTGGATTTTAACAGGACACATGAAAATGGCTCAGTTAGCCAGCACAGCTCTAGAATGTATTTTTCTTTCCAGCATTTGGATTCAGAGACCTCTTGTGAAAAGTGGCACATGATCCTTAATGAGAGTCAGGGTTGTTTTTTTCCTCTTTTTGGCTTTTTAAAATATTGGTTTGGGTTTGGTTTTTTTTTTTTTCTGGGTTGTTTTAAGTCTTATCCAGCTGCTGGACTCTGGATAATCCAAGATGTGAAATATTTCCCAGCTCTACCTGCTGCAGCAAAAAACCATGTTCCCTCCAGCATTGATTATTCCAACTTCCTGCTGCTCCTGATAAGCCTTCCCAGTGGCTGCTGCTGGTTTTAACCATGGCTTCTTCTGCCTCCAGGGTCCTTCCTTATATTAGATTATCTCAACATATCACACCCGCTTTTTAGTCACTTCACTGCCTCCCTGTTAAGCACCAAAATGATTTTTAACTGCTCTCTTGCCCCAGAAGGACTTGTCTGACCTTGTTCTACCCCAGGAGCAGTTCCCCTCCCGGGTGCTCCCTGTTTTACACATCTGGAGAAAAGAAAGAATGGGTCAAAACCACCTTTTTACGCACTGAGGGGTTTTGGTTTTTAGGTCAAAGCCTCTCAACATTACTTCATCCTTGCCTAAGCTGCTGGTAAAATCCAACATGTCTCTCATTTAGGACACAAGGGCAAACTGTTTTCACCAAGGCTTCCCAAAATGACGTTGAGCCCTCTCGGAATCTTTTCCACTGAAGATCTCCGAGCATTTAACAACCCTTAGTGCAAACTTCACAGCACACTCAGGTCTGCAGAAGAGGAGCTGAAGCACTGAGAAAGGCTGAGCCAGCAGTGGCAGATAAACCTGCTCATAAAAACATGCTGTGTACTGAACCATCAACAGCCTCCACCAGTGGCTTTAAAGGGCTCATTTAATGAATGGAACGAATGCTGGAACACAAGCCAGTTAGGGAAGCTCCTCACGTCCCTTCCCCACCATGTGCTGAAATCCTTCCTTGCTATTGGGAAAAGAGAAGCACAGTCATGTGCATGGGATTGATTTCCCAGAAGTCCAGGACTGCCTAATCCCAGGCATTCCAGCGGGGCAGGCAGCAAAGGGATTATTGTGTGCATTTTTGACAGCCTTGCCTTCACTCTGGGCTCCCCACAGTGTTTCTTTCTAAAAAACCCCTTCTGCACAGCCCTGTTTGTATCTCCGTGCTCACCCACCTACTCTTGCTAATATTTTATTTATTGCACCCTCAGCCTGAGGAGCGAGCTGCTCCCCAGTGATTGCTAATTAGCCCGGGTGCCTCTCCAGAGGCTGCGTGCACACGGATCCAGGCAGAGCAGGGACGTGCTCTGCCATCCACTGCCAGCATTCCCTGTGCCCAGAGACCACAGCACTGAGCTGTGGATTTACCCACAAGCCCAGGTATCAGCAGAATTATTCCTGCATGTCTCTGGAAGCACAGGATAACAACAGACTGGCCAAGCCTATATATTGACATGGAAAAACCAATACAAAGGAAGAGACCTGAGGGGAATCGCTCCTCTTCCCTCCCTCTGGTCTGCTTCCAAGCACTGATTACTGGCTCGGGGTTGAACCTTACTGATCTCAAAGTCATCTCTCTGCCTTTGAAACTGGCAATAAGTTTACCCAGCTGAAATTGCAGACTTTGGGTTCCCTTCTGGGGGAATTCATGGTTGCTTCCCTTTTTTGCTTGGGATGAGGTGAAGCTGTGAATGCAGAAGGGGGAGTTAATAGTGGTTGGGGGCCTTGAAGGGAAAGTGAAATGAAAGGGCAGTTCTGGAAGCAAGAACGAGGGAGTGTAGGCCAAGGAAATGTCTCCAGAAAATCAGTAGTAAATCTTCTTCACTGCATATAAGAAATCAATATTGCCATTGGACCAGGGACATCAGAACAGCAGAAAGGACTTTCACACTGCAAAAAGTATTTACAGTACAGGAGAGCTCAGTCAAGGGAACAGAGAGCTGCACTTCACCCAGTGAACTCAGTCATTACACAGAATTAACAGCAGCCATTTCTCAGCCATTAAAACAGACAAGAATAGCTTGGCCATCCCTACCTGTCGATACAGGCAGGGCAACTCAAAGGAGGCCATTCCGTGGATGTTTTTAGATATGGATACACGAAGAAGGTATTAAACACGGGGCAGCAGTGACACACACGGGGCAGCGGTGACACACACGGGGCAGCAGTGACACACACGGGGCAGCAATGACACACACGGGGCAGCGGTGACACACACGGGGCAGCAGTGACACACACGGGGCAGCAGGGACACACACGGTCACACAGCTGCCAGCAGCCCGGACAGGAATTCCCAGCCCGAATTCCCCCGGGACAGGAATGTGCACACACGTCCCTTCAGAGGTTCGGCTCTGCCAGCCCCTAACGTGGAGCAAGCGAAGTAAAACAGAGCTGGGGCCACTCTGCACGGCCAGGTAAAACCAAAAAGGGCCACCCAGGAGGGGCAAAGAGGAGGAAGCAGATGGGGGCACAAGGATTTATATTTGCAGAGCAAAAGGAGCCCAAGGAAAGCCGCGGTCCTGCAGGTGCCCCCTGGGCTCTCCCCCCGCTCTGGGGATGCCAAACTTGGGCGTTTGTTGCAGTCTCTGCCTTCCGTGAGTTCCTCCGGCAGGACACAGATGCTCGAGGGTTGAATTCCTTTTTCCCGAGAATCTGCTGCCATCCCGTGGCAAATCCTGCGATGGCACCTGGGGCCTCGCGGGGCACGGAACAGCCTCGGTCAGCCCTGGAGCTGGGAGGGAGCCCCTCACGGTCAGTGCCACGGTCAGTGTACCATGGTCAGTGTGCACGGTCAGTGCCCAGGTCACTGCTGAGGTCAGTGCCACGGTCAGTGTACCATGGTCAGTGTGCACGGTCAGTGCCCAGGTCACTGCTGAGGTCAGTGCCACGGTCAGTGTACCATGGTCAGTGTGCTCAGGTCACTGCTCAGGTCACTGCTGAGGTCAGTGCCATGGTCAGTGTACCATGGTCAGTGTGCTCAGGTCACTACTGAGGTCAGTGCCCAGGTCAGTGCCATGGTCAGTGCCCACTCTCCAGCCACACCGAGAGCTGCAGTGGGGACCATTGCTCATCTCAAGCCTGCTCAACCCTTGGGGACATGTCCCCTGTCACTCCCTGTCCTTCCCGGGTGGACAGGGGCTCTCCGTGCCCAGCACTGGTGCTCAGTAGCCAGAGGCCTCCTGAGGGCAGCTCTGCCGAGCCCTGCAGCCCAGCTGGCACAGGAATGCAGCCAGGGCCACCAGCCAACAGCTCGTGTTTACTGATTTGCACTCTTGTAAATAAAACGGAGGCAGGCGGGCCCTGGGGGCCCAGCCAGACACGGAGTGTCTGCTCTGCAGTGCCAGGGCACAAACCCACCGGGCAGCTTGCAGGAGCACTGCACTGGCACAGGGATAGACTGCTGATTAAAGAGGAGGAATCCCACACCAGGGCTCCAGGACAGAGCCCAGATGCCTGTTTAACATTCCTCAGCAATAAAAGATGTCTTGGTGAGAGAGAGAGCTGATCCATTACAGAGGCTTGGACAGAACAAGCAATAATGGAAGAAGGACGAGGCCGGATCTCAGCTTTACAAATGTCACAGCGCAGGCCCAGCTGCTGCTCCGCGGTGTCCCGGGGAGCAGGAGGGTGGCCGTGGCACAAACGAGCTCTTGCCTCACACAGAGCTCAGCTCCAGGCCCTCCCTTAGCCCAGGTAAATCCAGCTGAACCCAGCAGTGGGGCTGGAACCAGCTGCTCCTGCTGGGTCACTCCAGAGCAGGGGCTCTGGAGGTGGGCTAGGGTCATTAGGGTTAGGATCATTAGGGTCATTAGGGTTAGGACAGTTCTCTCTCTGCCTCCTCCAGGCTGCACAGCACCAAGGGCCAGATGCCCAGCACACAGGACAGAACAGAAGGTGTAAATAACCCCAGCAGCCAAGGTTCAAATGACACTGAACCAATGGCACTGCAGCTACAAATCCTGGAGCCGTTAGGATTCAAGGATCTCAAACCCCTTTACTAAGTTCCCTTCCATCTCTATTGCATAAATAGTGGAAATCCATCTGTTCCAAGAACAAAACTGTAATTTAGAGCCAGTAAGAAGCTTTGCCTCTGTTCTGTACACCAGGAAGCTGAGGTGGAGCACCAGCAGCCCTGGGAGTGGTGGCAGAACCGAGCTGCACCTGGACAGATTGGCAGAGGCATCGCCCAGCCCTGGGGAACAGATTTATCCCTCAGTGGGCCATTAAGTAATTTGTCACGAATGCCAAACTGCTACTGGAGAGAAATAAAAGGCTGGAGTTGCAGGCAGGATTACACAAGCCAGCTCCATGGGCAGAGCAGTTGGAATTGCCATCAACACCTGCCCGGGCCCATTAGCCTCTGGCTGCCAGAACACACTCAGGTGACCCCAAAGCTCAAGTCAAAAGGAAATTAAATACAGGCACATAAAGCCCTGCTCATGGGTGGTGCAGGCAGGAGATGCACATACACTATTCACATTTTAATGTGGAATACAAAATACATGAAAAAAGTTGTGTTTTGCAGTTTGGTGTGGCCCCTCTTACCTGCTTCCCCTTTTCAGCAGACAGCAGGGGTGGGGTTAGAGAATGTCAAGCTGACTTTGTCCAAGTTGTACAAGCAGACGTTTCTGCACTCGGGTGACTCAGAAAAATCTCTATTTGTGTCAGGGACTTTGTGCTGAACTCCTTTACTCCACTCCAGCCCAATCCAGGCTCAGGGAGGAGCACCGGCAGTCCTGTCCTATCTCCCGGTGTCCCGCTGTTGAGGCACCCTCGTTCTTCCCACCCCGCAAGATCCCAAAACTGTAACTCCTCCCAGCCCCACCTACAGATTCCTTTTCCTTCTTTACGCTCCCTGTTTCTCACTCCATTCAACACGCCTGCTCGGAAAACAAACGCGGTCCTATCAGCCCAGAACAATACATTTCAAATAAGCATATAAAGGACCTTTTATTGACATGAATAAATTGATTGGGACCATTACTTTGTAGCTGCTTCCGACAGAAAAAAGCCTCTCAAAGGCAGCCCGAGGCAGGGCAGCAACATTTACATTTAGATGAAGGCATTTCTGTCACAACACCTCCCAACAACAGTTTCTGGCCCCGCGTACTGTCTCCAGGAGAAATCAGTGAAGCCAAGGAGCTTGGCTTTAAATAACACAGAAGGGAAAAGGGAGAATTTGTTTCTGCAATCCACTGAATGTTGCAGTCTGGAATCACAGAGTCTGCAGCAAAGGAATGTGCAAGCAGAGTGGTGACATCACGGTGTGTTCCCTTAACCTCTGTGCTGCTGAGTGTGCTTGGCCCTTCCTCAAACACTGCTGCTCATGTCCATTTTATTTAAAACACTGCTGCTTGTGTCCATTTTATTTAAAACACTGCTGCTCGTGTCCATGTTATTTAAAACACTGCTGCTCGTGTCCATTTTATTTAAAACACTGTTGCTCGTGTCCATTTTATCTGCCACTCCATAAAGAGCATTAAGCTGTGAAGGAATGAACCAGAGGGAAGGATAAAAGTGACAGCTGGATGACACTAGAGCAATCCAACTCAGAGGAAGGAGAAACCCACCAAGGGTATTCTGAAAGTTCCAATTCAGCCACGTTACCAGGGCAAGAGCAGCAGATTCCTCCTAACTGCCCACACTTTGTCACTGGGGTTCATGCCAACAAGCTGCAAGGCCAGAGAAATCTCCATCCTCCAGATTCGACTAAAAGTCTGTCCCAGCAGAATCAGGCAAAGTGAAATACAGCTCCACTGGCATCACACCGAGCTGCTTCCCAAGGCCAGCCCTAAATTTATCCCTAATTTCCCTCCCTGGGCAGGGAGCTCAGCCTGGCAGCCACAGGAGGGTTCACCACCTGTGCAGAGAACGTTCCTTCCTGCTGACATTGCCACAGGTAAGGACACGGGACAAATATTTGAAAAGATAACAAATGGTTGAAATGGAACTGCAGCACGATTCAGAAACTGGAAAGACACAACAAAGTCACCCAGAGTAACAGAACAGGAACAACCACTTCAATCTTTCCACAATTTTGACAGCTGCGCTCCTGAGCTACCCAAGGGTGCCTCGGTGCTTGGGAAAGCTCACTATATTAATTAATATACTATATTAATTATTAATTACTATATTAATTAATATTAACAATCAGCAAAGTTATTTGTGCTTACCATGAAGCTGGGCTTGATTAAATGTCCTTAAATTTACATGCTCTCACTCCAAAAACCTGAAATGTGTAAAACAACAGTCAAACCCTGTCCTGGATGTGACTCCCACCTGCCCAGTGTGTGGAGGTAAATGAAATGCTGTCTTTGATGGTGTCTCTTCCAGAGCCTTTCCCATCACTCACCTGACCAGGAAATGGTCAGATCAATATTTATTGTGAAAGACTCATTTCTCTCATTTGTGAAGCCCAAGGAAGACATGCTGATGTTGTGTCAGAAACCTGCTCTGCACCAGCATTCAGGTGCCACAGGTGACCAATCCAGAATTCAGTTTTGTAAAAAACCTCTGAGAGTTCAGGCAGATAAATAGGGGTGTTTTTTTTGTCAGATTCCTTCACTGGATATTTCTCTAGGGAGAAAGGGGGGATGAGTAGCTGAATTTGCAGGGGCCAAGTTACCATTTCTACAGAGATCAGCGTTTGCAAACAAACAAACAAACAAACAACCTGGCTAAATTGTCCACGTGGGACCGGTGGTTTGCATTACGTTGCTTTTATCTTTTGCGGGAGAAAAACCAGCTTTAATTAAAGAGGGGCAGGAGCGGCACAGCAGATTGCAAAGGCTGCCTCAGACCAGGGCCTCCAAAGGCCCTTCCCTCCTTCAGATGCTGCTCCTGATCCCTGAGGGTGAGGAACCACCCCAAGGCCAGAGCCAGCACAGCCCAAGGCTGCCCCAGCCCTCACCTGTCCCCCAGCAGCACCAGGGACAGGGAACACCTGGGATTTGTGCAGCAGCAGCTGCCTGGGACAGAGGGACGAGCACCTGTGCTGGGACACACGGACAAAGGGCAAAAAACCTCTGGGTGAGGGTCTGGGCTGGCCCGGGGACACAGGGACACGGCCAGGGGAGGTGGGCTGGAGGAGCACTGAGGGACAGGAGCCCCAAGGTTCTCTTTGGCAGCCCCCAGATTCCCCCACTGCCTTCCTATCACCTTTTCCCAGCACAACAGGAAAAAGACGTCACCTGAGGCCTTCTCTCGGCTCTTCCAGAACCTTCCAGCACCTTCGGGAATTCCACAGGTGCTGCGCTCTGCCCGCCCCTCAGGCGCTGGGCCCCGCCCCCTCAGGCGCTGGGCCCCGCCCCTCAGGTGCTGGGCTCCGCCCCCTCAGGTGCTGGGCTCCGCCCCCTCAGACGCGGCCCCGCCCCCTCAGATGCGGCCCCGCCCTCCCCTCAGAGCCGCCTCAGCTCCCACAAAGCGGCTTCGGGGCTCCAAAAGTGCCAAAAACTCCCAACAAACACCACCTGAGAGGCCGCTCCTCCTTACCTGGCACTGGAATCCCTCACAACTCCTTCCCTTTCCACCTTTCCTCCGTGACAGGCACTGGAATCCCTCACAACTCCTGCCTTCCCTTCCTCTCCTCCTGCACGAGCGCTGGGATCCCTCAGAAACCCGGATTTTGCCTTTCCCGCCTTTCCTTGCCCTCAGGAGGACTGGAAGCCCTCACTCCCCCTGCCTCTCCCTGCTCTCCCCGGTTAAACCCCTGAGCCAATCCAGGTGGGGACAGCAAGGCCCCTGCCCACGAAGGGGTCGGGATGGTCTCTGACATCCCTCCCAACCCACCCCATCCCATGGAATATCCCTCGGCGTTTGGCAATGGAGATTGCCATTCCATGGGAATGGATCCGATCCCAGCCCACGCTGCTGAAGCCCCCACGGTCTCGCAGGAACACTGCCAACGTGCACACCTGGGTGGCTGCCAGCTCCCACCCTGCCACGGCACCACCCCATTAGCACCATTAATAACTGCAGTGTCCAATTTATCCAGAGGTGGAAGTGCTCCTCAGCTCTGTCCCCTTGGAATTCATCATTCCACGTCTGGAATCTCAGGGCCTGTTAAGCAGGACGGGGCAGCCTGAGCTCACTCAAGTTCTACACTGAGCACAAGGAATTCAAAAAGAAATGTCAAAATAAATAGCACAGGCTGGGAAAAAGGATTTCCAGAAGCTATTTGCAGCAGACAAGAGCTGACCTTCCCCTCATAAAATGCCACGGGGTGTAACTAGAGCAGCCTCTCATGCCATTTGTCACGAAGCGTTGTGTGCCTGCCCTGCGCTCGCTCCAGCACCAGGACGCTCCTCTGGCTGTGCTCAGAGCAGCAATTACCCTGAATGGAGCCAAAGCAGGCATTTCTGATAAATCACACAGCACAACCAGGCCAAGGAGGAAAGGAACCTTCCCACCTCCCTTCTGACCAGAACAATTTGTTCTGCAAAGCTCTCTGTGCCATCCCAGCACTTCCCTGGGTTCTGGAGATGCTGATCCTCACCAGTCACGCTCACCCTGCACTGCGAGTCACCACAGTGGGCACAAACTCACTCGATGGAATTCGGAGGCAAATTTCAGCTTTCCAGAAGACAACGAGCAGACAGTGAGTAACTGTGCACCTCCCTCTCTGCAATTACCCCTTTGGAAAGCAGCCCTTGCCAGCTCTGGGTCAGGTGTGATCAACACAGTTCTACTGGCACGAATAACACCTCTCAGGAAAAACGATTCCCAAAAATGCAGCTACTGGGGTGTACAGAGTGTCTTAGAGTGACAGTTGAGCAGCAGAGCAGCAGCGTGACTCAAGGATGCAGAACTGGACGTGATGTTGGTGTCTGTGTACTGTATAATAAAAACAACATTCTCTCAAAGAGGATAAAAATAAATCCAAGGTTTGAACCAGCCAAGGTGGCCATGCCAGCACCCCACATTATCCCAGGTGGAAGCAGCTCCTCTCCCACTAACAACAATCAAGAGACAACATTGCACTTGCAGGCAAAACCCGGCTGCTGTAGTGTAGCTTGGTTTTATTTATGTCCACAAATATTTCAAAAAAATTACAAAATACTCAAATGGAGAGAACACAGAAGTCACGATTTCTGGGTTTCTACTCTGTTTACACTGTGTTATCCCATGGCAAACTACTCATATATACATTAAGCTTCAAGATATATATAAATGTAGCAGTCAGAATGTACACTCTGCTTTAACGGTGCAGTGAAACAAGCTCAACCATGACGACATAGAACAAGAGAGACGTTTCAAAAACACTAAAGCAAAATTTAAAAATAAACTTTCGGAACAGAGGAAAAGTAAGAGAGATTTCTTGAAAGAAAATCAAAAGGTCTGGGTTGTTGTTTTTTTGTTTTTTTTTTAACAGGGCATCGAACACCGAGATGGCTTCAGAAGCCACTGCAGGTAAAGTTGTAGTTAATCACTGGGCTAAAGTGGAAGAATTTCAGTGCTTGTTTGCTGAATGATGTGAACAAAAGAGTTTCCATGAATTATTAGAATACTCTTCTGGGAAAAAAAAAAATATCAATGAACAGCTTCAGAACAGACTGCAACTTAGCTGAAAAATAAGGAATACAGAGAAGACCACTAGAGGAACTGGCTTTTCCTTTTCCTGAAGACCTATGGCTAAAAAACATCAAGAGAAGGGTCAGAAGAAATGGCTGAAGTGGCTGAACTCTCCCAAACTCCCTGGTTCCACACGGTAAAACAAAAGGAGGGGTGAGATTGAACTGAAATGTGCCTGATGAGACCTCTAAAGCAAACTGAGGCACTTTCTGCTGAGCAGGCCCATCCTCCTGGCTGCTCAGCTGTGAGCAAAAATAATCCCTGTTCCATAAGGAAACCTTTTCACCCCATCACTGCCCACAGCCATGGACAAGAACTTCACCTCCCTCAGCTCTGCACTGACCTCGTGGTCAGAAACACAACCTGCTCCTCCCAACACCTGCACCCAAACACTGCAGGACTGCTGAAACACCACAGCAGGGCTTCAGCACTGAGAAATCTGCAGTGGAGCACAGGAAAATCAGCTGAAAAAATCCCCCACTCTCCCCTCTCCTCTTGCCTTCGTGGCCCTAGAACATTTTTAAGTGAATTGTCTGCCAGCAGCTCTGGGCAGAGCAGCAGGTGGACGAGCACTGTGCCTGCAGCTGGTTAACTACAACTTTATCCGAGTGGCTCAGTACAGTCCTAGGACACAACCATCACACTGAACAGGCTACAACAGCAGAGAGAGCACTCGTGAGTGGAGAGAGAGAATGGGGGGAGAGTTGTGCACCAGCAGGAAAAAAAATCACCAGCAGGTTCAGATGTCCATTGGTCGCGTCGCCCTCTGCTCCGGCAAAGAAAAACTCCAGCAAAACTGGGAAAAAAAAAAAAATCTTTCCAAATCTGCCTTGTAAAGCAGAGCTGTCTCCATTAATGCTCACTGTGCATTCCTCTCCTCCCCCCAGCCAACAGGAGTTACCCTGCAGGGACTGTGGGGCAGCAAACGTCACTGTCCATGGATCCTGCTCACCCCAGAGCAGTCAGGCCCTGAGGGACACTGGTGGCACTTAAGCAGCTTTTGCTTAGAAAAACCCAAACCTAAAACAGTCAAAGAGAAAAACAGACTGGTCTTTGCAACACAACTTAATGAACATCAAGCTGCCGAGTTCGCTTTTCTTAAGAACTTATCAAACAGGAGGGCCAGGAAAAGCATGCCCTCCCAAAGTATGCACGTGCATACAAAATCCTGGCTGCACTAGTCTGAGCCATGGAACATCTTTAAAAAGAGATTTTTAGAACAGATTATATTTCTCTTAACTTTCTGCCCGAAGTCTGAACCCAGTGGAGCTAGATTAAGCTTCAAAAGGTCACAGGAAAGAAGTGTTTTATGGCCACACTGAAAATGAACTGTTGAAGGTGGCATCTAAAGGGCCAGCGGGGTCCAAGGGACATCTGAGCTGCTGAGAAACCCAACTCAACAAAATCAGCTGCAGAACAGAGAGATGGAACACGAAACAAAAACCCCCAAACAACCAAACCAACCAAAAAACCAAGAACAGAAACAGTCATTTGCAACATTATCCCTGCAAATCCCTTTAATGCTTATTGTTGATATCAAACCAAATTTCAAGCTTTTACCCATTTGAAATTATTGATACCCATCATTCCCTTTAATTAAAGGGATAATTATATATATATTTTTTATTAAAAAATCAACTCTGTATTCTGTCAATATCAGGTAGGAATTCACAATTTGTGATGTTACTGAAAATCAAGATAAACGTTTCTGGAGTTTGTTTTGTTTTGTTTCTCCCCTCTACCCAAAAAAAGTTATTTACAGACTTAAAAAGCCATGCTGCAGAACTGAGCTCTCTTTAAAATTATGAAGATTTCCTACAATGTATTAAAATAAAAGTAGATTTTTTTTATTATTATAGCACTTGGATTCAGAGCTTGTTATGTCACCTACTTGCAATCCTTGTTTTTTTTTTCATTACCTATAGATGCATTGAGTGTCCCTTCACGCACAGTGACTTGTGTTGTGAACCTGATTCTAGCACCTACTGAAAACAAACTAGTAAGAAAAGAAAAGAAAAGAAAGAAAAAAAAAAAACCAAGATTGCAGGAAGTTCTCTGAATATTCCACACAGTCCTGTATTTCCAATAGGCTTCTGAATACGTTTTCATGCAGGGAGACCCACACCAGTCTTGAGAAATCTTCTCTACAAATGAACACTATGCTGATAAGTCTCTACTTGTTGGGTGGTTGCTTCTGTTTTAAATATATAAAGAAATCTTTATAAGATATTCTTTTCCTTTTGTAGCTCTTCTTGTATGTAAAAATGTTCCACTCCTTCCCAAGGACTGGGGTTTCCATAGCCAGCGTTACAAATAAATAATTTATTACAACTGTTTGTCGCCTTCTTTTTTCAGTCGACTGCAAGAGAAAGAAAAGTCATTTTAACACAACAAAGGAGGTGTCAGACACAGAGGCAGCTCTGCAGATGGAGAGCTCTGAGCACCACCCTGGGCTCTGCCCTGGCACGGCCGCTGCCCCAGCACAGGTAGGTACCCCACACCTGGGCACCACTGCCAGCTCTGCAGATGGGACATGTGGCAGCAATCAGTGCCAGCCTGGAGCCACGCTGGTGTCACACAGGCAGGCCAGAGAAACCCTCCAGTGTCACCCCCACAGAGCATTCCCGGCAGGAACAGCCCCGGGATTCCTCCAGGCATTCTCAGCCCACACTGCTGGACCCCTGCTATTCACACCTCAACTTCCTACTGCCCTCAGTCCTTCCTTGGGATTCACTGACCTCCTCCCCTGTTCTCCATAAAGCTCAGCCCACCCTCCTCTGCTGCTCTCAAGGAAGAGAGATATGTGGAAGCAGCAACTGCACTGAATATCCCAACAGAAACCCCAATCGGAGGGGATTCTGCAACAGGAGACTCAACTACTCTCCTCCTGTGCCTGGACCTCACTTCCCATCTGCCCAAACCAGGTCTGAGCACAGCTTCACCTGCAGCTGCATCAGGGCTCAGCACACAGCAAGAGAGGTGAAAATTCAGAGGAAAAAAGAAGGGAAGTGGAGAAATATGATGGAATGCCCAGGCCCCAAAAGCCCTCATTGCAGTCTCACCTGTAATAATCTTCCTGACTGGGTAGGTGCCCACCGTGCATGTGAGGGTGCCCGTGCAACCACTGCTGCTCCATTGCCAGTCTTTGCAGCTCTGCGGACTGGGCGTGCATGGCCTGCAGCTGGTGGGCTGCTGACATGGGGGGTGGAATGGCACCAGGCAGATCCCGAGGGTAGGGAGTACCTGGGGGACAGGGACCACGTTTACACTCTGGTTTGCTCCTTGTTCATCCCAACAACCCACCACAACCACCCAAAGTCACAGCTCCACTCCCCCCGGTGAGAAATGCTGAAGGCCACAGGAAAAGATGATTTCAGATCAACGCCAACCCTTGCAAAGGATGGTAAAATGCTCTCACCAAAGACTGGATGTCGGAGCATTTCATGCTCGTGAGGTGGCTGCCCTAGCAATGGGTTGGGGATGGTCCCAGGTGGGTAGGGAAAACGTGCCAGGTGGGGTCCAGCTGCTAAAGGATCCACCAGTGGATGAACAGGTCCTGCTGAGCCTGAGGGAGAAGGAGAGAAAGCACCATCAGCTGCTGGGGACTGCAGAGGAACCGCCAGGGAAGGGAACACAAAGCCAGAACGCTTCCCTCAGCTGCTGCACAGCAGAAATGTGGGGTCATTTCAGCCCCTGTTCATGCCCTGTCTCGGGAGACACAGGGGTTAGAACAGCCTTGAGCACCAGTGCAGCCACTTGGAGCAAGAACCTCCCTGTGTTTGAACCTGGCAGAGCACAAAGCCAAAGCACTTCTCAAACACACAGAGACTTGGCAGTGAATTGGCTTGGCTCTCTCTGGACTGGGGGGGACAATGTACAAGCCACGTTTTTGTCCAGAACCACTACCTGGGGAGCATCCAGACTTACCTGCACAGAGGTGCTCCGTGACTGACTCACCTGGCAACAGAATCCTTGTACAGTCACAGCCTACGTCAAACTTCCTCTGCTGTTTGCAAACCTGCCTGCAACTGAGCCCACCTGTGATTCCTGCAGTGAGCCTCAGCAGCTTCAGGAATCCAGCACTGGCATCTCCTGCCTGCAACCCCCCTGCCCTCAAGAATCCCACAGCACCCTGCTGCTTTCCTTGCTGTACAATCTGGCTTCTTCAACTCACAGTCCCTCCAGCTCCCAAAGTGGGCACCCCAGCACATTTAGTGGACACTGCTACAGGGCAAAGAATGCTACATTTGCTTGCACAAACAGTGCATCAGTAGCTGGACACCAGAACCTGCATTTAAAGTTCTCTGCCTTCCCCCTGTCCCCTTTACTTGGCAGCTGCAGCACCTGGTGCCTGCATTGCCATGTTCTCTCCAGTCTGTCACCAGAAAATGTGAAAATTTCTGCTACGTGCCTCATCTCCAGGACTCCAGACTTCTAGAGCACTAACCACGGACCTTGCTTCAGAAATGGGCAAGGCACAGATTCCTTTCTGAGACCCTTAATTATTACAACTGTAAGGTGCTGCTCTAGGCCAGCAGTACTTCAAAAAACCAACCCACAACGAAGCAGCAAACATATTTCACAGTGAGAGTCTGAAGGAAGATCACTGTGCTGTCACCATCCCGCATCACTCCCACAAAAAGCACCTGCACTTCAGTTACCCCAACCTCGCACAGCACAGAACCACAACACGGACACAAGGACGGGGGATTTGCTATTTGAGCTGCAGGCTCAGAGTTCCCTAGGGCTCCCTAGGGAAGGGCCCAGCTCCCGGGGCTCACCTTGGTGTAGGGGGTCCTGCTGGTGTAGGTGTAGATGCGAGTGTATGTGTGAGTGTTGGTGGTGGTGGGGGGTGACGTTGAACATCTGCAGCCGCGCCAGGGGGTCGTTGGTGAGCGAGGCCATGCGCTCGGCGTGGATGCGCTCGGCCGCCAGCCTGTCCGGGTAGCTCATCTCCGGCCGCAGCTGCGGCCCCGCCAGCGCCAGTCTCTCCCTCTCCAAGGGGTTCAGCCCCGGGTGGAAGGAGGCGAAGGGGTGAGGCCCGGCCGTGGGTGGGATAGTCAGTGCCCCGTGCCTGGCGAAATGCTCCATGGGGTTGGTGGCGGGGTGCAGCGCGTCCAGCTCCGGGGGCTTCACCTCGAAGCCGGGCTTCATCCTCTCGCGCAGCTCCCGCTCGCGGATCTCCCGCTCGCGGATCTCCCGCTCGCGCAGCTCCCGCTCCCGGATGGTGGGGTCCACGTTGTAGAGGCTGGGCATGTGGTAGGCCAGCAGCGGGTCCGTGGGGTTGAGGGGTACGAAGAAGGGGTGGTTGCGGTTGGTCGGGGACATGACGTGGGGCCGCGCGTACTCGCTCAGCGTCCGTAGCGCCGGCGTGTCCGGCCCGATGTAGGGGGGCACGGCCGCGATGGTGGTCGGGGGGGGCTCGAAGGAAGGCCTCATGTGGGCCGGCCCGCTGAGCTGGGACTCGCCGAGACGGCCCTCGTGCGAGGAGCTGGACACCTTCTGCTGCGCACAACGGGGAGAGAAGCTCGGGTCAAGGCGGAGCTCAGAGCGCCTCAGCCACGCGCGCGCCTCCCGCCCGGCCCCAGCCCCTCTTCCAGGACAGCAGAGCGAGGGACGCAAAGGCGCCCGTTGTATCTGCACAGCGCTCTCCTACTGCGAGGGGAATGGCAACACTTGGCCTAGCTCTCCCCAGCTGCTCTGGCTTCCCACAGGACCAGACCAGAGCAGAAACTTTCCATGTCCTTTAAGGACAAGACTGTCCCAGGCAGGTCAGGAGGTGCTCAGAGCGGGCTGGATTTCAGTCCATACACACAGCTCCACACTCAGAGACCCCTGGCAGGATTACAGTGCTCCTGGGGATCTGCATCCTGTAGTCACCATCCAGGCCAGATCCAGCCATTATCCCCTTCCCCAGCTCCGAGGCAGAACCGGACCTACCGCAGCTCTTTCCGCTTCTCTCTCACGCTCACGCTCCCTCTCTCTCTCCTTCTCTTTTTCTTTTTCTCTTTCCCTCTCTTCCCTGGCCTTCTGCTCCGCTTCCCTTTTGGCCTTTTCGATGGCCTCTTCTCTCTTCTTGGCCAGTTTGGATCCTGCCAGAGGCATGAAGTACAGGTCTGCCCTGGAGCATGAATTGTAGCCACGGTCCAGGTGCTTATAGAACCTGAAAGGAACACAGGAGAAAGAGCTCAGCTCTGGGAAAGGTGCAGGAGTGTGGGATTTGAGAGCTGTATGTCCCAACCACAAAATACCATTCTACACTCAGACCAAACACTACCAGCTTCCCAGAAAGCCAGGAGAAAATTAACTGTACCATACTAGCCCACAGACAGCGGAGGCTAAAAGCAGGGAAAGCAGAGCACTGCTGAAAGCTCCATACCTGGCTGACTGGCTGGCGTGACTCGGGATATCCACCACGGTGGGCTCTGGGGATGGACTGCGGGGTGGAGGGGGAGGGCTCTCCGGCTCCTCAGCCTCATCTGGGACCTCCTCCTTGATCTGGATGGGTGGCAGCGTGCAGGCTGTCACCACGGGCACCGTCCCGCTAGAAGCTGCTGACGTGGAGATGGGGGTCTGAAGAGGGATGCCAGGCACGGTGGGCGGCGTGGAAGTGGAGGGGCACGAAGGAGGCGTGATGGAAGGGGGGCCCCCGGGCACAAAGGGGTGCTGAGAGAAGGGCGGCTGGGAGGAAACCTGATGGAGTCCAGAGGGGGGGTGACTGGCAGGAGGGGGAAGGCTCTGGCTCTGGGTCAGAACGGGAGGCTGGGCTTGCGAGGACTGCAGCGGTTGGCTCTGAGGCATCAGCTGCAGGGGAGGAGGGTGTGCGGATGGAGGGTGGTGAGTGGAGAGCGAGCTCAGAGGCTTCAGAGCGGGCGGCGGAGGCAAGTTGGAGTTCATGGAGAACGGAGACGGCCCCGAGAGATGGGGAGGGTGCTTGTGGGCCGGCGCAGCGGGGAGCTGCGGGATGGGGGTGGTGGGGGGAGGTTTGATGTGAGGCATGGCCATGGGGGCGGGCGGCAGCGGCTGCTCGCGCGGAGGCTGCGCCTGCTGCAGCGAGGCGCCGCCGGGCAGCACGGCCTGCGTCACCTGCAGGCCCGAGTGCGAGTGGGACGGGGCTTGCGTCTGGAGGGGCACCTGAGACTGAGCCGACTGGGCGGGCAGGGAGAAGGGCTGGGCAGGGCCGGCGGCGTGGGGCAGCAGCGGCTGAGCCTGCAGGCCGTGAGGGGCGGGCTGCGCCGGGCCGTGCAGCGGGGGCTGCGCGTGGGGCTGCGCCGGGGCCGCCGGGGGCTGGCTCTGCGACACGCTCAGCGCCTGCAGGGGAGGGTGAGGGGACGGGAGCCTCGGCGGGTGCAGCGCCGGCGCCTGCTGGATGTGCAAGTGAGGGCCGGGGGGCTGGGGCTGCCCCGAAGGCTGGGACGCCGGCGGCGACACCTGCGCGGGGGCCGGGGCGGCGGCGGCGGCGCTGGAGGCGGGCGGCAGCGCCGGCAGCGGGGCCGGCACCGGCGGGGTGGGAGCGGCGGCCTGGGCAGAGCCGCTCGGGGCCTGCAGCACCTGGGGCTGCGCCTGCAGCACTTGCTGCTGAGCGGAGGAATCCGAGTCGCTCTCATTGTCCTGGGGGCTGGGGATGCTGGGCGACGTGCTGCGGTTGTCCTGGTCGATGTCCTTGGGGTCGCTGCTCCCCTCGTCGTTGACGCTGCGGCTGTCGGAGCTCTCGCCCTCGCCCTCGCCCTCCGAGGGGGAGTTGGGCCTGCTGATCTCCTGTGGGGAGAGGCACCGGTGAGCACCGCGCCCGGGGAAAGCACCGGGACCCTCCCGGTGTGCCACAGGACACAGGTGCAGGCACCCTCTGAACCTCACGGGCCCTAAACCAGCACAGGAACAGGAATAGCCAAGGGAAGTGCAGAGACAGCGGGCCCAGGATCCTTTCACAGCGCCCAGGGGCAATAGGAACAAACTGAAATACAGGAGGGGCCCTGCTGAACACAGCAAAACGCTTCTTCACTGTCAGGGTGACCAGCAATGGAAAAGATTTGTCTTGTGACAGCTCCACTGGTGGTTTTCTAACTTGTCCAGAAGACAAAGGCCCAAATTTAAATTTAAAAAAAAAACAACTGGAGGAAAGAGTGGAGAACAATCCAGTGTACTCCTACACAGTTCATATTAATATTAAAACAAAGAAAAAAACCAATTTCTGGACCTAACCCGTATCACTCCACTGTTTCCAGCAGAAGGAACACATTATAACATTGGTCGCTTTCCAGCCACAGATTAAGTTACAATTTGCTGTGGCTTAAATTGATTTAATGTTTTCAGTTTGTTACCAGATTTGCACCCCCTCCCCACCTCAAACCATTCTCCTAAAAGGAAATGCTCCTCTGTGGGACTCACTTGAGTTTTGGATTTTTTGGCATTGGACCTGTCAGGTTCTTCCGTGTCGGATGCTGCCTTCTCCCGCTGCCTCTTGGAGTTCTTGAGAGGAGAAGACACCTCTTCTTTTATCTTCTGCCACAAAGGAAGCAGAAGACAATTATTACCAGTGGTGTAAATGCAAAAGTAAGTGGAGTGTAGGCCACAGCCACCCTATTCAACACAAACTAAGGAGCAGCAGAACTCGGGAGTTGACACAGTCAGTATTTCAGAGCAATCTAATACACATCAAATTAGTGGGGAAAAAGGAGAAGTGCATAAAGCATTTCTCACATGAAGGGATACTTGAAACAGAGCTGGGCAGGACCAAGTCCATCAGGAACTCACAGCAGATCAACTGGCCCAGAGACCAACACCAGTTATTAACTGGTGCGAGGTGGAGCCACAAATCCTGCAGGAGATGGGATAAGCCTCTTTCTGCTACATGCAAGTCTTGCTCTACCCTTGAGATTTTGAGAGGAATATTTTTAGATCCCCCCCAAATACAGGGCCAACAGTGAATAGCTATTCTGAGATTACTACCTTCACCCATGGCCTGGAAAAGCTCTGTGCATCATGTAATTACCTAACTTTAAATTCTGCCAAGTTTTCAGTTTTATAATGTGAAAACTTGCTCCATACTCATTTTGATGGTTTTTTTGTAATATTTATTTTTAACTTGCTACTTTTCTCAATTCACACTGCTTACTGGTAAAGCCTTCCTGCTTCATGTGGCTTTGTTTCTTTACAACTCTCTTGGAAAGGCACTTAACTCATTTGAACAGACTCAACTGTCAGCTTGCTCTGAACAATCAAGCAAATACACCTCCAGAAAAACAGCAGCAGAAGCAGCCTCAATTACTAAATGTTCATACTCCTTTGTAAACAAAGATTAAGTACTACTTACAAAAAATCCCCAAAACTGTCTACTTGTCTTAAACACAGCATATTTCTGATCTGCATTACTCCCCTGAGCTTAAATGCTTGCATTTGCATCCCAAATGGAGGGATTACTCCATTGTGAGAGCAGAAAGGTTATCTGGGGCTGCTGGAATGGTTTGATCACTCCCAACCCCCCCTCACAGGGCTTTCCAGGGCACGGAGAGACCCTTGTGTGCCTTGCCCACACTCACAGGGCTTTTCAGGGCACGGGGAGACCCTTGTGTGCCTTGCCCACACTCACAGGGCTTTTCAGGGCACGGAGAGACCCTTGTGTGCCTTGCCCACACTCACAGGGCTTTTCAGGGCACGGGGAGAGACCCCTGTGTGCCTTGCCCACATTCACAGGGCTTTTCAGGGCACGGAGAGACCCTTGTGTGCCTTGCCCACACTCACAGGGCTTTTCAGGGCACGGAGAGACCCCTGTGTGCCTTGCCCACACTCACAGGGCTTTTTGGGGCACGGAGAGACCCCTGTGTGCCTTGCCCACACTCACAGGGCTTTTCAGGGCATGGAGAGACCCTTCAGGGCACGGAGAGACCCCCCCGGCCTCCTGCCCCCTGCACCTCCCCTGTACCTCCCCAGAGGCCTCAGGTGTGCAGGCCTGGCCAGGAGAGCCCCTGAGGGAAGGGTTTACCTTGGTGGATTTCTTCACGGACTCGGCCTTGCTGTCGTTGCTGGAGGTGCTGGCGGCGCTGGGCGAGTTGCGGCCGCTGGAGCGCACGTCCTCGGCGATGGGCGAGGCGCGGCCATCGGGGCTGGCCGCCTGCTTCTTCCTGCCACTGCGTAGGGTCGACATCTGGGGGGAAGGAACACGGGCAGCTCAGCGCTGCTGAGGGCTCTGCCTCGGCACAGCACAGCCCCTGGCAGAGCCTGGCAGAGCAAACCCGGAGCGTTTCACCCCCGGCACGCCTCTTCCCTCAAAGCTCATCCCTCAAAGGAGGCAAAGGCTTCGTCTGGCTACTCACAAACATTCAGTGCTGACTATCTCATTAGCAGGGGTTGTTAGAAATGGGATTTAGGAAGATGTTCCAGTACACAGCACACACGCACAAGGGTGCATGAGGCAGGAGAGGACCGCCAGGTTCCATTAAAAACACTCCATCTGTTGGCAGTCAAGGCCAAGGGTCTAAACCCCCAGTTCCAGCATGCTCCTGCTATGCAGTAAGGGATCAGTAAAGTCCATTTCAATAATTAATGCTGTTTCCCTGCCATTTTGGCAGTTTTTTGGAGGACTGGCTACCAAAGAAGCAACAGAGCCAACAGTCCCCAAGAGTGGAGCCTCACAAGGTATTTAGAATGCAATGGTCACAAAATCCTGTTCGGAAAGGTTGAGAGGGGAGGGCAAGGAAAGAAATCTATCTGCTGCTTTCTGTCAGCTAAACCCAGCTCCAAGACAAAACCACCCAGAGCTGCTGCCAGAGCCCTCACAAGTGCCATGCTCCCAGGAAAGCTCCTGGTGCCCCACCCAAGTAACAACTCAGAGCTCTCTGCAGGGGAGAGACTGCAACTCCAGTAACATGAGGACACCAGAGGAACAGCATCTCATTTTTTTTAACTCCTCCCAAGGGCGAACCTCTGACAGGACGCAGCTGGAAGGAGGACATGTACTAGCACAGCATCCGTGAGGCACTGGCAATGCCCCCTGCGATGACAGCCCACTGCCAGTCATTACAGAGAAACACAGCACAGCTTGCAGGGACATTCCATCTCCTTTTTTTCCACAGAAAGCCTCAGCCTGAGTGAAGCTCCCCCTGGCACGCACGAACGCAGCAGGAGCAGGCACAGCCCAGGGCAAACCAGGGCTCCTTTTACCCCCTGCATAAAGAGGCTGGAACCCACCGAGCCTCGACTCCGCCGTGTCCTCATGCTATGCTTCCCACTGAGGCCATCATCTTCCTCTTTCACAGGCTTGAACATAAAGGGTGGGGGGTCCACGGGCTTCTCGATGGGCGGCAGCTCCCCGTACTTCTTGAAGTGAATCCGACAGTCCGTGCACAGCAGGATGTTCTCCCGGCCGCCGTGGTGCCAGTCCTTGGAGGCTTGGGGCAGGGAAAGCAACAGCTCAGCAACTCACACAGCACCCCCAGCCCCAGCACAAACAAAGGGAATTGTCAAGAAAAAAAAAAAAGGTACAGCTGCAAAAACAGCTGCTTTTCTATGGGTAACAAAGATGGAGAAGTTTCTGGAAAAGTTTGTCCTGTCCTTTGAGCACATCCTCAATATTCAATTTACAAACTGTGGTTGTTTGCTCAAGAAATACAGTTCTGAGGCACAGAAAGAAGCCTTATCTGCTCTACCTGGGAGCTAACAAGCAGCTGTTGTTGTCCTAAGCTGTGGTTTCTGCAAGACAAGTGAGCCCTGAAACTCTGCTGTCCTTCCGTGCTCTGGGGCTCCCACTCCCATCTGCAAACGCCCCAACATCAGACAACCTTCAGGAACAGCCACAGGAATGGGGCTGATGCACAGGAGACTTGGTGCAGCATCAGGAGGTTTTGTGCGTGACAGGCACAGCCCAGCACTGATTCATTATGTCACGAATTGATTACATAGATTATGGATTATGCAGATTTATTCCTGTCTAAATGTCTACCTCAGGGTTCTCCTTTGTCACCGCGGCATTCATTTGCAATGGCAAAGCCTGATTAACTCTGTTAGGAACGCTGCATGTTTTAGCTGATTCACCCCTGCACTGCTGTGAACAGCTGTAGCAGCACAGGAGCTGCTCCTGGCTGGCTGAAGCCACCCCCCAGGCAGCAGCAGAGGGGAGAAGGCAGCAGGGACTGGGACATACTGGTGGTGAAGCAGTGGCGGCAGGCGTAGCCCTTCAGCTCCTGCTCGCTGTCCTCGCTGTCAAAGTCATCTTCACTGGCCGAGCTCAGGTCCACTGAGGGGTGGGAGAAAAGAGGGAAATGGAAAATAAACACTCAGCAGGATTTTCTATTTCCTCCTACTTGGCTAAAATAAGCATTAAGTAGAATAGATGATGACTCCCGTGGCCGTTAGTTCTGATTTTTCCAACTGAGCAAAACCAGCCCTCATCCCTCTGCAGGTTAAAGGAGGATTCCAGGAATGTGCCAAGGGATGCAACTCCTGGGACCTCTGATTCAGCACGTGGTACATTTCCAGGTAAGTTGTCCTTCAAATCCCATCCGTGCTGAGTTCAAGAGGCTCTGTTCCAAACCCACAGTCTCAACCCACAAGAGAAAAAGGATTTATCTCTAGAATCTGGTCAAATATAAAATCAAATATTCTGTATTTAAAACCCTACAAGATTCCATGAACAGGTCCTGTAGTGGCTTTTCTGGTTTTTATTTTGTTAGAAATAAAACAGCAGCAGAGGTGTTTGTGGGTGGAGGAATCAATGCTTACATACAATGGACCTGTTTGAAAAACACTCTTTGGGATGAGAGGCACTACAGGATAACTGCACCAGCTTTCCTGTCCTTGCTGCAGGGCTCCAAGTTTTAACTCATACTGCAAAAATGTCATGTTTAGAAGAAGAGGACATGCAAAGCATCCCTTTCCTTTATGGCAAATTAGCTGATTACAGATCTGTGAGCTCAACAGCAGCATCTAAACCACTGAAAATACTCAGAGATCACAAAAACTCTGTCTTACCTTCTAAACACCTCAGAAGTAAATATTTCCCTTTTGAGAGCACTGCATTTTTCTAGTCCCACCACTATAAATTCACAACATAACAGGGCTATAATTTGGCACAAGCAGGAAGCCCTCTGGCTTCTTCTGTTCCAATCTTTAATTAGAAGAGAAGTCCTTGATGCAGGAACAGTGTTCTTCTAAAGGCTCCAAGAGGATGTTTTGTACATGCAGGTTACAGTTTATGGATTAAAGCTTACAGACTCTCCAGCACTTGCCATCAGCATTTGTCAGCAACTCGTTATCCTTCAAATTAACACAGGGTTACATTTAATAGCTACCACTGCTGTAATTCCTACATTAATACTTGCAGGTGTTCAAACCCTGACTGCAGAGCTGACCCCAGGCTAGCACTTGCTTCCTTTTGCTAAATGAATTTCTATTCTCATCCTGCAGTCAGATCCATAAGGATGGGTCCTCCCAGCCACAGGCTGAGCTGGGATTGAGCTGTGGATCCTCACTCCTTGTGCACACAGAGATCAGCAGTAAATCCTCCCAGCTCAGCAGGGAAAAGCTCCCAGCCCTTTCCTGCCCCCTCCCTTTTACCCTGGCTGGAGTTCTGTGTCCTGTCTGCTCACTTCCTCCACCTGCCCACGTTCATTTTCAACATCTGCCAATCTGCCTTCCAGTGCCCCCTTTCTCTGTGAGGCACGTGGGTTTAGACAGACTTAACCCTCACAGGGTAACAAACCTTCCCCATATGGACAAAGGCTTCTATCCCCATATGGCCCCTGGGCAAAGCTTTGGGGAGCTGCTCTTGTTTTGGACACTCCTGCTCCAGGCAAGGCCAATGCTCCTCCAGCACTCCCTAAGACAGTGCTGCCTGCAGCACAGGCTGAGCTCCAGCAGAAGGCAGGGGCCACCCAGAAGGATGGAAGGGACTTCCCTCCAAAGGCCTGGAGAACTTCCTTCCCTCTTTCTGTGTTCTCCAATTCCCGTTACCGTAACAAGCCTGGAGAAAATGCAACACAACACCAGAAAAAGGAGCAAGGGAAATCCAATCCCAGGGCAGCAGGATGCTTTCACGTTTAAGGGCTGCACAAAGCAGTGGGTGATCACAAAGCCACCTCCCACATCCCAGCAGAAAGGTGCAGGAACCGAGCGGGAGCTGCCCGAACCCCATTTCCTTGCTGTGCCCCGGGGAGGTGCAGCATCACTGCATCACTGCTGCTGCCTGCATCTGCCCAGAGCCCCGTGGCCAGCAGGCAGGCTGCACTCACAGAACTCGCTGGAGGGGGGTCTGGAGGGGGTGTTGACCGGGGTGGAGGCGGTGCGGGTTTTGATCCTGCGGAACACGGCCTGGCGCCGGTGCCGCCGGTGCGCGCGCGAGCTCGCCGCCTCGGGCGTCTTCTTCCAGTAGTAATAGAAGGTGATCAGCTCGCCCTGCAAGCACAGAACACGCACAGAACACGTTAGGGGGGGACATGCAAACATGGCTTGTCAGCTTTCTGCCTCCCCTGGTGTCGCTGTTGGACTCAAGAAATGGAGGCAGGAGTGGATAGAAGGCTGCGTGGACTCCTTGCCAGGAAGGAGCCACCGATTTATTTCTTGGGCTTCTTTTATACTTTTACAGATGTGCCCACCTTAGAGGTGGGACCTTTGGGAACCATTGGTCAGTTCCAGAGACCACCAGGCGAAAATCCCTCCTCTGGGAAAATTGTGCAAAACAAGGTAGTTTACAAATATGTGACCTTGTGTACCAGAAGAGTGCCTGGGAACGGAATTTCCCAAAACCAGAACATGGTAGGCACGAAGCGTGGCAACACCTTGGCTCTCAGGGATTTCTCCAGGAAGAATCACGGCCCATTTCAGCCAGAAAAAAGAATGATTTAGGTAAGACACACAAAAAAATCCCCCCTTGTTATTTTTCGCTTTCTTTTGCAGAGGAGAAGAAGTAAATACAATGCTTTTTCACTCCTCCCCTAGGAAAGGAAAGCCAGCCTCCCCCTGGATGCTGCTGGTGGGCAGTCACTCAGAAGAGGGTGCCCTTGTGTCACTGTCAGCATCCCCTGATGCTGCTCAGCTCTGCTGAGCTCTGACAACTTCAATAACCCCCCCAAAGCTGCCACAGCTCCTGCTGGCCACAGAGAGGACCAGGCTCAGCCCAAACAGCCTCTCTGCCATTTTGTCAGCCTGCCTTCCACAGACAGGTATTGTTCAGCATTCCCTTGTACAGGAGCCGAGAGTTTTGAGGAAAAACATGTTCAACAACAAGTCTATAACCGTAACACAACCCTAGCACACTAAATCGTGTTTTAATTTGAATATATATACCCACATCGAAATTAATTAAGCAGTTAAAAGAGCACACCTAGAGAAATGAGTGATAATTTCACAGCGTAATGAATCTGGCTTACATTCAGGAAGTGCAGCAGCTGCCATTCAAACCTGCGGATGCAATGCTGAACCAAAGAACAGCATGTGGTTTTAATCTCTTTTCTCTTACTTTGAAACCCCATCATTTCCTGGCGACTTGTCTGCCTCTAAGGTAAAAGGTGTTGTTGCTTTCAAGTTGTGCAAGAGAGAAACGGAGAGAAGTTCTAACCAGCCCCTTGAAAAAAAATCAACATCAGAACAAACATACCTGAATTGCCCACAAAAAAGGGTTTCTTTGAACTGTGTTTTATGTGATCAAATAACCTCAGCCTGCTGCCTCCGTGGGGAAATCCTGCAGCCCCTGCTCCGGGCAGAGCAGGAGTTAACTCCAATAACGACCCTGCCTGAATCCAAACCCTCCCCAGGGCCCCAAACAAGCAATTACAGCCACAAGCAATACCTGCACCACTGAAACACTCCAAAGACAAAGGGAGGATGTTGTTCTAGACATTAACTGCTGACATTTAAGACACTTAAGAATTTTACCAGTGCCTCATTTAAAAATAGAAACCCCAGAAGAAAGAACACGGCCACAAGGGTGATTGCTGGCAACAGGCAGAACAGATCATTTCTAATCTGATGATGCTACTGATGCCCACCACGGACCTGAACTGTGTTTGTGTATTGTATATTAAAATAAATATTAAAATGTATTCAGAGTGATGGTTGGTGAGGAGGAGCAAGTGGGCAAAGCGTTACCTACAATCCTTGATTCTGAAGGACAAAAGCCCTATTAAAAACATTGAAAATGTGTTTCCTGCAGAGAATCTGAACCTGGCTGGTGATGAGGATGTGCACCAGGGCAAACTGGGCAGAACAGGAGTTCTGAGCCCAGCACCCTGCTCTGCTCCTGCCCGTTCCCCTGCACGTGTTTGCTTTAGAAATACCATTTCCCTGAGCCCAGTAAGTGGGCTCAAAGTCCACCCAGGCCAGCTGTTTGTCCACTTGGGGATATGTCTGTGCCAGGAGCCAGCCTGGGCTCCCCAGGGAGGCTTTTGCACTGCTCTGCACAGGCAGAAAGTCTCCTGCAAATAAAACCAGTCATTTTTTACCTATAAATTCATTTGTATCAAATCTGAAGGTGTCAGCACCGAGGAGTGAGTCTGTAAATCCCTTATGTTTATGTCAGGGAATTAATGTGTCCTCTGACACATGGCAACAGCAGAGTACAAACCAATCTCCTCTCCTCCCATCATAAAATAGGGAATGGGAACCCATTAGAGCTCCATTTACACATTGCAAAGCCATCAGGTCCCAAGGGAAGTTTAACAACTTATATATGCAGATCATAAACCAAACTTTAAAAAAGAAATGGTGGCTATTTATAGGAAATGCCAACCTCTTGACCATAATGCTTTTTCCCCCCTGAGACTCGCTCAGAAGCGCAGTCACAGTGCACACAGATAAAGTCAAAGTCTATTTATTCAACAACCAGTTTTACCCCAGCTACAAAATCTGGACAGATTACAGGACTAAAGAATATTCTGTACTTCCAGCTCGTGGTCAGACTGCACAAGTGCAGCACTCAGTGAAGGGCTCTGGGGGAAGGGGAGAAGCCAGGTGGGGAGCAGACACAGAAGGCAGGGTTACACAGTACCCCAGTGGAAGAATCCCATGCAAGATCTCCTCAGCCACCTGGATGTCACTGTGTGCCTGAGGGATTCCCTGCTGGATGGGCTCTGGCAGGATCACAGCCACCACCCTGCTGGCTGCATGGGTGGCACAAGCTGCAGCACAAAGGACCAAGTCAGGCAAGCTTTGCTTCCCCAAACAGGGAGCAAAAACAGCTTCCAGCCTCACTGCAAGAAGTCAAATGAGCTTTAATCAAACATGCACAGTGCGTGCTGCTGAAAGCCAGGGCACATAAATTCAGGAACAAAAGCTGCTGCAGAAATCAATAGCCTCCTGAAACATTAACACAGGCCAGCATTGATCAAAGGCCCCGGGACAAAAGGCTGCCTTGCAAATTAGCTGCTGGTTTTGCTTGCAAGCAAACAGAGAGGCATGAACGCTGTGACATGAATGGCCTGTAATGATCATTTTGTTCCCGGTGATCTCACCTCAGCTCACCACAAGGTCTCGCAGTCAGCACATCCCACATCCCTGAGCATGGCTGGGCTGGGCCAGCTGCTCCAAAGCTCTTTTCGTGGCTCCCAGACCATCCCCCGGGGCCAGCCCTGCCCTGCTAGCCTGCACACACCCCGTCCTTCTCCTCTGGGTGCTCCCTGCGGGCTGCCTATTGCTACAACACACAGTAAAGCCAGGTTAAAGCAGCTGAGCCAGCCCTCGTGTCACCACGGGACTGGCTGAACTCAGGGGGCAGTGACAGCCCTCTAACCAGACAGAATTTATTCCTTAATTAGGGTGATTGCCATGTGCTACATCCATGGAAGATGCTGTTAATGCCCAGCTTTTTTCTTTTCTACCGGTGTGGGGAGAAAGACTCCTTTCCCTTCCAGGACTCATGGTTCCCCTCCTGCTCACAGCAGCCTCTCCTCCACTTGACACATCACCTCCTCTGGTTCCCTGCACACCCAGCTCCTGACACACCACCTCCTCTGGTTCCCTGCACACCCAGCTCCTGACACACCACCTCCTCTGGTTCCCTGCACACACCACCTCCTCTGGTTCCCTGCACACCCAGCTCCTGACACACCACCTCCTCTGGTTCCCTGCACACCCAGCTCCTGACACACCACCTCCTCTGGTTCCCTGCACACACCACCTCCCCTGGTTCCCTGCACACCCAGCTCCTGACACACCACCTCCTCTGGTTCCCTGCACACACCACCTCCCCTGGTTCCCTGCACACCCAGCTCCTGACACACCACCTCCCCTGGTTCCCTGCACACACAGCTCCTGACACACCACCTCCTCTGGTTCCCTGCACACACCATCTCCTCTGGTTCCCTGCACACACAGCTCCTGACACACCACCTCCTCTGGTTCCCTGCACACACAGCTCCGTGGTTCCACGTTAACATCTGATTAACTGTCCCAAACACCAGAAAGCAAAATGAGAGGCATTATTCAGGCTTTTAGCACCACGTTTCCCTGAGAACACCTACATTCCCAAGTTTCACAAGGCAGAGGGGACCGTGTTCCTCAGTTAAAAACCAATTCAGCTTTCACCAGTTCTGAAATACATTCTGAGCTCACGACTCAAGTCTCCTGCCTCCTCCTGCCAAGGCCATTTCCCCCCACCTTGTAGGTGCACATAAAAAAGTCACACTTCATCTCCTTTTAGCTCTGTTCTGCAGATTATTTTTGCAGAGGAAGATGTGGCCCAGATCCCTCTTGCAGGAGCTCACAGAGGGGAGGTTTCCCTGCAAAATTCCGAGCTGGAGTGCTCCCAGCCCTCACTGCCCCAGGGGTGAGCAGGGGACTCGAGCAGGACACTGTCCCTGCCAGGGGACACCTCTCCCTTGCCTCTCCCACTCTCACCTGTGCGTTCCTCCAGCTCAATCCTTCCCCCAAGCACCAGACCCTGACCCCACCAGAGCAGCCCCTCTACCTGCATACCCACAGCAAGCCCTGCTTCCTTCTTATCAGCAGTTTTCAAATGCCAAATCCACCACCTGAGCTGTGCCCCCTGTTTGTGTTTAGTCTTGCCCTGGGTAAACAAAGGATTAAGGCTGGGTGTGCATCCCTGGGCAGGAAGGTTCTGACAGCCCTGCAGCAGCTCCTGTGCAAGCCAATCACACACACACATCAACTTCCCTTCCAGTATCTGTTAGGGTATAACACAGTGAGCAAACACAATAATTGCTGTTTAATTTCCCCAGAGCCGAGCTCTGCCAGGGAAAAAAAAAATAAAAAAAAAAAATCATGGGGGAGGGGAATAGCTTTGCTGTAATGAAAGAGAAAAGGTAAATGACAACACTCCTCAATGGCTGTAACCAGCCATGGCAGAGCAGAGGAGAACAGATTGTCCAGCTGTGGCCTTAATGAATTCTCAATCTTTCTGGAATGCCTCAAGATTTTATTAAGTCAACTCAATTTAGCTAATACTCTTGTAAAGTCCTGCAGTAAAAACAGTCTGCAGTGCCTCCCTCTTCCACTGGATCCCCTGGCAGAGGCAGGCTCAGGAACTCGGGTTTGGATCCCAGCAGAGCAGGGCAGGGTCAGCCCGGCTCCTGCAGCTTCACAGAATAACCCAGGACACTGCCAGGCACTGCTGAGAAAAAACTGAGAATACCCACCCCTTGCATCACGCATCTCACAGCCCAGAGCTGCAAACAGAAGGGGCTGCCAGGGCAGGGGTGGCACCACCATCCCTGCAGGTGCTCCCCAAGCAGGAGGATGTGGCACCTGGGGACAGGGCTCAGCGGTGACCGTGCCAGGGCTGGCTTAAACCTTGGACTCCCCATTGGAGGGCTTTTCCACCTGGTTCTTCTTATGAATCCATAGCCAGAGAGAGAAAAGGTGGAACTCTTGCCTTGGCCTGAAGAAGCTGAAGGACTGAAGGCATGCAGCAGGGCGAGAGGAGCAGCTGTGTGCAGCTCCAGGAGCTGAACTTGGCCATTTCTCCTCTCTGAAGCTGGGGCTCGGTGCCCCTTGCCAGCCATGACAAATAGGTTTGCACATGCTCTAATTAAGCAGTAAGTCTCAGCAGCTTGTTCAGCAGCACTGATTAATGTCCACCTTGGGTGCACAGGAATCCTGCATATTCCAACACATTACTGAGGTTTTAAGAGAGGCTTTTAAAAATCAAGCAATATTTTACTTAACGCTACCAAAAAAACCCCATTAAAAATGGGGGGATGCTCTCTAAGGAATCCCCTGCAGGTCTCAGCTCTCTGGCAGATTTTAGAAGCACAGCCCTTTTACCTTGCAGCTCCTCTGGCCATTTGTTATCTGCTGGATGGCAGCACAGCCCTGTCTCCAGGGCCCCTGCTAAGAACTCCAGCTCCAGTTTGGGGAGATTGGCTGCCCCCCACTGTTTCCCTGCTCTGCACACAGCAAGGTTAAGCTCTCTGCTTTCGTTTTTTTAACTTGAAACTCCTGGCAAACAGGCTGGGCAAGTGGGAATCCAAAGAGGAGACAGGTGTGTAACAAACCCAGGCTGACTCCTTGGGTTTTATGCTGTCAATTTACTCCCAACACAGGAACAGTCACAGAATTTCCTGGGAACCCAGCCGAGGCTCCATCTGCATCTCCTGGATTTCATTTGGTTGTGGAAAAAAACCTGCAGTCAGACAGAGCTTTATGCATCTAATTGTTTCTGCTAAATGAGTACTGGTACCCTGCTTAGTCCTCCACTCACCAGGGGGAGAGGGAGCTCCTCTCTCCTACAAATAAAATTCTGTCTGAAGAGCTGCCACAGGTCCTGTGGGACTGGGGCATTCCAGGGAGTGCTAAAATAAGCTTGGAACCTGAAGATTTCACTCCCAAGTTCCTCAAACAGTGAAGAGACTAGAATAATTTCACTGTGCATGTCACCTAAACACACAGGTCACACTTCTATAATTGCCCCAGGAGAATGTATCTGCCCCTAACTCCTACTAATTCTTCCACATAATGGGTGAATAATGGAATCACTAATAGAGGAGAGAGTCAGTGCAGGGACTGCAATGTCAGGGGAGAAAAAAGGAAAGGAATACATGAGCTGGATGTAAATAATCTCTCCTTCAAAACTAACATTATCTGCAGTAACACAGCAACACTCCAGCACTGTGCAGCATCTTCCACTTGATGACAAAGTCAATGAAGTTTTACAAATTAAGTCCCAGCACATCCTTTTGAAGTTTTATGGTGTGGGGAGACAAAGAGACAGAAGATTTATAAATTGGCCAAGATCAATCCTGAGTGGGAAGGACAATTGTGCCGATTAACCTCCAACTCTGTGAGCAGCTCCAACACTGACAGCCTCTGAAATTCCTTCATAATTCCAACCCAGGCCTACTGGACAGGCTTATCCATCCTTATTAAGCACAGCACTGGCTGAAGGCTCAACATTCCCTTTCCTTTTTGCCCTCAACACGAGCTGCTCTCTCTTACAGCTTACATCCCTCTTCACTCCTGCACCTCTGGCTTTAGCAAACCGCAGAGAAATCAAAATCACCCCCAGAAAAACACCAGCAACTTCTCTCTGTGCCACATCTAACTCACCATTTCCATGCAGCTCATTTGTTCATCTTCTGCAGTGTTTGCAATCAAGGCTGCACAAGCTGGCAGCAAATAAGATAATTAACATTTTATGGAACTCACCCTCGCTATCGGCTCTACACAAACAATTCTCTTTCCCCTCCATTTTTAGGGATTTAAGCAGCAGCTTTAACAGTTCTGCAGAACAAATGCAAAGCACACTGGGGCATTGCCTTAAGGCTGAGCCCCAGTTAAAAGCTGCCACCCCTCTCTGTCAGGCCAGAATGGAAAGAAAGCTTTTGTAATTAAGGCTTCTTCCTCCAGAGACTCCTCTTTGTTAATCAACAGAGTTCCCAATCCCCACAGGAACTCACACACTGTTGGCTGCATCCATTATTAATTATTAGAGCCTGTCTTTAGCAGTGGCAGTGGTGGCTCCCCAGGCCTGGGCAGCACTGCCAGGGTCACCAGGAATGTCCCAGGGGCATCTCTGGGGCTGGAGCCACCACGGGGATATCACAGGAGGGAAAATTAAGGACCTTAGCCTTACACACATTTGTTGAGCGCTTATTTTCTACTCAGCTTCCCCTTTGCAACTTGCATTATCACCGTTTCTGGGGTTAGAAATCCTGATTTTTCTCGACCACTTTTATCTCCAATAATTTAACTTTACCCTCTGGTGTCGCAGACACCTCTCAGCCTCTGCCCATCTGCAGCACAGGGGGGGATGTTCCCCTCCAGCAGAGCCCAATTCTGCAGCACTGCTGGGATGTTCTCACCCCTGAGCCCACACACAGGGCCAGGGAATGAAACTCAACGTGCTTCTGAGGAACAGAGCTGAAAGGGCCTCTGAAAGATGGCACAAGGTGCTGTTTGCTTGAGCCAGCAGAGCCTCTGTTCCATTTTACAGCCCACATCAAAGTCCTGGGGTTCACAGCTGGCCCAGGCAGCATCTCCCAGCCAGCCCCTTGTTAAGGGCAAGTTCTCAATATCTGAACTCACACACCAGGACAAAAAGGAGAGCAGGATAAATACCCAGATAAATTAATGCCAGTTATTGAGGACAGCTTTCAGGGCATTGTCTGCACTGGATCGTGTCTTTCCCACTCCACCTCCACCTCCCCATCAATACTGTTACAATGAGAATTTAGCAGCACAATACCCAGAACAGGATTTGCTCAATGGAGGCGCCAATTATCCCCTGAACTGCGCTCTCTTTTTGCACCGGCTCGATAATTAAGCTTCTTGATTGGGTATTGCTGGAGCTGAGGCTGTGGAACAAAACCCCATTTCCCTGCTGCTGGCCACCTTTCCCAGAGCTGAGCCACATCCCATTTGCACTCCCCAGAGCCCCAGGTACCCCTGGCTCCTGTGGGGGTGTGTCAGGGAGAAGCCAGCCACGAAGCCATAAAGCCACTTCCAACCACTCCACTCCATCCTGTAAACATTTTTCTATTTATCTGCCCTTCATTACATGCACAATCTTATTATCTCTGCACATCCTCCAAGCGACAGCCGTCAGGGTCACCCTATAAAATATACACGGGCACTGTTACATCTAATGACTGGAGCAGGCAGGGGGATGAAGGATGGGAGGAGTGGGGAACCGCAGGATGTTTGAAAGGGATCATCAGTTATCTCTCTGCATTTCCTGAGGTGATAATTGAATGACAGTGGCTGGGAGGAAAATCCATTTTTTTGAGCCTGGGAAAGGAGTGTTAAGAAAAGAGCTGGTTTTGTGCTGGCAGCGTGTAATGGCTGCCAGGGAATGGGAATGGCTCCTTCAGCCACAGCAGCTCCTTTGCTCTGTGGATTTTACACAGGGGCTGAGAACCAGACCGACTCCCATCAGCTACTCAAGCCAGTGAAAAAATATTGACAGATTTTGGTCATTTCATCTGCCACCCAGACTGCCTGTTGTCGTGGTTTGCATGTCAGCTTTAATTAATTTAAGTGAAAGGCCAATTTGTGAATGTGCATGAGAAAGGGACACTCCAAACACAAGGACAGAGCATTGTCTACTTTCATAATTCCTGTTTAAACAAAGTATTAAAAATTTAATGCCGCTATTCAGCAGGGAACTTAATCCCCCTGCATCTCAGGAAGGTGTACAGATGCTCATTTATTCCCCAACAACTGAAATTGAGCTTTGTAATTACTAAGAAAAGTTTTACTACTTCAAAAATATTTTCATTATTTCATCATGCAAATAGAATCAAACTATATTTACCAAAACCTTTCCTGAGCTGTGACTGTGAGCTGGTTTTAACTAGTTCACCTAGCAATAATTCCAGTTGGTCTTTCAACCAAACCACTGCCAGGGAAGTGTCACTTGGGATCAATCCCCTCATCACTGCAGCCCTGCCCTGCAGCTCAGAACCACCCTGGGCTTCTCTCACTGCAGGACTGGGGAGGGGAAATTCTGACCCCCACACCCCCAGCAGCCACAGCAGCACCCCAAAGCTCAGGGAATGCCCCCCCAGATGAGATGGATGACATCTTGCTGGTGTGAAAAGTGGATTTCCAGTGGTGATTTCACTTTGCAGAGCACGTTCCTGGCCCTGCTCACCTGAGCAGCCTCTGGCACTGAAGACAGGAGCTCCCAGTTGTCTGTCAAGCCCCAGTTTAAGTCACTCACTGGTCCCTGTGTGGGCAAAGCAGGGGGAACACCCATCATCACTCATCACCTCTGAGGCATCTTGGATGGGCTGGAACAATGTCCCAATCCCAGAATGTTCCAATCCCAGAATGTTCTCTGGAACAGCATGAATCCTACAGCATTTCTGAGCCACCAAGGACTGCTTGCCTGTTAATTAGAGCTGCTGCTTCTGTTTGCTTCCTGGTATGAAGCTGCCTCCTGGCCTCCCCAGGTTACATTATACTGGCAGGTTTCACATTACCAGGTACTGGGCACTGAGAAGTCAACATACCACATACCATGGAAACAAACCCACTCAAACAAACAAAAAATACAGAATCTGAAATTTCCATCTGACTTTCCATTTTCAATAGGGCAAGGAGAGCTGAGAGGTGAGGAAGAATTAGCCACTTGTTTCTCAAATGTCACATTCTGTAACTGCTTTTATTTAAATACAGAAGTCAGAACTGAGGGTCCACTTGGTGCTGTGACACCCACCAGCAGAGCAGCTGTGCCAGCAGCAGCACTGTTTGAACTCCTGATGTGTCTGACCACTGACCTGCATTCCACACTTCCATGCACCAGATGTTTTAGGTTTTCCAAACACATCTGTGCTGAATCACACAAAGCCTGGCTTGTCAAAAGTACACACTCCCCTCCCTGACACAGCTTCCTCCTCCCCGAGCTCGTGACCCGTGGGGGAGCTGCTGGGGTTTAAGAATTTATTACAAATACAGCAGCAGTCAGAAAACACTGCAAATTATATACAGGAGACAAACTCTGTAAACTTATCCTCACTGCTAATGAGGAATGGGAAGATTTACTCCCTTGGAAACAACGATTTTAGAAGTCCTCACGCCTGGTTATTCCACAATGAAAAGTATCAACCCCTTTGACTCCAGACAGAATGTGACCTCTTAATAAAAATCACCAGCACAGGATGTCCAACATCTGAACAGGCCAGATGGAGGAAGAATCCCGTCCACTTTACACCTGGAAAGTCTCAACTGAACTCAGACAAACCAGCAGCTTATCAGTGAAACCTCACCCACGCCCCAGAGGCTGAGGCAGGACGGGCTCCGGCCCTGAGTTATGGACAAAGCAAACACGAGCTCTCAGCAGAGTCCTTGTCATTAAGCCCTGATTTTAAACAGACTCTGTTCCTCTCAGATCTGGTCCCTGAACAGCTGTTTTCCCTTTTACTGCTCTCCAAGAACAGCTCCCTAAACCAGGAGATTTTCTAGATTAAGTGTGGAAGGTTGAGGGGGTATTTCAGTGTTTTCCTGTTTATCAGAGCAACATAAGAAAAGAGGAATATTGAAGCAGGACATCGAGCAACCCCCCACCCCCCAAACCACAAAGAACTGCCACGTAAGCTGCTTATCCCTCAGTTATTGTTGCTTCCCTCCAGTCTCAAATTCTTTCTGTCAGGAAAAATCCTTAGCAAGCAAAATGTAACTAGAAGACAAAGCTAAGAGTTGTAAAGCAGCATTAGGAAGAGCAATTCATTGTAGCTCACTATAATACCCATACAGTGAGCTCAGAAGTGAAAGAAATTACCAATTCTTTCCAGCTCTGTTCCGCCCTGGGGTCTCCAGCAAACATTAACCCGAGCTGCTCCCTCAGAACGTGAATTTGATCCCCACAGCCAGGGGTAAGCAAAAAGGCAGCAGCAATTTGGGGCATCACTTGGGGCTCTGACTCCTGAGCTCCTGCACACGGAACTGCAGCTCAGCCCATTCCCCCCACAAACACTGCAGGGGCTCACCCTGGGAGCTCAGGAGCTCTCCTGTGACAGCCAGACTGTGCCAGCAGCCTTGGGGACAGGGACTGTCCCCTGCCCTGTCCCACTGCCCAGCAGGGCAGGGAGGATCAGCTGAATTAGAGACTGAACTCAACACAGCACAGAGGGGTCAGGAACCAAGGGAGAAGCCCTTGGAACGGGGAACCTCAAACCCATGGGAAGGGAGATGTTACAGCAACACTTGCTGGCCTCCTCCTCTGGGAGACAGCGAAGCTGCCTGGTTGATGTTTCTACTTGTGTGGCTCTTGGAAGGACAAACTGTTATTAACTGATAAGCTGCAGCCACAGAGTTTCTGAAAGTGTTGAAATATTAATCTCCAAGCCGTGCACTGTCTGCAAACAAAAGTGCACACAGAAACATCCTGCTCTGCTTCATCCCCAAGAGCCAAAATCCCCCCACTGCATTTTTCTCTTCAGTTTTTCTGAAACAGGTTTACCTCCCCTGCAAACAAACCAAGCATCCTGTGGTTCTAGACAGAGCACGACCGTTTTCACCTATTAGAAAGTTTCATTTCATTCTGGATTTCATTGACTACAGCAGAATATCACACTCTAAATAAATTCTTCAGAAAGATGCAGAGACCCAGAGGCACAACTGAGTGCTGGAAAAAAAGCCTGACATGGATGTTCAGGGTGCTAAATTGGCTGCAATGTGTATGTGTGCAAACTGGAGTGATAGAAGTAGATTTGGGGGGGGACACATTCTGATTTTCCCTTCTGGCTGTGGAAGATTTCCATTTGTGAAACAAGAGCAGTGTTTGACACAGTGCTTGGGCTCGTGGCCAAGCCCAGCAAACAACCACAGGCAGAGCACAAGGAACATTTCCTGCAGAGATGAACACTTGTACCTCCTGTGAAGGGTTTGTCTGTGCTGCCCCATCACATCAATCCTTCCTCAGAAGGCCACAGTGACACAGCGTGACAAACCTTCCTGGGAACCCCCAGCTCCTGTCTCCTGCCTTTCCCCACCCAGCCTGCTCCTTCCAAAGCTTCTCCTAAGCTGGTTCCACCCTCCACAAACCCCGAATTTCACAGCCTTAGGAAAAAAAACACTCAAGATGCCAGTTCCTGTTTAATTACCAACACATCCAAGCAGCTGCCACAAGCAAGGCACAGATCCTGCAGTAACAGGGATTTGAGACATAACACAACTCTGCAACAGAAACCCCGTGCCATGTGAAAGACACGCCACAAAAGCTATTTTCTCCTTAAAAAAACCCACTTTACTATGCTTGATCTGCCCACATGTAAGCACAGGGGATGTTCTGAGTGTCTCGTGTATCATTCCATAAGAAATTCCAACTCTCCTGCCTTCCCCCCTCATTAACCTCATCACAGTAACACTGCTAAGACACAGAATCTGCTTTTGGTCCATCTATGCAGGTGTTGTTTGTAAGGTAAACAAATAATTCCTCGAATTATTTCTATTATTAGGCCTCACATGTGAAACCAGTCTGGAATTCAGCCCATTCCCAGAGGATGTGAGGATAACCAGGATTCCCTGTGTCTATACAATGCTGTCAGCAAGTTTTTTATCCAGCAAACAGGACAAAAAGTGGCAATGGGTGGGCATACACAAAAGCTGCAAATCAAGACACATTTTCATGCCTATGGTACTAATGATAAAACTATCATTAATGATAAACCAGACAAATACTAAAACATTCAAAAAAGAGTAGGAGATCAAGGAGCAGATGCAAAGAAATACCCCTTGCAAATAAAAACCAAGTAAAAAAACCCAACAAACCTGCAACTAATACAAATTATTTCCTTACAGTCAGTCACAGAGCTCAAACAGGCAGAAGTTCCCACAGCACCAACGAAAATTCGAGTTTTCAAAACCATATTAAAAGTGGGAAAAGGTCTGTAAGTGAGTACCACACAAAACTGAACTAAAACAGCTAGGCTGTATTTATTTTGGTGTATTTTCTACTTCAAACCCCTACTCCTTGCTGAGCCCAGCAGGTTCCCCCTGGGAGAGCCCCAAAGCAGCAGGACAGGTTTGTGCTCCTCGTGTTGCCCTAATCCATCACACACGTGCCTACTGCAGAGGGGGCTCCTAATTGAAACCACTCTGGTTGTCAAACACACCAACAAAGGCCTGGCTGTGGGTCACTGCCTGGGTTTTGCTGTGCTTTGGTTCCTCAGCAGGCTTAGGAAAATCTGCAGCCCAGCAGGTGTGGGGCTCAGGTGAGCACAGCCCCACGGCAAAGGGCTCTGAACTCATGACAGGAACTCACCCCAGGGTGCACCTCAGTTCTGTCCAAAGCTGCAGGAACCTGCAACTTCTCTTCCCTGCATCTCTGAGGGCAGATACCCCATCCCAAGAGAGTGAAGCTGCCAGGAGCCCAGCAGCCTTGGAGCATTAATTATGATGGAGACAGGGCAGAACAGCACAGAGGCAACAAAGCACTGGCAGCAGCTCACTGCCTCCACTCCTCACTCCCTTGCTGCCCTTTCCAAACTCTGCTCCTGACACGAAGTGGAAATCCCCACTCTCTCCTGCAGATCAGGGAGACCTTGGGAAGTCAGGGGGAATGACCTCAGGGAGCTGCCTGTCCCAGGGGTCCCCAGCCCTGTCCTACCTGGGGACTCCCATTCACACCCTGCAGGACTCCTTAAGGGTCAGGCAAAGCAGATCCATCAATGTCCAGGCACTGATTTCCACCTGCAAAGAGCCAACTGCAGAATTAGCCCCACTGCAGAAGCTGCCCCTCCTCAGGAGCTGTCCTGCTGCCAGCACAGCAACTTTACAGCTCCAGCTGGAGACTGACTGAACAGAGGATTTGGGAATTAAGTTATACCATGGGCTCCTCTTGCCACTGAAGGAGAGAGGATGCACTGCTGGAGAGAGACTGAAGCAGAAATCTTTGAAAAATCAGAACTTCTAATTCCTAAAATATGATGTTCCTGCTAGTCTGGGTTTGGGTTGGGGTTTTTTGTTGTTGTTGCTGATTTGTTTTGGGGTTTTCCCCTCATTCTGACATGACCTTTGTGGAATGGCAAACCCAGACTGAGCAGGGCACCAGAAACGCTGCTTACCCACAGCCTGCAGGATTCCATCCACAACTTCAGCTCAGAGATGACAACTAAAACAGTCAAACATAATGCCAAACTCACTTTTAAACCTTTCCCATACCTTTGCCATGTAAGCTCCCCTGAAAAGGTCAAAGCAGAACCTCAGCAACTCAAAGAAACCGGAGCCCTTAACGCTGGTTTGGCACAGACATGCAGCCCTAACCCAGCCATGCCCAGGTGATTCCCAGGCAGCTGTTCCCTGCTCCTGAACTGCAGCTGCAATCTGTAAATGCCAGCAGGGCAGAGCTGTGACTCAGGACTGCAAACACAGGCTGAGGGCTGTGAAGGAGTGACTGGGTGGGCTGGGAGCTGGGAAGGGGATTTGCACTGCCACACGGGCCAGCGCCGTGGATTTGTTTCTGCAGCTCTGTTAATGTGCTCCCTAAAAAACCAGCCAGGAGGGAGGGGCAAGTGGGGTCATTCCCAACCACAAACAGCAGCTCACTGTGTCCTGTCCTATGCTCCCGTTAAATAAAACCTTCCCAAAGTAAATGCAGGATTTCCAAATATCTCCTGGACAGTGCTGGGTTACAATTCTCTGGCTACTCAAATCCATCAAGGCTTCCCTCCTCTTCATCCTTTAGCTGAAAATCATCTGCACTTGTCTGAAACAAAACCATTATGAACCTTAATATAGAATGAATAGGTGGCAGTTAGGAAGGAGAGTCTTATGCTCACAGTGAGCAGACAATTTCTTTTCAGAAGCTCTAAAAGCAATGTTTTTCTAAAGCCAGGCAACAGCAACGAGAAAAAAAATCTCTCCCATCAAATGGCAGAGAGTAAGAACATGAGGTGGAATTGTTCAATCAATACAAGTTTAGCACAGCACTGAGGGAGGGAGGCCTTTGTCCCTGTCACTTCTCCACAGCAAGGTGAAGGTCCAGTTACACAACCCAGAGCTGTTCCTCAGTCTGGAGCTCCTTCAGCACTGGGGAGCAGGAGAAATGAGTTTTTCCACATACTGCTTTAGAGCCCAGACTGTGCAAGGTTTATGGCACATATTCCTAACCACATCTCTATGGGCAAGGTTTTGCAGAGCAAAACCACGGCCCCAACCAAACCCCTCCTGTTTCTGCCCATTCTGCTCTCCCAGTTTCTGAGCCACTTTCCATCCCAGCTGTAATCCTGCAATGCAATGAAGGGATCCATGTAGGAAGTGTTGTCTGTGTGACAGAAAACTGCAGAGGAGCCAGACAAGCTCCAGGGAAGCACAACAACCACAGGTGAAGAACCCTTCCCAGGCAAAACAACTTAACTGCACAAAGTAAATTCACCCTCAACCCTAAAAGCCTGAAAGAAATTTGAGAAAGGGAAAATAACAGATGGAAAGTAGCAGACTGCAGACACAGGGCAAGGAGAGAGAAAAGGGTTGGGTTTATAGCTTAGTGGGCTTTCTTTTGGTTTTACTTTGGCTTGTTTGTTGGGGAGGTGGCATGATTTATTTCTCCAGTTCCCTCTCATTGCAACTGAGGTAATGAAAGACTTGAGCTTTGGCAAAGATCCCCTCCTTAGCCATAAAAATAAAAAAGAACTGTAATTAAACTTACCAGAAACAAAGCTAATCAAACTCAACAGTAACAAAGGGCAACAGAAACACGTTCACTGTATCAGATCTTCCTTGCTGGCCCAAAGCCCAGAGTTTTCATTACGTTTTTTTTCCTTCCCCAATTTCACAACAGCATTAACCAGCCCCGGCCCAGGATGCCTCAGCTTTACAAACCCTATTTGTAGGAGATCAGCTTTTCGTGATCCAAAAACCCAGCATGTGGAAAGTGTTAAGTCTTTCATGTAGTACAGGAGATTCTTAAAACTTCTACCCTTCCACTCAGAAATCTTGGAGCTTCACAGCCCATTAGAGGTTTGTGAACCACAGAGAAGGGCAGAGTTAGCAAAATAAATCAAGAGTTCCTGTGGGATGTCCTGGTGCTTTACACAAGAGGCACAAAGCAGGCTCCGGGTTAAACACCAGGGAGGACTTCTCAGATTGCAGGAGCAGAGAGCTGCTTTATAACCTGGAATGTGCTCTCCTCTCTTTGAAGGCTCTGGAGGCTCCTACGAAATAACTCCGTTTGTGTCAGGGGCACTGCAAGGGAAAAAAAAAGGGAGCCCACCAAGTGTCTGGGGGAGGGGAGGATCAGCTCAACTGTTCCACCCAAGAACAAACTATTTCACCATGGCAATAAAAGCACTTACAGCACCTTCTTCGTGCCAGATCTCTTCCTGCTGTACAGAGTTTGGTAGCGTAAAACAAACACTATTCCCTGCCAACCTTCCTCATCCCAGGTGACCAGAGTCAGGAAGGATTTCCCAACCACCACCACCCATCAGCAGTTGGGGTTTTGTCATCATTCTTGTAACACTTTGGCTGTTTCCTAAATACAGCAATTACCCTGAGAGCAGCTCCTTGGCTTACACCTCACAACATTTGCAAAGAAAAGGGCAATCGACAAACTCAACCTTGAAAGAGCTGAATCAGAAGGAAACAAGTCTGTCAACGTCCTGGGATTTAAAGAGAGATGCAAGAAGCAGAAAAGGTTTTCTGTGGGATCTGCTTTGATCACTCGGGGTTTGCTGTGACATCACCTGCACCTTCTTCAGCAGATGAAGCAGGAAGGGAAGGAGGGCTGGGTTTGTGTCCTGCAGGATGCAGCCCCCCCTGACAAACACCACACACGGGGGATGATCCCAGCCTCGCAAGATCCTTCTTGCTCACCAGCAGGAGTAGGAAACCCAAAGCCTGAGCACTTCACAGCTTTTCCACATAGCAGGAGCCATGAATGCACCTCCTGGCAGGGCAAGGAAGCCCTGCATATCCCATATAAACCCAGCACGGGGCAGGTGTGCAGGGCTGACCCTGACAGCCCACCTGCAGAACAGGAACCCTCCCTTCCCTGGGCTGGCAGGAAACAGGAGAAGTTCACCCAAACTGACATCACTCTCACCTCGAAGTAATCACCAGCGTCTTTTTGTCCTGACAATCTGAGTTTTATCACGCTCCTAAGCGTTTTTCCTTCAGCTACGGAATGGAAAGGAAAAACAAAGCAAAAGCAAATGCAGCAGATTTCAACGTGTGATGTTAAATGTTTCTTATGCTTACCGAGCCAGTTCTATCCACAAAGTGCTTCACCTCCCCTACGGCACAGCCTCTGTTCTAACTCCCCATTCTCACTTCATTCCACCATCTCTGTAATTCCTGGGAGTCTTCCTTGGCATGAAAAAAAAAACAAGCAGCAAAAAAAAAAAAAACACCACCCCAGTAATCAAGCACCGCTTCTTTTTTACAGCTGGCTGGAAACAAAAGTGACAAAATGAGTGCATCTGTCTCCTGGAGTTGTTATTGTCTTCCCTCCCAGTTCCAGCAGCACGTTACGGGATATTTAGGAGGGGCTGATGTGTTTGGGGGCTGGTTTGGGGCCCGGGGAAGGCAGTGGGTGCTGTTCTTACAGGGCCATCAGGGGCAGCAGGTGATGACTGAGCCCAGTGATCTTCCTGGGGAAGAATAAAGTTCATTCCACGCTCTGTGGCAGCAAGGCACCCCAAGCACACTTTATTCTCTGCCAATAGAGGTTTTTTTTCCCTACTGCAGAATCCTCTGCCCCAAGGGGCTGCTCTGTGAGCCCCACACCAGCCAGGCACAACTCCCTGGGTGTTTTAAGGAACCAAACTCTGCTCTGCAGAACTCCTCTGACTCCCCTGGAGCACGGCTCACACCAAGTCTGAGCTGTTTGTATTTATTTCCTCCTTGAACTCGAAAAATTCAAAGCAAACTGCTGCAGTAGCTCTTGAAACTGTAATCTCTGTCTCACACACTGTAAATACACACAGTGAGCAGCACACAGAGGATTACCTGGAGAGCATTTCTCTCCTAAGCCATTTCAAAAATCAGTCCCCAGGCAGGATTATACAGATTCATTTCTTTCAGGAGCTACCCAGATTTTAAAACATTAGCACTGTTCTGGGACAGGATGTCCCACAAACAGCACTGCTGCTTATATGCCTGGATTATTTTTGCCTTTCTGAAAGCCATTTTCATGTTTTCAAGCACATCTTCAGTCACTGACTGGATGGGGAACAAACACCAGGAGGGTTTGATGCATGGCAGCCGTGGAGAAGAGTCTTGCCAGGCTGGGACACTCAACCATGAAAATAAACTGCACAAATCCTTTCCCAGACACCTATTTTATGTACCTGCAATTCACAGGACCTCAGGGTTAATGTCTGAGTATTTGATACAATCTGACAACTGCCAGGGAAGAAGAAAAGCTGCTGGTTTTTCTCACAGGGAAAGAAAATACAGAATAAATATACAGCTGTTGATGAACAAAAGCATTTTAACCAGAGTCACACATACCCTTCAGCAGAGATGCAAAAGAGAATTCACAACAGGAAAATAAACAAACCAAAATTCCTTAGGATGGTGAATTATAAACAGAAAGTAAGGAAAACACAGTGGAACACAACTCTGAGGAGCAGCATTGTGTCCCCTCAGTTGTTGAGGAAGGCTCAGACAATACTGTATCAATTACCCAAATAATCTTGGCTTGTATCTTTGACTACAGACCTTTCCCTACAAAGCAGAAATTGTCCTTTCTGGCTCCCTGACAGAACTCAATGCAATTGCCTAATGGCCCTCTTTTACTTGCAACAATATTTTACTCCTACCTACCTCTAAACCTTCAGAGAAAAATAAACAATGAGATCCAATCTTGTAATGTAAAATAATAAAAAAAAGCCACTGGAGTGCAGAGCTGATTTATTGCCCATGCTGAAGTCAATTCTAGAGTCCAGCTGGCACAGTGAGCACACCTTCTGCTTTTATGCTCACCATCTATGAGGGTTTCTTAGGAAGAAAGTCAAATAAGCAGCTCATTTTTTGAGCTGATGACGCTGTAAATTACCTTTGGAATACAAAAGCAAAACGATACAAGTGAAAATTAATCCTCTTATTCTCTTAAGAGAACGCTTAAGAGATTTAAAACCAAAACAATAAAAAACAGAGCACATTTTAGGTACTTCCTTTCTTTGGTTTTGCTCGCTTCAGCTGGAATTGAGACAGGCAGTTTGGGAAAGGGTATTTTGATCTTTGGAAGCTGGAGCCAGTCATTAATCAATCATTAATCAAGGAGCACACACGTGGCACAGGCCAGGTGAAAGGGCTGCTCAGAGGCAGGCAAGATGCACCTCCAGGACAAGGGAATTCACAGGAGGCACTCAGGGAACTGGAACCAAAGGAACACACAGGCATGAACCATGGAGCTGTGGCTCACCTGAACACCTGGAATCCCTTTCAGAGATGAAGAAAGACACCATGGTGCGTGTCAGTTAAACCTTTATGTCTCTTTAAAGACCTTTCCAAACCTCCTGGTTTATTATCCAATAAAGTTATGACATTTGCAATAGGTTTAACAGTTCAACTTTTGAAAGCAAACCAGATCACAGCGAACACACACACTGAACATCCCTCTGCAAACAGCCCTCAGCTCAGAGCCACTTAAATTCAGGAATATCTCCATCTGAGCTCAGCATTTCATTACATTCCTTGGCTTTCCTTACCCTGCTCCTGGTGAGCAGCACGGAGTGCCTGGCTGGAGCTGCCTCAGCACCCTGCCTCACCTTGAGTCAGACATTAATGCAGTGTGCTCTTCCTCCCTCAGCTCAGACAGCCACTGCTCACAAAAACAGGAAAAAAAAAATAAAAAAAAAAAATAAAAGGCAGCACGTTCCCTTCCAGAAGAGTTTGTTATGCAAATGATTCGGTGGTTTCACTTACACACAGGAAAAGCAACTGCTGCCTCTGCCCCTTTTTTCTAACTGGACTGAAGCCCAGTGGGATATTTGCTGTGACTAAAGCAAAAAGTCCCAGCCTATGGTTTGAAATCATTTGGGAAACGTGAAGCCCACGAGCCCCCGTGTGAGGAGGAGCAAAGCCCTGTGCCTGCAATGGCCACGCTCTGGAAGCAGCAGCAGCAGCAGCCAGCAGGATGAAATGAAAAGAAGCAGTGGCTGTTTATGTTGGCAGTCGCTTCAAACTCTAATGGAAAATTTCAGCTCTGACTGCATCCAGGCTAGAACAAGTTATTAAAGAAAAAGGTTCAGCTTTCAAACAGAAAAGGCTTCCACGGCTTGTCCCTCTCTCTGAACGCTCCCGCAGCAAAGACAAGGCAGGAAATAATGTGGCTTGACTGCAGTGTATTAATATTCCATCATTAGGGGAATATGGCCTCAAATAAACCAGATTTCCTTGGGGAGAGCAGAGCAGGGATAAAGCCCACGCCACAGCCACGACGCAGCTCCTGCTACAAACACGGCTCACCGCTAAATGCAAATATTAAAAAGCCAACGGAGGGCTAAGTAATCACTTTATACCAACAGACCGAGAGATATTCATCTAATTATCCCCCCCTCCTTTGATCAAAGGCACTCTGCTCTGTGAACAATTGTGTCGAGGGAGAGAAGCTCTACCTTTCAGCAGCTCGGGAGAGCCCTGCACAAACATTCCTGGGGCTGCTGGCTGCCAGCAGGGGTGGCGCGGGGAGGGCTCCGAGGGGACAGCCACCCTGCCAGCCCGCACATATGGTGACTGCGCTGACCTTTCAGCCACTGCACATTTGCACTATATTTATAAGAGCTACTCAGGAAGCCAATATTGTGTATTATGTAACACGAGATTAAGCATTAATGAGGCAAGAATAAAATTGTTTATCTAAAGCCCGATCTAAAATTAAACACAAGTTTAGGCTGAAAGCTCACACCGCACTCGTTTTTGCCTCCTAACATTAACAGAGCACGGCTTATTTAGTCTCTGAGGTAAGTCCCAGCAGCGTTTAATTTGAAGAGGAAGATTTTACTATCAGAAGAGAGACCATTTTTTCCTACAGAAATGATGCATATTTAGTTCTTATGTGCATAAATAGAGCACGCTGCAGGTACTTCCATGTCAGGAAACAGCCAATATTCATAACTCCTGTTTACACTGTGCTTCAGAGCTAAATAAAGGAGCATCCACCCAGGGGCAAGATCTTTCGATTGCACTCTGTCATCCCTTGCTCAGCAGCCAAACCAGGAATCACACACACCACAGATACCTGTGTGCTCGACAGGGAAATTCAACCCAAAATTAGCCTGGCAGCCTGCGTGCCTGCACAAAGCTCCACTGTGCTGCTCCTGGCCCTCCTGCAGGGCTGCTGAGGAGCCAGCAGGAGAGGGGGGCACAGGGACCATGCCCAGCACTGTGCCAGGAACTGTCCTGGGGAACACAGGAGCCTTTGGAGAGCCCCAGAACATCCCCAGAGGTCTCACCCAGCTCCTCAGAAGAGCCCAGAGTGCTCAGGCCCATCCTCAAGACAGACAAGGAGGCTCCAAAATCTCAAATCAGCCACAGCAAAGGCCAGGATGACAGTCTGGCAGGAAAAGAGGACATCACTCTTGAACCTGGGAAAAGGAGAGTCACACACATCCCCATTTCTGGGGGCACTGCTCAGACAACACCCCTGCCCCAAAGCAGGCTGCAGCAACCCCAGCCACTGGGAAAACAGCTCTGCTCCTGCTGGGAACTGTGGCCTTGAACAGCTCAAACAAACTGCAAGTGCCCCCTGAGGCTGCCAGCAGCGCTTCTGAGAGAGCAGCACAAGGACAGGCTGAGGGGCAGGAGCCAGCTCGGGATGCCAGCAAGGTGACACCAGCACTTGGCACCCTCCTCTCCTGCTGGGCTGGAGGCACTGCCCTGCACCAGCTCCCCTCCACTCCCTGCTTCTCTTTACCCCCTGCATGAAGGCAGCACAGAGTTAAGCTGTTTCCATGAGCACAGCAAGGCAATCCCCAACCTTGGAGGCATTTAAGTACCTTTATCTCAGGCCTATCACAATGCTGGTGCTTCTAAAACTCTCAAACTCAAGTAGCTCAGTGAAATCATCTAAAGAATTCCGAGCAGAATGTTAAATACTCAGAAAATCCTGCATTATCACCAAGTTTTAGCAAATTATCCCAAAATGGGTGGATGGCAGGGGAATAAAACCACATTTAAAGCCAAACCAGATAGTTAAGAAAAACTGTTGCCAGCTGTGCACCTTTCATTCTCACAACATGGGAATTTAAATGAAAGTAATTATTGAAAACTGTTCATGCCACTGAAAAGCCTCCGAAATTTGCTTCTTCCCATGAAGAGGACTCAGAAGTGCTGCTAAGCAGGAACCAAAGGAGAGCAGGGCAGCTCATCAGCTGTGTCAGCTGCAACTAAGGGGAAACCACCCAGGGGAAGATAAAAGGAAGAAAAGCTACACAGAAACAGAGGAGAAAGGTGCATTTCAGACAGGCCAGTGGAAACCCATGAAGTTTCAGAAGTTTCATTTAAAAATCTCACGGAGGCACTTTCCCTGCAGAGCACGAGCAGGTTAACACTGATCCAACAGGAAAGCAGCACCTCCCTTGATCCACTGCAGTTCTTTACCTCCCCTGGGAATCCCTCCTGGACATAAACATGGAAATAAACTGGAAATGTGACCCAAACACACCTTTGATATGGAATAAACATTCTCTTTCATAAGGCTTTTTTTTTTTTTTTTTCTTGAGGACTACTCCTTTGGAAAAAAAAAGAATTTAAAAACTGCTGGAAAACTATGTTAAACCAATTAAAATGCACATTGATAAATACAGGGTTTTCTCAAAAGATATTGCACCTAACTATGGAGGGGAAAAAAGCCAAGGCACAACTCAAATAGGACATTCCTTAACACACTTGTGAAAGCTCAGTACAGGATGGCCTAATTCTCATCTCTCACCACGGCCACTTTACACCTTCCCAAAGTAGAAAAGAAATCCAATGTCACGTTCACCTCTATATCCTGACTTTCTGCACAGCAGCCTCAGCTTGATTTAACATTAAATAGGCCTGGTCTCTACAAGAATTCTGTATTTCTGCTGCAGCCCTTTTCTTCCTCTGTTTCTATCTTCCAGCCACAGTGTTTAGGGTGACACTGGGGAGGATTTCCCCCCAGTGAAGGGCCTAGGAAAGGACACATCTTAAAACAATCATGATAATAAGGAGATGTAACTTTTAGTGGGGTTTGCAGAGGCAAAAATCCCTGAGTCCCTTCCCCACAACCTGCAGTGACCAGGAAGGAAAATTTTAAATAAATCAGATGTCTAAGAGCCACTAGGGCAAGTCACTCCAAGAGTGCCCCTGACACATCTTTAAGTAGCTGGAAGTTGCTTCAGTATCCACATAACAACTTTTTAGAGTTTCACTGATGTTAATATGGAGGCTGAAAAGGAGAATAAAGCCTTTTTCTGTTGTTTCTGGAATTGCTACATGATGACTTCAAACTGCAACAGAAAAACGGCAGGCAAAGTATCTGAAATTATTCTGGTGATGAAAAAATGCAGACAAATTAATCCCACAGCCTTGTCATTTACATTACTCCTTATTCCACTTTGAGGAACAGAAGCAGAAGTGGACAGTCAAATATTTACTGCAGCCTCTACCCTGCAATGCCCTCCTAGAGCAAAAGGGCTGTGAATTGGGGCTGAAAAAGACTGGGAATTGAAGAAAGCAGAAGTGAGGCCTGTGGGCAAAAATAGGAAGCAGAGATTATAAACAACCCACTGTAGGTCAAAGGTTATTTGTAGATCAGTTACCACAGGGGCTAAAAAAAAAACCCCTGAGCCCAAAGCCATCAACATGATCCTTCCCACAGCTCAGACTTAATATTTAGTCTTCTCTGTAGTAAAACATTAGACCTAATGAAACAAAAATACAACACTTGAGAAAAGAGACCTTGTGCGAGGTTTAACAGCACTTGCAAAACTTTTACAAAAACCCCAAGCCCGATATCCAAGTTCCAGTGTAAGAGGTTAAGCAGCACAAACAGGGACAGGCAACTGCCCCGACCTCTCCATTTTTTGGTTTTGTTTTTTTTCCTTCCCCCTGCAAAATGTTTTTCTCCATCACAACCCCCTCCCACCACACCACATTTCATATTTAAAATACAAATTTCTATTTATAAAAACACAATGTACTTCAGAGCTGCTGTAATTCAAACTTAGCAGAGGACTTTTGCCCCTCAGCAACTTTGCCATCAGCAGAATTCAAGTCTAAGAGCAAACAGTGATTTGTTCTAAACCCGTTCCAGGAGGTATTCTGGAGAAAAGAGGGAAGGCATGATGTGTGCAGGGTTTGGCAGGTGCTGATAAGATCCATCCTATTCCAGCATTCCTCCCCAGCTGACACCTTTCCAGCACTGGGCCTCCACGCCTCAAAATCCAACAGAATCCTCCAGCCCACCAACACTCCAGCAGTAATTTGAGTTTCCTCTCTCACCAGAATGAGCGAACTTGTAATTGTCTCATCCTCCCCTTCCTTTTTAACTCACACAGTGTTACTATTTACCACCCAAAGACTCCTGTTATCGCAGCACTGTCTCACAAGAACCTCCCGGAGGAGAATGGAATCATCCTACAGAAACTGAGAGGTTTTTAAACATTATTACAGCAATCTTCTTCCCCGGTGCACATCCAGACTCCACACCTACAAAAGTCTAAACACGCTGCGACGCTTTAAATCAGTGTTTTTCCACATCACTGATATACTGCTAGGAAATAGTCCAACTCTGTTTTCACGCAGCTACCTCCCTACTAAAGCCAGAACAAAAACGAAAGCACTTGCCCAAAGCCTCCCCGCAGCTAAAGGGCACCTGCAGGACAGGAACCGAGGCTCTTTTGGGACAAATGGAAATGGGACCGTGTTCCCAAGGCGTCCCAGAGCCTGTCTGCTCTGCAGGAGCCCCCCAGCCATCCCTGCCGTGTCCCCAGAGCCCTGCCGGGATTTGGGGTGGCATGACAGGGTTCCAGAACCCTGCCAAGTTCAGAGATCAGGCTCCATCCCCAAACACGAGTTCCAGGAAGGGGAAGAGTTAAGCAGAGCCCGGCTGGGTGCGGGTCACAGGCTGCCCGATCCCATCGGACGCTGGTTTGGTTTAGGTTTTCTTTAATTACCAATTGCCACTGGAGCCCGCCCGGGTGACACAAAATGTATTATCCCGTCATAATGTCAGGATTTAAAATTAGATTCCGTCTCCATAAATACACTTCACCCAGGCTCAGTGGCTCCATCCAGCCATGACGATTGTTTTATGTAACATCTTTCATACCCCAAGACCTAAAAAACTGCGCTAAAAATCAGCAGCTGCCTCGGCTGGCTCGGGATTTCTCTTCCGTTTGTCTGAGGAGAATTCGGGGTAAAAAGGGAAGAGTTTCGCAAGATCAAACAGCGAAGCAGCGAGAGGAAAAGCGAATTACATAAAGTCCAAAATGTACTTACGGTCTCCTTATTGGGAAGCAACTCCTTTCGGATTCTGAAGAAGTTCTTGCCGTACTGCCTCAACCCCTTAATAAACCGCTTCTGTGATAAAAGACAACAAAAACAGCGTGTCAGCAGCAGCAGGAAAAAAAAAAATAAGTGGGAAAAAAAAAAAAGATTAAAAAAATCCCCCAAACGGCTGCTGCGAATCGGCAGCGGAGCCGAGCGAGCGGAGCCGGCACAGCCCGAGCTCTTGCCGGGGAAGCGAACGCACCTACACGGCTCCGAACGGGGGAGAGGGCTTCGGGAAACACACCGAAAAAATCCCAAGCGCATCCCCTTCCTCCACACGTCCAACTTGCAGGGTCCGCAGCTCGGCCCGAACGGGTGCCGCGGCCGGAGCCGCTCGGGGCCGGGCGCTGCGCAGCTCCGGCCTCGGGGCGCCGGGCAGGTGCCGCAGGGGTTAAAGGCTGGCAGCCCCCGCGTTCCTCGGCGGGGCTCGCAGCGGGGCCGGGGCCGGGCAGGGAGCGGGGCCGAGCGCAGCCGAGCCCCGGAGCAGCCGCGCAGGGCCCGGGCGGAGGCGGCGGCGCCCAGCGTGTGATGGCGGCGGGGCTGGGCGGGCGGCTCCGCGGGGCGCGCCGCAAAAGGCGGCCTGGATCGCCGGCCCCCCTCAGCCGCGGGCCCGGGCCCGGCCCCGGCACCGCCGCCGCCTCCTCCGCCCGCCGGGCTCGGCCCCGACACCGCCCCCGGCAGCCCCGGCCCCGCCGCCGCCGCCCGGCCCCGGCCCCCGGCGCTGCCCCTCAGCAGCTGGCAGCGCCCGGCCGCCGGCACCGCTCCCTCTCTCTGCTGCTCGTCCTCTCCTTCCTCTCTGCTGCTCGTCCTCTCCTTCCTCTCTCCTGCTCGTCTTCTCCTTCCTCTCTCTCCTTCTCGTCCTCTCCTTCCTCTCTCCTGCTCGTCCTCGTCCTCTCCGCGGCCCCTTCCCTCGGTACCCCCGGCACCCTCAGGCCCTGCCTGCGGCCCCCTCACGGCCCCCCGGCACATCCCCGCCGCCCACCAGCACCAGGGGGTGTTTAAGGCTGAACAAAGTGCCTCTCTCTTTGGAAGGGATGGTCTAGAGAAGGGTTTCTTTCCTTTCCTACGAACACGGAAATAAAACAGGGTTTTTCCTTTCCCATCAACACCCGTACACAGGTATAAACAGCAAGCGAACAGCAAATTTCTGCCTGCAAAACCGATAGGGGATGTTGAGTGTGTGGGCCCTACTATTCCAGGGAAAGGAGGGAAATGAGAATTCATAATCCCCTAAAAAGAAACTAGCAAAAAAAAATAAAAGGCCTTTTCCTTTCCTATAAACACTGTGCACAGGCATTAACAATGAGTAAATAACAAATTCCGTCTGCAAAAAAGATAATGGATGCTGAGTACATGGGCCCTACTATTCCAGGGAAGGGAGGGAGATGAGATTTTATAATTCCCTAAAGAGAAACGAGCCTCAAGTTGGCTTCACGCATTTTGGATCGCATCTTTTTGCAAAAACACCTGCTGGAAGGAGGTGGGCAGAGGCTTTCCGTGTTGGGAAGGGCATGAGGACTCCCAAAAAGGTTAAATTGACTGTTCTCAGCACCACAGCCCTGCACGCCAGGGAAGAGCCTCTCTGGAGCCTCCTGCTCGGGTTTGCTCCCACAGGGATCTATCCTCACCTAACCCTGACCCTCCAAACCAGCAAGACTGCAGAGTTCGCCAAGAACGTGCCCGGGGGCACGGAGATGAGAATTAACCACGGCTTGTAAAGGCTGGGAGATTACAGTCCCTTCCCGTGTGTGATTTACTCATACCCACCTGCTCCTTCCAAAACCTGCCAACACAGCGCCCGGCACCAAGCGTTCAAGGGGTGCCTGAGCTCCCAAACACTTCAAAACACTTCAAAAATGTCACTGAGAGCAAGGTGCCAGCCCCCAGATGTGGGCAGAAGTCACCCAAGCACCTGCAGAGCAGGATTTTGAGTGCCCACAGAGTCCAGCTGGCCCCTAATGCGCTCATAAACTCATTTTTACCAGGTGAATTTTCCCAAGGAATTCTCATTACGCTGGGGTGGGTGGATCACTCCCCTGGCACCGCAAACCTCTGGCTGGTGCTGTGGGCAGGGGAAGGTGGCAGCAGCGATGACAAAGACACCCCAACACCACTCCCAACATCCCAAAGAGCAGTGCAACTCCCCTCTGCAGGAATTCACAAAGGATGGAAAGCAGCTAAAGGGAGAAGCCCTGGGCTGCTTCAGAGGGACGGTGCCTCTGCAGCATCCCTTCACTGCACACACAGTAAAGGGTGACTGAAAAAACTGTAAGGAATGAGGAGAAACCAGAGCTGGAACAGCTCAGGGAAACAGGAGAGCTCAATCTGGTCCATGGCATAAAATGAGAACACCCAATTCCCATTCCTTATTTTGCCCAAGAACTTACTATGGTGCACTTGAATTCTTAGGGAACCATTTAGTTTATTTTTTAAGATTCCTTTTAACCAAACTATGTTATATTTGGTTTGTGTTGCGATTCAACTCTATTAATAAAACCCATGACAAACTGTTTCCCTTTGACCCCATGGGATGTCCGAAGTCCCTACTGGAAATGCAAGCCTAGCACAGAGTAACAGAATTTAGAGGGACCTTGGAATGCTGTTCCCGATTTCCGAGTAGGAATGAAGTCAGTCCTTCTGGCCAGTTCTGCTGTCACCTTTATTGATGTTGTACAGAACTGTCCCTGGGCCACTGAGGCACCGTGAGATACCCAGCTCTAAAGGAGCTTTGTGCCTCTTGCAGAGATACTTCTTAACATACAATAACAACAGAGCACACAAAAAATAATGTCAGAAACTCAGGACAGAAATTCTAAAGCTTAACAATACTTTGTTTAAAACCACTTTCAGATTTCCCTTCCTATTCTAGCCTTGCATTAATTCAGGCATCATGGCCCATTCTCCCTGCAGCAAGAACAGCCTCTCCTTTTCTGCAAGCCAAGCCCAACAGAGCCCCTGAGATGGCTTTAAATACAACAGAACAAAATAGTTGCACACCAACTCAGAGGTGACCTGTTGCTCCCCGGTGTCTCACAGAGCAGACTGCCTGGCACTGATTGAATTTGCTCTCCCCTGCACAGATGAGATGCACCAAATTCCACACCCCTGTGTCAATGCTGCAGGAGATGCTGCACTGCTCACAGGAGGCATCTGAGAGCGACAGCTGCCAAGCTAAAATAGCCTCAAACACAGGGCTGGGGCAACAACCAGGCTCAGACCTATGGATAAGTCTGGGTAAGAAGTGGAAGTGGCTCTGGAGCGCAATGGTTTCATTTTCCAAAGTACATCGTTTGGATTTTTTTAGGACAAACATTTCAATTCCACCACTTCTGTTGAACTTTAAAAGATTGCTTATGACAGGATTCTGTCAGCATTATTGTTCGTGCCGCTCGCTGAAGACAAACTGTGCCACAATTAAAAAAAAAGTGCTGTGGGTAATGAATGCTGGGAAGCAGCTTTAGGAAATCCCACGGCTTGTGGGGCGGCCGGTGCTGACAGACAGGCTTCTGTTTTATGGAGTGGTTTCCATGGCTATTGACCAGCCCCAGCACGAGGCCTCCTAATACCATTTGATAATTTGATGAAATGCATTAGATGCTGCAGCATCCTGCGTGTACACAGGGAGCTATAAATAACCCGGGCAGAACAAGGAACAAGCGTGTTAATGTTTGCCTCCGTGTTACTTGCAGGTCCCATATTTTATCCCGAGGAACCAAATCTCCTGACAAGATACACAAAGCCATTCTGCTGTGCCTGACGGAGCTCAGCTGGCACGTTTGTCACGGGGCTGGCAGTGCCAGCGCTGAGCTCGTGCGTCAGGGTTTCCATTATCCCCAGATTACAGCCTGGCAGAGGTGACTGGCTGCAAACCCTGCACCCCGGCTTGTCACGGGCAGCTCAGCTTTTCTCTGCCTCAAAAACCCCCAGAGAAAGCTGGTGCTGAGAGGCTGCACCCAGAACATCCACTGCAAAAACAACCACCGGCCTGTTTACTCAACCCCCAGCTGGAGATTTCCAAGTGAAACCTTCAGAAAGGCAGCACAAAACTCTGGTAAAGCTGCAAATTCGTCACTGATACCAACGTGTCTCTTCTGACGTGTGCTGAGATCCAGTTTAGATCTAATGTGTTTTCTCTAAGAAATTCCATGGGCTGTTTCATTCCCTCCCTGTGATTTCCACCTAGTTAATGAGTGAAGAGCATTGTGTAATGCAAAACATTTCCAAACACACAGGGCCTCTTCTGATCTTTCTCAATCCAGGAAATAAGGATTTTATTTCTCAATCTTTCTAATAAAAAAATCAAATCAAATCACCTCTTTAGCCTATGTCCAAGAACAACCAAGTTCTTCTCTCAACCTTTTCCTCAATTCTAAGCAAACAAAATGGGAGATTTTGCTATTATGAAAGCAGTAGGTTTAGTGCATGTCTGGAAAGGCCCGAGGTTTTCTAGGCAGATGCCAGTGGAAGTTGTCACCACCTTCCACATTTAATATGCACGTGAAAGTTTTATAATAAATGTGGTAGGAAAATTTATGGGGTTTTCACAGTTAACAGCAGATACACACTAAATACATGAAAACATCTTGCTCATCACAAGCTGCAAAACTTCTGTTCAGTGTGCAGCACATTCAGAGATACTTGAAAATAAAATCGTGTTTTCTCCCAGTTCTCTCACTCAAAGACGTGGAAAACCAAAATATTTTGGTGGTGTTCATTAGATACCACTCAGTATTACAAGGCATGGATGCTCCCAGTGGAAATTCAAAGCCCCTGGGCAGAGTGCAGCCCTGGTCACCCACACGTGACACAAACCTCACACTCCCCAGGCCATCTGCCCGTGAGATCAAGTGTCCTCTCTAAACAAACTGACAAGGAATAGATCAGCTGAAAGCCTTCAAGGTGCCCAACAATTTGCTCTCTCCCTTCCCAACTGCATCGCTTTATCTTCCTGAAAAATTACACTGAAAAAAAAGGGAGAGCCTGGCCCCAGCGTGGGGGATTGAACCCAAAGCTTTGCACCTCCCAGCCTGAGCTCCTGAGTACCCACAGCAGCCACAGACCGAGTCATTAGAGCCTCCCTCGAGGGAATGCCAAAAGATCCTGGATGATAATGACCCCCCTTCCATGGAGCTGCTTTTGTTGGGAACAATGGAGCTCCCATGGTACCTCTGGCTGGCTGGAAATATTGGTATTAAGTGAGCGTGAGCACAGCTGTGTGTAAATGACATATATAAACAGATTAGATTTGTGTATTTATACTGGATGCAAACACATTAATAGCACATTTGCATACCCAGTTGGCTAAATGAGATGGCATGCAGAGCGGGATTACTGGTTACAAACACATTTATTTAGAATTTTCAAGAAAGTATTTATATTGCCATCCAGGAGGTCAGAGTGGATTCATCATCCTTTATTTCTCCTCTTTGCCTCCTCAGACACACACAAATGCTCTTGTCAACATGTTCTGCATGGCTTGCCCACCCCTCCTCACAGCAAGGCTGGGGAAAGGCCTCCAGCCAGCAGCAGGAGCTGGACTGAGCTGCTCACCCCAAAGCTGCCTCAGTTTCCTCCCGTTCACTTCACTCAAGGTGATGTTCCAAGGGAGCCAGAGCTCTCCTTGTGACCACAGCACGCACCACTACCCAAATGCCAGCCCACAAAACTCCTCCTCCCCTCCTCTCTTTAATGCCAGGGATCAATGCAGGAGCCTGCACGAAAGGCAACACGATATTGAAGGTGACACAACAGCTCTCAGACATTGCCAGGCCTGCAGGAGAACTCAGCTCTTCCTTCACCCCGCGCCTGGAGCTGTCAGGGTGTTGCTAACCTTTTGTGCTGACCCCAGCTGTATTTTCCCAGCAGGATTTTTTTTTTTTTACCAGAGCTATTTTTATGAAGAGAAGGATTACAGGTTCACCCGAAGCACCAGGCAAAGCTTTGATGCCCATTCTGCACTGCACCTGTGTCTGTGGGGGAGGCCCGGCGGGAAAAACGGAAAAAAAAATAAATAATAATAATAAAAAAAAAAATCAATTCTGTCTGAAGGAGGAGCCTTTCTGTTTGCTCTAATTGCAGCCTGATTACTGGCTCTGGGTGCTGTCGCTGCACAGCCCAGATGCTCCCAAGGCCTCGGTTGCAGGCGGGTCCCCGCCCGGCCCCGCCGATAAATCATCCCCGACCTGCTCCGGGAGGCTCCGGCCCGGGTTGCCAGGCAACCTGCGCAGGAGGGGATGCAGGCAGGGATGCGGGGACGGACAGATGGATGTCTGGGAGCTGCTGACAAACGGCCAAGGGGCTGCACCAACAGCCTGCTCCCTGTCTGCTGCCGAGCTGGGGGGAGGCAGAGACCCCACAGTGATCCCAGAGACCACCCAGAGATCCCACAGTGATCCCAGAGACCATCCAGAGATCCCACAGTGATCCCACAGTGATCCCAGAGATCCCACAGTGATCCCAGAGACCACCCAGAGACCCCACAGTCATCCCAGAGACCACCCAGAGATCCCACAGTGATCCCACAGATCACCCAGAGATGCCACAGTGATCCCACAGATCACCCAGAGATCCCACAGTGATCCCAGCAACCACCCAGAGATCCCACAGATCACCCAGAGATCCCACAGTGATCCCACAGATCACCCAGAGATCCTACAGTGATCCCACAGATCACCCAGCAACCCCACAGTGATCCCAGAGACCACCCAGAGATCCCACAGTGATCCCAGCGACCCCACAGTGATCCCAGACCACCCAGCAATCCCACAGTGATCCCACAGATCACCCAGCAATCCGAGATCACCCAGTGATCCCACAGTGTGGCAGCAGAAATGGGATCCCCTAAACAATAAAATCAGACACCCAGCCCGAGGCAGAGCAGCTGATGCTGGGATCAAACCCTGCCTGGCCATTAAAGCAGCAGCAGCAGCAGCAGGAGACGAGGAAAGCTGACTTTCCTTTTCTGCAGGTGTGGAAGGGTGTTGGACAAACAGCCTGGCCCCTGGAAGAACAATTCCTGGGTTATTCCAGGCATTACTGGCCGTGGTTGCATCACTGACAGTGCCCCAGTGCAGCAGGGGGATGAAGAGGAAGGCAGGGATGAACAAGGCTGCTCAGTTTGCAATTTCCTCTTCTCTACTAAAAGAAGAGTGGGAGGAGGAGACATTCCTTTCCCAAACCAGTGGCATTGCCCAGAGGGTGAGGACAGGAGGATCTTCCAAAGGGAGCAACAAGTCCTGGGCCTGCCCTGGCTGACAAAAAAGAGCTTTTGTGTTTATCCAACCCTCTCTCTTGTCTCCTGCAATCGGCAGTTTCTCAGTGTTGCAAACAAAGCTAAAACGATTTGAGTGTGTTTTCTACATAAATGATTTTTTAAAGGTGCCTTTTAAGAGTTAAACAGAACAGAGGTCTGGCACATTTGTGACCCAGAAAAGCAAAACATCGTGCTGCTGACAAGAGACAACAGAAAGCTTTTGATTATACTTCAGATTGCCTTTTCTGTACACAAAGAGATTCATTTCTGGTTGTTATTTTAAACTGCTGTTAAAATGCTAATATACAAAAAGCTTTCTTGCACATCAAAACCACAGAGCAAGAAGAAAGAAGAAAGAGCTGGACATGTTCCTTTTCAAGGACTACCTGAAATATCTTGTGTGATCCTTCAAGGCTCAAGCACAGCATTTCCAGTGGAAGTTCCCTACTACAGAAATGTTGTTCCATTGGGATTTCAACCATTATTGTCAATTATTCTGGAGACAGTTTCTGCCATCAAACAGGGATTTTTATGCAAATGGCAGAAGGAAACAAATAAAAGCACTTCAAGAGCCCTCAGACTTTGGAGCCACGAACAAATCCAAGAATAATGAGACAAAATGGAAATGATCCCTCTGGAGAGGCAGGTATTTCTGTAGGTGCCTTCCCAGGTAAATCATTAACAGAGAGGCTGTGACTGCAGCAATGCCCAGGGTGGAATTCAGGCACTCAGATACAAATTCCAGTTTTTGACCCTTGCCAAAATGACACCAGGCAACCTCTGGAAACTCCCTAAATTCCTCTCAGAGTAAGTCTGCCACTGGCTGCAGTGGAGTGAAGAGAACACCTGAGCATGCAAATGTGGGTGGAAGAAATACTGCTGATGACAAAATCAAATTCCAGGCTAAAGGAACACATCCTCAGTGAGGGGGAGAATGGGGCCAGTAGTGAAAAAGGGACCACAAATAAGAGAGGAAATGATTAAAGAATTGAAAATGGGGGACCAGAAACGCAGCTGTAACAAAGGTGAAGGCTGGAAAGGAAACCTCGGAGGTGGATAGCAGGGGAGGGGGCCAGGGGGAGGTGGAATTACCTCCCCAGACACATAGAACTGGACAATGCCTCCCATAACAGATAAATGAAATATGCACCCTAATAAACCAGAGGTGCCCTCTTTGCCTTCCCCAATTTGTGGCAAATGGGATGTTTGATTTGAGCACTGAAGTTATTCCAGAGCACTGGAGGGGGAATGTGCTGCCGTGCCATTTATCAGCTCCTCTAAATGCATAAGGCCTGGCTGATCAATCTCCCCACAGCAGCCTAAAAGCCACATAAATCTGAGGGATGCAGTGAGAGGCCTGGGGGGGAGGAGGAGGCCAGAACAAAAGGATGGGGAAACCCACGGCGGAGGGACCGGGAGGCACAACCACAGAGCCCTCACCACAGAACGGTCACAGCCACCAGGCACAAAGTGCCAAAAAAAACCCAACACTGGGCAGGGAGCAGCAGCTTCTAACTGCAGCCTCCTGGGCAGGGAGCAGCACAGAGCATGGGGGAGCTGCCCACGTGCAGAGAGGAGCTGGCACAGCACACGGGGCACCCCAGGAGCTGCTCTGGCTGTGGCTGGGGGGCATTCCCACACCCAGAGCTGAGCTTCCTTGCAGATCATTCCAGACCCATCATGCTGGCTCTGGGGGTGACATGGGGCCAGGCTCCCAAAGCAAGCCTCTCCAGGAGCATCCCGAGCTGGAAGGGACCCACAGGAGCAGGGATCCAACTCCCACCCCTGCCCAGAACACCCCAGCAACCCCTCCCTGTGCCTGGGGCCCTGCTCATTCCCATGTCAGGGTGTGCAGTGTCCCCCTGGATCAAGTCCTCACTGCTGCCCAATTCCTTCCATGGCACCATCACCATCAGCTCTACTGGCACTGCCATCCCTGCAACTCATCCTGCAGGGATCATTAGGGTGGCTGCAGAAAATGATGAATATTTAGTCCCTATTCATCTCCTACAGAAGCAGCCTATTATCAAACAAGTGACACCTTTACAAACTTAAATGAAATAATGGCTCCCGTGGAGGATTCCCAGCCCCTGACAGGATGGCAAGTGATTTAAAGTAACATAAAGCTGAGCAACTGGTGATGGATCGTGGCTCTGCACTCGCTCTGTTACAGCCTGGAATAGAACAAATGATCATTTCTCAGCCTAATTGAATGTGGCCGCCCTGCTCGTACACAGAAGAGACAAAGCTTGATAATTTGCTTCATTAAAATGCATTTTTATGTCATCGGAAAGATTAAAAAAAAATTGCTTCTGTTGATAGGGGAGATTAGAAAAATAAAATTTATCATGCAAACAGCGCTTGCAAATGAGGTGTATTTTGGCATTCATACTGCTTATGTTGTGCAAGAAAGATAAGCCCTGAGCACTAAAGCACACAGAGCATCCACATTGTGACAGTAATCAACATTTCTTCAATAGGAATTATGTCACTACACCCATTTGAAGAGCATTTTGTCATTCGCTGCTGCAATGGCCACTGGGCCAGACTAAACAATTCCCAGCTAAGCTGCTGGGCAGAACACAGAGAATCCAGTGGAAGTTTGGGGGTTTGGGGCTGTCAGCCTCTGTGTTCAAACAAAGAATCAAAGTCAAGACTCAGACAGAGACCCAAACTACCAGGGAAAAAAACATTCAAAAATCAAATATCATCCTGTCAAGTTGCAGACAATGCTGTCATCTGTCTGCACTCGCTTTGTTTTAGGGGTTGGGGTGTTTTTGTGTTTGTAAAGCAATCGTGTTAGGAACAGCAAATTGCCATTTAGACAGCAAACAGCTCCTCCAAAACAAAACAGACATTTGCCATGTCAAGTAATCCATTCCCGGGCTCTGCGAGTTTCATAAAGTGGAATTCCAACATGAACATTTGAAAAGGTGACACTTCTACCTGTATCAGCTTGGACTAAGGCAAAATCACTTGGAAAGAAGCTGCAGATTTTTATCATACACTGAAACCAGGAAAATATCAAAATATCAAAGCAGCTCATTATTTATTCCTGTGTTCCAACTGCACTTTCAGCACAGCCACCAGAGGTGAGGTACAACCCCTCCCTCGGCTCTCCCGCCACGCCAAAAGCATTAAGCTCAGAAAACCCTCAGTTGTGATGATCCCTGCACTCCCCAGCTGCTCTTCAGAATGTCATGACTCAGTTTCCTTTTGCAGCAGAACAGGATACAGCAGGAGGTTATATTTAACCCAGATTCCGGATCCCTGAGCAGATAAAATCTGGATAAAAGGTCAGGGCGGTGCAGGCAGGAGCTGTGTCCCTGGCAGACATCACCAGAGGGGTCCAGGCAGAACCTGGGGCTGTTCCAGGGCTCTGCCCATGGGCTGGGACAGACCCACGGACACCAACCTGCCCCTGGACACCACTGTCGCTGTGGGACACGATCAATGAGACACGGACTCAGGTTCAGCAGGCTGAAGCTCCCAAAAGGGGCTGGTTTATTCTCAGAACCTATTTTTATACCTTTTTGCAATGTGCCCACCTAAGAGGTGGGATCCTTTGAACCATTGGTCACACCAAGGCTCCCAAAAGGGGCTGGTTTATTCTCAGCACCTATTTTTATACCTTTTTACAATGTGCCCACCTAAGAGGTGGGATCCCTGGACCCATTGGCCACACCAAGGGTCACCAAGCAAAGTCCCTCCTCAGAAGAGGGAAAAGTGAAAAAACAAGATAGTTTACATAGAGTGACTTTGTTTACTGACTCAAATCCCTGGGAAAGAGTTTAAGAAAAATGCAAACATGAGAAACAGTGACTACACACCACAGCTCCCTGGGCTCTGATAAAACCACCCCTGTGCCCTCTGGCAGGACAAAAGCAATCCCTCACCTCCCCCAGCACTCACTCCCAGCTGGAAGGGCACACACACAGGATGATGGAGAGCTCCAGCACCGCCAGCCAGCTCCGTTTGGAAGATGCCCTTGAAAATGAGATGAAAAAGCGTGGTTCTGGCAAATCAACCTGTGCCCTGTTTATTCACCTTGCCAGCAGCAGGGTCCCTCCCTTCCCCTGGGAGCTCAGGGGCTGTGGGGAGTGCAAAAACAACCCAGCAGCTCCTGCAGGCACCTCAGGCTGGCTTGCTTTGTGCTGGGGCTGGAGTTTATTTGGAGTTGTCCCACGCAGAAAAGGTTCCTGAGCCGTGGCTGCCCACCAGGGCAAGGAGCTGTGCTGGTGCTTTTTGGGATCAGAGGCACGGTGGGTGCTCAATACATTAAAATATTCCACGTGGAGGCACAGAGACAGCAGCTCAAGAAGCACATGGCAGGCCAACAAAGCCCAAAATGATATTGTTAAGGAAACAGCAACTTCTCTGGCAGCTGGGCAAAGATCAACATCAGGGAAAGCAGCGAAATCACCCACTCTGAAGCCAAGGTCACTGACAGGATTTATAGATTTATCCCTGAAGAGCCTGTGCTGAACATGAAATGCTGAAATAATTTTTTTTTTTAATCTCTCCCCCCGCCCCTTTGGGCTCCCTCATTTGCTGGAGGCTTTTAAAATTCATTCCTTTTCACAGCTGGTTAAACAATGGAATCTTTTGGCAAACTAAAAGGACAGAATTGATTGCCCTACACAAACTTTTCTGCACGTATAATTGATTTTTAATTCACTGCCTTATTTCCAAAAGGACTTGACAATAAACTCGGTGCTGTATGTGCAGTATTGATCCCTTTCAACAAGGGCTTGGATCAAAGACTGATGCAAGTTAATCACAAACAAAAGATTGTTATCTTTCATCTAGGAACCTGTGTTTAAACCAAATTCCCCTTTTTGAGCTGTAATAAACCTTGTGTTTTCCAGCTGTACTGCACCTCAGCATTTTGTAAGCCTGCCAGCTACTCAGTAACTATAATTTTATGCAACCTTTAAATAACAACTTTTTCCCCCAAGCAGAATAATTTCATCCTTCACTGGTCACTTTTGACTGTGAGGGTTGATGGTTCTTTTCCACTCCCGAGTTCTTAGAATAAGACACAGGCAAGACCTTCCCACACGTGCTTATGCTAAAATCTTATTTATTCTTAAAGCACAGCTCCTACAGGGCCACAGCAACCTGAGTTTGGGGGGGTTTTACCTCAGTGCTCAGCTAAGTTTCAATTGTTACTGACACTATCACACAGGCAAAGGTGGCAGGATCACTAAATTCCAGAAGATGTTCATGTCACTCCACTGGGAAGCTGCAATGTTTATTTTTTATGGGTAGAACAATGACACCGAGCAGTAACTGGGGTCTTCACCTTCCAAGCCCACCCCAGGAGCCAGCCCTGCAATGCTCCTCAGCTTTTCCAATACCCCTTTATGATTTTTTTTTTTCCCACTCGACCATTCCAGAGGCTCTGTTTCAATCTGGCTCTGAATTCCATTTTCTATAGCTGCCACATAAACAGTAAATAAAATTCATGGTATTTTTGCCCCAGTAAGCAGCTCTGTCTCCCAGCATATCAGAAGTTTCAAAGGAGAACAGGGGAACAATGTTTTCATTTGGAGCACACACTCCAAAAAAGGTGGATGGGACATCTGAGGATGATTCCAGGCAAAGAAGCCAAGCAAATAAATCCGTGGGTTTTGCATAAATAATCCCCTGACCTGCCACGCTGGATTACAGACACCTGCAAACACGTCAGGAAAAGAAGTTTGCTGCATCTTGTCCTTCCTGGCACGAGGATCTCCACTTGTATTTTATGACAAACGAGTTAAAGCCGAAGCCAGGTGTGGATATTTCAAAATTTATGAACTTGTAAATCGATGTGCACGGCCAATTAAGATTTAGCACCAGGCAGGATTAACTACCCCTGCACACACAAATGCAGGAGGTTGTGTGAATGGAGGTTGTTTACCTCAACTACTCGACATCAAGAGCGATGTAAAATATTTAGAAGGCGGCCTGTTTCAAGATAAAAAGGCAGTTTTATCAGGGCTGTCAGGGGTGGCACTGACAGCTCTGCACAGGGATGCACAACCTTCCCAAGGAGCCCTGGCAACTTCCTTTACAGCATTTCACGTGGATGGAACAAAGTGGAGAGGGAAGGGAAGGAAATGCCCAATAAACAATGTTCAAGTTCTGCTTCACCCAGAACTTTAACTTTGGAAGAGACAGCCCCGAGTTCCAAAGGTGCTTCCAATCAAGCCTCACCAGCTCTTCCTAATCAACATCTGAATGCTGATGAGGAGCACAGCTCCATGCAGGAGAGCATCCCTGTGCAATAAACTGCAGCAGAGCAGCAGCAAACTCTGCCTGCAGCAAGCATGCATAAATAAACAGAATTAATAACTACCCGAGTGTGGACGGGTGACTTAATCTGTTTCGATTAGATGCAGCTCAGCCCCAGGCCTTTGTGGTATTTAAAATGTGTTCATCATGTTTAATTAAAAACCTAATAAACTGGAGGTTCCTTTAGTTCTGATTCGGATTTCTCTCCCCTGCAAGCCCTATTGATTTAGTCAGAACTTTTGATAAAGAGAGAGAAAAAAGCACATTCTGAATGAAGAGGTAAAAATGTGAGGAGGAATTTGGGCTGTAGGGTGAGGAGCACTCAGAACCAGCTCCTCTCCTTCCACATTTCCAGCACATGCAGCACTCCAGAAGAGAAAACCTTTCCATCAGGTTACCAAAACTAGAGAAGGTCACCATACCCTGTATAAATTACACTCCTTGAGAGGTTATTGATCCCAAATGGGAGCTCATTCCTGGACCTGGAGCAAGTGCAGGCTCAGAATTGTACTGAACATCACTGAGGTATAAAAACCATTTTGCAGAGAAGATTCTGTCCCAAGACACATGGAAATTTCATAAGGACCATTTGTCCTGGGAGATGCTCCCACTGGAACCCAGCAGGGAATGGGGATGCTCAGTTTAACCCCAGCTGAAGCTGTCCATGATCCTGGCTCCAGATTTGGGCTCAGTTTAACCCCAGCTGAAGCTGTCCATGATCCTGGCTCCAGATTTGGGATCTGTGGAAAGGATCCACCCTCAGGGCAGGCAGCAGAGCAAACAGAGGCACTGTCAGACTCATCTCATGGCTCCAAACCCCACTCCCACAGCAGCTCTGAAGAATTCCCCAGTGGAATCTCCAGCACCATTCCATCCCTCAGGGGGATTTCTGACTGCCTGCTCCCAAAATCCCACACCTGGCAGAGACTTAAAGGGGCATTTCTTGAGTGACCACGAGGTGCAGAGCAGCACTCACTGCTCTGACCCCCTGGGCTGGGCTTGAGTGGAGATTTAAACCTGCAGGAGGCAGGAGTTGTACTAAACCAAGACAGCTTTGCTCCTGGCTTCTCCCCAGACAATCCCCCTGCTTTCCATGGGAGCTGCAGCCCCCCAGCAGCTCAGGGCTGTGCTCAGAACGGGCCTCAGGCAGGCATTAAATGGGAATTGCTGCAACTTGCCCACAGAAGTGAATTTGTGAGCATTACAAGAGCCCTGCCCATCCAATCTCTGCTGGAAATGGATGTTGTCAGGTGGGGAAGGAGCCTTCACAAACAGGAAGCAGCTGCTCAGAGCTGCCCGTGCACACACACACCAGTGCAGGAGCTGCTGGAGCCACTCTCCCAGGCAGTCAGCAAGGCTGCCTCTCACTCTGGGCCTCTGAATTTACATACTGGGCCAAAAAAAGCTTTGAAAAACAGCCACAGGTTCAGAGACACGGGGGAGACAACAAACCTCAGCCTTCCCATTTACACAGCCCTCACGTAACTCCATCAGTGGCCAATTTTATCCTCTGTTTAATTCCACCTAAACATCTGCAACCACACCAGCAGCAGGGAAATAACACAACTCCCATCCTTTGTTTTCATCAGGTCTGACACTGCCAAGCAGCTCCTACCTCACAGGTTGGACACAGGCAGCAGAGCTCTTCTAATGGAAAACAAAGGTTTTGTCTTTGGGCAGCTGAGAGTCCACCAAGAAAGTTTTAAATGTGGTGGTACTATTAATATTATTATTATTATTGTTGTTGTTATTATTAATTACTATTCAGGTTAACTGACCAAAGCTCTCTATCAGGTCTGGGATCTGCTTATCTATCCAACTACAAAACTTAAGTCTTTAAATTTAAGTAAGCCACACCTGCTGGGCTGCACAAAGAGATTAATTACAAGTCTAGCCCAAGTTAGGCCAAGGACTGGACCTGGGTCTCCATTTCCCTCAGAACCCTCTCTGGGATTAGCACCCAGCACATCACTGCAGGCTCCAGCCCCTGCCACCCTGGGATGAAGGGGACACACAGAGTTGGTGCTGTCACCACACTTTGATTCTCTTGGCCAGTTTGAGTCAGGCTTTGACACCTGAGTATTTTCTGCTCAGCACCTCCCTGTAGGATTCCTGTGCAGCTTTGACACCAGAGCTCTCCTCAGTCTCCCTGCAGTGAGGAAACTCCCCCTGCAAGGCTCCCAAAAAGTGCAGCACAGCTGCTTCAGGCTCCCAGCTGCAGGGACCAAGAGGCTCTGAGGCTGTGCAGGTGGAGCTCTGCTGTCTATAAATAAGAGCACAGTTTGATCTTTGGCTCTGCCCAGGCTGGAGGGCTGCCAAACGTTTCTGGAAACTTGGACGGAGCAGAACAAGAACAAATATGATCAAATGAGCTGGGGCTGACAATGATTTATAGAGTCAGTGATCATTACTCTGTGCTCACACAGGCTGCACTTCTGCAGTAATGCTTCACTTTTCAATACACTTTGGTTTTTTTCCATCAGTAAGGCTCAATTCTCTCTCATTTAACATGGGTTGGACCATCAAAACCCCTGAGTGAAGCAGCCCCAGCACTCACAGCTCAGGGCAGCTGCTGGGAAAAAATGAGGAGAGGAGAGAAAAGCTACAGAAGGGAGAAAAAGAGAGGTGCTGGCACAATTTCCCCCTGGATGTGTGCAGGGAGCACAGGCTGCAGCCATCTCATCCCAAACTGAGCAAACTCAGGGCAGAGCACCCCAGGGGTTTGCTGCAGCATCAGTCCCTGCACAGAGCTCCCTCCTGGGACAAGGTGAGTGCAGGAGGGACCAGCAGAGGTGTCCCAGGCTCTGCCCTGATCCTCCCTCCCTCCCTGGCTCCAGGCAGCCACAAAGGTTCTTTGTTGGGCCTGGAACCAGCCCCAAACAGGGGCTCAGGGCTGGCCCAGCCCTCCTCCAGCTCCTGCAGGAAGGTTTAAATGAGGAGAGAGCAGAGCTCACGTCATGCACTGCAACAACTCCCTGAAAGCCTTGCAGAGAGCATACAGCTTAAAAAAAAAACCTCTCCAGCCACTGCCTGAATAATTAAAACCACCGAGAGAACATGAAAGTTTCCTCCATTAATCAGTTCTATTTTCTAACACCAATGCCAGCTTTATTAGCAGATTAACAAGCTTGACGTTTTTATTTTTGTTCGCCTCTTTAAACACTTCACCAATTAACCAGCTTAAAAATCGACCCACTCAAGGCAAAAACAAAAAAAATAACCAACCTAAAACCAACCAAACTCTTCTCCTGTCACTTTTCCATGAGCAATTCTGTCATGCACTGGATCAGGTTGTTTTTTTTCATTTATATACCCCTGTATTTTCATTTCTATACCCATGCACGTGCGTTTTTCTTTACACATAAAGATAACTTCTTTAGGGAAAAAACAAACAAACAACCAAACCAACATAAAACAGCAAGAGCAGCAAGGTGAACCATCAAGGCTGGAGGAGATAAATCATTTCCTACCACTTCATCTTCAGTCCAACACTTCTCAATCAGCTTTGGCACAGGTTTCTTCACCAAGCGCTGCAGGGCTTTCCCAGCGTCGTAGTTGCTTTCATGGAGCTGAGAAAGAAAGAAGACAAATAGATCATTCAAAAGAATTAGCAGTGATCTGATATTGGAGGGAAAACAACCCCAAACCATTACAGGGAGCCACGTGAGATGTTCTCTGCCTAATTGTTTTTACTGTGGATGTAGGAAGTGAAATTTAAACCACCTGAAGGGTAGCTGAGGTTTTTTTTTTTCTCAGCATTAAACCAAGCAGGGATCCCCCTTCCTTCCCAAACCTGGCCCAGGTAATGTTTAAGCCAAAGTCACACTGCTCCCTTCTACTCACAGGGCTCAATGGGATGTCAGCCATGAGAAAATAAAAATTAATACAGGATGGGTTACACTTCACACAAATTGGCTCCAATCTCCTGTCGTCAGCAGAACAGAGCTGAACTGCTGAAGGTGCTCTTCCCCTCCACCAGCTCACTGGGGCAGCCATTAGTTTTGAATACTTGGGGGAGTTTTAAAGATAAAAAAAAAGTACTTCTATAACTAAAAGGTCACTGCTGGGCACAGACCTCTGCTGTACCCTGCAGTGTGTTTGGGGAACAAACAGAAATGCTCCTTAACTGGCAGCCAGAACTCTTCTTTCCTCACCAACAACAAAAACAACAATGCAAACAGGGTTTCTGCAGTGAAAGCAGTGCCTCAGCAACACAAGGTGGGCAAGGAAGGAGATGAAGCCACAGTGGTTTTCTGTTCATTTTGAGTTTCTATTTGGCACCTCGAGGGAGGCACTGGGGCAGCAATGACTCCCCTGCTCTGAGGCAGGGAAACCAAAGATGATGATGCTCCAACTCCCAAAAGTTCATTTCCTGCTGGTGCCCCCTTCCAGCCCTGGCTCTGGGAGGTGCCAGCACAGCAGGGCCACCACCTTCAGGGCCACCAGCACCTTCAGGGTCACCACCACCTTCAGGGCCACCACCTTCAGGGCCACCAGCACCTTCAGGGCCACCACCACCTTCAGGGTCACCAGCACCTTCAGGGCCACCACCACCTTCAGGGTCACCACCACCTTCAGGGCCACCAGCAGCAGCAGGGCCAGCAGCAGTGCCTGGGCACAGCTCCTGCTTCCAGCCCTGAACTCCCTGGGGAGAGCAGGGGATGGCTGCAAACCTGGGCTGAAGGGCCACAGGGAGCTCAGCCCCCCTGAGCTGAGCCCTGCTCTGAGCTCAGCCTGCACTGCCAGCCCTCACTGGCTCTGCTCAAGCACCAAAACTGCCTGGAAAAAAAAAAAAAAAACTTTAAAAAAAAAAAAAAACAAACCAGTTCTAAGGCTCCCCTGGTATGCAATGCCTACTTACAGGCATGAAAATAAGATGTTGCCTTTTCTGCTGGGTACACATTAATTTTCCTCCCTGTTTGCACTCCAGCACTGGGAACAAATCCATCTCCAAGAAAAAAAAGCTCTGTTTGTTTTGCCAGCTCACCTTGCGAATGCCTCTTCTCTGTGCATGCCACTACCTAGAAGATTTCTCACTCAGGAGATGTGACAGTGCTGAGGAGAATGGTGCTCCTGTTTCCCTGCCCTCCCTGCTCCCTCCCAAAGCACCAGGAATGCCAAAGCCTCTTTGTAACTTGGAGGGCATCTTTATTCTCCCTCAAGGACAACACGTGTTTTTCCCTGGCAGCCCCGCTGCCCAAACAGCTCAATCTGCAAGAAAAATAAACCAGACAAGCCCAGAAAGAACAGCCTGGCCTGGCAGGCAACTACTCCAGAAAATGAAAAGTTTACAGGCCAGCAAGGCTGTCCCAGATCAGCAACAGATAATATGGGTATTAACTTCTGAGCAAATTATTTCATTAATAACAATCCCAAACCCCACCAGCACAGATGTGACAGAACAGAGAAGATCCCTGTGAAAACATGATAGAGGCTTAGAGTCTCCTGAAAAAATGTTAATTTTAGCAGGTGGGAATGGAAAAAAATATGTTTTATAAATGCCAGGAGTAGAATAATGCAGCAGAAAGGAAAAATGCTTTCTCTAAGTGCTGAGTTAAACTGACGTGCTGCAGCCTGGCTCATCCTCTGCTTTTTACTTTCAGCCATTTAGTATTCCTAAGCACTCCACTGGCAAGATTCAAATGCACAAAGAACAGCTCATGACGACTGCCTCTGGTTTCATTAACTTCTGCTTGAACTTCTCCAGGTATTTCCACAAACACTGGATCATTGTCCAGCCAGCAGAGAATCTCCATTTTGAGCGTGAACTCTCTGGCACCAACGTGAGATCTGATCTGTGAGCAACTGCAACAAAGGGAACCACCACAAATGTACCCTGGAACAGAAAATACAGCAACTTCTGCACCACTGGGCAGGATGGAAGCACAATTTTGGATGTGCACATGTCCAAAAGCCTCCTTTCCATTGCTGTGAAAGAAAGCCAGGTCCCAGGGAAGGGATTGCACCATCCAGGCTGCACATTCCCCCAAGGTTCCAGTTCCTCCTGCAGCCTCTGAGCAGAGCTGCCATTGCTGTCTGGGTGATGCTGCAAATAAATTCTCCTTTGGCATGGCTCAGCTGTCAGGCACCTCCAGTCTGTAATGAACCCATGAATTACATCTTGCAGCTCTGACATCTCTGGGCTTGCTCATCAAAATATTGTTCTTCAATTGTAATTTATAACTTAATTTAAATGTCCCTTTCCTGTGACCTTTTTTAGAGCAGAGTGCCATTGCATCTGGCAGCTCCTGCTCCAGCAAGGCTTCCTTTGGCAATTACAGCCATTATCATCTGCCTTGAAAAGCCCAGCTCAGTGAGGCTGCAGCCAGGGCTCAGCATTAAATAATTGCAGTCCATTAAGAACACTGAGATCCCAGAGCCTTTTTCTCCAAGGAAAAATTGCTGCTGTCTCACGAGAGTTTTACTGAGTTTTACTCAATTTTCCTCAAAAATCACGGAGTCCCAGCCTGGTTTGGGTTGAAGCAGAAGGGATTGTTCAGCCAAAGCCACTTTTATGGGGCTGCAGCACCTCCAGCATGGATGGGACAGCACTGGAATCCCTCCAGGTTCCAGACCTGGCTCCTCCATGGGATGGGGACTTGTCCTGCACAAATCACATCCCAAGAGGAGGCAGAAGGAAAAAGAGAAGGAAAAGGAGGAGCAGGGTGGGGATTGCTGCCACGAGCAGCTCCACGGGGTGTGATAACTTCAACCCAACACCTCATTTAATACAAAATCTAATTCAGGCCACTTCTTTCAGTAGCAGAGCTGACAAATTTCAGTGGGCTGTGGATATTCTGCATAGCTGTGGACATCTTGCCCTACTCTGGAAACAGAATATGCTCCTTTTAATTTTTATCAACCATTTCTAAAACCCAGCAGGACAAGAGCCCCAAGTTCCCTTTAGGGTATAATTTAGGTATCAGACAAAATCAAACAAAAAAAAAACCCCAACTTCCATTTCTTTCCCCCAGTTCTAATCTATTTTAAGCATCGAAAGAGCTGTTGATGAATTTTAAAAGCCTGATATCTGTGATACATTGCCAGGGAGCTGCCCAACAGCCCCAAATGCAGCTGCAAACCAGCAGTGGAGCCATGCAGGCATGGCCAGAGCCAAAAACTTCCCAATCAAAACTCAGGACAGAGCTTTAAAAAACACTTTTCAAAGAACAGGAGTATTTTTGCCTGCTCCCTTAAAATTTTAACAGCAATCCTGGTTTTGGCCCTGCTTTACCTGCCTGGAAGAATGAGGGTGAATGGAGATTCCAGGTGGCAGAATTGTCTCCTGCACTGAGGTGGCTGCAGCCTGGGACAGGCCTGGGCAGGGAGCCTGGCCCTGCCTCGTGTGAACCAGGAGAGCAGCTGCTCATTAACATCATCCACCAGGAAAACTAGTCAGAAGGAGAAATGCTAACATATATTTAAATAATTATTTTTTTTTTCCCCCTATGCTTTCAACCTTGTCTGTAGTTAATGAACAAGAAAATCTGGTCTAAGGGCAAGTTAAAACAGGGAGTAATTTGTCTGGGTGACATCTTAGTTAGAAGTGAATTTCCTTGCACTGAGATTAGCCTGTCATGTTTGTCACTCATAATGACACGTTCCCATGCAGCAGAGCCATGAGAAGGCACAACAACACTATTAGTAAAGAGAGATTTACACAATATTAGCATATCATTGTTTGGGCTCTCCTCCATGTAGCACTACACGAGCTTAAGTGCTGCTCTTTTTTTTTTTTTTTTTTTCTCCTTATGAGGATAAATAGGAGTGGCTGGCTCTGATTTCCCCAGCAGAATCATCAAGCAAACCTTAGAGATCCTGAGTGTGCACCCTGCCTGCCCCAGGCTCTGCCCCAGCGAGGCAAGGCTGACCTCTGGGAATGAATTCTGCAGCTCTGTCCAAGCTGAGCACAGAGCAGGGGATGGGTTCCTGCTTGGCCTGGGCTCTCTGGGAGCAGCACCTCTGACCAGCAGGCACAGGTCAAAAGGGTCAAAGAGCTCAGGAGTTTCTGCCTTTGCACTGGTGTGAGCACAGGAAGGGATCTTAAACCACATCTGATGCTCAATCAGAGTTTGGAGGGCAGCAGGGAGGGGACAGGACTACTCCAGGATTTCCCCTCAGCAGCTCTCCCTCCTCAGCACTGCCAGCAGCAGGCAGGTTTGTGCTCAGGGTTCTCCTTGCTCCATCCTTCCCTGGACTGTCAGACATCACTTTCCCCCCACAGAGCAGGATCAGCTTCCTGGGATCATTTTTTTTTTTTCACCATTATTATGGTGAAAGCTGCTCTGTGCTCCTCCAGCCCTCCCAGAGCAACACCAGCACCCACCAGGAGGGCAGCAAACTCCAAATGAAAACTTTTTATTTCCTTCCTAAGGGTTACAGTGACAAATGTGACAGGCAACCCCAACAGCCAAACAAAGGAACAGGAGCTGGAATTCACCTGGAATGTTGAGGGAATAACGATTTCAGTGAGCTGAGATATAAATACATGTGTGTGATGTCTGTATGTAGCACTGTGCCTTCCATGATCTTCATTTCTATCTGGCATGATTAACAATAAATCATTCTGGGGGCTCACAGCACCTGTTATTACATAAATAAAACAGCAGCAAAGGAGCTTGTCAAGACTGATTTATGTGAAGTGCTGCCCTGAAGTTTATTGGATTTCCATAATAAGAAATCATACCACACCATTTTCTTTTACATTCATCTTCTGGGTTGCATATGATAATTTCTAAACAAAGACACAACTTAGTGCAGGTTAAGAGGCTCACAAATCACGGCAGATAAATCTGATCTCTTGTAAATAGGTGGTGAACTGAAAGATGAAAAGATACTGTTTTGCCAGGACAACAGGTGACCTATCTAAACTGTTTAAAGTCAAAAAAGCAGGGTCTCAGAAATAAGTCAAAGTTTCTTAAAATATCCCTGACAGAACTATTATTTATAAGGGAAGTCTTTTCTAGAAAAATTCCAAGTGGACAAGGAAAGCATTTTCTAAAACAGACATGCACTAGAAACACAAAGAGAAAAGAACCAGAAGAACAAAACCAAAATATTTTGGGACTAATCTAATTTCAGAAGCAAGAACTCCACGAGTGCAACTGCAGATTCCTCGGGCTGCCAAGCGATTAAAGGGAGTAATTAAAGCAGATAGAGAAGCAGTGAAGTTAAATGAATTTTCTGCATTAGGCTATTATTACAGATAAGGGGAAAGAAATTCCAATTCCAAAAGCTCTTTAATGATTATTGACCTTAACAGAAATGTGAGTCTCTGGGAAGGATGTCAGGGAACAGCTCAGCCAAGGGCAGGGGGGGTGAGGCACCAGCCCCAGGGGGCCTCCACCCCAAGGGAAAGGAACACCAGGAGTACCAGGAGCACCAGGAACACCTTCCCTGTGCAGAACACAGGCATTTCAACTCCAGTGAAAAGCCCAGAGCAGCTGGGCTGAGTGGAAACCTTTTAATTTTTATCAACCATTTCTAAAACCCAGCAGGACAAGAGTCCCAAGTGCCCTTTAGGGTATAATTTAGGTATCAGACAAAATCAAACAAAAAAAAACCCCCAACTTCCATTTCTTTCCCCCAGTTCTAATCTATTTTAAGCATCGAAAGAGCTGTTGATGAATTTTAAAAGCCTGATATCTGTGATGCATTGCCAGGGAGCTGCCCAACAGCCCCAAATGCAGCTGCAAACCAGCAGTGGGGCCATGCAGGCATGGCCAGAGCCAAGAACTTCCCTCAGGGGCAGCTGAGCAAGTCCCAATTCCAGCTGGTGGCCCTGACCTGAGCAGCTTCCCCAAAAACACCCACTGGGCTCACCTGCGGGGCACGAGTTCAGCGCTGCACTTCCTTTGAAAGTGCTTGAGAGGAATTCACCACCAAGAGAATGGGATCCCAAAAGGTGGCTTGCAGCCCCAGTGGTGGCTGTTTTGGGGGTGCAGGGGTGACAGGAGGCTGTGCCTCCCAGGGGTTCACTTACGGTGTTGAGGGCGTTGAGGGTGGTGTCGTCCCTGGAGGCAGCCACGCATCCATCCTCGGTGGATCCCCCGTCACACATCCCTGCAAAGGCTGCCATGCTCCTGCAAGGGCAGGCAACGGGGTCAGATCCTCACAGGGCACCCCACAAACGCTCTGCTCCCACCCCCAGATGGTGAATTTTGGGGCCTGGCGACACGACGGATCAGAGGAGGTGCCAGGAAACTGCAAAGCTGAGTCACCCCGGCACAGGGAGTAAATCCAGCATTAAAATCCAATCGAATTTGCTTTCACCAGCTGCGAGTCTGCACTGCCAAAGGAGCAGAGCCTGATCAGGATTACAGAGGCTGAAAGCTGCAGACAGGGGAAAGGAGCCTCAGCAGAGACAGCAAACTTTGAGCTGTCATCTTGGTTTTATGATGTCAGAAGAGTGACTGAAACCGCAGACTCCCCAGTCCCTTGCAAGCTACAAGGCATTCACTGGGACTCTGAATTACTCTGAAGCCCCCCAGTGGGGTTGCTGAGCCCCCCAGGGAAGAACTGAAATGCAAACTGGGGCTCCCAAGGGGATTCCCTGCAGGGATCCTCTGCTGTCCCAGAGCATCCTCCCAGGGTTCCCCATCCCACACCACCCTGCTGCCCTTGAGCTCCAGAGGCACAGAGGGTGGGAAGCTGCTGGCCTGGCCCAAACCTGAGCGTTCCTGCCTCAACCCCAGCAGTGATGGCAGGCAGAGGGCAGGAGGGGCTGCAGCCCTGCCCAGGACACAGCAGGACCCACCTGGCTGCCCTGAGGTACATCAGCAGGTCACAGTCGTTGACTCCTGGCATCCACACCAGCTCCTCGTGCTGGGTCACCGTGTCCCCGTCCGGGGAGGGGAAGGGCTGCAGCTCAGGGAGCTTGGCCTGCAAAAGGAGGGCACACACACACACATGGGGCTGGTTCCTGAGCTCAGGAGGACACACACACACACGGGGCTGGTTCCTGAGCTCAGGAGGACACACACACACACATGGGGCTGGTTCCTGAGCTCAGGACGACACACACACACATGGGGCTGGTTCCTGAGCTCAGGAGGACACACACACACATGGGGCTGGTTCCTGAGGTCAGGAGGACACACACACACATGGGGCTGGTTCCTGAGCTCAGGAGGACACACACACACATGGGGCTGGTTCCTGAGGTCAGGAGGACACACACACATGGGGCTGGTTCCTGAGCTCAGGAGGACACACACACACACATGGGGCTGGTTCCTGAGGTCAGGAGGACACACACACACATGGGGCTGGTTCCTGAGCTCAGGAGGACACACACACACATGGGGCTGGTTCCTGAGGTCAGGAGGACACACACACACACATGGGGCTGGTTCCTGAGCTCAGGAGGACACACACACACACATGGGGCTGGTTCCTGAGGCCAGGAGGACACACAGGCTCATCAGATCCCTGCAGCAGGAGGCTCTGCTGGGTGGGAGCTGTTCAGACAGGTGGTGAAGGGGTTTGTTCCAGCTTTCAGAACTCTTGAGGCTGCTGAGGCACCAAGGCCCAAGCCATCCCCTTCACCCAGCACTCCTTCCTCAGAAGGGCAGTGATTTTCCTGAGGATTACTCAGGGCTAACACCACCTCAGCCCCTGGCAGTGGGGCCCTCCCTGTAGACAGCAGAGGCTGAAGGAGAGCACTTTGTGCTGCTTTGGACCATTCCCCTCAGCCACAGCAGCTGCACTTGTCCCAGGGACACTGACCCAGCTGCCAGGCTGAGCCCCTCACAGAGCACCCTCAGGTGAAGGAAGGCAGGAAGGCAGTTCCCACCTGTGGCCCATTTGAAATCAGAAAGAAGCCCTACACATTTGACACCCAGTTTAAAATTAAACGCTCGGTAAATCATCAGAACTCTAACGAGAAACAAAGACGTTTCCTGAAAGGGAGATAGCTCAGCAAAATGAACGCTGCCTCTAAGTAAGCATTACACTCTATCCAGAGACCCAATTAGCATCTTTAGTCATCTCCTGCTCTGAGATGAGATAGCTGAGAGCCTCTTCAGAAACAGCTTTTAAGCCCTATAATTACCTCCTATACTTACAACGCTAAACGTATTTGAGAGGCAACATTTCTACATAACCAGTAATTACAAGTCACAGGTTCAAATGTCTTTCATGTTCTGCTCTTTAATCTGTACTTTATTTTACTCCTTGCCTGGGAAAATGGATATGTCATTGAACTTCTCCTGTGGCAAGGGATAAGGCAGCGCTGGGATTCCTGTCAGGGAGGCACTGCAGCACCCAGGGGGCTGCATGAGCTGTGGTCAGCCCCCTCTGAGGTCAGGAATGGGCTTCCTGACTGCCAGCAGCAGCTCCCTCCTCCTCACAGCACCTCTGAGGCTGGAGAAGATCTCCAAGATGATCAAACTGGAGCTGTGACCCATCCCCAGCCCAGAGCACCGAGTGCCACCTCCAGGGGTGGGCACTCCAAACCTCCCTGGCTGTTATTTGTTGTCCCAGGAGGAACTTCCAGCAGAGCAGGTGAATGCCCAGAGCTCTGCAATCCTACAGAACATTGCTCTGCTATCCTACAGAACATTGCTCTGCTCTGGTGCCCCTCTGAACTGACTGAAGTGAGTCATCTAAAGATGATTCCCCTCTGCTGTGGGGGGGATCTGAGGAAAGCCCCACACCTCTGAGCCCTGCCAGGAGCACAGCTGAGGGGAAAGGGAGGCACCAGAGCCACCAGGAACTCCCCTGCTGGGGCCTCAGGCTCTGCATCCTGCTGCTTTCACCTGCTGCTCGCTGAAGGGGTGGCAGTGGTGACATCTGTCACAAACAAGGCTGGGTGAGGGAACGATGCAAGTCTCAAATGTGAAGCAAGCAAGAATTCACAGTATTCTAAATCAATGGACCTTCTTCCTCCTTTTTTCCCCCCCTCCATCCATAAATGCACGTGGTAATTACACCTTAGAGCAGGGTGACTAATGCCTGCCAAAATATTGGATGACAATTTGAGATGAAAGTTGTTTTGAAGGTATCATTTGCAGTGCTCTTGTTATGACTACTGAAAAGAACACTACAGGTTTAATTGCCAAGGACTTTTTTTTTGCTCTGAAGGCAAAACATCCTCAAGAATGTGACATCAGGTTCCATAAATATTTACTTTCACTAGTTCTTAAACGAGATTTTTAAGAGGGCCTGAATGAATATTCATCACTTGGATGCAAAACTCCAGCACTTGGACACTACAAAGTCAACTCCTCAGGAAAAGGAGAGGCCTCAGCTCCCAGTGACAGAGCTGGCCCCATGAACCAGAGCAAGCTGTATGTTAATACTCTTTAAGAACAGATTATTTCCAATGCTTATGAAGGATTTCTCTCAAATTAGAATTAACATACCAGGAACATCTAGAGTCTTAACCCTATTCTGCTTCCCAGTGAGTGAACACACTCAGCAGCTTCCTCAAGCTCTGTTTTAACAATCCAAATGACTTAAAGCACTCCTTGAACTTCCAGCAGTTACTCACATTCCCTCAGTCTGAGTCAAGAATTAACCCAGTAGCACTTCTGCTACTGGAAATCATTAACATATCAACATCTGACACAGAAAAGGCTCAGTAACTGAGCTAAGGAATGCTAAAGAACTGACTGAAGTGAGTCATCTAAAGATGATTCTGAAAGCCCTCCCCAGATCTGAACAACTGACATCTGCACAGATCAAGAGGCAAGAGCATCTCTGGATACTGAGCACAAACAAAAGCCCTTACCTGGTGGCTGGGTCCAACTCTGATCTCACCCTGGGTGCTGTTCAGCCTCCTAAGACACAAAGAAAAAACAGCAATGAGAAAGAATTGCAATTAATGAAATTCAGGGTCACATTCTTTTTTTTTTTTTTTTTTTTTTTTTGCCATTGCACTTCCCATGCAAACGGAGCAGCAGCAGAAATAACACATTCCTTAGAAAAGAATGACAACAAAAACCAGTCACACATTATTTAGGAAACAAGAGGGGACGTGCTCAGGGCTGCTGAGTGACCTGGTCTGGGGAAGGTGTCCCTTGGCAGGGGCTGGGACAGTGCCACCCTCCCAGGAAACAAATCCACTCCCAATATCAGCCAAGAGCCTCCAGGAAACAGTGAGAACACCTCAGAACATTTCCCCCCCAGTGCATATTTTTACAAGACAACCTGACACTGCCTTCCTGTTTTCAGGTTATGCAAGGAAGTGACTGAACTAGGAAATCAATTCTCTGTTTACAAAGTTACACATTAAATACCAGGTTACTACAAGGTGTCAGAATCCCTCCCTGCCAGGAGCCAAGGGGAGGCTGACAACAGAAAATGCTGATGATGCTCTTCCTTTCCTCCCAGAATTCATTTTAAGGCCTTGCACATCCCTGCTCATCAGTGCAAGTGGGGCTCACAACTTTCCTGAGTAGGGTTTGTGCCCACCCTGGACACGGGGCTGCTTTCAGCTCAGACAGGAGCTCCAAACATCCCCCAGCTCCCAATTTCTTCAGCTGCACCACACTGAACATGGGAAACAAGACATTTGAGAACTGAGCCTCTGGAACAAACTGGACTTGCCAAGTTAAAAGCAAAGTTTGGGTTGGGACTTCTGCTGCCAGCTCTCCCTGTGGGAACTCAGTGGGGCTCTCCAACCATTTCTCACGAAATATTTCTGTGTGTCATCCCACCACCCAGCCACCACTTCCAGGGAATATTCACACCTCGAGGTGCTCCCTCCCCTGCCCAAAAGGTGAGGGCTGTGCTGAGCTGCTGTGCAGGAAAATCCCACTCGGATTTTCAAAGGGCACAAAGCCCCTGGCTCCTCAAGGACACGCCATCTGCTCCACGATTTCTACTGTCTCCACATCCCCAGGAAGGGGTCTCAAATGGAAAGACAAATTCTTGCTATGGAAACTAAAATGCACTGCGGAGCTGAAGCGAAATCATATTGGTGAGAGCAATTACAATGAGAATGGAATGGCATCCTGTGTTTATTCGATGGCAAAGGGAAAAAAAAGGAGCCAACGCTGGATATGAAATGTGACACAAAAGAAACTGCTGTAACAAAGCAGTATCCATAGCAACAACAACTTAATATTTCAGTCCTCCTCAGCTGCAGTGGATTAAATATAATGACAAGATGTTCCCTTTGAAAAGTAACCCGTTGCCATGGCAACGTTGTGTTCTGCAAAGTAAACAGGGGCTGGTCAGAAAGGAGCTGGGAGGCAGCGCTGGAATATCAACAAGGCAGAGCAGGGCAGACAGCTCAGCACACCCTGACCCACGGAGCCCTGACCCATAGAACCCTGACCCAGGGAACTCTGCCCCATAGAACCCTGACCCACGGAGCCCTGACCCAGGGAGCCCTGACCCACAGAGCCCTGACCCAGGGAGCCCTGACCCACAGAACCCTGACCCACAGAGCCCTGCCCCACGGAGCCCTGCCCCAGGGAGCCCTGACCCACAGAGCCCTGACCCACAGAGCCCTGACCCATAGAACCCTGACCCCCAGAGCCCTGACCCACAGAGCCCTGACCCAGGGAACCCTGACCCACGGAGCCCTGACCCATAGAACCCTGACCCACAGAGCCCTGACCCATGGAGCCCTGACCTATAGAACCCTGCCCCACAGAGCTCTGCCCCACGGAGCCCTGACCCACGGAGCCCTGACCCACGGAGCCCTGACCTATAGAACCCTGCCCCACAGAGCTCTGCCCAGGGAATCCTGCCCCAGGGAACCCTGACCCATAGAACCCTGACCCCCAGAGCCCTGACCCACAGAGCCCTGCCCCAGGGAACCCCGACCCACGAAGCCCTGACCCACAGAGCCCTGACCCACAGAGCCCTGACCCAGGGAACCCTGACCCACAGAACCCTGCCCCACAGAGCCCTGCCCCACAGAGCCCTGCCCCAGGGAACCCTGCCCCACAGAGCCCTGACCCACAGAGCCCTGCCCAGGGAACCCTGCCCCACAGAGCCCTGCCCCAGGGAGCTGCTGCTCCTTTCCCCTCTCCCTTTCCCCTGGCAGAGCCCAGCCCCAGCGCTGCCCTGCAGGACCTGCAGGTTTCTCACAGGGGCTGGCACAGCCTGAGCGCTGCTGCAGCCCCACAGGGACAGCTCTGCCTGCTCCTGCTGTGCTCGCCCTGCCCTCGGTGCTCTGAGCCCAAACCCCATGGAAATAACTCAGGGCTGCCACTGCGTTTAAAAAAAACAACCCACAACAAAACCCCAAAACAAACCCAGCACACACAGGGCAGCATTCTGTGCTGCCCACGTAACCACCCTGCCTCTGCAGACTGAGGTGATCCTAACTCAATTAGAGGGATGCTTTTTTAAAACAAGCCACAGAACTCCTCTCAAAGTGCATTTCTGACTCTCTCTGGAGCTCCCCAGGAAGGGTTTTCAAAGCCAACTTGCTGAAGCCCACGGCCTGGTGTGACACAGAGTGCAGGGGCAGGAGAAGGGCAGGGCTGTGGAATTGGCACCAGAGGTGACACCAGGACAGGGGTCCCTGTGCTCTCAGCCACCCCCCTGTGAGGACAGGTCATGGGCTAAGGAAGTCTCCAAAAACAGCTGGAAAAGGTCATTATTTCTATACAGCCAAAGATTAAGAGAGGAAAGACACATCTCAAAGCCAGGGCTATATGTTTGTTTTTAATAAGCACTGAGCAATGAATCCTGCGAGGTCTGGGGTTCTGCACAAAGCCTGGTATCATCATCAGTGGCTTTACTGAATAAAACCAAGCCCATGTTAGGTATCTGTGTGCTAGACTAGATTACAAACTGCAGTCAGACACTTAGCTCTGATTAACCAGCCATCACTAATGGCCACACAATCAGTTACATCCACTGAGAGTGTGGCACAGCAAAGCAATTCCTGGATACTTGTCATTTCTGTAAAGTTAACAGAAACTCCCAAGAAAGTCCCAATAAAGGGTTGTTTGTTGTTTTTTTTTAATCCTTTAATTCAAATAGTCCAAACACCCAAGATGAAAGACCCCTGCTCTTCAGAGGCAGTCCTACAAACATCTGGCAAGGATCAGTTTGTTCCATCTCTAGAGGGACAAAACAGGGGAGAACAGAGTTACTCCACTCCAACTTCAGCAGATCAAAAACCAGTTTATCAGGGCCTGAAAGTGACTGGCACTGCAGCCAAGAGCATCTGTTTATGGTCACTGCTGGGAGGCAGGATACTGAGCCAAGTGGGCCCTTAATTTTAACCCAAAATTATCTTATGCACGTCATGTTCAAACCCTGCACACTTCAAAACACAAAAGGGACAAACACTCAGACTGCTCAACCTTTAACCAAAAAAAAACCCCACAACTGCCTCAAACCTGAGCTAAATACCTCAGAGGAACAAATCCCCTGAACTGTGCCTTAAACCTTCATGCTTTAAGCAAGAGTTTAGATTTCATTTTATAGAAATGGCACCCTAATGCTCAGAAAATACTTTTGCCCCTTGTATGCTTTAAGCCTCGTTTAAAACCTGTTGTAACTGTGTGTTGTAATAATTAAAAAAAAAAAAAAAAAAAAAAAAAAAAAAAGAGCAAAAAAAAAGCAGAAGCAATTTTGTCTTCTGGGTGAAAAATCCAACCTGCCTGTCAGGCAGATGAGCTTGCAAGGGAAGGTTCTCAGTCCCTGCTCACTCCAGAGCAGGAATGAAGAAACATGCCCCAGCAGCTGCCCCTCCAGAGCAAGCTGCAGCCTGCTCCTGGCTGCAGGGGCTGCTCTGCACCCTGCTGCTCCTGCAGGAGGAACTACTTGCACATGCTCCAGACAGACAGGAAAAGCTTTTTTTTTTTTTAAGATAAAGTTGTTTTTTCATCATGTTTAGAGTGGAGGAGGAAAAAAAAAAAAAAAGCCCATGGAGAGTCCTCAGTGCTGTCCCCTACCCAAAAAATGGGATGGAGGTGACAACAATTCAGCCAAGTTGCTGCAGAGGAAGGAAATGCTCTCTGCACACAGGAATTACCTGTGTGGGGAATACTTTGCTGGCAGGTGCCATGGAGCACCTCTCTAACACCAGCTTACCTCCAGAGAAGGAAGACACCAGCATTTTGATCATAAGTTAAAAAAAAATTAACTACTGGGAGCCACTGCATAATGCAAAGGTTTTTACCTGGTTACATGAGATTTTAATAGGCCCAGCACGTTGTCTGCAGGCAGCATTTACACTGGTGAGTGAATGTGTGAATGAATTCAGCATGGACTGATGTTTGTTTGTCCTGCACAGTCTCTGAAGTGGCCAGGCAGTGCCTCTGCACCTCCCAGAGCAAATATTCACTGTTCAACCAGCAGCACCACTGCTCCAGCACAGGACAGTGCAACTGGGCAGCAGCACAGCCCCACCAGGTCAGATCAGTGATCAACCCCTGGGGCTCTGAGCCTCCCTGACAGCACCAATCTGCCAAACACACCTGCCCTGAGCAGCACACAGGGGCAGGAGCAGCAGCTCCTGTCAGAGGTGAGAAGCATGAAGGATGGGAAGCATGAAGGGAGCTGGAAGGTATCCCTAGTTCCACCATACACCTGCAAAAGAGCTTTAATTAAAACAAATTACATCCTAAAGAATTGGAAGAAGGGGAGAGAGGTGATCTTACTGATTTATGCCTGGGGAAAAAAAAAAAAACGCTGAAATGAAGGCAGAACAAAAGGAAGAGACTATCCCTCATCCAAAGGACAATATTCAAGCACTTCCCATGATGGATCTGCAATTTCTAACAGCTGTTTGGAGTGGCATTAACTCACCAGACCACCTACCAGCAGTGCCTGAACTGGGAGAATCTGCTGGGCATCCAGCCAGGACAGAACTGTCCCTGAGGAATGGGACAAGTGCAGGAGCACAGCTGCAGGCTGCCCGGGGAGCAGAGCTCAGAGCACTGCAGGGCACCCCCCAGCCTGAGCCAGGCCTCCCCCTGGGCTGCTTTCCCTGGGGTTTGGGGTTTTTTCCCTGGGTGGGGGGGAGCAGGGAGGTTGGGGTTTCTATTTATATTGTTTGTTTATCTTTTTAAACCCGAGTGTGCCCCTCCATACAGACCTGAGGAGCTGCTTGCTCATGAACTGGCTGCCCAAGCCCTTCTCCTCTGTCTGGAAGTGAACATTTAAAACATTAGCAAGTGCTAAGCTGCCATATTCCTGCAGAGCACTGGCAAATTCCTGCACCGGGAGGAATTCAAGGAGTTCCTTTATTAGGAATAAGAATGTGTCCAAAGCTAAGGCCCATGGAGACTCCTCTCTAAACTATGAGGTGATCCAGCCAGGCTGAAGCTCAGGGGAATTGAGCTCTGTCATCATCAGCAGGACTTGGCTTCAGCCAATGGCAAAAGTGACCAGTGATCCACATGGAATAGGTGTTCTTGAATTTTTTTTTTTATGGTCTGCAGGTATAAAAGGCAATTGTTACAGGAATGGCACTTGGGGTGGGATACAGACATGGGCAGAATTCTGCAGGTTTATTCATCACTCATTCCTCAGCTTCTGACAAGAATCACAGGCTGGGTTGTGTTGGAAGGACCTCAAAGCTCATTCAGTGCCATGGCAGGGACATCTCCCACTGTCCCAGGCTGTCCCCAGTGTCCAGCCTGGCCTTGGGCACTGCCAGGGCTCCAGGGGCAGCCACAGCTGCTCTGGGCACCCTGTGCCAGCCCTGCCCACCCTGCCAGGGAACAATTCCTCCCTAACTTCTCATCCACATCTCTGCTCTGTCAGTCTGAAGCTGCTCCCCTTGTCTGTCACTCTGTCAGGAGTCGCTGTCCCTCCAAGCCCTGGTGACACAGGCCCTGCCAGGTGAGTGACAACGTGGGCAGGGCTGAGGGCAGAGGTGTCACAGGGAGCTGCACACACAGCCCTGGCCCCTTTCCACCCAAACACTGCACAGCTCCAAAGGAGCTGCCAGGGGAGAGGGCAGCTCTGCAGGACAAGGCAGGACAGCCCTGCTGGGCACAGGGACAGAGCCCTGGGACTGAGAACACAACAGCCAGCTCTCCTCACAGCCACCTGTACGTGGCAGTGACACTGCTGCCTGTCCCACAGGCACCTGAGAGCCAAGCCCTGCAGGTGATCCCTGAGGAGTGCCTGCACAGCTGCCCCCCTGCACAGGGCTGCAGGGCTGCAGCTCAGGTGCACCAGGCTCACCTGCAGGGCACTGCCAGGCCAGCGCTGCCACAGCAGCTCCTGGGCAGTGTGTCAGCAGGGTCAGTGCCCTGCAGCAGCACAGAAACACCCACCCAGGGGGCAACCAGGGGATCCATCCTGGGGGCAACCAGGGGATCCATCCTGGGGGCAACCAGGGGATCCATCCTGGGGGCAACCAGGGGATCCATCCTCAGAGCAAACAGGGGATCCATCCTGGGGGCAACCAGGGGATCCATCCTCAGAGCAAACAGGGAATTCATCCTCAGAGCAAATGCTCCATCCTCAGAGCAACCAGGGGCTGCATCCTGGGGACAAACAGGGGATCCATCCTGGGGGCAAGCAGGGGCTCCATCCTCAGAGCAACCAGGGGATCCATCCCCAGAGCAACCAGGGGATCCATCCCCAGAGCAACCAAGGGCTGCATCCTGGGGACAAACAGGGGATTCATCCTCAGAGCAAGCAGGGGCTCCATCCTCAGGGCAAATGCTCCATCCTCAGAGCAAGCAGGGGCTCCATCCTCAGGGCAAATGCTCCATCCTCAGAGCAAGCAGGGGCTCCATCCCGGGAGCAAGCAGTGGCTGCTGCTGCACTGTGAGCCTCCTGTCACATCGGCAGCCGGGCCCCAGCAGCGTGCCCTGGCCCCCAGCCCCGTGCAGCTGCCACACCTGCATGCAGAGGGCGGCTGGAAGGCGCCGATGCCCGCGGGGCAGGCGCTGCAGCCCGAGCCGTGCCCCCCCGGCGGTGCCCCCGCTCTCGGGAACATGCAACAGCCACGGAGCGAGCCCGGCAGCGCTGCTGTGCAGGAGCCACCAGCGACAGCAGCGATCCCCGGGCGCTGCCGGGGAGGCCGGGGCGATGTCGCCTACCTGCAGGGGCTGAATGGATCATCCATGGCTGTGGCAGGCGGCCGGGGGCCGGGATGGATCGGCGAGCCCTGCGCTGCCGGCCCAAACTCTGCCTTTTGCACTCTCCCAACTCAAAATGGAGGCACATGCGGGCTGCGAGCCCTCGGCGAGCCTGCACTGAGCTTGTGCTGTGACCTAAGCCCGCACGCAGAACGCAGAAACTTCGCCCTCGGACCGGCGGCACTGAGCATGTGCTGTGACCCTCCTCCCTCCGCCTTCCTCCTCCTCCTCCTCCTCCTCCGGAGCGGGGAGCGGGGAGCGGGGAGCGAGCGGCGGCCGCGCTGCTCCGCTGGGGAGCGCGGCGGGGATCCGCCAGCAGAGAGAGAAAGGAATGCAGCCGGGGGTCGGGAAATAAATAAAGGATCCGCCAATAAATAAATAAATGCAGCCGGGGATCGGGAAATCGGGAAATAAATAAATAAATGCAGCCGGAGATCCGCCAATAAAGAAATAAATAAATGCAGCCAGGGATCCGCCAATAAAGAAATAAATAAATACAGCCAGGGATCCGCCAATAAATAAATAAATAAATAAATACAGCCAGGGATCTGCCAATAAAGAAATAAATAAATGCAGCCAGGGATCCGGAGATAAATAAATAAATGCCGCCGGGGATCGGGAAATAAATGCAGCCGGGGATCCGCCAATAAATACATAAATAAATACAGCCAGGGATCCGCCAATAAATAAATAAATGCAGCCAGGGATCGGGAAATAAATTAATAAATACAGCCGGGGATCCGCCAGTAAATACATAAATAAATACAGCCAGGGATCCGCCAATAAATAAATAAATGCAGCCGGGGATCCGCCAGTAAAGAAATAAATAAATACAGCCGGGGATCCGGAGATAAATAAATAAATGCCGCCGGGGATCGGGAAATAAATGCAGCCAGGGATCTGCCAATAAAGAAATAAATGCAGCCGGGGATCCGCCAATAAATAAATTCAGCCAGGGATTGGGAAATAAATAAATGCACCCGGGGATCCAGAAATAAATAAATGCACCCGGGGATCTGGAGATAAATAAATAAATGCAGCCAGGGATCCAGAAATAAATAAGTACAGCTGGGGATCTGCCAATAAAGAAATACAGCCAGGGCTCCACCAGTAAATAAATAAAGAAAGAAAGAAATACAGCCAGGGATCCACCAGTAAATAAATAAATAAATACAGCCAGGGATCCAGTCATTAAATATGGCAGGGATCTGCTAATAAACACAGCCAGGATCCACCAAACAAATACAGCTGGGGATCCACTAATTAATGCAGCTGGGATCTGCTAATAGAGCAATGAACCCCGGCCGGGGCTCTGCAAATGCAGCCGAGCCCTCCCCGGCCTTGGGAAGGGATGGAGGGATGGAGAGATGGAGGGATGAAGGAGGGATGGAGGGATGGAGGAGGGATGGAGAGATGGAGGGATGAAGGAGGGATGGAGGGATGGAGAGATGGAGGGATGAAGGAGGGATGGAGGGATGGAGAGATGAAGGAGGGATGGAGGAGGGATGGAGCATTGAGGGATGGAGGGGATGCAGTCTGTGTGCTGAAAACAGAGCAGGAAGCTGAGGCACAGAACGCTCCCCTTCCCCTGGTGGGGCTGCAGTGCTGGCAGCATTTAAGGAATATTATTCTCCCAGCCACAGCCCAGGGAGCCAAGCTGGATTCTGCCAGCCTGACCTTCCTGCCCCAGCATCTCTGAGCCCCCTACTCCATGGGCAATGTCCAACTCTCTCAGGTACCCACTGACCCAAAGGTACCATCCCTTCCCCTGTGAAAGCAGCACACACACGGCTTCCATTGGGATACATCCCTCTGCTTGCCAGCTCCTGAGATGCTTCAATCTACCACAGGGCTAAAGAAGGATAAAAAGTTCCCCCAAATACTGTATTTCCAAAGACAGAGTAAGCAAAGCAGATCAGGCCCCCAGACCAACCCTTCATTTTCTTGTACAACAACCCGGCGAGGAATTTCAGCCGTAGCAGAGGTGGATACACAATCCCCTTGTTGCTCATTCCCTGTGACCTCCCAGAGCCCGCTTGGGAACCTTCACCAAGAGCCTGGCTCCTTCAAGGAACGTGCCAGAACAATTGGGATGTTCAGTAAATTGAGTTTTTCAGCTCCTGTGGCTCTGCTGACAGGATCTAAACCATTCCCAGGACACAGGACACCCCAACACTCACTCAGCTCACAACATCCCCCAACGAGAACGCTCCAGAAGATGAAAAATAAAGGAAAAGCAAACGTTGTGCAACCAAAACACCAACACTTCCCAAAACATCCAAAATTCACCCAGTGTTTGGCATTATTTATTTTTACACCACCAAACACTGCTGGGGAGGAGGAATTTTGATCCACGAAACTCTTCGTAGAGTAACACCTGGATATTTCTAGTTCCAAGCAAAAAATCAGCAGCTTTTTAATCTATGTGTATTTAGAGATGTCAGCGTCAGAGAAAACTTTATAACATCTTTCTTTACTCCTGGGACCAAAGCAGTGTTGGCTGGGAAGATGCCAGCATTCCACAAGTGCCACCAGGGGGGTTTGGCACATTGTGCATCCTCCAGGAGAGCTCAGAGATGTTCCCCGGGTCCCCAGAGCAGGGGAGGACTGGAGGTGGCAGTGGCATTCCTGCCAGTGGAATCAGTCACTGTCAAAAGCAGCCACTCCTCTGAAGAGACACAAAATTAATGATTTTCAAGTCCTCGACATAAAATGAGGGCCAGGCTTGATATTCCCTGAGAATCAGAGAGTCACAAGTTTCACAGGAGGGACAAAACAACATTTCCTTCAGCTCTGTGCCCTCCAGCAACAAAAGGTCCCACACATTCCCCCTTCCCGTGCTGGGGATGTTTTTGCAGTCTGGGTTTTTCCCCCAGGTTATCTTGCTAATACAAACACACAAAAATAGCCTCTTTGCAAACATAGAAACATAAAATAAACATATAAACGCACACTAAAATAGATTCTGAGCTCCACGCTGAGCTGCATCTGAGAGTCCTGCAAAATACAGGCTTGAGGAGCTGGAATTAAAAAACAAAGGAATAGAAAAGAAAAAAAATCACAAAGAAAAAAAAAAGAAAAAAAAAGAAAAAATAAAAAAGGAAAAAAAAAGAAATAAAAAAGGAAAAAAAGAAAAAAAAGAAAAAAGAAAAAAAGAAAAAAAGAAAAAAAGAAAAAAAGAAAAAAAGAAAAAAAGAAAAAAAGAAAAAAAAAAGAAAAAAAAATCCCACCAAAAAAAAAAAGCCAAAACTGGCTGTAACCAAATGAAGGAAAACCGACTTTTCAGAGCTGGCCACTCTGAGTAATTAGCTGATCACTAAGTGCTCTGCTTTGTCATTTCATTGATCCTTTCAGGCTCAGTCCTCCTCTAATAGCTGGAAGAATTAACAGCTACTTCTGCCCAGAAAAATGGGTTTCAAACCTCTCAGACAGCAACAAAAAAAAAGCCATTTCACAGGAGAAATCATCCCCTGGCCAGCACTACAAACACCCCGACCCCAAATGCTCTGACCAAGGCAGGGGCACCACAAAAACCTCATCAACGCCCTGCCTCGCTGGAAAACTCCAAAGAAACCACACCAGTGACCTTCCAGAAGCATTTTAACACCTGGTGCTTGAAATTTGGGATTATCCCAGGGCTCAGCACCACCCACCAGCAGCAAGAGACTCCCAGAGAATGGGAAATGCCCAAATTTCAGAGCCCAGTCCCCTCCCAGCCACAAAGACACATCGAGACACTTCAGAACAAGGCACAGGAAGCCTCACAAATAGGAAATTTCATAATAAATAAATATATATGAATAATAATTATTATTATTATCATTATTATCATTATCATTATTACTATTATCATCATTATTACTCCTTCCCAACTGCGGGCAGTGAGTGGCTGGCAATGCCCTGAAGCACAAAGATTCAGCTCTGCATTAGCAACAGTCAATCTACCACGGAACAATTCAAGTATTTATTGTTTATATGCTTGTCTAACCCCCCCCTTTTCAAACGAGGTTTTCTCCATGATTTTCTGGAAATCGAGCTCCACAGCACTGAAAGAACAATCCCCTCCCAGACCTGGGCCAAATTATCCATCTTTCACTGGAGTGCTCGTGGAAACCTCCTCCCCAAACAGCCAACTCCTCCAGGCTGGCACTTGTGAGGCATTTTCTGTGTTAGAAAAATCCCATAAATGGAGAAAGTGCCACGTTTGGACCCAGAAAATAACAAAGCATCAGCCTGGAGTGAGCTTTCCAAAGAGAGCTGCCCAAGGCTGGCTGAACAAAGCCCAGGCAGGCTGAGGAGCTCCCTCCTCAAACATGAACTGATTCCCAAAAAAGTTCTGTCTGCCCCTCTCGTTTGTTCTAGGCCAGCAAAGCACAAACCAGCCCTTCCTGACATGGGACCCTGCACCATTATTTACACAGGAAAGCAGGAATTTCCACACCTGAAAACTTTCAATTTGATCTCTTACAAGTGCCTAAATTTCAGCTTTGCTGACTAGACCGTGCCAATGATTTTTGGAAGCATTTTCAGGGGTGTGCACTCAGCCACATGACAGCCAAGGATTCCTGCTGAAGTTTGCAAGCTTTAACAAACTTCCATTCTCCCAAGAAGCTGTTTAGAAGCAGCTATTTACCCTATTTATAATTTACATTAGCTATTAGCTATTTATAATTTATTTTACCCAGAGATGCACCTGGCTATCAGGACTCACTGCACCATTTTATTTTTTACTCCTATTTTTCTTCTGAATAAACCCACTCAGAAACATGCAGTTTCTCCCTTGCCTCCCTTCCACCCCAGCCTCCTGCCAGCTGGATTTTAACCTTTCCTCCCTGGAGTAATTTTCATAGAATTAAAGTTGGAAAAGACTTTCAGGATCATCGAGTCCAGCCTTTGAGTGAACACCAGCTCAGGTCATGGTGAAGTGGAGTTTAAAAGCCACTTTCACTTACCTTGTCTCTGGATTATAGCCCAGGATGTAGAAAAATGAATCCACTCGTGCCTTGAACTCTCTAGCAGCAAATATGTCAGAGAAATGGGAGATGTTGCACTTCCCTCTGAAAGAAAGAGAGAAAGAGGAGAAAATGGCATTAAGAATTCTAGCTTGAGTAACAGCTCCTTTAATTAAGTGCCACTGCAATCTGGGTAGAAGCCACAGGCATCCCTGCTCTCATAAATGTCCCAAACATCATAAATACAAAGCTGCTTGAACAAAAATCCATGTGGGCTCTTCCCACGGTGGGGAGGGAAGGAAGTGCAGCCCCAGCAGCTCAGATGGTGCTCTACAAACATTCATTAATTCTCCCTCAGCCAGCACAGTCCTGAGGAGCCCAAATTTAATCAGCCCAACAAACAATGGCTCGAAATGCAATCCTGATAATCTCTGATTTGCAAAGCCTTTACAGTCCTGCTACAGTTACATCTTCCAACATTCTACTATCCACGTTGTTGAAGTCAGCTCTCTATTTAGGAAGCTAAATAAAACTTCAGTTTAATAAAAGCTCCAAATAAAAAGCAAAGCTGTGGTGCTTTTAGCAAGTGTGCAATCCAAACTCCAAGCAGACAGGAGTTTCTTCCTTTTATTTTCACACCTGAAGAGAGTAAAGCACACAAAGACTTATTACAGAAAATGAGGAAAAAAAAAGAGACCTGAGGATTTATTAGCCTGTTCTATCCCAGATTGCTAATAATTTTTTTTAATACAGCTTGCTGATGAAGTCATTATCCTTAAGGAGAGCATTCAGACCGACTGTAAGAAGTTGCTTCTCATTTCCTGGAGGGTTTGTTGGGATTTTTTGTTGGTGCTGCAGCAGCCACAGAGCCCAGTTTGCTGCCCCTGGGTGAGTCAGGAGAGGAACGGGCCAGGGCTGCTCACTGCCTCTGACCTTCTCCCTGGAGGCTGATGCTGCTTTCCAAGTCTGCTCATTCCGAGAGACAGAAAATGAGCAGGGGGATTTGTTGTGATATCTCACATTAAATTCACAATTTAAAAATATTCTGGGGAAAGAGGTTTAGCTTCCTTTCAATAATTCACCTGCCAGCTAATTAGCATTTCCCTGACAAGCTGCATGATGTCTGTGATGGCAGCAGCACATCCACTGCAGCCCAGGAGCTCTGCATTTCACCAGCAGGACTGACCAGAGAGGTGAGAAGCACATCGTGTTTACTAGAGACCTACAACTACCCTCCAGTTACATTTCTGCACTGCTTAGAGCAGAATATTGGGAGTTACAATCACTGGTTTTATCCCCCAGTTTGTCATCAACTCATTGCCTGCCCAGAGCCATTTGTTTGCAGAGGGCAGAGAAAGATTCCCACATTATAATAAATTAGAATTTCACGTTAACCTTTCATGCATCACGACACACTGTGCCTCCCCCATGTTCTCTGCAGGAACACCATGTGCAATTATCCTTCTGCTCATCTGGTACACTCAGAGGTTATTTTTCAAGTTTGTTTGGCACACACATATATTCTGTTTTTATCTTTCTGTCTCTATCTTTTCTTTAAAGGGAAAGAAAAAAAAAAAAAAAAAGAACTGGAAGGATGCAGAAGGGGAGTTAGAACAATTCCAGGGAAAACTGCAGACAGAGCTGCTCTGTGTTTGAGCAGATTTCCAGCCTGGCTCCATCAGCACAGCCAAGCTCCTGATTTAAAACTGGAAGGGACTCAGCAGAGGCACTGTGGAATTCCAGGGGCTCCCAGCACAGCGCTGGAATGCTCTGAGTTTATAAGAAAGGTTTAATATTTAAATCAAAGGCTTCCCCCTGCCAGAACAGCAGCCAGTTTGTCTCGAAGTAAAGTGGCTTCAGCAAAAAGTGACTCTGAACAAAAAAAATGTCTCCAGATGGCTCTGGTGAAACACCATCTGAGCACCATTATCAGGGAGATTATTCAATTTGCATCTTGACAATATCCATGCATGTTTGGCATGCTGAAAATCAGCTGACAAATAATGCCTTGCTGTTGGGATCTGATCCCCTTGGAAGTGAGGGTGTCTCCCTCAGCCCTGCCAGAGGCCTGGAGGGTGGCAGAGCAGCAGCCCCAGGGCAGGGCAGAGGGCAGGGCACACACCTGAGCCATCCCCCCCTGGGCAGGCAGCTTCTCCTCAGCTCTGCGCTGAGCTGGGAGCATGGCAAGCACTCAGAAAAAGCCTTTCATGCCTTGAACTCAACCAGGGAGAGTCAGGGCTGCAGGAGCTGCCCCTGCTCCCAGGGAAATCAGGCTCTGAGGGGAGGGCAGGGCTGCACAGGGCATCACTGCAGGGCAGGGGGACACAGCTGGGCTGGGTGTCAGTGAGCCCCAGACACCTCTGTCCCCCCAGGCTGTCCCCTCCTAGCTCCAGACACCTCTGTCCCCAGGCTGTCCCTCCCAGCCCCAGGCTGTCCCCCCAGCTCCAGGCTGTCCCCCCCAGCCCCAGGCTGTCCCCCCAGGCTGTCCCCCCAGCTCCAGGCTGTCCCCCCCAGCCCCAGGCTGTCCCCCCAAGGTGTCCCCCCAGCTCCAGGCTGTCCCCCCAGCCCCAGGCTGTCCCCCCAAGGTGTCCCCCCAGCTCCAGGCTGTCCCCCCAGGCTGTCCCCCCCAGCCCCAGGGTGTCCCCCCCAGCCCCTCCTGACCTGAGGGCAGCAGCGTGGTAGGTGTCCACGTAGTCGGAGATGAAGAGCTCGCGGTTCTTGATCACCGGGTCTGTGATCACCAGCTCCCGGCCCGAATCTGCAGGGGGAGATCACCCAACTGAGCCCTGAGCCTGCCCCTGGGCACCAGCCCTGGCAGGTGACAGCCCCAGGGTGCTGCTCAGGTGCTCACTCTGAGGTGACAAACGCTCTGCTCAGTGAAGAATGGGATGGGAGGATTATCCTGTAAGCAGTGCCTGGAGTTGGAGCTTTGGTGTTTTCCAGGTTCTGTGCTGCCCAGGGCTGCAGCTCTGAGCCTCACATTCAGTGTGACACAAACCAAATCCTGCTCCTGCTGCAGGCCAAGGACAACTCCCAGCCCAACAGCACAAACCAGGGGGGCTGGAGGGAGGAACAACAAGGATGGGACCTCACAGCCTGGGGCTGGAATTGGGCAATTCAACCCCAATGTGCAAATGGACCAGAACTGATCAAAGTGTCAGACCTCGTGATGGGGGGGGTCCATTTTGTGCCCATTTTGGGTCCATTTTGTGCCCACTTCGTGCCCATTTTGAGTCCATCTTGGGTAAAGCCCTGGCCAGGCTCTTCTCCTGCCCAAGGCCCTTAAAGGCCTTTCAATAAATCTCTGCTTTATTCTCCAGCTCTGCCCAGTCTCTGTTTCAGGTCAGCCTTCCCAAGGCATCATAAGAACATCATATCTGTCCTTATCCATCAGTTCCCCCAGGGCTTCTGAAGGGAAAAAGCTTTTGAGGGCAGTGGGTGATGCATCTGGACCACTGGGAGCAGTCACTGCCAGGTGAAAGGAACCAAGGACATGGATTTGTTCTGGTTCTCAGGATAAGGTGTTGGTTCCTGTGCATATTTAATGTCAAATCCTCAACAAAACCCCGACAGTGGTAACTGCACAGTGCTCTGGCTTTGAGGTAAATATTGATATTCATGTTCAAACACAGAAAACTCTGTAAGACAACTTTTTCCGTGACTTCTCTCTAATACCTTTGAGGAAGACAAAAATTCTTCTCCACACACAAGAAACTGCATAAAAAAGCAGCCATGCTATCAAAAATACTTCTTGACAGTGTGCCTGTAATCTCATTGTTAGAAGTTTCAAATAAATTAGTAACAGGAATGTTAGACTTGTGGAGCTTTTGCTAAAAGCACACACAAAATGTCCTTTAAAGGGGGAACGTGTGCTCAACTTTGTTCTGTCAGGCACCAGAAAGTTGCTGCATTCTGTATTTCAATCACCAACTTTTATCATCACGGTTCACCTTGGAGTATCTTCAGAATTTTTAACAGTTGCCTCAAGGAAATTTCCTGGTAAGAACAGAAGCAAATGTTCTGTCTTCCCTGGAGGCAGGAGATAAATGACACTGGGATGTGTACTAAAGTTTCTTCTGCTGCTATGAAACCCAAGATCACACTTGTTTTTGCAAAGGGAAAAGGGGAAACTCAGCTCCAAGTGCTCCAGTTCCATCCCTCGCTGCAATATTAATCACAGTGAATAAACATGGCTGCAAGCATGACTGAAAAGGACTCAGCTCTCATGAAACTGCAGCAGAACCACAAAAAAACAGAGGAGATCCCCAATTCCTGCAGATTATTTGGTGCTCAGTTATTATCAGTACAGTGTCCAGGAGGCCTACCAAGGATCCAGGGTTATTTTGCTTTTCTATCCTCTCCCAAGGAGATAAGAGTAATAATAATAGAAATAACAGAAATAATAGCAATAATAGTAATAATAGTAATAATAATAATAACAGTACTACTATACTCTTGCTGTTGTTATTAATGAGCAATAATAACACCAGGATTAATATTAACTCAGTAATTAATATTAATTAACTCATAATTATTTATTATCAATAACAGCAGAAGCCCAGCACTTCCAGCACACCTGGAATGCCCCTGATTACAGGGACAGGACACACACACCAGTGACTGCAGGCAGGTAAGGATCCAGCAGCCCCTTTCTAACACCGTGTCCTGCTTCCATACCCTGTGCAGAAATGTTCTGGCTCAGTTAAAACTGGGACTGGGGCAGAGCAGGGCAAGGGCAGGGCTGGCTCTGCAGAGCCCACTCCCCATTCCAGCTCAGTTAGGACTGGAATTAAGGCAGGCAGAGCCCACACTCTGTTCTGGCTCAGTTAAACCCAGAATTAAAGCAGGGCAGAGCCCACACTCTGTTCTGGCTCAGTTAGGCCCAGAATTCAGGCAGGCAGAGCCCAGACTCTGTTCTGGCTCAGTTAGGCCCAGAATTAAAGCAGGGCAGAGCTCACACTCTCTGTTCTGGATCAGTTAAACCCAGAATTAAAGCAGGGCAGAGCTCACACTCTGTTCTGGCTCAGTTAGACCCAGAATTAAAGCAGGGCAGAGCTCACACTCTCTGTTCTGGCTCAGTTAAACCCAGAATTAAAGCAGGGCAGAGGCCACACTCTGTTCTGGCTCAGTTAGGCCCAGAATTCAGGCAGGCAGAGCCCACACTCTGTTCTGGCTCAGTTAAACCCAGAATTAAAGCAGGCAGAGCCCACACTCTGTTCTGGCTCAGTTAGGCCCAGAATTAAAGCAGGGCAGAGCCCACACTCTGGCTCAGTTAAACCCAGAATTAAAGCAGGCAGATCCCACACTCTGTTCTGGCTCAGTTAGGCCCAGAATTAAAGCAGGGCAGAGTTGGCTCAGTTAAACCCAGAATTCAGGCAGGCAGAGCCCACACCCTCTGTTCTGGCTCAGTTAAACCCAGAATTAAAGCAGGCAGATCCCACACTCTGTTCTGGCTCAGTTAAACCCAGAATTAAAGCAGGGCAGAGCCCACACTCTGGCTCAGTTAAACCCAGAATTAAGGCAGGGCAGAGCCCACTCACCATTCTCATTGTGCCTGTCCTGCACCAGGTGCTGGTACACCGAGTCGGGCACCTCGGACTGGCGGTAGTACCACTTGACGTTCATCAGCAGATGGTCCCTCTTGCTCTGAAAAACAACCCCGGGGAGAGTTACTGCCAGGGGGAGAGCAGCCCACAGCCCCACAGCCCTGCAGGGAAAACACCCCCCCAGGGAGGAAAAGCCTTTCTGCCATTGATTTCCAGCCCAGACAAAGGCAGGAGAAGCTCCTGCATCACCTGCAGTTGTGTCTCTCTGCATCTGAGCAGCAAACCCCAATCCACTCACTCATGCTAATTAGCCCCAGCAAAGAGGCAGGGATCAGAAAAGGGTTGCAATTTTTGGCCTCGTGCAGTCTGCTAATTTCCACAAATAAGAAGTATTTATGGGCAAACATGCAAAAAGAGAATGCCCACAGTCACACCATTCAGTGCAAGCATTCTCAGCGGTGGAAACCAAGAGATAATAGATTTTTCCCCCCCAAGGACAGATGGATCCAGACATAATCATAGACGTTCTTTATTACACAAAAGAACACGATACTGCACTTCAATCACAATAATTACAGGCTCTGACTGCTCATCAACCTCACAGCAAAATTTACACAAAACTCTCTTCCCCAAATGCTCTTTTTTTTTTTTTTTTTTCACTGAGGCTCCAGCCACCAATTTGTTCCTTCTCAGAAGCAGAAACACCACTTAAGGAGAATTTTTAGATCCAATCACTACACACTCTGCTGAGTTCATCTCCCTCTGCTCTGCAATTCTCCCTGCTGCTCCAAAGCACTTGAAGAAACAAAGGCCTGAAGGGAAAGGAACATTCTTTTGGCATGAGGCATGTGCAAGTTGTTTTCCCCTGGACTGCAATCCCCCAGACCCGCCCGAGGCTGCTCCTCAAACATCCCAGGTGGGAATTAAACTGGGCTGAACTGGGCTGGGGGGGGTTCTGCTGCCTGTCCCGTTGTAGCAGGAGCTTTCCTGCTGAACAAACAACATCCCAACCTTGCCGGGGGAAAGGCAATTCCCGAGCGGAGCCCGTGCAATTCCAGCAAGCCACTGCCAGTGGCAGCATTGTGCCAGGAAAGCTGGGAGCAGCATCCCCATCCCCGGCATCCCCAGCATCCCCATCCCCGGCATCCCCATATCCCCGGCATCCCCAGCATCCCCATCCCCATCCCCATCCCCGGCATCCCCATCCCCGGCATCCCCATCCATCCCCGGCATCCCCATCCCCGGCATCCCCATCCTCATCCCCAGCATCCCCATCCCCATCCCCGGCATCCCCATCCCCAGCATCCCCATCCCCATCCCCAGCATCCCCATCCCCATCCCCAGCATCCCCATCCCCATCCCCATCATCCCCGGGCTGCAGGAGCCCCAGCCCGCTGCGCTGCCTTTTTAAAAAAGCACGTTTGCAATCAAAGCCAACCAGCTCGTCTAATGCATGGGGGGGAGGAAAAAAAAAATAAATAAAATAAAAATCAAAAGGACAACGAGTGAGAGGCGGCTCTTGATTTCTGCTGCCTGCTGTTCAAAAATTGGGGTTGCAGACTCGTCTCTTTCTGAAATAATGCTCTGTGCATCACAGCTTTTATGAGCAGGCTCTCTGAATGCTGAAGACAAAAAAAAGTCCAAGTAAATAATCTGTTACCCTCTCGCTACGAGTTCATAAATTCTATTAGTGGAGCTTGCAGCAATGATGGGAAACATCAACCCAGCATTTCCCTGCAAATTCTCTTTGTATTTCTCAGCTGAGAGGACAAAAACCCCACTCTTTTGTTACACAAACCCTGAGGGGACGCTCAGGGAGCTTCACTCCGGCACGAAACCCATTCACACACAGGCAAAGCAGCAACAAAAAATACCACTGACACTGAGACCTGCAAGGAACCGTCTACAGAAAACTCTGTGACAATGATGCCCTGGGGTTGTGGTGGTTGGGTTCCGGGTTTCTTTGGGGTTTTGTTTTGGGGCAGGGGGATGAGCTGATCCCCTTCCTAAAAACCTCTTTTTACCCCCCCTTGGTCATTTCTGTCCAATTCATTTATTAACAGCTGCACCCTGCCCAGCCCTTTTCCCTGCCCATTCTCCAACACAGACAATTCTGTGGGGTTTAACCTGAAGTTTCCATCCTGCTAAAAATACGAAACGTCTGTCAGAGTCTCCCTTTTCACATTTACATCCCTCATGGCACAGAAATTCCTAGACATGCTATTTTGTCAGCCAACTTCCTAAATACGTATGTCATTTATAAAGCAGACGACACTGCGAGGTGTCAAGGCGCCAACTTCTGTGGCAGACTATTTATTTTCAAACCATGTGCACACAAAAGAAGTGTCCCCTACCTCCTAAAGTGTGAACTTCTTTTTCTTTTTTTCTTTTCTTTTTTTTTTTTTTCCTTTTTTACACCTTTACATCTGAAAAGCTGCAGACACTCAGATGCCAAATCCAGGCTTGCAGAAACTGCAGCCACGGCAAGAGCTTTAAATTTCAAGTGTCTTTCTGTCAGCTCAAAACGATTCCCCGTGCTACAAAACCACCTTCTCCCCTTTAATGAAAATATTGTCTTTTGCTGCAGCGCTCACCAAGTGCTCATTTGGGGGTTTTGTTCTCGCTGACATTTCGGGTTTTGTTCCTTTTAAACAGCATGAATCAGTTTTGGACGTTGAACAAGAATTGGATGGGATCTGTAAATGGATTAATGCATCTCAGTTCACCAGCATCTGGTCAACTTCTATTTAAAATGAGCCTCTGCCTTGAAGGGGAAAAAAATAATGCTGCAAGTTCTCTTTAAAAAGCAGGAATGTCCTGATTTCCAGAGCATCTGTGGCAGGTCCAAGGTGCCTGCTTTCCCCAGAACACCCCAGAGCAGATCTTCAGAGATTCCAGGTTCTCCTTCCAGGGCAGTGAGGAACCAAACTGTGCAGACACCACAGATGTCCTGCAGATCCTCCCAGAGGGATTTAATCACTGCACTTCACTCCTTGCCCTACTTAGATCCACTTGAAATCACAACTAGCTTTGGGAACAACGTGCCAAACGCTGGAGATGACAGATGGGCACGCTGGAGTCAGGGAATAGCAGCAATTCCAGAGAAACCAAACAGCAAAAACAGGGACAAGGAACGGAACATCTTCCCTTCCCAACGTGCTTTCCACCACGAAACCTCACTCTGCTCTACAATTGTTTTTCACTCTCAGTCAATTCTGACATTTACCAATAGTCAAAGGAGAGAAAAGGGAAAATAAACACCACACAGATTCACTGTGGGGAAAAAAAACACCCAAAAAACCAGAAGGGGGACACAAATGAAGGTATCTGCAAATCAGGAGCTACAGAGATCCAGCCAGGATTATTTCTCCTCCCTCTCCACACCAGCACGTGTAATTCCACCTTCTCAGGGTATCTTTTTGTAAGCAGTTTGCTAATTAATTAAGAAAACCGATCAGCTGTTTTGTAAGCCAAGCAAACCCAGCCTGGAAACGCAGAGGTTATTACTACAAATGAAATGTTATTTTTGCAGCTTGATTATTTCATTCAGGCATTGCCTGCGTAGCAACACATAATTACTCCTTGCAAAAAAAACCAGAGCAGCGTTGTTCAGCAGAGGAACCCCAAGGTGCCACAAAAGCAATAACCTGGCCACATGCAGATGAATCCTCTGCCTGGGCAGGGCTGTCCCTCTTACCCTGAGCCAACACCACAAAGGCTGCAAACCCCCTAAACCTGTTACTGTTATCTAATGACTGCTCCCATCTACAAGGGCTTTTCTAATAGGAACATGCCTCGATGGCTTATCTGGGCACAAAGCAGGGCTGATGGAGCGCAGCAATGCGAGGCAGGAAATGAGAAGCCTTGGGAAAGCCGCGGATAATCGATCAGTGCATTCGCTCAAGTGTGAGCTGAGCTGGGAATAAGCTGCCTGGGGTATCAAATATTGCTGTTTCCAGGGGGAAAGGGCCCATTTCTGTGATCTATGCAGGGCACAGCATAATTTATTGACAAAACAATATCGGATTTCTTCCCAATGGCTGGCGCCTGACATTTTCTGACTGTTTACGGCACGGGTTTTTCATGTGTCCTTTTTTTATTCACAAATAAAAACGCCTTTTGGAATTCACCCAGTCACCTCAGCGTGCTGGAAATTAATTCAGCCTGGCGTAGGAGTAACTCTGAGATGTCAAACTCTGCTCACACTCCCCTTGCCCCCTCCCATTCCAGCCTCTCCCAGGTGCACAGAGCCCTGCACACTTGCAGGGACACACCTGGCCCAGACCCCCGAGCACACTCCTGCTCAGGGACACTCAGAGAAGTGCTTGTTCCCTGGCTCTGCTGTAGTTCCTACAAGATTTGAGGCAGCACTGCCTGCAAACATCACAAACGTCACAGATGGGTCATGCTTCTCACAGAAAGGCAGGGGAAGGCACACAACACACCTGCAAACCTGAGCCTACACAAAGTACCAAACAGCAAACTTTAAACGCTGCAAAAGCCTGGCCAAAACCAGCTTTCCATCAGAGGCACATCACCTGCAGGGCTGTCTGAGCAGGGCAGGCAGCCCCAAACCCCAGCTCCCCAGGCTGCAGCCTCCTCCCTGCACGGCTCACACGCAGCTCACGCCCAGCAGGTGCCATCTGCTGTCTCCAAGTGTGGGTGGTTGGCACCGGAGCTGCCAGACTTGCTCAAAAACACAGCTCAGCACAGCCCTGGCTGAGCTCTGGGGGAGCACCAGGCAGGGGCTGCACATGGGACAGGGGCTGTGGCAGCTCTGAAGTGGGGACAGACCTGTCAGGAAATGCACTGGTGGACAAACCCAGCAAGAAATGCACTGAGAGGCTGCCTGAGCCTCTCCCTGGTGGACAAACCCTGCAAGAAATGCACTGAGCAGCACTGAGAGGCTGCCTGAGCATCTCCCTGATGGATAAACCCACCAAGAAATGCACTGAGCAGCACTGAGAGGCTCCCTGAGCATCTCCCTGGTGGACAAACCCACCAAGAAATGCACTGAGAGGCTCCCTGAGCATCTCCCTGGTGGACAAACCCACCAAGAAATGCACTGAACAGCACTGAGAGGCTCCCTGAACTTCTCCCTGGTGGACAAACCCACCAAGAAATGCACTGAACAGCACTGAGAGGCTCCCTGAGCATCTCCCTGGTGGACAAACCCACCAAGAAATGCACTGAGCAGCACTGAGAGGCTCCCTGAGCCTGGTGGATTCAGCACTGCTTCCCACCTCACCACCAAGTCAGCCCTGGATTTCCCTGTGCTTCAGCCACCCTGCAGTTCTAAGGCAAAATTCAACAGCTCCAGCACGTTCTGACAAAAGCTGACTGCTGTGGAACAAGTGTCAGCTAACGGCCCTGTGTTTTTATTTAGTGTCACTCACACGTCTCACCTTGAACACAGCCTCAGCCAGGCTTTTAAAGGAGAAAAAGAAGGTTATTCATTTCAGGTAATGACCAGGAGAGATGTCTGTATTTAAAATAAACTGGACTATTTATTCCATCAACTTTGCAGCTTTACCAGAAACAAAGCTGCTCACTGTGCTGGGAACCAGCAAGTCAACCTGTTTTCACTAAAGCACAAAACACCCTTAACATTTCAGTGCCATCCTAAATGACAAAAGATAATTTCATCTTATTTAAAAAAAAAAAAAAAAAGAAAAAAAAAAGGCAGTTATGCTTAAAACCTGACTGGCTTAAAATAAAACTATGATAAGATCTTCCATGAAGGTTATGGGTCATTGCTTAGTACCTCATTTAATCCCTTTGTGGTCTCTTTCTGCTCCGTTTCCTTTATTCCCAGCCAGGTTTGCTGGGTTTATTTTCCCACCCACATCTCCACATGAGGTGGGATTTCAGGTAATTGTCCAGGTGAAGCTGCTGCCAGCACTCAAAGCTGCTGCCCCTCCAGGGGATCACACTGCACCCAGCTGGGCAGGGGAATCCCACCCCACAACAAATTCACAAACCCATTCTTTCACATAAATTCACAAATCCCAGGTGAGGCCCTGGAGGTGCCACATCTCTGCTGTTACTGCACAAACATCCCAAAACTGCACACCCAGAGTCATTAACGGGCTGTAATTAAAACCAGTGAGAGAGAAAGCAATAAGCACCAGTTCTGATCACAGCATCGCGTTCTCTGCCTGGCCCAGCCCTGCTCTGATTGCAGATTTTGCCTTTCCACAGCAGCAGACTGGGAGGGAGCTGCTGCCCCAGAATTGACAGGGACCCTCCTGAGCATCCCCTGCTCAGCCCAGCCCCAGCAGCAGCACCTAATGGGATCACAAATGCATTTAACTGATCACTGAATGGATGCTCCGGTAATTAAATTCCATTAAGGTGTTTTTCAGCGTTATGCCAAGGAAGTGCAGCACTGGAATGAAGATACCATTCCTGATGGGTATCCCCCTGCCTGACATTTGCCATTAAATGTCATTTATAGCAGATAGCTCAGATCTAATTGCAGAGCAGCACCGGCCACAGTATTTATCACTTCTATTAAAACAAGCAGCACTCAGCAGTGGGGCTATTTGAAGCCATCATACACAGTTTAAATAGATTTCTCACCTTTTAAATATCAAGAGGCCACATTTTCTTTACCATCTCACTGAGGGGTTTACCTTTGAACAAAGACACACCAAGAGCTGGAGGATAAAACAATCAGCAGCCAGTTTGCTCTGCAAACCCAGCCCGGAGTTGGAACAGTCACTGCCTGCTAAAATATCACCTCATGGGCTGGGGAATTTTATAGCAGGGAAAAAAAAAAAAATTAAAGCACCTTTGCCAACAGGCTGGGCTTGGAAATTGTAAAAAGAAAAGGAAAGAAAATGCCCTGATCAGCCAGATGCTGTGGCTTTGGCTGTTTCACCACAAAAGCAAATGCTGCTCCTGCGAGGCAACAAAGTGTGTTTGGAAAATAAATGCCTGGAAAGTGAATGTTTCCTTGTGCAGCTCCCCAGAGGATGCGATTTACTTACGAAATGGTCACTTACTGAAATGTTTACATCTTCTCAGCAACTGCCCCAACATGTGTGTTATCGACCAGCTGATGTTCCAAAGCAGAGCCAAAGCAGCTTTGCACACAGAGGGGGCTGAGCAAACAGGGCCAGACACAGCCTCAACAAAAGCCCTGCCAGTAATTAATGGGCAACACCCAGAGCAGCTCATCAAGCAAACAAAGCAGCAATCTTAAAAAAAAAAAATGTCAATTTGCAGAAGACACAACCCTATCTCAGCACACAGGGAATTTCTAATAGGGATCGGGTGCTGGCTGCCCTGGTATCAAAGGCTAAATTAGCAACACCGGGCTTTGGAGTTTTTCTTTGTATTTATATGTAAATCAGTACTAAATAAACATACCCCAAACCAGCTCCACAGGCTGCAATCTAATCTGAATCAAAAGATTGGAAAGATGCTCTCCATTCATCTGGAAATAGCCAGATATTGAAAACACTAAAATCAGAAATAACTACACTGACAATAAACGGAATGCATTTACCTGCTGGAAGAGAAAAAAAATCTCAAAGGAAAAGTTGGGAGAGAGATACAAAGAAAAAAAAAAAAAACACTTCTCTGGGGTGTGAACATACAGACAACTGAGGTGGTCCACAAGAAAAGCAGCTCTGAAATAAAGAAATGTGGTTTTTAAACCCCTAGCACATCCCATGGCCACCATGTGCACTCTGGTTTGAATTACAGAGAACACAGCCAGCCAAGCTAACACACAGTTCCAAAGTTAATCATTTGTCTTGGGCCATATAATCACCACAGCATTACAACCTCAACAAATGAAGCCACTAATAACTTCTATTAAAGAAGTCAAGGTGTTAATTCACTCCCAGGTCCAGCAGCACAAAGCTTTGAGACCAAGCAGCAGAAACCACTCAGTCCTCGAGCAGAACTCAAATTAATTTCCTCTATTATTGCAGGCACTGGATGGAACCCATCAGTGCCAGCCTCAGAGGCTCTGACTCCAGAATCCTCCTGCAGTGGGAATTCTGAGAGTTCTGGGAATCTAATCTGCCTCTCCCCCTGGCCTGGGCACCAGGAGTTACCCCAAGGGAAGCAGACCCACTGCAGGCAGGAGGATTCTGAGTGCCACCACCGCCCATAAATGCACAGGCTGGCAGGGAACCTCCCAAAACTCAGAAAAATGACTCAGAGTCATTCAGGGAATTTGTATCCAACTCGGCTTGACACTTCAGAGAGGGCCCATGATTTACAGCAGCTTCCTTTTACCAAAGACAACCTTCTCAGAAAGTTGGTTTTTTAACATTTCCATGAACTTGGGCTCCTCAAACTGCTGAGCAGGAGCCCGCCTCTGGAAAATGGAATTGTTGGAGATTTTGTGACCAAATGAGGAGCTGTGCCTGTCTGTGACACACAGCTTCAGGGGAGAAGCTTAGATCAATACTGAAGCCCATATTTCAGCTGTCTTGCAGCTCTGGCTGTGCCATCTCCCTGGGAACCTGACCTGAAAGGGCCTGGAGGCTCCCTGAGCGCTCAGTACCTTGGAAAAGTGAACTAAAATATTCATGCACTGGCACAGGCAAGGCTGACAGAGCCAAAGCCATTTCCCAGCACTTGAACTGGGTGTAAACTGCAGCACTCGTCCCACAAGTGCTTCCCAAGGAGCACATGATAAATTAATCTGTGATAGAAGGCAGCATTAGCTCAAATTTCAATATTTACCGTGCCTCTTTCGAAGGCAGCCACGCTCCAGATGTGCTCCCAGCTGTTTGTTTTCCTGGCCCAATGTCTTCAGTAACAAACAGCCCCTTGGTTTAATCACCCCCAGATCAGAGATTTATGATGATATTTCACCGCACTTCATGGAATTCTGCATTTCAGAGCGTGAAAGTTTTCGGCTGAAAGGCCCAAACCAGCTCCAAACTCCAAGAGTTCATGTCCTGAGGGTGCAGCAAAGCCACACAGAAATCAGGATGCAGTTTTTTCAGGTATTTCCTCACAAATTTACCCCAGCTGAGGGAGGGGAGCTCCCAATCCCAGTCCAGGCTGGCAATCATTCACCCTGGACCAGGAGCCCAGCAGAGGGAGAGGGAATTCCTGGGTCTGGGAACTGTCCTGGAACACCAAGATGGGAAACACCACAACAGCTCAGAACAGGCACCAAATGGCAGCTCCCCTCTTGGCAAACACCTCTCTCCATCTTCTCAGGCACAGACACTGCAGGAAGCACCCCAGGGAACACCTTCCTGCAGATCCCCTGCAGCCCTGACTGATATTCCACATTCTGCAGCTTCTGCCTGGCAGGGTCCTGCAGTTCACACATATCAAAGCACCCAATTGCCTTTGCTTTTTCTTTTTTTTTTTTCTTTTTTTTTTTTTTTTTTTTAAACAGCAGGAATATGAAAGCACACTGCTGAAGCTGGTCCTTGTTAGCAGACCCATTTTCATCTCTTTAAACTCAAAGAGAGCAATTCCCTTGAAAACTGTCACAGCATTTTCCCAATCCATAAAGAGGAAGTTCAACAGCCTCAGGTCACTAATCACAACGAGGGGAGACACAGAGCATAAATTATGTCTTTCTATTCCACAGCACTGAAACACAGATATTCTTTTATCTTATTTATTTGATTCTCTCTATAAACTGAACGTTTTAGACGTGCTTGTAGTCTAAAAAGGATGTTTTACAAATAAAAGGGAAGCGCTTTGTTGTTCACACAGCATTCCTTCCATGGGGTGCATTAATATCACATCCAGGTGGATGGACAAGAATTGCTTTACACAACAACATCACTTGGGTGTTTTCCCAAAAGAAAAACTTGATTTGAAGTTTAAGAATTGCTCAGCACGAGTCTGTAGGTTTTAATAATTTTGCATCACTTTTAACCTTAAAATGTGCCAACAAACAACTGAAGGGAAGATGATTTAAAATCCCCCAGAAGTTCTGCTTAGAAAGCAGAGCAGGATGCTTATGCACTGCTAATTTAATTAAAGAGTTATTTTCCTTTCAAATACCCTCTAATGGCCCAAAACGAACCGAGGCTGCTTTAAAAATCAATCACTTTAATCAAAATTACTAGTCCAAATTCTCCATGGATCAGTGTGCAGTGACTGCAGTGTCAAAAATGCAGATCCATCACAGCCCTGGCTGCCTGTGCCCAGAGGTGACACCAGGTCCTGCAGGGGACAGAACCCAACCTGAGAGCATCTGAAGCTCTGCCAGACAGGCACAAGGTGGAGCTGACTTGAAGCATTTTTTTTAAGTGGCTCCATCAGTCCCTGCTGAATAAAAGGGAGATTCTGCCTCTCCTGCCACTCAGGCACAGAACAGGTACACAAAAAAGGGAGATTCTGCCTTTGCTACCACTCAGGTACAGAACAGGTACTCAAAAAAGGGAGATTCTGCCTTTCCTGCCACTCAGGTACAGAACAGGTACACAAAAAAGGGAGATTCTGCCTCTCCTGCCACTCAGGTACAGAACAGGTATTCAAAAAAGGGAGATTCTGCCTTTGCTACCACTCAGGTACAGAACAGGTACACAAAAAAGGGAGATTCTGCCTCTCCTGCCACTCAGGTACAGAACAGGTATTCAAAAAAGGGAGATTCTGCCTTTGCTACCACTCAGGTACAGAACAGGTATTCAAAAAAGGGAGATTCTGCCTCTCCTGCCACTCAGGTACAGAACAGGTATTCAAAAAAGGGAGATTCTGCCTTTCCTGCCACTCAGGTACAGAACAGGTATTCAAAAAAGGGAGATTCTGCCTTTGCTACCACTCAGGTACAGAACAGGTATTCAAAAAAGGGAGATTCTGCCTTTGCTACCACTCAGGTACACAACAGGTATTCAAAAAAGGGAGATTCTGCCTCTCCTGCCACTCAGGTACAGAACAGGTATTCAAAAAAGGGAGATTCTGCCTCTCCTGCCACTCAGGTACAGACCAGGTGTTCCCCTGCCAGGCCCTTTGGGGTGTCCCACACCTTCACTGAGCCCTCCACTGCCACATGAGCATGGAAAGTGTCACCTCCACCTTCCAGAGCAATTCCAGGCACAGCCCTGAGGGATGGGACCCACGCTGGGATGCAGTGGCCACTGTGACATTTCACATTCCTCAAGGAAACCCTTCTGAAAGCAGGAAAACAAATCCCTTTAATGAATTATCTTCAGCAGCTCACCAAGCATAACAACGTGTCTTTGGAGGCTGAGCAGAGACACAGGAAATCTGACAGTGCTCAAGTACCCCCAAATGACCAGAGAGAAAATTTCAACTTCAATAATCCTAAAGGTCAGAAGCATTATTAAACATGACAGATGCTCTCACTATTCAACACCAGAGGACATGGCTAAATTTATTCTAACTCCATTTTCTCTTGCTACATAGAACCCAGCTAATGTACAATTTGATACTTTTTCTTTTTTTTTTTTTTTTCCCCTAAAAGCTAGAGATAACATTTTTTTTCTCGGTATTTTCCAGCTGGCACACAATGATTTATTTAGCACTCAATTATCTCAGCACAGGTGTAGGAAGAATCAGGTTTACTTGGGGTAAGGGAGAGGAAAGGAGACAGGAGAAAGGTAAAATAAAAAGCTGAAGGTGGAAGACCACACTGTCAGGACAAAAGGCTTAACAAGATTATAAATACCAGCCCAGGAGCCTTTCCTGGGGGGAATAATCCCCCACAGCCTCCAGTGCTCCTGTGCCAACAAGCCAGCCACCAAAATTCACACTGCTGGATGCCAAGTGGGGCAAAAACAAACCAAGAAATCACATTAAAAAGGAAAAAAAAATATCAAAACAACCCCCCTGTGGATTATTCTGTGGGGCTTTTTTCTGTTTGTTTTGGTGTTTCATATGTGTGTTTGGGGTTGTTTTTTTTTTTATGTAGCCCCCAAGTTGTAAAGTTGCAAAGATCCAGGCCATATGGAAGGAATGGAGGCAGAGCTGGATTCCAGCCCTAAAAAACTCACATACAGCCTTAACTTCCAGCTGTTTAATGCTCGCTCTGAACAATGCTGCCATCTGCTTTAAACCTCCAAATATGAACACTCTGCCTCTCCAAAAGGCCATGATGTAATTGTGACATAACACTGCAGCTCTGCAGGAATTCATTCCGTTGCATTGGTGCATTACACTGTCAAAGCTAGCCAGGAAAACAACACCAAAACCCCACCAAAAAAAAAAATGTTAAACGTTGGTTAATTGACAAAATAATGGCACTGATGAAATGACAGGGCTCAGCCAGTTCTGAACACAGCCTTGAGTACCTTGGGAATGCAAAATATGCTGGTTTAGCTGCCTCAGAATGGATGGTGCCTGCTCCTGCCTTCCTTCAGAAGATGTACAATAAAATAAAAAGAATGTTGCTCTATATTTCAGCTGAGTCCAGTGAAACTCCAGTACCCATAAATCCACAGAGCAGCCTCATGCCTCTTCCCTCAATTCTGAAGCTCACCTGAGAGACACTGCAAATCCCCTGCTAATTTAACAGCCTGAAAGCAGCACTTAGAGAACAGCCTGCCATACAAAAAGAATTTATTTTTACACAGATGTGACAAGCCCAAACCTCACTGTGCAGCACAGCTTAGGATCTGTGTGAGAATTCAAAGTGGCATCTGGGTAATAGCAACCAAAAAAAAAAAAAAAAAAATACACACAGAGCAGCATTGTAAAAAGGAGGAGAATTATCAAAATGGATTCATATGCATCTGGAATTATTTTAATACAAAACGCCCAGCAAATCTCCCTGCGCTGCTGACAAATCACCAGCTGAGGTAAATCCCAGATAATGAAACATTGTAAGGAAGGCTCTATTTAATAATTTAGCCCCTGTCAAGGAGTTTGTATTGATTCTTGTTTCCAGCACAGGGAGAGAATGTTATCTGCAGCCTCACGGCTCGGCGACAGCATCAGTGGATTTAATCACTGAGCAGCCCCTGCCATGCAATCCTTAAACTGTCACCTCTGATTCTCCATCCCTGCTGCCACCTCCTGCAAAGCCCTGCACCCACATTTCCACCCTCACCTCCCACCCCCCCAGGCCTGCCCCACTGCAGGGCTGCACAGCAGACTTTTATAAAAGCCCATCTCATTTTGCAGGCTGAATTTTTTTTTTTTTTTTTTTATTATTTTAAATAATTCAGTGCTCCTTCCAAGGTCTCATTTGTCTGGCTCCTGTTAGGAAGGCTGCTCTGTCCCTTCGTGGCAAACTGAGCAGCCAAGGGGCAGCACTTCCAGAGCCATGGAATCCCTGCCTTGGCTGGGAAGGACCTGAAAGCCCACCCAGTTCCACCCCTACCATGGGCAGGGACCTTCCACTGCTCCAAACCCTGCCTTGGAAAGGTTTAGCAGTGATTTGGAGGAAGAAGAAAATCTTTTTTTTTGCCTTTTCTTGGCCGTAGAACGAGCGGTGAATCTGGAGAAGCAGGAAAAAAAAAAATAAAATCTGTATTAATCAGCGTTTTTTCCACACCAAAAAGGAAAGGTCACGCTGCCTCGGAACTGGCCAGGAAAAAAATTTGCCACAAATTAATTCAGCTGCAGTTCAGGAACAGAACATCAATTCATCTGCAAACAGAATGAGGCTTTTAAATACATAAATGCTTGTGGCTACAGAAACCTCACCCAGATATTTGCATGCAAAAACCCCAGCTCCTGCAACAGCGCAGAGAATAACAGATGTAAATTTAACATGGTTGCTAAAATGCAAGGCCATATGCAGGAAGAATGCAAAGGAGAGGAAGCATGAACTGCATAATTTAGAAAAACAAATTTCTTTTGATTTTTTTTCTTTTTTTTTGTCCTCTTTTATTCCAGGTGAGATGCAACACTTTCCATTTTATAATCCTCTGGATCAGAGCAGAGCCATCCCGGAGGCCCACGCAGCCAAGGTCATCATACCCAGATTTTCTATTACAGGGCACTAGCAGCATTTCACAACTGTCTTTTTATGCACTTCTGCCTTTCCATCCAGACTATAAATTGTTACAAGGCCCTGGGGCAATCCAGCTGTATACTCCATTCAAATCAGGCTTCAAGGAGAAAGCTCCACAGTCAAGATGCTTCCATCAAGTAAACACACAGGCACAAAGGGCAACTGCAGCACAATTAATAACGTTTCCTTTTGTGTGGCAAATTCAGCGTTTTTTCTGCTGTAAAGCTTCCCCTCTGATGCTCCAAATTCAGAGTGTGGCCATTAGCATTTTAAATGTGACATCAAATTAAGTCAGGATGTGAGGAAGCACAAACACGCACCCGCTGAAATCCATCTGCTGGCCGGGTGCTGGGTCCCTCTGGAACACAGGAAAACCTTTTTTAGGTTTTTAGCATCCCCCAGTGCTGCTCCACCTTTTAGGTTTTAGGTTTTTAGGCAATTTAGACTCATTTCTCCAAGCTGGAAATCGGCAGCAGGAGAGGTGAGGAGGCAAGGATGATGCTGTGTCTGTGGGAAGGAGCTGCTCTCAGAGCCTGGGGCTCCTCTGCCTGTCCCTCCTCACCTTTTGTCCTTCTTGGCTCCACTCCACGTGCTGTCCCACAGAAAAACACAAACCAGCTCCTTGGGTGGGAGTCCCACTGCTCCTCCCCCTGTGCAGGTGCCTTCCCTGCCTCTCAGAGCTGCCTGGGCTCCAGCAGCTCCATCCCACCTCCCGTGGGATGCTCCAGGATCCTTTCCACAGCAGCGCAGCCTTCCCTGGCCTCAGCTCAGCACCTTGTGCTCCCTCTGCCTTCCTCCCAAAACACCAACACTTCTCCCACTTCTGATCTCTGCAGGCAGAGAAGCCCTTTCCCACAGACACTACTTTTGATATTTAAATTGAGCCTTAATCAAAGCTGGATGCGCATGGGTTTAGAGGCACTACATAATTAATATACCCACATCTGAAATGTAATTACTGCTGTTGCATCATATGCTTCAAGCCAGCAGCTGGCTATTTAAGGTGAGGGAGACACTTTCATTGGGATAAAACAATCCTGTAACCAACGCTGCAGGGGTTTTGTTGGTTTTTTTTTTTTGCTCACAACCACTCCTGAGGAGGAGGCAGCTTCAGCAGGGACAAAGTTCCCCTGTCTGAGCTCTCTGCAGAGAGAGCTTTGCTGAGATTCTGCTGGATCCACAAGGATATTCCTGCTGGATTTCCCACCACAGTGTGCCAGAGCTCTCCCTAAAGCAGGTTTCATTTATATACCTGGGGGCTTATAAAATGTCACTTATAAAATGAAGCCACTGGGTGCACACAGGAACTGAACTGCTGCACATTTACTGGATTTTCTCACACAAGTCACTCAGCTAAGTTTTAATTGTGTGTTTTCATCAGCCAGAAGTAATCACAATCAACATTTTAATTAAGATAAAGAGAATGGACAGAATTTTAGGACTTATTAACCACAAACAAAGAGATTAAAGGAAATTTCACCGTTTATAATTCTTTGTATTACAACCAGTATAAACTACAGAAGAAATACATTAAATATTGCTATTTAATAAAAAAACCCTTTAGCTCTGAAGCCATGCCCTCACAGCCTGAAGAAAACACAAATCTGTTTCTTTGAATGGCCTGATCTGAAAAGAAATTCAGTGAGAATTTCCACTTTCAAAACACAGCACTCTTCAATTAAAAGAGAATTTGAAAAAAGAAGGACTTGCTTCCTTTTGGGGGGCAGTGGGTGGAACGAAGCAGCAGAAGGTGCTGGGGTGTGAATGACAAACAGGGCTGGCTGAGCAGATCCTTTGCTATTTCCTGCAGAAATTCCAGCTTCTCTCCTTGTGCCAGAAACTCAGGAGATCAAAGTGATTTGGGCCAGGTTTGATTAAATCCTAGGAGAGCTCAGAGCCCACAGTAACAGCATAAGCAACTTCAGCCAGGCTGAAGGACACGAAATGAGTGAAGATTGGATCAATTTGGGAAAAATTAACACTGGAAGGGGGTGAAGCAACATTTGATTCCCAGCTCCTCTCTTCAGAGCTGTGGAAGTTCAGAACTGCAGACAATTCCCAGCTCACCTCCCCTCCTCTGCCAACTCCAACACGGCTCAGGCAGCCCTGCTCTGCTGGCTCAGCTTTGATCAAGGTATTTGTAGCACCAAAGAGCATTTAAGGAATACTTCGTCAAGCCCGTGGATTTTTAAAATGTTTGACTCGTGCCAAATTAAAATGAACGAGAAGTATGCTTCCCTAACTTCCTGATGAATAGGAAATGTGGATTTCTGACAGCTGTGGGAACGACTGCATTGTTAAAGATGTACTGGTGCTATTGCAGGATGAAGGGAGAGGCAGCAGATTGACATCCAGGAGACAATTCCTGATGTAAACAACCTGAACGTTTTCTCACAGAAAGGAAATAATCAGAGAAACTTATGTTTTTTTAATGCACCGAAGCATTAAGTGCTTCCATTTTATTGCCTTGCCTGTGTAATTTAAACCCCAAGCTGTAAGATTGTTCTGGAACAAAAACCCCACAGTAAGCAAACCCTGAATCCCATGGTTAAGGATCCCACTTTTTCCCATTCTGTGAAACACCATTTTCCTCCTTAAGGCTGTTCAACAGGCAATGCCAGGAAAGTATTAAAGCCACATTTACTCTGCCCTTTTACTGCTTTCTCCACCTTCCCAATTACACTTTGCTGTTTCCTTTTCCTTAAAAACAACATTTTTCAAGTAGCTGACATTGTAAGCTGGATAGGACAGGCCTAAACTGGGGAAAGAAGTGTTCCCCAAGGGAAAAACAAGGTTGGAAAAGTTCCTTTAAAGCCAGTCATGACCTTGCATAATCCAGATTTCCAGGAGACCACTTGAACCCAAGCACTGGCTCAGCTGCCCCGACAGAGGAGGGAGAGCAAATACTGAGTATCAGCAATGAAGGAGCTGATAAGCAATAAAAACATGCAAGGCAACAGAGCAGACTCAGATTTAATCATTGCTTCACCACAGTTTGTTCCTAATCAAAGTCCTTAAGAATAATCTGGTCTTCAATCCTGAAAGAGGATAGTATTAATCCAGAGAAAATGAATTAGCACCAAAAAGAGATTAATAAAATGTTCTGGGACACAGACAGCACAAAATAACCCAATCAGCAGAGAAAAAAAAAAAAAATCTGGTGCCTTTTTTTAAATACAGACAACCACCTCATACTCATCTGAGAGACAACAGCAATTTCACTTTTAAAATGTTTTAAGTTCAATAATTCAAACTGGTGAAGTGAAGCAAACAAAGAAAAGCATTTATGGATATCCCACCTCCTCACCTGCCCTGCCACCCCATCACTCTCCATGAGGAGGAGAAAAAGGAGCTGCACTTTTAACAGCCAGCACTCAAACTCTGCAGTGCTGGAGAGCACAAATAAACCAGGGGATTCCCAGAGAACTCCTCAAACTTCTGCAAAATCCCAAACCAACCCCAAACCAACACAAACCAACACAACAGCACGAGAGCTACTGCAACACCGCTCTTGTGTTTTTCCATCTTTGATTCCTCCCTGCCCAACAGAGTTGCTCTGGGGAGCAACAGGAACCCCCAGTGCTGCTGCAGGGCATCCCCCAGTGCTGCTCCAGAGCATCCTGCCTTCCCAGGGGGAGGAGATCCAGGGCTGGAACCCCCAGTGCTCCAGGGCATCCCCCAGTGCTCCAGGGCATCCTGCTTTCCCAGTGGGAGCAGATCCAGAGGTGGAACCCCCAGTGCTGCTCCAGGGCATCCTGCTTTTACAGTGGGAGCAGATCCAGAGGTGGAACCCCCAGTGCTCCAAGGCATCCTGCCTTCCCAGGGCTGGAACCCCCAGTGCTCCAGGGCATCCTGCCTTCCCAGTGGGAGCAGATCCAGGGTGGAACCAGCCCAGGCTGCACAACATCCCCCTGCAGAGGGGACTGCTGCTCCCTTCCAGCACCCCACATCCTCCTCCCTTTGCAGCACACGCCTGCTCCGCTGCCACGTCATTTATATTTAAGCAATTTGTCTCCCTGGGCAGCTGGGGGAAATAATCTCTCCTTCTCTGAGCACGACAGGATGCACAGGAATCACTCCCCATTAGCATCTCCCAGCTCTTTTCCCACCCACCCATTGCTGCTGCTCCCCTTCAGCACAGATGGGTTCCCCCAGCAGGTGATGGGACAGCAGCAGTGCTCAGCCTGACCTGAAATCCAGCTTTTCCTGACCTGAAATCCAGCTTTTCCCAGGTGCTGTCCCAGCTGCAGGGACAGGCAGTGCATTTCTCCATGGCAGAGTGGTTCTCTCCTGTCACACCCTCTGTGCTGCTGCCCTTTCAAAGCTCCTTCCCCAAAAACACCTGAGACCATCCACACCTGGCTGGAAGTGATTTTAGGGGATTGTCATGGGTGCTGCAGTGAAAGGCACCTGCAGGGAGTTCTTGAGCAGTGGCAGAGCAGAAAGGACACAACAACTGAAGGGCCCCTAAGGCATCAATCATATTTCACTTCTCAATTCCACAAAGATATTTCCATGAATCTCTGAAAGCTTGAAGGGATCTGGGACCACAAAAATGGTAAAAAACAAGAGGATAAAACGTTATCCATGGCAGTTTTCAACACAGTTAAGCTGGATTGATCCAATCATTGAGCAGCTCCTCACGTGGCCTCCCTTAAGGCATCATTTGGTTTTTGGACGGAGAAAACAAACCCAGAGAGCTCCTGCAGCTGCCCTTGGAGCTCAGGAACAGCTCTGCCTGCCCTGCTCAGCTCATCCCAACACAACAATCACAGCTCAGAGGGAAGGAGCAGCCTCTGCCACACAGCAGCAAGTGCAGGATGGCAACAGAGACGTTTCCCAGAGAAAGCAGCAGCCAGCAAAGCCCCCTCATGAGGGGCTGATGGCTGCTGGTGAAGTGCAATTGCTCTTCAGGAAAAGAGCTGCTCCTCTCATATAATTTTTAATAGGACTGATTCATCTTAATGTCAAGAGAAAGTTGTGATGGAAGGATAAACTAATGCATCACAGAACAGCACTTCACCTGCCAGAACTGCTGAACTGCAGGGAGCAGGCAGAGGGAAACAACTGCTGCTTCCTGCAAGTCACAATGTTGAGACACTGGAGTTACAAAGCTGCTCTGAAATGATGTTTAACACCTGCTCCTGCAGCACTGGGACTGCACCAGGCTGGGAGTGATCCTGAATGCTAAACCAGACTGCCAGACTCCTTAGAACCAGTTCTAGTTCAGCAATAAACACAAAATCATCCAGTTGTGTATTCAGGTCTTACTGGAAGCAGCAAATTAAACCCCAGTTTAGCTGAAGAATGGAACTCAGTGGCACCTCAGTCCCAGCCCAGAATGGCCCTCAGCACCTCTCACCCTGCAGGGTGATGCATGAGAGGATCACAGCACTGGCTGGGTCATGTTTAACTCCCTCTCATTTTTTAAAAATGTAAGTTTATGTTCCTCTTTTTATCAGTAAAACACCCCCATCAAGTCCTGCAGCCAGACTGCACCTAGAACCAGAGGAAGCATAAGGTATGGCTCACACACTCAGCCAAAAACTTTTATTTTGTGACAACCAACATGATAATGTATTTAATTAGTAGGCGACATTTCAAAGCTGTTGACTTTAACTTTCCTGCTTCACTTGACATATTTAGCTGAAGGCAAAACAAGGCTGTTTTCCTGTTGGTATCTTGCACTAGAAGAGGAATCAAGTGTCCTTTCCACTGCTCATCCTCCCTTTCCCCCACCAGGAAAATCAACAGCCACACACACACTGGGGATTTATTTCTGCTGGTATAATCAGCATCAAGAGGTTTTTGGGTTTTGTCATTTATACAAGCTCCTTTTATGCACTGTGTCAGTAAGAAAAATTAAATTAACTGAGAAATTCGAGAACTCTGAGCAGGCAAAAGTAAACACAGAACTGAGACACTGTTTCCATGTCAGAAATTAAGCAAAACTGCCAGCAGCCCTGTGCCAAGTCCTTTGCTGAAAACACGAGTAGAGAGAAACCACTTCAAAAACATCTAAAGGTACTAAAGCTGCAATTCACTCCCCACAATCTTGCAAAGAGCTTGGTCCAGTCCAACTGACAAGAGCTTTTGTTCATCTCCTGAGCAATTAATGCAGCTCAGCAGGCCCTGCCTGCCCAGAACCATCCTGCTGCAATTCCAGGCAGACCCAAAAGCTGAAGCCACTGCCAGAACCCCCACATGACAAATCCTTAGGGACTCCCTAAAAAAAAGGGGAAAGGAGAAGGGGAGGAAAGAGGGAACAAGACCACAAGTGCCAAGTGGGTCATCAGCACTGAGGAAACTCTCCTGTAGCTCACAGAATAATTGGAAAAGCTTGGAAGGAAGGAAGGAAGGTTTATTCTGATAGCAACAGCCTGTGGTGATCTATGTCTGCAGACAATACATTGATAAGGAGAGTTTATTATGTGCTCAGGACTTCAATAAAGCAATAATGAGCGGCAGCACGAGCAGCAGCAACCAATTCCCAGCAATTCCCAAATCTCCTGCTCACAAAGCTCTGCCAGGTGCCAAAGCTGTGCCCAGGCAGCAGCTCCAGGAGTGCAGAGTCAGACAGAAAGGGGCAAACACAGCTCTGAGTTGTTCTTGCTCAGGTCCCTGACTTCTCACTGTTAAAGAATGAGGTGCTAAAGGTTCTTAAACGTTCTTTTCTGTTTTTCCTGATTAAACTGGTCACCCTTCAGCCCATGCTCAGCTGAGAGGCAGAGGCTGCCACAAGCCAGCCCTCACTCACCCCAGAGCTGTGCTGGAGAAGGCACAGCCAAATTGAACTTCCCAGGAAAAATTTAACCTCCTGAGCCACGATTTCCTGAGAACACTCAACTCAAAGTTCACCTCTCTGTTCAGCCAGACACGACAGGGGTGACAAAGTGACCTGCCCCAGTGAACTGAGGCTGCACCAAAGACTGAGCTGGGGTTTAATAAAAACCAGCTCCTGTGTCAGAGGGTAAAGATTGACTCAGGAGGAGCTACAGGGAGGGATCCAGGCTAAGAAACATCCCCCCCCTCTGGAGGCTGGGGCAGGGGAAAGGAGGAGATGGGAAAAGGTTCCTTACCAGTTTGAAGTCTTGAATGCTGCAGATGAAATAGGGCGTGTTCGGCCGGCGACTTTCGATATAAACGCAATCTTTAAAAACACAAGATTTTAGAATAATGGGCATTAACTTCTGTGCCTCCAAGGAAGAACATAAAAACAGGATAAATTCAAACACAGCTTAAACTTTGAAAGAAAACCAGCATTGCATTTGCATTTTTGTGTAATTTATTCGGAGAGTGGTCTAAAAATAGAAACTATTTATGATGATAAATAAGGGAATTAACTGCATGAAAATTAACTTTGATTAGAATAGACATTTTGCTAGGAAAACAAAAAGAAAGGGATTTCAAGACCACTCTGGATTGAGTTAATAACAATGACCAGGTCACAGCCTATGAACCAGACCAAAATAAGAGAGGAAAGTAATCAGATTTTTTTGTGGTCAGCTTGCCATTAAGAACCCAGCACTAACATATTTTCTCTTCTAATGGTGAAGAAAACCAAGGCAACCAATCATAGATGAAACACAGCAAACTTAAATTAGATTTACCTCAGGGAAGGCCTGCGCTTTCTCCAATTACATTTGACAAGACAGAAACACAGTAATTATTTTTGTTTGCTTTTGACAACTGGGCTCTCCAAGGCTGCTGTAACATAAGGTCTGTTGTATTCAAAACAGTCTTGGCAAGAACTACAACAAAAGCAATGCCCTCGGAATGAAAACACGGCAGGATGGGAGAGAAGTGCCTGATTAATGATCCTGACCTTGGAACTCAGCAAACTCACACACACAGCCTGCTAAACAGAAAGATGCCAACCCCAAAGCCAAGCAAATATTTAAAGGACAGTCCTGGTGTCCCCTCTCACACACAGATAAGGCCCTGCTCAAAACACAGGAGAGACAACAAACACCACTGCCCCAGGAGGGATTTTCCATCAACTTTTTTGGGGTTTCTACAGAAAAACCTCCGAAATCTCAGAGTTTTGTAAGACACACTTCAATTCAACCCAGCTCATTTGGAAGCTCCAGCAATCCCACCACATCCAAGTATTCCTGCAGGCCTGGTTATCCCAGATTTCCTTGGCTGGTCATTGCACCCTACAACCACTCCATCAGCTGCTCAGGATCCCGGCTGAACCATCCATCCCCAGGAACTCGTCTGCAGCACTCTGGGGAACAGCTGGGATATTCCAGACACAGACAACACCACAACTGGCCAGATCTTTTGGGGGTTTTTTCCCCCCCTCCTCTGGTATCTGGGCTGTGCAAGGCTGGTTTTTGCAGAGTTTTTATCAGGCAGCAGGAGCAGCCCAGCACCCCTGTGGAATGGCTGGCACAGAGTGAGGGGATGTGGCATCTCTCCTATGGACAGAGGCTGGCTCTGGGCTGCCTTTGAGGGAGGCACTGCTGGCTGCCTGCCCAGCCCTGAAACAATGCTGACATCCACTCACCAGCCTCCAAAGCACCAGGGGCCAGGCAGATAAGGAAAACAAGTTTATTCAGGTGCACGGCAACGTTGTGGATGATAGAAACTCGACAGGTGCCCCCCCGGAAAAGGAGAATATTTACCGAGGCACTCACATCAGCCTCTCCAAACTGGCCAGAAAGAGCAACTCCTCCCGCTTCCCAGAAATCCAAACAGCTTCCATGGGGACCCAAAAACAGGAAAACTGCATTATCGTTTTTCTAATAAGCAACAAAGCTGCACAGATAAGATTTATGCCACTGACAGCTGCAGAACAGCCTCTTCCTCACCCTCAGCACGCTGGAATGTGCCATTGTGGCCTTTTTTCCACTGACCACACGCTTCTGGAACAATTTCAGCTCGCTCTGGCTGCACAGAGCTTCTGCACAGGCTTACACAACTTCAGTCAAGTGTCATTTGATTTTTTCCACTGAAGGACAGCCATCCTCACATGTTCCCCATTTACCAGGAGACCAGCAAGGATGAGGCCAGTGAGCACAGGGGAAATGGGATGCTGCAGGTTCCCCCTCTGGCTTTCCCCACAGGTGACACCCCTGTGTCAGCTTCCAAGGACCACCTGGGACAAGCTCAACGCCTGATGTGTTAAACCACAGAGCTCAGCAGTGACAAACCAGCAGATGCTCCCAAAGAAAAGAAAAATTCACCCAAAACAAACCAAAATAAAAAACAAAGGGGCTTTCCATAACCTTTTGAAGACAGAGTGAGGAAATGGTGAGTGGGTTCCCTGCCTGTCTGCAGCCATGAGTGCACTGCTCACTTCCCTATTCCGTGTAAAACGTCCCACTGGAGATGAAGCATTTCCCTGACACATGGTACAGAGTCATTCTGCCTTTGGGCTTGTGATATTCACCAGATGTGCCCTACTTCTGAAGGGTTACATTAATATTCCCACACTAAAAGCTGCTTTTAAAATTAGAGCTTCAATGCACGGACATAAAAAATTCCCTTGGAAAAACACCCCAACCAGCTCCATTTTCTGAACCTTCAGCAGCTTCAACGCTGCAGTTTTTGTAGCAACCACCTTCACAATTAGAATCCTTTCATGTTTTACCTAATGAGTCAACACTTCCATCATCCAAGGAACAAAGCCACAGGCTCTCTGCACAGCACCGCACTTCCACAGGGAAGATATTCCTTGAAAGCCTTTGTCAAGGAATTATCCCCAAGCCCTCCCCATCAGGTTTCACCAGGCTCACTCTCTCTCTCTGTGTGTGTACAGACACATCTAAACCCTGAGCTGAGCTGTGGGAGCAGCAACTGAAGGATATTTACGCTCCTGAATTCAGGGATATTTACACTCCTCCATCCTGAAATGAAAAGGCTCGGTGGTCCCAGTGCCAGCCCCTGAGGAAGCCTGAGCAGGCAACCCTGGATCCTCCTCCAGGAGCTGCTCTGCCAGGGGCAGAGGGAAGCCCAGGGCCCTGGCAGTGGCTCCAGGTTCAGTGCCAGCACCCTCAGCACCCTCAGCACCCCAGAAGAGCTCTGCTGTGACCAGCAGTCACAGACCAGCAGGGACCAAGTGGCACCTTCCAAAGGCTCACAATCAACGTCTGCAGCACTCTGTCAGCTCTAAAAGCTGAAATCCAAACTTGCCTGCATTCCAAGAGCAGGAAAACTGCCAAACCCTTGCAAAACAAAGGTCAGGAAGGGAGACAAACCTCCAGCAGCAGCAGCAGCAGCGCATTTGGCAGGGTGGCTCAGTGACAAACACGGGAGCACAGCGAGGAGGGGCCCTGGGAATGCCAAACACGTGCTCTGGACTCCAGCAAAAATTCCCCCTGACAGGTAGGGAGCTGTGCACTCGCCTCTCTTTCCCCCATATGGCTGACAACAAACAAATTGCCAGCCTGATCTTTTAGTGTCACTTCCTGCTGAGCAGATTTCAAGCAACGCTGCTGGCTCCTTGTCAGGGAACGACGAGCTCGAGCCCTGCTCTGCAATAAATGGTTCAACCAATTTACTGTGCTCAGCTGAAGCTCACAGGAGTATTCCCAGTGCCTGGACTGCAGCTCTTATTTGGCAAATGATTTTATTATAAACCGGTATCACAGTGAATCCATTTTCTTTAAGGGGTTTTTTTGCTGCTGTTTAATGGACTGTCAGTATAATTTAGATTTCATCTATTTAAACTCATTCAAGCCTGGCTCCTGATTGTACAATAAATGGAACATATTTCTATTCAACAAAATTAATGACAGCTAATTGTACTCCGCAGTTCCCAATTTCATAAAAGCAACTGTTCTGCAGCTCAGGCCCCCAGCTACATCATTTCCCACAGCAATTATTTTCCTGCACTTTTCAAGCATGTCCACAACACTGCACAGCTCTCCTTGTGAGGTGCATTCACACGTCCTTCGTTAACAGAGCTGCTACAAAGCAAACAGGTTTTTACACCGAGTTTTGTCACCAGAAATGCCACACTGCAAGCAAAGACACCGTGGCTCCTCCTGCCAGGGGCTCCTCCTGCCTTGGAGTTGTTTTTTTTTCAATTAAAACACATGAAAAGGGAGGAGGGGTGGGAACAAGAATCCAGGCTGATAAAAGAAATTAATGAAATAACCAATCGGTCTGAAACTCCTCCTCTAGCACCAGATAAGCCTTGCTGCACACATGCCACTTCTAACAGGCTTTTTCTGGCCTTTTAAGGCCACAGAAAACTTCTGCTGGAGCCAGCGCTGCTCAGAGATATTGCACAAATCCCCTTGTAGCCACCTGCCTCCCAAAGCTCCTCATGGACAATGTGGGAGACACCAAGGGCAAACAGCACCCAAAAATGCACCACATCACCACATGGCCTCCCTTGATTTATTTAAAACAGCCCCTCTGAAAACTCAGCTACTCCCAAGCCCGTCACAAACACCATGTGGCTGCTTAACTCCTCTCCCTCTGCTGCTGCCCTTCTGGTAATTAAAGTGTAACACTTTAATTCCCTAATTCCTCACCAACCAACACCTGAGCCATCATCACCTCACCCTCCTGGGCAGGTAGAGCAGCTCCCATCCCCTCAGCTGCAGCCCTGGACAGAGCAAAGTGCCACTGGGGGAGGAGGATGCTCACAGGATGCTGCTTCCAGCAGTGCAGCCCCAATTAAAACACATGAAAAACCCAAACCCTGCCACCCCTGAGCCGCAGAGCTGCCCCCTTGCAAACACCCCCTGAAAAATCACCCCTGTGTTTCACAGCCAGACAGGAAAAGTGTTTTCCTGAGAAGCCCTTCCTAGAGGACAGACCAGAGCAGCAGCTGGGGAGCTGAGCTGGCAGCAGAACTGTATTCACTTTCTTTCAGCACCGCTGTGGAACCTTTCTCCATCATTTTCCAGCCTAACCATGAGGTCAGTATGGAAAACTAATGGTGAATCCACATCCCCAGAGCCACACAGCCAGCCCTGGGCACCCCCCAGCCCCTCTGAGCTGCTCTCTGTGATTTATCCAGAGCCAAACAAAGCCAGAGGAATCCATTTGCCAGCTCAACCTTGATCTGCACTTAAGGCTCCATCTGTCAGGCTCCAGCAGCTGCCCCGGACACAGCAGTGCCTTCCCTGCTAGAAGGAAATGTGAACTCAGTAAATGTCTTTTTTTTTTTTATCCAGTCTGGCCCCTGCTCAGCAGGGACAAAAGTTACCTCTGTGCATCAGGGCTGATCTGGGCTTAAATGTTTCTTCCAGGCTCAGTACTATTCACCTGCTCAGCTGATCTCTAAAATCCACCCCTCTCCCAGTGTCCAGTCACTAATGACAGCCCTGGGATGTCCCAGAAGAACACAGAACCAGCTCCAGCTGCAGACTGGAACAGGCTGTTCCTGCACACTTCAGTCAGCCTCCAAGAAAACCCTCCTGTGATGTTTTCATGCATTTTGTTAACTCCCCTGACGTGTTTTTTTAAGACTCACCTACTAACCCAGGCCTTTTCTCCAGTGCTTTTTTCCTTCTTTTAATTACTAAAGGAGGAATGGGCAAAGGATGCATTTGTTTCCATTGAAACAAAAGTTTTGAAGATAATATTTTCTAAAAAAAGATTGCTAAGTTTTCCTCACCACTGCTCACATATGCAGAAAAGTTGAAAACAGTGGTGGAAGTGAGAAAAACAAGGGGACTTTTACAACCACATGAAGCAGCACAGCTCCCAAGGTTACCCCTATTTACAGCAGCTGAAAGTCTGGCACTGAATTATTTCAACAACCTCCTATCACAATGATAACAGACTTTCAAAAGAAGAGGAAAATACAGATTGCACCGTTCTAGAACACATGCTCATATCAGCTGTGGAGCTTCTGAGGGTAGAGAAGCCCACACGTGCAAAAACCCACATCCCAAACCTGGTCATGCACAGAACACAAGAGGCCAAAGACCTCCTCAAATCACAATGTACAGCTGCAAGAATCCTTTCCTTGCATTTCTTCCTTCTGCCCAAGCAACAAATTCAAATTAAAACCTCCCAGAAAATAATTAACTTTCCTCCTTCCAGCTCCAGCAGCCCAAAATACACTTGCCAGAACTTCAAAGCTTACAGAAAAAATAAAAAAAATAAAAATCCTGTTTGTATTATGTGTATTTTTATATTGAATTCTGGCCTGGCCACTCTTCTCAGCACCTGCAGTCCCACATCTCAGTCCCTGCACACTGGGAAGTGCTGCCCAGCTCATCTCAAAAATCCCCTCTGAGAAGTGGGGATTTTTGAAGCTCTAAGGCAGAAGACACCCCAGTGCCACCTGCAGCTCTCCCTTTGCTCCCAGCTGTGCCAAAGTGCTCTCCCCACATGGAACCCCTGCCCCAGGGCACACAGGAGCTCTGGGCAGCCTGTCCCAGGGTTCAGCTGATTCCTGCAGAGCAGCACAGCATCTCACCCTCTGCCACCTCCTGCTGATGGGCTGTTTGCACAGCCACTGATGTCACTGCAGAAACAGATCCTCAGCAATCCTTTTAATGCCTGCAGATCCTTTTAAATGTTTCTAGGCAGGCAAAGCAAACAGCACTGTCCCCATCTCCAGGTGACAGTCACCTGCTCTGCCCAGGCTGAGCACTGCAGGTGCCACCACAGCAGCACCAACATCCTCAGCACCAATTCTCAGGCTTTAATCCAGCAACAGCCCTTCCTGAGGTGGGCTCTGGCAAAAGCCAGTGGCATAGAAGGGAGCAGTCTGCATGGGAAATGGAAGGAAAATCAGCATTAAATGGTCTAACTGAAATCCAAGAGGAGGAAAAAAAAAAATAACTCTCAGTCTAAAACACAACCCTCTTTCATTGTCATCTCCCCATGCTAAGGAAGCCTAAAGCAAATTTGAATATACACTGTGCAACAAAAATTAATGCTGCTCCAACAGGTATCCTGACAACAGCAAGCTGAGAACTGTGAGGAAAAAAAAAAAAAGAAGGAAAACCCCAGAGATTAGATTTGGAAGGAAATGGGAGGGAGGCTGTGGAAACTGAGAGGACAGATGGGGAACTGGGCCAACAAGCTTTTAGGATAGGCCTGTGTGATTTCCAGCAAAGTAGAGAAGATTAATTGCATAGTGTTGTCTAAGCCCTACTCAATTCCTTTTAATACATTATTTAAAGCTGTGCACGCATTCATTATATCTATGCAAATTAATAAGAGCAGTATTTACATGGTAACAATGCAGTGAAAACCTTTCACTTGAAAAAAATTCTATGATCTTGATTATCTGTTTATTTACAGTTTATTTGCTGTTACTCCAATACAGCTGCTGAGCTCAGCACAGGAAAAAAAAGCAGAATTAAGTGCTGGATTAAGTACTCCAGAGCAATGGGGTAAACACAGAATGAGATTTTAACCAAGAAATGCAGACCTTGAACTTTCCTCCATATCAGATGAGAGCACTTAAGAGAAAGAACCAAATGATTGGAAAGGATTTCCCTTCCTTAAAGCCCAGAAGATGTAAGCTGAAGACAGCTATTCCTTCTGCACACACCCTTAATTTTCATCTTTCTAATCCTTGCTGTGTCTCATTAATTTAAACTCTCTAATCCCTCTTAAAATTGATGTAATTTTCACCCTTACTCACAAATACATCTCCCTGGATGTAAGGAGCTGCAAGAGCTCCCTCTGTAATGGATGCTGACTTGGGTTTAGAACACCTCCAGCACAGGGATGTGGACTCAAGATCTCGCTCCTGATAAGAAATTACCTTTAAAATCAAATTTAAAAATGGGCATACTCAGTTCCAGTTCCAGCCGTGCTCAGGTCCCTCCAGAGCTGAGCTGGTGTTTGTTCTCATCACTCTCAGCAGTTTCCAAAACAAGTTTTACACCAGCACAAAGAGCCAACACAACAGAAAAGTTTCAATGCCAGGGTACATCTCTCATGCTGATTACTATTAACAAAATATAAAATTTAATAAGCAGGGGCTTAAGTTACAGAACAGTTACAAAATATCCCCACTATCACAAACAGAATGGCTTTCCTTGCTCCTTCCTTGGACAACCTCCCCCAGACCAGCCACAGCAGGATAAAATTGAGATCACAAACTGATTTCCCATCTTCATTTTAAGCAAACCCTTTTTGCAATAAAGCCAGTGTATCACATTGTACTCCTGGGCCCACACAACAGCTGTTCTCAACAGATTCTGAATTATTTTTCATCCTCTGACACTGAAAATCAGATTGCCACCAAAGCTGACGCTTCCACAGGCTCCCAGTTGCCACTGCTCAAAAACAAATATTACTCAGCCACCAGCCCTGACACCATGGCAAAAACAGCTCCTTTGCAGTGATGGATGAAATGAGCTGGGGTTGAAGCTGAAGCGTTTCAAGAGGAGCTATTCTGACTAATGCTGGTAGAGCTGAGTGCAAACCATCCTGCTCAGGGCTCCTGTGGAAGGAGGAGGATGGAAAGCAGCACCTGGACACACAGCAGAACACCCTGAGCACTCACAGCCACTGCAACTGCATGCAGCACTTCAAACACCTGACCTTGGGAGATTCCTGCAGCTGAGCTCCTGGAAATGAATTATTTCATTATCCCTCACTGGATCTCTGTTTTCAGTCTGAAGCTGTCTCTGTTTAGCCCCAGCAGTGTCACTGCAGCTCTGCCCTGCAGGAACATCAAACTGCCAGGACCCCAGGGCAGGGCTGCCAAACAGGCAGGGCACAGCTCCTGGGGGAACAAACTCCAACCAGCCCTTTTAAAGTGCTCTGCAGGCAGACAGGGAAGTCTGAACTCAAAAAAGGGAGCTGGGTAATCTCATCTCAAGGGCAGTTTGAGGGAAACAATTCCCTGGCAGCAGCCACAGGTTAGACCTTGAAACCTTACAGGAGCCCCTAAAAACTTCCTGAGAACTTGGCAGTCATCAAGAGGCACATCCAAGACACCCAGAGTACACTGCAAGCTCCTGGTGCTGTCCCCAAAACACCCCTGAGTCCAACACTGCTCTGCCCAACAGCTGGGCACAGCCACAGCCACTAATGAGTGAAATCATTGAGGGGTGAAATCAGTGGAACAGCAGCTACAGATCCTCAGTCATCTGAGCTGTATTTCACAGAGCACAGGAGCAGAGCTCTACAGAGCAACCAGAGACTCCCAGAAAAGCTTGCCAGAAAGGCTGAGGATGTCTCCACATCCCTCCCCAGGTCACAGAGCTCTACAGAGACTCCCAGAAAAGCTTGCCAGAAAGGCTGAAATTGTCTCCTCATCCCCCCAGCCCAGAGCAGCTCTCACTCCAAAGTAGGAGTGAAGCATTTAATGCATTATCCCGTTTAGTTTCCAAACTCCCAGGGACAGAGCTTCCATGTGGTACACAGACAATTCATGCAGCAGAAAGCAAAGAGGCTGGCTCCTTTCCAAAGGGGAGCCAAGCTCATTCCCACCAGTCAGACACCACAAGATACACCCAGAGGTGTCTGCAAGGACAGGCTGCAGCCTCCCCAGGACAGGGACAACTGCAACCCCCAGGAGCCCCCTGTGCTGGCTGCAGCAGCTCTGGACCAGGACAGGGACAATTGTACCCCCAGGAGCCCCCTGTGCTGGCTGCAGCCTCCCCAGGACAGGGACAATTGCACCCCCAGGAGCCCCCTGTGCTGGCTGCAGCAGCTCTGGGCCAGCAGAGGAAGCACAGGGCTCCTTAGGGGTTCCTCAGGTTCCTGAGGGCAGGGTTCCTCACCTCCAGGCCTGTACACCACGTCGTCCTCGGTGATGAAGGAGGTGATCTCGCCGTTGTCGGTCCTCTCGTAGCGCGACTTCTTCTTGGGGGGTTTCTTCTTGCTCTTCTTGGTGGACTCCTCGGTGGTGGCACTGTTGTTGTCATTGTCCTCGTCCTCGCTGTGGTCGCTCTCGGCGTAGTTCTTGGCGCCTCCCTCCAAGGTGCAGCTGCGCCGGGGCCGCGAGTTCTCGCTCTCCCTGGCCTTGTCCCTCTTGTCCCGCTCCTTGTCCCGGTCCCTGTCCCTGTCCTTCTCTTTGTCTTTGTCTTTCTCCTTGTCCGCTGTCATGATTCGCCACGTGCCTTCTTCTGTCCTCTCACGGCTGGGCCTCCGTGAAAGGTAGACAGTGAGCCTGGGCTTCAGTCTTCTGAATTTCTCACTCAAAGCCAGGAAAAATTCAACCACTCCGACAACCCCAGCGTTTTAAAAAGGTTCTTGAAGAGGTGAGGGGAGAGAAAGAAGGAAAAAAAAGCACATGTTAGTATTCCAAATTCTTTCAATTCCTGAAGATAAAAATTAAAAGCGAGTAAACCCCCCCACATCCTAAAGCAATTTGGTGTGGAAAGCACAAACAGTAAAATACAAAGCAGCCTTTTGAAGACTTCACAGAAATGGTAACTTCGGTGTCTGCAAATGTTTGGAGCTACCTCCATCCTCAAAAAATATCCCTCAACTCCTTAAAAAAACTCTTCAGTTCACCGCAGACACGAAATAACTTCTTGGATGGGGAGTGCTCCTGAGAACAGTGAGCACTGTTAGATCACTTCATACCTGGAGCTAACAGGGAGCACGCCAGTGCAAAAAACAAAACCCTATCTAAAATAAAAACCTTATCTAAAATAAAACATTTTAGAAAGGACAGGGGCACGGAGGAAGAGTCTCCAGCTTTTATCTGGCAGCAAATGAGGGAGTTCAGCGAATGGCTGCATTGTTTTACAGCTCACCACCACGCACAAACCATGCCCTACAAAGCTGGTACAGGGTAAGGGATGCCATCTGCCACTTCAGGGCAATCTGTTAGCAAGTCCTGCCCCTACCCTGCTTTTCCAAAAATAGAGCTAACCTGTAATCCAAAGATTACAGGAATTAATTAATTGAAACCAAACCACAGTAGTTACAACTGGACTAATGAAATCTGCTTTTCCACATGTAAAAACGGGACCTTTCATTAAAGGAGGATATTTCAAAAAGGAGGCATTCAACTCACAAAGATAAATTTTCCTTTTTTTCCCTCTAATTCACCAATAATGCTGAATCTGCCCACCAATCCAATTCCTAAAGTTCCAGGAAGCTGCTACGAGGTACAACTCAAAATAAGCCCACGGTGTAGAATATCTGCAAGGCAGGCACCTGAGAACATTGAGTGTTCATACACTCAAACCACATCAGAGAAGCAAAAAGGCTGGTTTGATTTTTGAGAAGTCAGCTGAGGAGTCCCTGATCCTGTGCACTGGAAATTCCTCCATTCCTGCAGGAATCCCAGCCCTCAATATCCCTGTCCCTGCTCCTCGCAGCAGTGGAGCAGCACAAGAGACAAACTGCTTTTGTTGCTGCAAAATGTTTATTTTTTTCAGGTGTTTATTATTGTTAGTTGTTCACTATTGTTAGATAATTATCTGTTATTGAGTACCTATTATTGGTAGATATTTAGAATAGAGACTCAGCAAGGAAAAGGCCTTGCCAAGGCTCTGAAGGGGGAAAATGATGCCTGGAGTTGGAGCTTTTTTTGAGGCTGCCTGGGGTCTCTCAGCACTCCCTGGATGAACCCCCCAGGCAGGCAGGAGATGCTCTTTGCTGGGCAGGGGTACCTCACAGGGGGAGGTGATGGACGTGCACTGGACACCAAAGGAACCTGTCAGCTGCCAGGGAATGGTCAGAGCAGCCTGCAGGGATTCTGCAACAAACATTACATTTCTTACATTTCAGAGGCGAGGGAATTCCCCAGCAGCAAGGCTTGGGTTTTTCCTATTGCTGTTCATACAAAGATCACTTCAGTGAAAGGATCACACCCCTCTCTCTCCTGGCACAACTGAAGCTCAAGCACCTTCCTCTGACTGGCAAGTGCAAAATGTCCATTTTCTTTTTTTTTTTTTTAATCGTTTGCAATTTAAAAAATCCCCATCAGTCACCATTTCATTATTGAGGATGGGTAGCAAATGACAGAAAGAGCAGGTTTGAAACCTGGCCAGCTCCAGGGCTTCACCTTGAAGCCTCAGGATGAAAAGCTAACAAAGTGCCAAACACTCCACACCTCTAAACTTAAAAGGCAAAAGGATTTTAAAGTTCTTGTCTTAAGGACAAATAAAGAAGTTGATTAGTTACTGACAGATAAAGCATCCAGATTTATTTTAGCTGCATCTGAAACACTCTGAGCTCCACCTTGTATTGTCCAAGTCTGAAGGAGCCAGAGCTGTGCAAACAACTCTGAGCAAGCCAGGATTCCAGTGCAGGCTGCTCCTTGCTGAACTTGAATTTGAGAGGAAAGTTCAGTGAACCACTTGGCACCAGAGGAGTCTGTCCTGAGGCTGACACCACATCCAACCCAGAGAACCCCAGCCCAAATCACCTCCCCTGGCCCTGCTGTGCCATCCCCACCCTGCCAGGGGTGACCCCAGTGCTGCACACCTCACACAGCTGCAGGGTTCAATCCTCACTCTTCCCTCAGATTAGATTCAAACAAAGCACTTCGGTGTTTTTATTACAAGTCAAATTATTACGGGGATTTTTTTTTTTTCCCCTGGGTTTATTTTCTTTGCACAACACAGTTCTGCACAGAGGAGTATCACTGAATAAACAAACACCGTGTTCAGATTATTTCGTTTACTGGAGGGCTGGGCAAGAATCAGTGTGTGCCACACTTGGCTCAGTCTGCTCATCTGTGAAATTTCCACTCAAATTTCCTCCACTTTCCTCCCAGCTCCCATTTCAGGGGATCCCATAAAAAATAATTGTTACAGCCACTGCTTCCTTACGTAAATATATCACATTTCCAAGACTATTTCACTCCAAATACTTAACATCAAAGATTTTGCAGGATTAAACCAACATCACCATGAAGCACTGACTACTTCTGTATAAGAATAAAGCAGCTCCATAACTTTCAGAGGAGCTGGAACAGGGAAAAACCACATCTCATACATTCTTCCTTCACCCAGCAGGGAACAGGAAGCTGCCACAAACCCAACTGCTGCCTGAGCACTCTTTACCAAAATGTGAGCCGTGAAAACTCATCTGCTGACTCAACATCACTCACCCAGTCACAGCTGCTGAGTGGGCTCAGCACTTGTGCCACTCTCTGTGCAATTATGAATGAACACGGGGCCCCAAAAAACACCATCACAGGATCTGCAGGAGCACTGGGAGCCTTCCTCTCTGCTAGATATTTATTTATTATTAGATATTGATCTTGTTATTAGGTGGTGGTTTTTTAAGTGTTTATTATTGTTACTAGTTCACTATTGTTAGATAATTAGCTGTTATTGAGTACCTATTATTAGTAGATATTTAGAATAGAGACTCAGCAAGGAAAAGGCCTTGCCAAGCCTCTAAAGGGGGGAAATGATGCCTGGAGTTGGAGCTTTGATGTTTTTCAGGTTCTGTGCTGCCCAGGGCTGCAGCTCTCAGCCTCACATTCAGTGTGACACAAAACAAATCCTGGTCCTGCTGCACCCCAAGCACAGCTGGGACAAGTTTCAGGCCCAAAAGCACAAACAAGGGTGGCTGGAGAGAGAAAACAAAAGGGACGGGACTGCAAAACCTGGAGCTGTAATTGGACAATTAAACCCCAATGTGCAAATGGCTCAAAACTGATAAAAGTCTGAGACCTCATGACCGTTTGTCCATTTTGTGACCATTTTGGGTCCATTCTGGGTCCACCTTGGGTGCAGTCCTGCCCAGGCTCTTGTGCTGCCCAAGGTGTTCCCTTAAATACCTTTTACTTTATTCTCTTATCTACTTTATCCTGCAGCTCTGCCCAGTCTCTGTTCCAGGCATCACCCTGAAGTAAACCAGGCTAACACACTCACACAGATGTTGGATTTGGGATTGGGGCAGCACAGCCAAACCCACTGAAAATCTGGAGTGGTTTTGACATTTTTCTGTGCCTTGTGTCCCTGGTCATTTTTTTCCCTGGCAGTTGCTCCTTCTGTCTGCACCAAACCCCACCAAAGCAGCTGCTTCTGTCATTCTGCTCCAGCACAGACACTCAGGAAGGGCTGAAGGGCAGTCAGTGCCTTTGATAGAAGCTCACTGCTCCTTCCACAGGGGATTCATCCCTGGAAAAAGCCATGTAAGCTAAAAGGGGAACAATCACTTCACAATAGCTGAGTGGGAGAATAGCCCCCATCCATTATTTGCTCAATACAAGTCGAAAAAACCCGAGGAAAAATGTTAACTTCACTGCAGTCACGCTCCTAAGATCTTTTTGTTGTTATTTTTTAACTGGAGCCTCGGGATATGGCCATTTCTCCAAGTTAGTTTATTACATGCACTCTGGGGTAACTTTCTTTATCTCCACCCACTCTGCTATCAGACTTGCAAGGTCTTTTTTTTATCTTAAATTGTTTAGAGATCAAACATGAGCCAAAAATGCGTTTGCAGAGTTACTCACTGAAGTCTCTGCTTTGGAGCAGATACTGACAACTTCCCATGGTAATCAAATGCTGATATTCCTGTTAAAATGCTCAGGTCTCCAGTGATGAGGAGATGAGAATCTCAGAATATTGGAGAAATTCAGCAGCATGATTTAACCTTTAGCTAATAATCTTAAGTGTAGAAGTTTATAATCATTATTTTCAGCTGATCATTGCCCCATATTCACCTAGTTCAGGTGGGTTTTTTTGTTGTTGTTGTTTTCTTTTCCCCAGCATTTTAAATCTAGTTCAAATTAAAGCTTCAACCTTTCTTACAACCCTCCTCACACTCCAAGCCCAGCCTGGAGAGGAGGATATTGTTACTCCCACAAGTTACCTGCTCCACAGAGTTATTCTGTCTGCACACCTGCAAACCCCTGTCAGAGCAAAAGGCACATATAGCACTGCTCTGCACATTAAGTACTTAAACCTCTTAACCAGAATTAAAGAGTCAGGTTTTAAAGATAATGTGAAAGCAAGTCCACCAGAAATGCTACAAGATTGTAACAGGAAGGCATCTAAGAACACAGGGCAACTAAAAATATGGAGAAGAGCTCCTTTTTCTTATTTAAGCTAGACAGATCAATCTTTTAACAAGATTTGTTTGGTCATGTGTTACCAGTCTTAATAAACACAACAGGACCATTCTTCTGTAAGCTTTTAGTCTCATATTGCCAGATAAAAAGGCACTGTTTTCAGCAAATGCCAGATTAAAGGAACTATGTGCTGCCACTGCTAGAGTTCCTGCCACAGAGCTTTTCTAATTTTGATGTCAAGGAAGAATTTTAACTCAGTTTAAATGCAAGGGATTAAAACCAAAAATAAAAAGAAATTAAAAAAAAAAAAAAGGGAAGAGAGAAAACAGCCCACAAAGGTTTCCCCATATATTTATAAGGTTTTAAGAACAGCTTCGAGATCATTTGTGAAAAATAACCCAAATAAATCAAAGATGAAGGAAAGGAAATCTCAGCTGCCACAGAGAGGAGAAGAGCTGAACTCCAGGAACCCAGGAGCTGGGGCTCAGCCCCTCAGCCTGCTGGAGCAGGGCAGCTTCCCCAGAGCCCACCCTGATCCCAGCTCCCTGATCAAGCTCATTAACCGCAGGGGAGCCACACACCTTTAACCTCCAGCTTTCAGGAGAGGCTGGGAACATCTGTTATCAACTTTCTCCCACATTCCTTCCCTATCGCCTGTTTGCCAGGGAAAATATGAGCTGGGGATATGCAGAGGGACCCAGAGCTCCTGCAGGACATCCCTCAGAACATTCCCCACTCCCAGGTCCATCCATCACCTCCGGGTGCCAGGCACTGTGCTCCTGACAACAACACACCCAGCAGCTGCAGGCTGAGCCCAAACTCAGAGAGACCAGCAAAGGAGGGGAGGGGGAAAAAAAGGGGTAAAAAAGGCAAGAAAACCCAAAAAGAGAATACAGCAAGAGTTTCACCCCACTACTCTTGGACAGTTTTTCACTCTTGGGGTGAGATTTTATTCAAGACACTCGCCCCAACTTTGGAAATCCACATCCTGCTGGGTTTGCCTAGAGCATTTTCCAACCAAGCACCACACACAGAGCCAAAACACAGATCTTTCCACGCCAGTAGTACACAGACACACAAAACTTTCTCTCTAACATTAATGCCCCAGTCAGTAAAAATGTTCATTTTCCTCCTCTGTCCTGTGCCAATCCTGCCAGTGCCCAGTGGGTGCTGAAGGGGTCCCACTGCCTATTCTGGACTGCCCAAGGGACAAGTCTGGGACCCTCCTGGGAAGATAATTTGTTTAAAGTCTTAAAAAGCTCTTAGATGAGTCTCTCCAGTGATTTATGTGCCTCTTATCAGTTGTCTCCCTTATCTCCTTCCCTGGCATTTGGAGTTTTTAACACAAACACGGCTCCGGAGCGCTGTGGCCAAGCACTGGTCACTGGGAGTTACATTTTTACAGCCCACAGCCCTCCAAGCCCGTGCCTTTGGAGCGTGTTTGTCCCCTCTGAAGTGCTCTGTGCCAGTCACCCCAGCGTGTTTGTCCCCTCTGAAGTGCTCTGTGCCAGTCACCCCAGCAGAGCCGGGCCAGGGCCAGGGCCAGGGGCAGCCCTGCTCCATCCAGCTGCCAGGTCACTGCCACTCGCCCAGGAACACAATTCCAGGTGTTTCCCATGACAGGCACTGACCTTTCCTTCCCCCCCCTGCTATTTACCCGACTTGACCTGAGCAAAGCAAACAGGAGATCTCACATTTCTGAGCCAGATCTCAGCTCCCAGGCGGGCAGTGCCCCCCATTCCACCCCATGCTCACACAGCCCTGGCCGGGGCATCGCGCCGCAATCCGGGTCCAAGGGGCTGTGACACACGAGATACGCAGGCTGACAGCTCAGATAAGATCATAAATCCCTCTCTTCAACACAGCCCCGGTGCTACACAACTCAAAGGAACACGGGAGGAGCGGCAAGGCAAGATTGCACAGGGCAAAAACACCCCTGCATTTATCCAGGGAGAAGTGACAGGTTATTTGGTGCCTCTTCAAGAGGAAATTGCCAGGGAACTATCAAGCAGTCATGAGGATTTTTAAGGACTGGCGTGGTAAGGACCCAAGACAGCCAAGTAACATTTCCCTTTGTGTTATTCTAATGGGCAGAGGGAGGACAAGCAGAACAACTTTCTATTTGTGAGAGGTCAGAAACTCAGTACGGAGCGCGAGTGAAATACTGCAAGAGTCAGCTTTGACCACAGAGCAGGCTGAAGGGCTGGGGATTAGATTTGGAATGAAGATATCAGCTCCTACCTCCTCCAAAAATGGATGGGCAATTTATGCACCACATCCACAACAGGGATGTGACTACACCTGCTTTTAGACAGTTTTACACACAGGCTCCCATAAAAGTAATGCCACCCCGAATAAGCCACGTTTTCTCTCCACGCTGGTTCAAGAGCAGCAACATAAAATCAATACAGGCTTAGGAAGTTTCTGCACTGCCAAAATTAGCAGATAAATTAGCCACGCTTTCTGTTCTATTCCTGTTTGGTGAGGGAGGCAGGAAACAGCAGGGGCTGCCAGCACACCCCCTGTGACAGAGGGCTGCTGCTCCTGAACCACCTGAATGCTCAGCCCTCCTTCACCTGCCTGTGGCACACAAACACTGAGGGCAGCCTCTCCCAAATCCCTTTCCCCAGGGAGCTGCAGGTGCTCTGGAGGTGACTCCAGCAGCAGAGAGCAGCCAGGCTGCAGAGGCAGCAGTGCAGCCCAGCCCTGCAGCTCCCTGCACTGCTCCTGCCATTAAGTGGCTGCTCAGAGCTCCTCTTGTCATTTCAGAAGCTGCTTTAATGGCCTCTGTAGTCATATAACACATGGGAGCAAACAGACAATAAATACAAAGCCGTGTATTTACCCTTCTCTGAAGTCATGCAGGCTTAATGTAAATGATTACCACAATAGAGGGCTGAGTAATGCGGAGCAGCCATCCCATCACACCATTAAAACCCAGAACTTTCAGAAATGACCATGTAATGTAGGATAACCCCCTCCTACAATGCAGGATAACTCCCCTGCTAGGGGAGAACAGGCCCACGGGACCTGCAGAAGCTGCTGTTAAAACAAGAACAATTATCTGGGGAACCTGAAGTCATTTGGAGCCATGAAAACATCTGCATTATGAGGTTGCTTAACAACATTTAAAACAGAAAAAAACACCACATTTAAAAAGTTGAAGAAAAACTTGTTGTTACACACAGCAGTTTATTTTGAACAGATAGACAGACTTTGAGTAGCAACAAGGGTAAACCCTGAAAACATACATATGGATTTCCTGACAGGCAAGTCTGTGGCAAAAAAAAAAAAAAAAAAAAAAAAGAGAAGTCTGTAGTATTGTTACTAAAATAGGTGAAATAAAAACATTCCAAAGTGCTATAAATTCAGATCTGGGAAATACTAACAAAGAAATCAAAGCCTCAAGAGAAATTCCTGGCACACAGTAACAGCCAAGCTGAGGGTAACAGGAAGGAATCCTTGCATGGAACAGAACCACGTGTCCCGTGGTTTTATGGGATGCCTGATTATCAAAGTCACACCCTTTGCTGCCTCTAGGTCACTTATTTTAAGACAAAAATGAATTCTGCACAATTCTGACCGCATTAATTTGGGTGTATATATAGAACGAGACCATTGCTGCTTTGCAAGTGGAACTCAGCTCCAGCTCTGCTCTCAACTAATTCCAGTTTCCACTCTAAATTTTATTTTGGTGCCTCCATCTCTGGAACATGTCTACAAATACCCACCAAACTGTCCCTCCCTGCATGTTTTTAGCTCAGCTTTCCTCCACTGGGTGTTTCATTTTTTAAATGGCTGAACACTCAGCTGTCCCCTCGCAATCCTTTCATCCTCCAGAAAGCTTCAAACTATAGTCATTTTAAATCACCCAAAAGAGAACTAGATCCGGTTATTTTTGGAAAACCCCTTTGAGCAGGAAAGGCAAAACCTCTGGTCTTCAGCCACATGAGCTGTTTTATTTAACTCCAGACACAGTTGTGCATCTGAGCTTCTCAAAAGGGAAGAGTAACTGCAGGGTGGGCTCCCACCATGAGCTGCCTGACCAGACATTCCCAGGGAAACGTGCCTATAATTAAAGCAATTTCTCTCCAAAGAAAGCAGCATCCTGAGATTTAGAGACTATCTGTAAGACTAACTAAAGCTGTGCCACTTAAGTGCTCCATAAAATTCCCAAACACTGGAAACAAAGGAACCCTGCTCCTTCAGTCAAAGGGTGGAGGATGACGAGGTTACCAGGATGAGCAAGAGACATTAAGAGAACATTTTTTTTTTTTCTTGTCCACTGTTTTAAGACACTTTATGCATAAGCATGAGGACAGATGATATTTCTGTCTGGGAGAACTGCCTTTCATTTCAGCCATTGGTCTCATTTTCTCTGAGGAGCAGCTTATTTCGGTTAATGACAGAGCAGACGTCAGAGTTTCCTTCCCTGGGAGCTGGTGCCCGGCACAGCAGCGCTGTTGTAATCAGGAGATTAAGTGTGCTTATTCATGTGTGAAATGCAGGCCTGAGCCCTGTCTCACATTAGAGCCTGGCTGCAGCCTATTCCTCATCAGCTCCGAATGCTTAACAACCGAGATGGATTCAATTACACCTCGCTTCCTTTATTGCGCGCCCAGAAAACACTCATAAATACCCAGTATTTAAAGCAGTAAAAACCTCGCTGCTGCAAGGGTGACCTTTGATCTTTAATCTCTTGGCTGCACGAGCAGGTTCTGCCACGAGGCAGCAGGAAAAAATGATTTGGAAAGCAAACAGACACGATGCTGGGCAGGAAAAAGGGAGAAGAGAGTTGGGATACAAAGGTGTGCTGCCTACAAACCAACCTGTCTGCAGCAGCCCCACACCAGGGCTCCCAACACGTGTTAAAAGGTATTTGCAAAGAGGCTCTGTGTTTCACGGGATCATATGAGCTCTTGCATGACCTTAAGTGAGAGAAACCAAAGCTGTCAATGTCAGCCTTTGACTTCCAACATATTTTCACCCCAGAGCTGCATCTCACACATCCCAGTGCCCGGGGTGAACTTCCCAAAGCAGCCCCTCGCTGCCCAGCTCCCAAACTCCACCAACACCGCATTTCCCAGGGGCCATCCCATGGCTTCTCACTGCACACCCCTCCACAGGTTTTCCCCCTGAAGTCTGGTTTGTTTTTCTGGAAGTCACAGAGGTTCCTTCTATAAAAAAAAAAGAACATAGAACTGACAAATTCACCTCCTTTGCAGCCACATCACTGCTCCTGGGCAACAACAGCTGAGTTCCTGAGTAGATTTTAAGCACTGCTTTTTAAAAAAGCACCAGCTCTCAGCTCTCACACGTTGGGTGTTTCAAGTCTATAAAATTATCTTCAAACAGCAAAGTCTCTGCTGCAGGAGTGACCCCATCAGTGCCCAGCTGCCCACTGCTAATGAGCCCAGCCTGAAAGGGGCTTCACCACTGGCCCCATCTTCCATGAGAAGAGGAAAAAAAAAATATTAAGAAATGCTCCAAGTGATTAATCTGCTTCTAATCTACACCGAGAGGAAATACTTTAACACTGCATGAAATAACTCCTGGCTGTGGTCACGCTTCAGACATTAATATCATTTCTGCTGGCAGGGCTCTCAGCAGAGGCTCTGAACTGGAGTGTGACTCAGGCAGGATCTGCTGTGGCAGCACACGAGCTGGATCCCTGCGTTTGGGTCTGATCTTGTAAGCTGCTGAGAACAGGCTGCAGAGTAAGACCTTAAGCCATTAAGCACAGAATAACCAATGCAAATAACCACTGAGCTGCACAGGGAATGTGCTGGCCTCCTTCACGCCCCATCCCTTGCCACCAGCAGGAGCCAGGACGTGGCAGAGGTCCTGTGGCAGCACTTTGGGTTTGTGGCCTTGTACACACGAAATAAAATTGAAAATAAAAAAGTAAAACTTCCCCAGTTTTCATCATGGGACGCTAATACTCCATGGCATGCAAATGAAGATCACACAAGCCCTGTACCATACTGAAAACACCTCCCAAATGGAGGCTATTTTCCTGAAATGAAGCAATATGAAACTCCTGACTCTATTTTCAAGGTGAAGCTTTAAGGTTAGACACCACTAACAGCTCTGAAGCATTAAATGTTTAATAAAGCAACCTGCACTCTATAGTGGACGAGACACCAGACCAAGCTGAGCACCATAAACTGCTCAGAGCAGCGTTTGATCCATCTCTGACCAGGAAAAGTCTTTATTCCCTCCTTTATTCCCACAATAACAAACCGGGGTTACCATATCTCCTTGTTCTTTCAAATGAAAACCTGTGATCCCTCAGCAACCAACGACAGCAAAACAAATTACATGATTTATTAGGGATCTGATGCACTGAAGTTTTCCTTGTAAAAGCTCAGCTTTCTTTGAAGACTCTTGACTGTGAAGTTTCCATCATTTAGTGCACGTGAGCAGGCAGCAGCTGAACAAGCAGGAGTGAGAAGGATGTCCTGTCAGGCAGTGTTTTCTGAAACACTAACCTAATCAGGAGCTGACTTAAGAGCTACTTTCAAAATACTACACAGGAAAATTCACTAGGTGCCAGTTGCCCAAGCAACTGGGACCTAATTAAATCTAGCCAGCACTTGAGGGATTAGGCTGTTTTCTCCTGCCGTCCTCCAGCCTCTCCCCTGAGATAACACACACAGCCATGCTCAGATTTATTACTTGCTGACTGCTTCTCACATATGCTGATCTGGCCTTTGAATCAGAATGAACTTTGCTAGAAGTGACATTTCAAAACTGTTTTCAAAGTTATGTACTATTTTTTTTTTTCTTGTTCAAAACATGAAATAAAAACTAACGTGGAATGTTTCAGTATCTAATGGTATTGGTAAGACCAAGAAAAAAGAAACTCTTAGAAGGGTATTTCTCAAGCTCTCAGCCCAGTAGCCAAGAGAGAAACTTTTCAATATTTCCCACTAGTGCTGTGTGTATTCTTTCTTTGTCCATTGCTTCCCAGTCAGGGATAACTCCACACATGTTGCTCAGAGTTTAAAAAACAACCTCCCATAACAATCTTTTTGGAGAGGGGGCAAAAAAAAAAAAACCAACAAAACTCCACCAAACCAAAACCTCCAGAAAACAACACATCAAAGCAAAAACCCCAAACAAAGCAAAAACCACAGCAAGACTTCTAAGAAAAAAAATCCCTATATAAATCTAGACAAAAAAACCCAAAAAAACACAACTTTAACATAACCACTATCTTCCTCACACATTATGCTTCAAAACAAAAATAATCTGAAGTTGTCACCAGCACCAGTTTAGGCTGGAAGAGGCAGGAAAAGTTTCAACCCTCTCCTAAAGATAACCACGAGGAAGCTTTCATTATTTATTTTATTCCTCATCCCTCCAGGGCTGAAGCACTTGTTTGTCTGCCCAAGAAGAACGGGCAGAACACTTTAAACTTCCCTGGAAGGGCTCTCCCGTGAGAGCCACAGCAGCTCCACGCTGCACATCCCAGTGAGGGCTCCACAGAGCAGAAAAAGCCCTCAGAATTTGATTAACCTGACACACAGTGCTTGTGATTCATCCCCAGCAACTCTCTGCACCGAGCAAAGATTTCCCTGTCAGGAACTCTGTCATGCTCCTGAAATCCTAAACCACTGTGAACTCCCCCACGAGTGAAGAGAAGGAGAGTTATATTTACCTTTGGCATCTCAGATGCCACAGCAAGCCCTCAGAAGAGAAGAACCCGGCCAAAAGCATGGATTCAATCAAGTTTTGTGCCAGAACAGAACTTTATACAGCAGCGTTTGTTAAAAAAAGCCCAAGTCTAAAGTTCAGCATGTACATGTTTAGCTGCATTCCAATTTATATTGCTGACTCCATGCTCTAAAAATCCACAGGAACTGCTTTGCCCAGCTCCACGGAGCATCATCCTAGGGCAAATACAGCCTCTGACTCCAGTGGACAAACCTGACACAGCACACGAGGTCCCAACCCTGACAAATTCCAGCGGAACTACCAAACCCAAGGTAAATCAGGCCTAGTTTGATTTAAAATCACAGCCAGGTTTATTTTTCACATTATCGTAGTCACAAACGACAATAATTCAAACCACAGAACTCGGTTTTGCACAAAGACTAAAACCTAATATATATATATATATATAGATAGATAAGATAGATGGATGGATGGATAGATGGATAGATGGATAGATAGAGGGATAGATAGAGGGATGGATGGATGGATAGATGGATGGATAGATGGATGGATGGATAGATGGATGGATGGATAGATAGATGGATAGATAGATAGATGGATAGATGGATAGATAGATAGATAGATGGATAGATGGATAGATAGATAGATAGATAGATGGATAGATGGATAGATAGATAGATAGATAGATGGACAGATAGATAGATGGATAGATAGATGGATAGATAGATGGATGGATAGATAGATGGATGGATAGATAGATGGATAGATAGATAGATGGATAGATAGATAGATGGATAGATAGATAGATGGATAGATAGATGGATGGATAGATAGATAGATGGATAGATAGATGGATGGATAGATAGATGGATGGATAGATAGATGGATGGATAGATAGATAGATGGATAGATAGATAGATAGATAGATGGATAGATAGATAGATGGATAGATAGATAGATGGATAGATAGATAGATGGATAGATAGATAGATGGATAGATAGATAGATGGATAGATAGATAGATAGATGGATAGATAGATAGATAGATGGATGGATAGATAGATAGATAGATAGATTGATTGATTGATTTTTAGTCTTAAAAACTTCACGGGAGCATTTGGCCACGTGCTGCTTGAGTTACCAACTGAGCATCACGACTGCTTTTGTCCAAACACCACCTCTGCCTGTGTCAGGGCAGCACACAAACAGCAAGAAATGAAGTTGCAAAAGCCCTGCTGGGCTCAGTTTAACCCAGAACGCTTCACTCCCTCCAGTGCAAGGAGAACAGACCCAAGGTGAAATAATGTCAAGACTCTGGAAAACCTTCCCCGAAACCCCACACAAACAGATGGCATCGTTTGGGTTTTTAAAGGCTGCTCAGCGTTTCCAGCTGCAAGTGGCAAATGCCGAACATGCTCGGAATGTGCAAACGATGAGATCAACGCGACGGGGCCAAGGCAGCTCCTGCTGAAGGCAGGCAGGCAGAATGTTCAAACAGCCTGCACCCCGTTCTCACACACCACTCAGAATTGCTTTATTGCACTGGGAAAGGGCAATTGCTTTCCCAACAATCTGATAACCTTGGGCTGCTCTTAACTCTTTAATACCGGTTTTAACTACAGCTGCAATTTTAAGCCAGTTACAGCAGCCTGATGTTAAAACACAGGGGGAAAATGAGTTCTGTCTCACATGCTCTCACACATCAGCACACAAGACACCAAAGAACATTCAATTATTAAGCAGGAACTGCCATATATATATATATAAAAAATCCATTCCCAGCTCTAATCTCGAAGGAATAGCTTTATTACCAGGAAATGGAAATCTGATTTTTGGCTTCTTTGTTAGATTTCAATAGGAAATGGAGCAAATACAGTGTGTTTTGACTGCTTGGAAGAATAAATTCTGTTGGGATCTGTTACTATGTCAAACTCGGGGAAAAAAAGTCCCCAACCTTAAGTGCTTGAATTGTATTGACTCATATCATGGCTCAGTCATTTCCACACTGCCTCGTGATCTCCCTGCTCACTGGGGCTGCTTGTGCTCATCAGGCTCTGAGCAAATCCAGGAAACTCTCAGCAGCAAAAACCACAACTGACTGAGTTCCCAGGTTCACTTTGTGCCTGGCTTAAAAAAAAAAAAAACCTGCTGTGGGCAAGAACTTCCCACAGTAAGGACAGAACACCTTAGACTGCAGATGCTGCTGGAACGCTTACTGCCTGCTAGCAAAATTTCAGTTTTATTTCAAAAAAAAAAAAACCCAAGTAATTTTAGATCTCTACAAATTCACAAAGGAAACATTGCCAAAACCAAGGTATTTTTTTTTTCTTGCTAGTCTCAAGAAAATTCAAATCAGCACTTAAGACAAAATATATTTCATGCAGAAAGTTGGTGCTACAGAAGCAGCAATTATCTACACCAACACTGGCTGCTTTCAGTAAAAGGTTTACCTAATCACAGCTTTTTACAGTCAGCTCATTTTTAAAAAGGGGAAAAACAAGGAATGAAAAACCTGCAGTATCAAAACTTTTAGGCCCCAATATTAACACATTCCAGATTTGTTATTTCACACTGTATTGTCATCTTATGAAAATGAAAGTGATATCCATTCACAGAAGACTAATTAAACCAAGTTTTCTTTCTAAATTTGCCATTCCTTCCCAAGAGAAGAGCACAGCTACATCGTTAATGCTGAATTTACAGCCTCCACTTCTTCTGTACTTCTGCTAACATTAGAAAATGCCTGAATTCCAAAGGCACCAATTACACAAAAAAAAACATGATGAGAAAATCTACACATCACAAATACCATCTATTCCACTAGTAAAACATTTATCCAATTACCGAGCCCTCTTCTTGGATAAACTTGACACAAACGTTTCCTAGGGAGGGCTAGCTTGTTTTAATCATTTACATTTTTCAACACTGTTTGTTCTCACTTCGTATCCAAAGGTCAGAACTCAAACCACTACCCCAGGCAAACCCTGGAATAAATACTATTTTGGTCCACTCTTCTGGAAAGAGTTTCACTTCTGCTTAAGAAAGCTGAAGTACAAAACCCAGATTTCCCTCTGATTCATTTCAAGATGCCTGACATTATTTTTCATGAAGTTGTCTGATGGCGTGTGTTTTATGGCTCCTCTTTATTTATCTGGGAGGGTTACATCATTAAAGGCTTTCCCAGTCTTTAGTAACAGAGAAATTTGTCCTGTGTTCTGAAACACTGGAGAATCAGCCAAACAAGGAGCAAGGCTAAGCAAGGTCCAGTTGACACGAGTTTGAATGATGCCAGCTCCCCTGACACAGCCCTCCTGACATGGTTTTATACATATTAATAAAGATTTGCACATTAATCTGCCTGTTAGGGGCTGGTGATCACTCCAGGTAAAACCTCCCCATGGCACTGAACCACCCCCAGCAGAGCATCAGGGCTACATCAGAGCTGTTCAGGACCACAGTGGTTTAGAAACCATTTTATTTTTCATTTTATTTACCTTTCAAAACAGAACTACTCAGTCCTCTCATGTGTCACTTACAGAGTCTGGCACTTCAAATACACAAGGTTCAAGCAAAAAAACAAAAACAAAAGTTGTTTTAAAGCAGGAATAGGTGTCTTGGCCAAAACCTTAAGAGGTGACAAGAAACAAATTGATGTGCAGCCTGTTGCCCCTGTCCCAGGAAAGCAGTCAGGGCTCCTCTGAGGCTGAGCCCTGCCTGCAGCAGCACAAATCCCTGCTGCCAGCTCCTGCAGAACGCTGCTGCCCCTGCCCAGCCAGCCAAGTGTCCGAGCACATCACAGCCCTGAGCCAGCTCCCAGCTCAGCTCCTGAGCTGCCCCTGCCCAGCACAACCCCTGGGATTTGTCTGCCTGCAGGGCTGGGAGCAGCACAGCTCCAAGCCCAGCTCCAGGCAGGCTTTGGACACTCCTGGGTGAGCAGTGGCCACCGGCCAGGGTGACACAGCCACCAGCTGGGGACTCCAGCAGCACAGCTCCAGTACCTTCTAACCCACAAGAGTGGACAGAAGTAGTTTTTATTCCAAGTTTGCTTGGGGTAGTGGTTTGAGCTCCGGCCTTTGGATGCAAAACCCAACCCTGACTCTGTCAGAGCCCAGCCTAACGCTCCAAAGACACAACTGAAAATCACTTGGCCCAAACAGCACTTCAACACCCTGCACCTATTTCTGCACCCGGCCTTCACAGCTGCTTTTCTTACCAGGTGCAATATCCTGTTAGCCACATCTATCAACAAGTTCCAGAAAGGCTGCTCTGCACTGTTTTAACACTGAGCAGTGTGTGCCTTCCAATCCAGCATCCACAGCACCAGCAGAACCTCTCGACATCTCCTGAAGAAGTCCCAGCACAAGGAACAATCAACATGTGCCCGCTGACCTAACACCCACAGCCGGCTCTAGCAAGCTTATAGCCATTCAAGAATTAAATAATAAGCAAGGTAGAGATGACTTCTGGCTACTCTGAAGCAGAACAGTAGGCAGCATAAACCCCTTCCACCCAAAAGACAAGGAGCTTTAGGATTAGTTCAGGGATAAACAGCTCGTTTCCTTCCTCACACACAAAAATCAACCCCAGCTCTGGCAGTGAGCTGTTAACCACACACCGGGAGACAAAGCCCCATCTTTAGCACCTTTGCACAAAACAAAAGTAAGCGAAAAAAGGGTTTGAGAGGCACATCAAGGGATTCTCTACAACCTGTGGTAAAATTGCAAAGACAGGCGATGCGTTCTGACAGAACAGCTGTACACATCATTATGTTAATTAAAATTAAAGTCTCATCTACTTAGCATACAAGCAATTCACTGAACCTTAGTGACAAAAGGAAGGAACCATTTCCTCAAAGGGACATAATCGCACACAACTGGAACAAGTTGTCTGCTCACACTGAAGGCCACGGCAGAAAGGAGATACAGCAAAGTATTCAAGAAGCAGTCCTGGCTATTTTAAGCAAAACAAAGCACTATCAACTCTAAAACACACACAAAGGAAGTGGTCGGATAGATTACGTCAGCCCTCGCCTCAATTCATAAATCCTAACCACAAAACAAGACAAATTCTCAACTGCCTCTCTCTGGAATCCTGTTTAAAGCCAATACACGCAGTTTAGGTCTTAAAATACGCTCTCGAACAACACTCGCTGATGCATCACTTTCAAACAGCAACCGGGGGGGGGGGTGTGAAAAAAAAAATTGTGTAATCCAAGTCAATTCTATCGTGCTGCCAGATCAAATAACATTTCGAGAAGTGCCTGCCAAGCACCCAGCCTGCCAGAGCACAATGAGCACTCAAGTGCTCGGGACTTAAAACCACCTTTCACTGGTCCCAGAGATCTTTATAAAATAGTTTAAACACTACCAAATTACAGGGTTGGAAAAAAACAAATAAAAGCTTTTAAAATGCTGCTCCTGCACCATTCTCAGCTTGCTGTCAGGCATCTCAAGCGTCTGTCTGGTGACAGTCGCTGGGGCACAGGGATTCAAAAACGCCACTGCCTGCAAGAACAAAAACTGAGAAAAAAAAATGTGGAGTCGGTTGCACGTCTGGAACTAATTGCCTGCAGATTAACGGCTTTACATTGGAATAGTGCTGTCTGTGGGGTTTGAAATCCAGCTGACTTCAAACTGAGCTCCCAGAAGAAACATATCTGTGGAGCATCTGAAACTACACTTCGCTGGGTTTCTCCATTCGCCACTTTCCTCGACTTCATGCCCAACACTAACGTTAAGTTTAAAACAACAAAGAAAGAAATTAAGTGGCCTTGTCAAGCGCCATTTCCACTCCCCGACAATTAAAGCAGCCCCATCTGGCTGGAAGGAGCCATCCAGGCACACAATGCCCCATGCAGGGCACAGCCACATGGACTCAGAGCAGCTTAAAACCAATTGCAAAACAAAGCAGAGCTGGTTTCTTCCTCAGGAAACAAAGTGGCCGAGCAGGTCTCCTGTCACTATCTTAAAAACGCCATTAAAAGCCGTTAAAAAAGTTACACCACACACTGTCCCAATTAGTGCTTCAAAGGCATTCCATTGTACCAAGAGTAATGAAAAAGCACTTTCCTCCAGGATAAGGAAAATGCAAACCTTATCTCCTTATCTCAATGCTTTTAAAAAACAGAATTAAACAAAGCAGTCCGGTTACCCGAACTGTTTATATTTAGAACAGGGAGGTAAAGCATTTGTTATGGAAAAAGAAAAAAAAAAAACAAACCAAAACACAACCCTGCAGCCTTTAGAGCGTTCTGAACTTCCCAGGCCAATAACAACCTACCCACGCCTCACCTACCAAGTCGATCCAACTTTTTTTCTGGGAAAGAAAAAAATAAAAAATTAAAAAAAAAAAAAAAACACACACACACGAACCAAAACCCGAAAAACTGGAGTAACCCAAAGCGGAAAAGAGAATTCAGCCAAGCCTTTCCTCCATCCAGGCAGTTACCGTTGGCCAGGTAACAAATTAGTCAACTTGCAGAGCAGCCTTAATTCTCCCGCTGGGAATACGAGTTGTAAAGCAGCGAGTCCGGCAGTCCTGGGCTCCGGGGGGCTCCGGGGGGCTCGGGGGGCACTCACCGGGAGCCTGCCCCGCTCCGGCCCCGCTGCCGGCGGCGGAGCCCGGCGGGAGGAGCGGCGGCAGCAGCAGCAGCAGGAGGAGGAGGAGGAGGAGGGCTCCGGGAAGGGCAGGCACGGAGGAAGCGGGGCCGGCAGGCGCAGCTGCTGAACAAAAGGAGGCCCCTCCACCGAGCAGCTGCGGCCGGAGCGGAGCGGAGCGTCCCGGGGCCCGCCGCCCCCCGCCCGGCGGCCCCGGGGGAGGCTCAGCACCGGCACCGGCTCCGGGGCTCGGCACCGGCTGCGGCCCCGCTCCGCCTCCTGGCGCGCCGCCTCCGCCGGAACCGGGCTGCCCGTGATGGCCGCGGAGAGCGCGGTCAGCCCGCAATGGCACCGGCACCGGCACCGGCGGGCACGGCAGCGCTGCCCGGGCCGAGCATCCCCGCGCAGCGCCCGCGGCAGCGCCCGCCCGCGGCAGCGCACGGCCCCCCCAGCGCAGGCAGGGGGTGGGGAAATGCAGATCCGGGGGGGGGCTGGAGGAGCCCTCCGGGCATGGCCGAGGGGGCGATGCCTGGCCGGGGCCGCCTTCGGAGACGTTGCGTTCAATTAGCGAGCCATTTTGTTCAAAATCTTCCTTCCCCCCCCACCCCCCCCCCCGATTAAGGAGCAGAAATGCACGTGCTCAGCCGGACATGTTCCTTTTAATTGTATTTAATTGTATTTTAGTTAGTCATTTTTAATAAAGAATGGGTATCTGTCTTACTGTGCATCTCCGTGCAAACCTGTAACTCGTCTCCCAGCGCCCTGTGTTGTTCCTCAACACCACAAGCGTGACCTTTCGGTTGTTAGTACCGACTTAATTTTAGAGCAAAGCTCTGCTATTTCCCTTGCAGAATAACACGCAAAACAAGTCATCTATGTAATCCATTACCTTGGGGCAACGTACACTTTATCCCTGCCAAGCAAATCCATTTCCTAGCAGTACAGTAATATTTCACCTATAAAAGAAATATGGGAGTACACCACCTCCGAGCTGGTTTTACAAAGCCAAGTTTAAAAAAAAAAAAAAAAAAAAATCAGGAAAAAATTATAATCATTAAGGTTCACAGACCCGGTTAATTAGAGCAACACCCTCAAGTACTGCCTGCCAACTTCATCTTTCCAGAGGCTGCTAATTATTTGTAGTTGTGCATCTTCCCGCTATTTATCCATGCCCGTTCCTACCATTTTCATAGCAGAGCCCAGGAGTCCTTCAGCAGACAAAGATCTTAAGTTTGAGATTTATTCTGTACTTTCTAGAAATAGCTCCCTAAAACCACCCACCCAGGCGGAGCAGCTGATTAATTCCGCCGTGTCGCAGGGCTGCTGTGATCAATACAAATTGAGGGTGGTGCAGGCACGAGCTGCACTCCTGCAATATTCATGGTCCAACAGCTCCTGAACAGGAGCCTGTCTTTGCCAGACCTGGTGCAAAACAAGCTTTGGAAGCAAGAAGCCGTGTGATAGCTCCAAACCTGCCAGAGCTGAAATTCAACCCTCCAAGTCAGCACAAAGCCACCACATCGCCTTTATCCTCGCTCCTCAATTTTCTAATCAAATGTGCCCCAACACCTGGCAGATCCTAGAAGGGAACTGACTGCTCCAGAGTGTATTTAAATCAGCGTTTACTCCTAATGACTTCCAAAAGAGCTTTCCAGCAGGAAGTTAATTCAGGCCAGGTTTCATCATTTGAAAAATGCCCTGTTTGATGGTTCTTGTTCAAAAGCACCTTATCCCTCTAGGGCAGGTGACCCAGCCAGCTTGGATCACAAATCCCTAAAGTCAGTACACATTGGGAAAACGCACTCAGACAATAATAATGAATTTAAAATGCGTGGATTTCTTTGTATCCCATCAGGATGGAAGTTGTTCAAACAGTGCAGAGCACAGCATCTGGCAGTCTGAGCACGGCAACAGAACTGGAGACTATTCCTGAATCTCAGACACCGTCTTGCAAATCCAACACAAACCAACTTCCGAATTCAGCAGTGTGGGAGATGGCAGAGAAATCATCTCAAGTCCCATCTGTTTGTATACAGCATTCTGGAGATCCTTGAATGAGCAGAGCAGCCACAGCACTCAATCACCGACATCAGAGACAACTCAACTTTCACTAATTGGCTTTCCTAGGAGATATGGAGATCTGCCCCCATTTCAGAGACTAAAATAAAAAAACATGCACAGAGTACAGCCTCAAGCTCCATTTTGCAATAGGGACTTTTTATCTTGTCCTTTGAAAATGGACTATAAAAGATCTTCTCTTGGTCATGAAATACACCTTTGCTAGCCAGAGCATTATAAACTTACAACAGCCTTTCTTTTTGTATCCCTTCTGAAAAAGGAGGGGGGAAATGTGAGTCACACATTCACAAAGCCCATCAAGACCAGGGAAAATCTACTTCCACACAGGTCAGGAAAATCCACTGGAAAGAGGAGACCTTGAGTGGAGATTCTGTGAATGGACAGGGTTGGAACCACTGCCCAGAGACCTCTCCCTACACTCTGTGGTGTTTGGTCCGGCGTGCATCAGTGCCCTGGTGCTGCACAATGAAACAAAGCTCGACTCCACCGCCTGCAAAATCCATCCCAGCTTTCTTGGCAGGCTCCATTTATCAAAACAAGCCTGTCATGTCGAGTACCATTAACAGATAATGAACTGAGACAAGGGATGCAGTTACAAGCAAAGCACTCCGCGTGCTACAGGCCTGAGCACACAGCCAAGGGAGCTGATATTTACTATAAACATCATAATTAAATAGAACACCTAGCTGAAGAAACATTAAGGTCGTGACAATAAACAACAGAAGCCGGAAATCTGAAGAAAGAAGCCTTTGACTTGCCGTCAGTAATTCCTGACACTGCTCGAAGGCGTGTGCACATCCAGCCCTGCACACCTTCTCCTCTCGCAGCTCAAATCTGGGCAGCACCTGTTAACTCACAGCTTTGGGCTTTCAGCGCTTCCCCCGAATCCTGTAACACTTTGTATCCTGTACCCACGCACTTCAGCTCATGAAAGATTGAGCACTGAGAAGTGACAGACAGTGTATCTTCAAAGGGCTGGAAAATGTGCTGCTTTCCAGACACACGACTCATAACAAACGCGAATAATTCATAACTTCGCACGAGTCCGACCCGATTGGAAGAATATTAAACACAGACACAGCAAATTGGAGGAATATTAAATGAAGATGTAATCCCTCCAAGACACAAGACCTATCAATCAGCAGCATTCCCCACTTGTGACAGAAGGAGCCATGGAGCACACATCAACATTGCAGCCGCTGGAGGAACCGCTCCCAAGGAGCAATTCCGGCTCTCCCAGGTACCCAAACGCCTGGAACACAAACGAACCGTAAACAGGCTTAATGAGATTAGACAGATTAAATGGGCACGTTGGGGTGGTTTGTTTCCAAGAGGCGCTCAGGACAAAGAGGTTCTGACTCGGAGCTCGCCCACGCAGTCAGTTTTAGAGCAGGTGGGAGAACACTCACTGGTGGCTCGCAGGGAATGAACACCAAGAAGCCTTCAACTCCTTTTGAGAACACGTGGAGACATGGACATAACAAGTGTTTCCTACAAGCCAATCCAACACAACTTCCCAGCTTAGGCAAGCAGGGAGTCTAACACCAACCCCCTGCTAAGCTGGACCTATTTTTAAACGGGGACTTAACACCGTCTTCAGAGCTCCACGTAAATCAAGCTCTCCCCTCGCATGTGGCCTTGGGCAGGGGGGAAGAGGAAGGGAGGAGGTTCATGGAGAACAAACTTAACAGCTAAATGTTGTCCCAGCAGTGTTCTCCTCGTGTGTCACCAGCTGCAGTGCTCATCACAAGCCTCCCAGTCTCTGTCACTGGTGTCACCCTGGCCAAGACCCCCACGGTACCTCCAGTAAAACAAAAACCTGACACAGAGGCAGCTTCAACTGGAAGTGAGCTGGAGAATTCCAGGGGCCAGCGGCCACCTGGAGATCTCTCAGCAGAGGAGAGGGATCTGTGGCTGGGCTGCCAGCAGGAAAGGTCACCTCCCTCTGCTGCCAGCAGCAGCCCTGAGTGTCCGTAACCCATTCCTGATTGTTTGCACTTGGACATCAAAGCACCCCGGCTCTATCTAAACACAAAACCTTTGGTCAGGTGAGAGGTGAGGCTGTGTTCCTGTGTAAATAAAGCGCTGTTTTCTTGGCACAAACAGCCAGAGGAAGCGATACCCAGCTCCTGACAAGACAGTTACTGCTGTCTACACACAAACATCTTCAGATCCACTCGCAGCAGGAGAAGTCGTGCCTGCACTTGCAGATCTGTGAGCACCCACAGGAAACCTGCTCCGGGCTGCAGCAGCCCCAGCCCAGCCTCTGCTCCACGCTTACACCAGGGTGCTTCTCCACGCTGCTGTGAGAGGAAACTCGGGGCAGGGCTGCTCCTGCCCCAGCACAACCCAAAGGCCATTTGGTGCTGCAATCCCAGCCTGGGGAGGCTGCAAACTCTGCACAGAGCCCAACAGCCACGGCCACTTCTGCTGCACATCACTTACACAGGCAGCAGTTCTTACAAACCAGCGTGCCAAGGGTTATTTTCATTTACTGTCAGAACTGCTGGAATTGGGATGAGCCATTTCCTTGCCTCTCTCAAATCCCCAAAGGGAACCTGTAGCCTTTACAACCATAAGAAGTTTGGCTTTTTTTTTTTTTGCTGGGTTATATTTTGTTTTGTTGGGGTGAGGTTTCCCCTGTTAAACCCAATTACCAACGCCATCACACATTTTATGGCTCAAGAAACTGTGACTCCTCCCCTGTACTTACGTGGTGCTCAGGATATTCCAGGTGAGTCTGGCCAAGTTTTAAGTGCTCACAGGTCACTGATAAACTCTAGCACCACATCAGCCCTCTGGGGGTGGAGAGCCCCCCCAAGCACAGAACAGCCTGAGGAACCTCAGCCTCTTCTTAACGACCCCGGGGCCCCAGAATTGCAGGCAATGCCCTTCTGTAACTGCCACCAGCAACTGCCACCAACTGTCCCTGTGCCAGCCCGGGGGGTCACCCCTCTGAACAACCCCAGCTGGGCAGACCGAGGGTCTCAGGCAAGGCACAAACACAAAGCAAAGCCTCCCAAAGCAACAGAACCCAGCTCATTCCCAACACCTGCTTGGACAGGTGCTTGTTAGGAGGTAGAAGCCGCTTTGGATTCCCCTTCAGCCTTGGAGCTGGGACACAGCCCACAAGTGCCACTGGCACAGGCAGAGCATCCCTGAGAATGGGGACAGGGACTCCAAGGATATGGAGCTGCTTCTGTGTGTGTGCAGGAGAAATCCCCTGGGCTGCTTCTGCACAGCATCCTGGATGCACGCTGCATTTCTGTCACAGTAGGAATGAAAAAGCAACGGTGGCTCCCCCAGGGAGCTGTGAAGATGAAGGCAATTCACATGCTAACACGTGAGAAAAGCAGGGTTTTACAGGAAGGCTTGGCTCAGGAAGTGTTGGGGAAAACAAACAAACCAAAAATACCAGAAAAACCCCAAACAACCAACCACAACCCAACAGGAGCGAGCCCAGCCCTGTCAGAATTCCCTCCCAGGTGCCCATACAATGAAATGAGTGTTCCCAACCGTGCCAGCCCAGCCCCTGCTCCCTGCTGTCCCCTCCTGAACAGGGGACTCTGCCAGGACAGAAACCCCAAACCCCCCTGAACACCCAACTCTGCCAGGACAGAAACCCCAAACCCCTCTGGAACACCGAACTCTGCCAGGACAGAAACCCCAAACCCCTCTGGAACACCCAACTCTGCCAGGACAGAAACCCCAAACCCCCCTGAACACCCAACTCTGCCAGGACAGAAACCCCAAACCCCCTGAACTCTGCCAGGACAGAAACCCCAAACCCCCCTGAACACCCAACTCTGCCAGGACAGAAACCCCTGAGCCCAGACCCCTTTGGCCAAGGAGGAGCAAACCTGAGGCAGAGAAGGGGCCACAGCAGGGTTAAAACCCAGTTTAGGGCAATGTGTTAAGACAGCTGCACCTCAAAGAGGGCAAAATTTAGCCAGAAGTACAGGATGCTTTTTCTGGGAAGGCAGAAGCAGGGGAAAAGAAATCACCTTTTGTTGTTTTTTTTTCTGGTACTTCTCCTCTGGTTTGTTTCCTCTTCTCTGTAGGGACCAACACTTAAATTCAAAAGTGTTTTTGTAAAAAAATCCCTGCCCTGGGAAACTCCAGATTACAGAATGGTAAACTGTAAGCCAAGAATATTAAAAGAAAATCCAGTGTGTCTGCCAGATTTTGTGGTACTTGCGGCAAGACACCAACCTGTTCAGCAGCTTCTTGAATTCAACACAAAGGAATGCACACAACTCATTTTAGAAGGTATTATCTTACACAGAACAAAAAAAAAAATCCAAATATTTGTCAAAAAAAAAGAAGTCATTTCAAAGGAAAAATTTACATACTTGAAAATGTAACAAATGGATTAAAACAAACAAGAAGCTCTTTGTTCTCAGACGAATATAAAAAAAAAGCAAACAAAATAAAATTCTCAATAGTTAAATGTGTGTGGGAGGAGTGAAGCCAAAGGAGGGAAGGAAGAACTAAACAAATGCATCTTTTTCAGCTCTATCAAAGCAGCTGTAAAACAATGGGAGTTTGCCTCTTCTTCCCTCCAGTTTAAACTAAAAGCAACTCTGGGAATGGAAAACTTGATACCTCCATCAAGAGCCTGTGGAATGTTTAAACTGTTCTAACATAAAGCATGCTCCACTCACGCTGAAGGAAATGACTCCCAAATGCTTCCTCTGCAATCTTCCTTGCAGAGCCAGACAGATCCTTTACCAAGGGATTTTCTCAGCACAGAAATTGAACTAACAGAGATGTAAAATTTGCAATGGATTTACAGCCTTTTATTGAGATCACAGAGGAATGGGAACTGTGGCTGCAGCTCAGTTTTTGGAGCAGTAATCACTCACACATTCAAAGGCCTCTGAAAATTCAATAGATTTTTTTTTTTTTTTTCAAGTGACAACAACCACAGGATGTGACCGTACCTATAATAACCTCTCCCTCCAGACAGGGGAGATAAGCTCTAAAAACAGGAAGTTTCTACTGTAATCTTGAAAAAATATCAACAGTCTGAAACCACACAACTCCAGTTCAGTTACACCAGGAAGGAACTCTTCACTTCCCAAAATCACAGGAGAAGATACTCAGTGGATGGAACCAATCCAGGCATTGCTCCACCACACCTCTCCAGAATCCCCCCAAGACATGGAATAATGTGAAGATTCTCAGTTTATCCCCCTTCTCTTCCCTCCACAGCTTCCAAGAGTAAGCAAACAAGACAGCTTCACTCCCACAGGAAGCATTATTATTTCAGCAGTTTGCTGGACTCGTTTTGATTTGTTTTTTTCTCCAGCAGACAGGGATTTACTGGTGCAGGGCTGTGTTTCACACAGCACTCAAGTCTGCAGCCACCTACACAGGAACTTGGGAGTCAACTGAAAGGAAGCAGCAGATTTTTTGATAGCTGCTATCAACCAATTAACAGCCAAAAAAGCTTTTCAAAATTAGCTTCCCAACGTTGCTCACGCTGGAGATGAGGAGGTGGCAATAGTTAAGCAGGGCTTACACCAACACTCTCAAAAGCAAAGGATCCTGCTGTATATTTTAACATAAATCAGCTCCACGCTGCTTGTCAACACAATGCACGTTTTCCTGTCAGTATTCAACATAAAACAACAGCATCACGCTGAAGGCTTTAAAATCCCGTTCTCGTGGCTGTGTTCTGGCTCTGAACTTCCTTCAAATTCTCAAGTAAAACACACAACAGTCTTAACTCCATTCATCTTGGATTCACGTGCACTGCAGCTACTACAGCAACCTTTAAATTCAGTGTTTTTAGCAAGGCTAAACCTGCAACACATCAGTTCCTTCAGTGGCCTGTTAAAGAATTCAACATAAAAAGCATCCCAGGTGCTCTATTTAGCTTCTTGTGATACGGAGGAAAAAGCAGCAAAAACTTCAAATACTTCACCCCCACCAGGATTAGGCAACCAAATAATTCCAAGGCATCCTAGCAGTAAGGAAGTGTGAGAGGATTCTGTGGAATTTCCTTGGAAGTCCTTGCAGAAAGCTGTGAAACACCGGAGTCCCACTCCCTGCTAAGGAAGTGTGAGGGGATTCTGTGGAATTTCCTTGGAAGTCCTTGCAGAAAGCTGTGAAACACCGGAGTCCTTCATCCACCCTCTGTCCCAGGCGTGACATCTGGGATGAAGTAACTCCTGCAGATTGCAAACGCAGCCCTGAAACAGCACGGAGGCTCAATCCCATAAAACAAACATTCGTTTTAAGGAGCTCCTTACACGTCCTGCGTAAAATTCACGGGATAGCAGGGGATGTCAGGCACTTTTCCCGATGTAAAAAACGCCTTTACAGCCAACAGAGCCACAGCAAAACCCCTCTGAGCAAGAAGGGCTCCCAGCCGTGCCCAGGCTGCATTGCCATCTAGTGTCAGCCTCCCAAGCAGAGTGGGAAGCCCACCCAAAACCAACTGCAAATCAACTCAGCAGCCTGGAAACTGAGTTTTCATTGTCCTCCGGTGCTGCCAACAGCACTGAGGGAAAACCCACAAAGCACAAAGCTCAGCAAGATCCCGGGGAACTCCTGGGGGTGCCCGGCTCCCCTGGGGCTGCCAGCTCCCTGCTCCACTGAGCCATGCATGGGGAGGCTCCAAAACAGCAGCAAAGGGACCAGGGGACAGCACAGGGACCTAAAAAGGGCACAAAAACCCAGGGGGGACACAAAAACCCAGGGTGGGACACAAAAACCCAAGGGGGGACACAAAAACCCAAGGGGGGACACAAAAACCCAAGGGGGGACACAAAAGCCCAGGGTGGGACACAAAAAACCCAAGTGGGGGACACAAAAACCCAAGTGGGGGACACAAAAAGCCAAGGGGGGGACACAAAAAGCCAAGGGGGGGACACAAAAAGCCAAGGGGGGCTCAGGAACTCCGAAGGGCTCAGACAGATCCCAATGCCATTCCCAGGGCAAACCAGCAAACCTTCCTGGTTCTCAGTGCTGCTCCCTCCCTTCCTGAGCACTCCCTGGGTTTTGAGAGGTGAAGGACAGGAGCTGCTCAATTTTCAGGCTAATGTTTTATCAGAAAGAAGTGTACGTGTCACATCGTGAGCTCATTAACAATCCGTTCCTGAGACTCACTCGCATTAAAGCTTGGCAGGCAACTTCCTCATGAAATGGGATCTGCTGCTTTGCTGTTTAGGATCTGAACATGTTGGGGTGGCACATCAAGAGGCAAAAACATCATTTCATTTAAAGGTTACGCTTTGTTCCGGTTTTATAGAATCGTCATTAAGCAGTCACGGAACACGTGCCAGGTTATCCGTTTTGTTCTTTATTACCCTCAGTTTCAGGAGGAAAACTCTCCAATCACTTATCTGCTGTAGCACACGTCTGTGTAACTTCACATGCAGGTAAACATGCAGCTGCCATTCCCATTCTCAAGGAAATCTCCCCTTTGGGGCACCAGTAACCAGGCAGGAAACGATTTGAAATGTATCTGAAATAAGCAGAGCTGGCTGGACAAATGAGGTCAAGAACAAGGCTGACAATTGCCTTAGATTCAGTTCTTGGAATGAAAAGACAAAGTCCCTTTCATGGCTTCCACTACAAAGAAACCCATCATTAGACCTCATTTTTGTCAGTTCATACAAAGGCTGAAGATACAGACAAGTGGTGTTTAAAAGAAAAGCCTTTGAAATCCAATGGCTCCCAAGAATATCCCTCCACCCATGGCAGATGGAAACTTTCCTCCTTCCCCTCCTCAGTCCAGCTGAAGGTGGGAAGTGTTTTCCTCATTAGTTCCAGACCTGGCCTGGGCTGTTTGGTTTGTTTGTGGGCTTGGTGGTTGCTTTTGTTTTTTAAATAACCTTTAAGACATCTCTCTGTTGATTAAACCATTTTCATCCTTCAATGAGTTTGATTCCTATTAGTTCAGACTGCAGAGAAGACATTGATTTTTACTATGCTCAGGATCAAGAGAAGTAACAGCTTTTCCAATTAAACAACTGCTCACCACGTTAAGTAGAAAAATATGTCCACAGCAATAATGTGCAAGCATCCAGAGCACTCTGCAATGCCAACAACAGCTCACACACATGCTTGTAATAACTTTAACCTTTAACTCAGGAAAAGGAAACCTCCACGAATTACAGCCAGTTCAGCTCTGCTTAACTCTGCTGATAAGGAGCTGCAGCACTGAGAGAGGCTCACAATTACATCTCATCTTCCAGCTCAGAATCACCATCATTACACCACACAAATCACCACACCTACTCAAATAAAAATCACAACCAGAGATGGTCCAGAGGCTGCTGCTTCTCCTCTCAAATGAAGCTTTTACACCAAACAAATCCATACAGCTCTTGCGTTACAGCCTTTCACGGAGTTGCACTGTAAATCAAATATTTTATTCCACACCCTGCAGCTATTTCCACATTTAATAACTGACATGGGAGACAAGTTTTAATCTCCATCAGGCTGGAACAATTACTGTCCCCATAACCACTCAAGTCAGAGGTAAAAATTATGAGACTTCTATTACCCGATTGCATATTCAGGGGGAAACAGTTACATTTTTTTGCAGAGGAAAAAGACAAAGTACCATCAGTAGAACAAAAAAGGGGAGCCCAAACAATCACAGACCTCAGTTTTTAATGTGCCAGAATGGCCATGCACTCCAGGCACTCAAGGCTTTCTTTTAAGCTAGAATAGAAATGCTACAGCCCTGCCAAAAACCAGCAAAGAGACAAGAGAGCTGAACAGACGTGACACTTGCAGATGGAAATATTCCCTGGCCAAAAACTCCAGCTTTAAACCTTTTTTTTTTTTTTTCTTTTTTTTTTGGCATCAAGGAAACAATTGCCATGCTTAGAGGAAAAATCTATTCAAGATCTACCTGAATGAGAGACCTGTGCTGTAGCCCAGCCCTGAGCCCCTGAGCACCATCAGCACCTGGAGGCTTTTCAGGGCCAGGAAATTCCCTCCCAGGGAGGTTTGGGGCAGGGTCACAGCACTGGAAAATGAAAGGAAAAGATGAAAGTATCACACGGACAGTTACAGCCAACAGGGAAAAAAAAAAAAAACCAAACCCTATGTGAAATCTCACTGTGGAATTTGTCTATTATTACATGTTTTACTACCAGTTATTACTGGCTGCTAGAAAGGGATATTAAAAATCACAGCAGGTCAAGACACTGCTTCTTTCTCTATTAATATATCGAGGCAAAAATGCAGTGATTCACCTCCTGTCCAAGAAAGGGAGAAAATGCCATCAAGTTTGAACCATTCATCCTTTTATTTATGCTCTATAAAGACCTCCAAAGATACTTAAACATCCAAATTATTTAAATCAGCATGAGAACACAGGGAAGGATGTCAGAGCTCACAGTGCAGGAATCCCCCCAGAGCTAAATAATTAAGCAGCGTCTTCCAGAAAAACTCTCCAGGCCAAACTAATATTCAGGTTTCCAATAAAGTGCGAGCCCGTGTGCTTGGGGAGGAGGGCAGAAGGGAGGCAGAATGATTTTTTTTTATTGTTTTTTTTTCAGCAAAACGCCAAGAGTGGCTGTTGAAGAGGGGAAGGAGACGCTGCCTTGGTTCAGAGCACCCTCTAGAGCCAGCTCCTCATCCCTGACATCACTCCCTGTCCCCTTCCACCCAGCCCTGCTCCCTGCAGAGCTCTGAAATCAGCAATATTTTACCTTTATACATCGGGAAACTCAGCAGCACTTTGCACACATTGGGGAATAAATGTATTTTCTAAATTTACACCCGGTGTACATTCGTCTCTGTTCTCCCTGAAGTCCTATCTGTGTGCTGATAACAAAATTAGACACTACCTCTGATGAAAGTACAAAGCTATTAAAAACAAGGCACTGTTTCTCAGTTGGAGGAGAATTAACCACCTCGTCCTGAATAAAGACTGAGCTTTGTTTTCCAAGACTTCACAAGCACCTTTCACTGAAGTGAATAAAGAAGCTGCTGTTTCCCAGATTTTTTTATATCAGGCTGAGTATGGATTGCAAGAGCCATCCTTGGTGTTTTTAATTATTATTCGTGAGTGAAAGATTTTAAGGCATAAGATTTCAGTGAGTTAAAATCCACTGAGTTATCAAACTACGACTAAACGACCCATTTCAGCCTCAAATGAGGGCAACTGCAAATGTACCCTTAAGTTCTCACTCCCTGCTTGGAAATACTTTGCTTAAAGCAGGTCCCTGGAAAAGGTAACAGTGACACAAGGAAGGAGCTGTGCAGAGAGCCTCTCATCAGGAAATATTAATCAATTCAATTATTGGGGGCCTTTAGGAGGAGAAGGACCACAGAAGAACCAGGCTGCAGAATGTAATGATGCCCTTTTGGTTTTGTCCCCCAAAGCAGGCAGGCTCAGGAGGGCAGGCTGAGGACACAGAACCAGTTACACAACAGCAGCAACTCCCAGGGAGCTCTGCAGGCAATCCCAAAATAGGGGGGAGAGTTCTTCCTTCATCCCACCAGCCTCACCTGCACTCTCAGGGCCACGGGGTCCAGCCCCAAAAGGGAGGGGAACACACAAGGTCACGCTCTGGAGCTTCACTCACACACCTCAGAGCAGAAACCCAGCCTCTGTTTCAGAAAATCTGCCATTATCCTTCTCATCTGCCTTGACAGGCACTCATCCCTCATCTGAGGGGATTCAGAGAGATCTCCTGAGGACCTTCCTCTGGACACAGGCAGAACTCTGAGGGCTGTGAGAACTCAGGGCTACCTCCAAACAACAATTCCTTCAAAGTAAATCCTGGGGAAAATGAGGAGTTTAAATGAAAGTGATTTTTTTTATATATATATTTAAACAAATTCAGCATAAGCCAAAGAAGCAGAAGAAAATAATTTGTCTCTTCAACACAAAGTGACTGCCAGGAAAATAAAGATTTGGAAAAGGTCAGAAAAATTCTTGGCAGCACAAACAGGCGGAAACACTGATGTACAAAAAGGATGCAGCACACTTCCATCACAAACTGTCTTCCTCAGAGATATTTGCTGCAAGAGAATCACAGCTTTTAAAACCAAAATTAAGTGTCACAGCCAGCCAAGGTATCTGCCAGCCTTCCTGCTCACAGAACCTGCAGTTCTATAACACTCAGTGCCAGAAAAAATGTCAAGTTTTTAAGCTCAAACCTCCTTACAAGTTTATTTACCTTAGACCATCAACAAATAATTGAGAACAGCAGCTAAAACCGGTATCTATTGAAAGACAAACCTAGAGCCTTTGATAGCTCCAAACCTCAGTACAGACTCTTCTCAGAAGGGATCAGGAGTCCCTGTTTTAGCAGAACCCATTCTCCTGCCCTGACTCTGGACATGAGCAAACTGTGCACATCACAAACATCACCTGCAATTCCACTGTCAGATCAGTACTCTTGGTGGCTCTCACATCTTTTGCTAAAGAGCATTTCTTCAGACCTCATTTCCCTTTCACTTGATCAAAATAGAAAGATTAAGGTAAGCCATTTACAGCTCGGAAAACGAAAACTTATTACGTGTTATTTTTAACCAGCTACACTGAGCTTAAAACCATTTCCAGAAATTATGCCATGGCCTTCAGCAGCAACATTTATGCCTCCCACAGCTGAAGTCTGGGCATTTTCTCCCTCCCTCATATTAATGTGTTTATCCAACCATAATTCCATTAGCATTATGTAACACAGACAATCTTCTTAGGCATTTTGTCATTGTCTCACCCAAAACTCACCCCCTGCACGCAGGAGCACTGACTGTGGAGCTGTGATCTCGCTGGCACACAGGAACTGCCTGATGCAGAGCTGAACTGACACCTTCAGCTGCTGAGCAGCTCTGCCTGGATCCTCAGCCAAACCCTCTCAGAACACCACGGTCTCACTGGCCAGGGCATCTTTTCCCCTCACACACTCACAACATTAAATTATCCTAACATCTGTGATTCTTCCTCTAAGAAAAAAAAAATAAATTTAAAAAAAATGTATTTCATGTTTATCAATTGTCTACCCCTCCCGCACACTGAACACAGCAAATACTATTTGCAGTTGTGTCTGTAATTTGACATTAATTCCTTAATCTTCTTAAGGCAAGGCAAGCTTGTAGATCATTATGAGGTTATTTAGAAGAGCACATCTCAAGTGTTACAAGAAGTGTACATTTTATTAAGAAAATAAGTTAACTCAAGTTTTGTGTTTTGTCATTCACACACCTGACGAAACAAATCAATCTCCTTTGGAGAGCCACGAGAAGACACCCTATGAACCATGATTGCTGTGTAATCCTCTTTGGGGTGGCACAGTGTCTGCTAACGAGATTGTGTGGCTTTCCCAGTGGCTCAGCAGGACTCTGCCCTTTCCTGACACTGTTCCAATAATAATGCCAGGCCTGGCCAGAGCAGCATCCCCTATTCTGTGTCCTGTGAGTACCTGGGCCAGCTCCCACTGCTGTCCCCTCCTGTGTGCTGCTGTCCCACCTGTGAGCACCTGCCCAGGCCAGGAGGGCTCCCTGTGCACAGCACACCAAGCACAGGCTGCTCCAAACCCCCACCTTTGGCAGTCCCTGGGGTGCCAAACCTCACTGAGAGCCAACAGGGGCTTCACGAGGCCTTTCCAAATAATAACTGGTAATAACTAAAACCAGTAAAACCCCAAAGCAGCATAGGGCAGTGACTGCTCTGCACCCACCACACACACTCCTCCTCCTCCTCACCTACAAAAGGTCTTCAGCCACACCAATGCTGAAATCCAACGTCCAAGTCATGGGGTTTAGTTAAGCCAATAAAGATGAGCTTAAAAACAGCTTTTAAAAAATTACCTGGGCAGGGTCAGCTCCTGAATTAAGTACTGAGACTGACACTGCTGCTCTGGTGAAAGAAGGAGACCTACAGCAGAGGGGAGGGGGGCTGAGTGAGGAGACCCATCCTGGGCAAGGTGCTTGGATTGCACATTCCCAGGGAACTCCAAGAGAACTGTGCCCGGCACATGACAAGATGGAGAAAATCCAAACTGCGTGCAACAGTCCAGAGCTGTGAGAACTGAGGTTACTTCCCTGAGGTTTACATTTTGTAAGCAATCTTGAATTGTGTTGAAGTTTCCAGAGCAAGATTGGCTCTGGTGCAAATTTGAATATTTCACTTGTTCATACGATGGCTCCTAAAGCTGATTTTGTGAAAAACAGGATGTGAAAGAGCTACCAGCAAAGTATTTCTTACTAGTTTTACAATCACAAGGCATTTTGTAATTAAATTGCTAATGCTGCAGAACCTAGTTGTGGTCAAATCTACATCTAATTACATTCATCAATTAGCCTGTAATTGCATTTTGCTATTTTTAATTCCTAAGACTTTGCAGGGTATATTTGACAAACTGATATTCCCTGGTTTTGGTTCCTGGGACGGAGTGGATAAAAATGCCAGACTACAGAAGAGGCTGAATGGTTTGAAATATCCTCATGTTCTCAAATCCAGGTTTACCTGGAACACAGAAATGATCTGCAGTGTCCAGAGGGACAGAACGAGTGCTCACAAGCTGAAAAGGGATTCAGACATTACCCTGCCACATTCTGGTTTCTAAGCACTTCTGAAAGCAGAAGTGAGCTCCTGAAACTGGCTTTTTCTGCCTCTGAAAAGCTTGCACCCAAGTGATTACTGTAATTTTCAGGGGAGATATCTACCAAAAGTAAGGGAATTCCCATTCTGAAATTTTATTTGCACTATGAGCTCATCTAGTGGAAAGAATGACATTTCAGTACCTTTTTCTCCAAAACACCAGTGGAGGGAACTCAGAGTGAGGAATACTTTGCTTCAGGGTTTTGCCTGAAGGTTCAAGACACAAACAATTACAAAAAACAAAGTATGAGCTGAGTAGGAAACATTTTTTGTTGTCACGGAAAGCTGGAACCCAAAAGCCAACAGGCAGCCAGGCACTGATCATCAACCTCCTCTCTGTAGCACATAATTAAACAGATAACTTCTATTTCCAGGATTAAGACACAGCTGAACCCGTGAAACAAGGAGCTAAAACTTTGCCAGACATCCCCACACTGACATAACAAAGGCAGAGAGTTTGTTTCTCTGGGAAAGGTTTTGTTTCTAAAAATAAAGATGCAAATTATCCCACTGGGAGTGATCTGCTACTTCCCCACAGGAGTCACCAGCACTGTGGTACTGCACGGCTGCAAACCCATAACCCAGGTCAGAATCAGCACACTTAAGTTCAAAATTAATTTAAAAAAAAAAAAAGGTAATTGTAGTGAATGAGCAGAGTTTGGCACTGACTCCCAGGCAGATGAAATCCCTGCCCTTTGCCTGAGTCATTCCCAAGGATGCATCACTCCTCCAGCTGCACCACACAGCAAGCTGCCCTGGTGGGTGCCAGCAGGATCTGATTTCAAGCAAGGAGTGATATCTTCTTCAGGAGCAGTAATCTCTTCTCCTCAGCCATTGCAGGCTTGCTCTGCTCTGTAGTGGCTCCTGAGCACTCCTGGAATCCTTCAGAAATTGCTCCCTAAGCAGAGAGCCCTAAGCTTGTCAGGGAACAAAGTTTCCAGGGATATTTATACAAACTCCCTTCCCAAAAGAGTCACGATTCCTGTTGAGATAGGGAATTGCTCTGGCCACACTTCACCCACAGAAATTCTGCTTTCAGTGATGAGCCAGCAGTAATTGTAACCGAGAAAAACTAATCCCACTTTAAGAACTACTTTTAATGAATTTCAGCTCTATGTGCCAATTCTGGTTAAGAACCCAATAACTTCGGTGTTGCAGCTGATTAGGATCCAACCAAGTTGGATTTGCTGCCATTTACATTTCTCAGAATGCCCTAATAAGATCAAGTGTGATCCAATACCAGCAAATACAAGATTTGGAATTTTTTGATTTTTTTTTTTCCCACCAGACACCACAATAGAAATCTGAGTTATTACCCAAGGTGGCAAACAAGTCAGTACGCCTTCAGCTGTGGTTAGAACCGAAACTGTCAGGCCTCACTTAGCACGTACAGCTCTGCCTTTGCATAGTTCTGTGTTTGTCTCACAGCTTATTAAGTTTTGCAAACAAAAGCAGTTGTGCTCTTGCCAAGAGATTATCGCGTTTTATTATCGCCATCGCTCTAAAACATCGATGTGCCCTCAGAAATGAGAGGCTTGAACTGCCAAGTGTCTCTGGGCAATGGCAGGGGGCTTTTCTTTGTATCAGCCAGATCTAAGCTGAATGGTACTCCCAGTATTTTGTAAACCTGAAGAATCTATGGAGAAATGGCAAAAAGAAATTGAAAGCCCGAAGACACGGGAACTCAAAAACCCAAGACTGCACTTTAAAAGGTATCAAGACGGGCAAGACAAGAGAGAATTGGGCAAGCACACAGGAGTGTTTGGAACTGCAGGATGGTGTTTTCATCTGCCACGACAGCTGAGGCTGTGTAGATACCAACCACACAGTAAATGCAGCAAGCGTTCCTTTTAATAAACTGCCACGGAACAAAAAAAAAAAAAAAAAAAGTATGGGAAAAAAAAAATGATTCGAGCTGAGGACATATTGATGGGTACAAAATCCTCCAGGCATTATGCAGCTCACACAGGCTCATGGATCAGTATTATTGCAGCAAGCAGAACCCGTCAAAGCCAATTACCCCGGGGAGCGGGGCCGGGGCTCCCGCAGCTGCCGGAGCCGCGAGGGGCGGCGGCGGCGGAGCTGTCACCGCCAATTACTGCCAATGTTTTATTTATGTCAGGATACACCTGATCAGCCAACAATAAAGCCATTTTAGTGGGGGTGATTACAAAAAAAAAAAAAAAACGGAATGCAAAATGGCAACAGCTGGCAGGGAAATGGCAGCGCCGCGCCGGGGACCTTGGCCAGCCGGGGCACGGGAGGTGCCACCTCTGCTCCAGGTGTCCCCAGCCCTGTCCCCAATGTCCTCACCAAGGGCTGGCCTGCCCAGACCTCCTTTCACACACACAGGGACGTGCCAGTCCACCTACCACAATGGGTTTAAGGAATTAAATTTGATCTGGAAGGGAAGCGGGGGGAGCGGAAAACGCTGACACAAGTTGGAGATAAGCCCACAGAACATCTTTCCTGTGCAACTCCAGCCTTTATTTCAATTGCCCAACTCAACTGACAGAAGAAAAAGGTTATCTGCGGGGAAAATATAGAATTTTTAACATTCTCCAAGACTTGAGAACCTGCCTTGTACTTATCTGTCTTCATCTTACAATATACTACCTGCATTTTGAAGTTAAACAGATTTAAGTGAACTCAACATCAGATCCCAAAGAAAATATTGATTTTTTTCCCCCCACAGATATATAAACGGTGTCTAGTTTTATTCACAGCAATTTCCATTACTTTCAGGAAAGGGCATTGTACAGAACTGCTCAGAATGAGCAGATCAGCCCTGATCAGGTGAATATGCAGGGGAAAATCCCCCTTGAAGCAGCACTGACCTCCCAGGAGAAGCTGCATCAGCCACCGAGGCTGGAAGTTGGCACTTACAGATAATTTTCTTCGATTATTTTGCTGCCTTAAGTTCCAACTGCCAGCATTTCCTGTCCTCCCAGCTGGAGGATGTATCATGACCCCATACCCAAAGCCACCACAGAGAGATGTGCAGGAGAGTCGCTGAGTCCACCCACCACCGCTCTGGAAATGTGATTTCCACGTCACCTCTGAAACAGCCAACAAGCCCAGGTGCCCTGGACAATTTTTTTTTTTCTCAAGTATGGCCTTTTCAAGGACCAGATCTAAGCTGGATGGTACTCCCAGTATTTTGTAAACCTGAAGAATCTATGGAGAAAGGGCAAAAAGAAATTGAAAGCCTAAAGACACGGGAACTCAAAAACCCAAGACTGCACTTTAAAAGGTATCAAGACGGGCAAGACAAGAGAGAATTGGGTATGGCCTTCCCTGGGAGTAGACTGCAAAGTGTGCAAATAATGGGCATTTCAGCCCTGAAATCAAAGTATGAAAGGAATGGCTGTTGGGTGCCAAGCTGAGCACTGGATACTCGGATTCTCCCCTCCCTTTCACATATCATATATGCAATATTCTTCAAAGGGTCGTTTTGTTCACAAGGCAGACACTGTGCAAGTACAGCTGCAGAATAAGGCAGCATTTTAACACAAAAACACACTCCCTATGTAGAGTTTTGTGTGCACTTTGATACATTTTTTAAAATAATCTGTCCTGTAGGTATTCAAAGGAGCTACACAGGTATCTGCCAATAAATTTCATCTTTATTCTTTTCTCTCCAAATGCACGCCTTTGAATTTAATCTAACTGTGCCACCATCACCCACTGTATTTATGTGTGTGATGCTGCAAACATATTTAATCAAGGCAGTATTACCCACTGGAGTGCCTGAGCTCCCCAAGCCCCCTAGAGAATGCATTTGGTTTCGATTTTAATACCTGACAGGGACACCCCACCCCTTAGAAAAAATAAAATCAGGAATCTAGCAGATCTAACAGAATATTTCACAATGGAGTTGCACAGTGTATGCACTCAATCGCTCCATTTCCCAGAAGATTCATTACAGTTACATTAGAAAGTCAAATCAGGCAATTCTGCAGTCTGGTGAAAGCTAGCATATGAAAGCAGGTTAATACAAAAGAATTTCATTTTAAATAGAGGACATTTAGGACTTTTAAAAGCAACATTATGATAAAAATTTCAGGGTGTTTATTCTGGCTTCAGAGCACGCTTTTCAAGTCTTGTTTCAATGATGTAGCTGATTTTCTGAGGAGAGAGGGAGGGGATGTTGGATCTCTGAGGTTTGCCATCTTAATTACCCTCTGCTCCCACACGTGGCTGCTGCTCAGGACAGATCCTGCTCCCCTGGGCAGCCAGGGCAGGGCTGAGACCAACTCTGAGCAGCAAAAGCACCGAGAGCATCACTCCCTCCCCACCTGCAGAGGCTGAGAACTCCACTCTACCAAACCCCAGGGGGCTGCATCCCAGGCAGAGGTGTCATTAACTACAAGATCCCAGGCATTTGAAGTTTCCTGCTTACCTCACAACAGAGGTATTATATCTAATTATTACCATTTAGAACCTTGCCTCCACCTCAGCGAGTCAAATGCAAACAGTGAATGTAATTACTCACTAAACTAATAATGTAAGACCTGATTGACAGGATGGAAGAAAAAAAAAAAAAACCACGGTTCAAAGCAGTTTTAACTTGAGTATAAGCTCAGCTGAATGAAGATAAACCAATTTCAGAGCAATTCCTGACTATAAGCAAGACACCTCCAACCACACCAGTCACACACAGAGTCACCAGCGACACCAAACCCCCCAGAACACAGAGTGCTTGTCACAGCAGCAGCTCTGGCAGCATTAATGATGAACTCCATGCACCCCTGCCTATGTTTAATTTAATACAAAACCAAATGCAGTCAAAACATCTGGTGCATTATTGATGGTTACCGTGATAAATGAGATTTGACATTTTGCAGGAACTCATTAGATATTCTACTTACACCCCACGTTTAAAGTGTTCCTGATTTTACATCCCTTTGGAAAACACACATTGTGTGGACATTGAACTGGTGTTTTTGACCCCACACTTTTAAAGCAATCAACTTGCACAGCTAATTACTAACGCTGAGAATTTAAGCAGCACAGACCACATGATTGTTTTACCCTCTGCTAACCCAAATGCTCCTGAAACCCAAGAGAATGTTTGTGTTGTCCCATCTGAAGGGCAGAGCTCCCAAGGAGGGGATACAGGATGGTGCCAGTGCTGCCCAGGGATCCTGAACTGACCCCTCTGCAGCCCCAGCAGGCTTTTCCATGTCTGCAGGAGATAATGCAGGAACAAACGCTCTGCAGGCCAAGCAAGAACTGCCTCCCTTTAATTTCTCACATCTTGACTCGAGAGCTGCACAAAAAGTTATTAAAATTAATGCAAACTATCATAACTCTGTCTTTTTATTACTGGTAATATTCCTTCTAAAATATTAGTCTCCTTGGCTGAACCAGCATGTCTTTTTGAAAATTGTCTTTGAAGATCAGAAACTCCTTAGCATAAAAAGTGAAACATGCAATCATGTTAATTTGACAAGGTAAAAGGGGGAGGAAAAAAATCACTTCAGCTCAGTATTTCTGAAACTCAGGCTATTCTTTCATTTAAAAGAAAAAAAAAAGCATTTTTCTTTCCTGGCTCCCACTCCAGTAACCGAAGTGAGGCTGTAACAAAGGCTTTCGGCCCTCCAAGTGTTTTAAAAACAGAACAAAGTAAGTTTCCAACTTGGCAAGTGGCCAAAGTAAGCATCTCCCATCTTACATGAAATTACTAAGTTTGACTAAATTGCTGAAGCTCAAACAACCCCGGCAATGCAGTGAGTGCTCATCTCCCCTTGTTTGCATAATCAGCACCACAGCTATGTACATATATATATATTTATATATATATATATATATACATGTAAGGAAGAGGCAGGATCTTCAGCACACGTGTTGTATAAACAAGAAATTCCAACTGGAGTTCCTTCCTTCCCAAGTTGAAGTGAGCTGCTTGCCCGGCCAAAACACCACATCAGCCAGTTATTTCATCAAAAACAAACAAACACAGAGCACCCCCACATTGCCAGGTTTTGTACCAAAAACCCCACAGCCCAAGATTTCCGAGATCCAAGTGCAGTTTATGGCAATGCTTTGTGAATGTTGTGTTCTTCTCCCATCGTTTGTTCCTCTCCTCTGCTCTGCAGCGGGAAAGGCTCAGAACAGCCCATTCCTCACTGCTCCCATGGACCACAGAGTTCCTGGGAGAAATCCCTGTCCCCATTCCTGTTCCCAAACATTTCTGGACACCCCTGCACCCTGATTGCAGAGCTGCAGAACAGGGTGCTCAGAGCACCCTGAGAGTCACAGACTGCTCAGAGCCAGCCCGGGGGAGAGGCTGAATGCCGGCACCCAGGGATGACAGGGATGCTGGCAAATAACCCTGCTTCTCTGAGGTTATAATTGCAGAGGGATTCCCTGGGAAACCAGGGGCTCTCCCTCTCCACACAGGCTCAGCTCCCCTCAGCACAGACAGCCAGGTTTTCCAGGCACACAAATCCACCCACGCGAGTGTAAACACAGAGCAGGGCAGCTCTGGCTGCTGCCTCAAACACCCAGCCCCGACAAAACACCATTTCCAGGAGTGCAGAGTAACCTCCTTTTCATAATTGCTCACTCCATTTTTAAAAGCCTGTTCCTCTCCCTTACAGTTACAGAATGATTTCAAAAGCATGAACCCATTAGACATTTGCCTCAGTCTGCCCTCAACAATAGCCTGGAGAGATAAAACTCTCATTTGTTTCCACAGAGGCCTATTGATTCTGCTGTCACAGAATATGACTGTTCTCTCCTCACGCTGCTTTTCAGAACATTCTGCCGTGGAGCTGCACTTTTATTGCCTTGCCTGTCTCCCACAGCAGCTCTGGAGCAGTGGTTTCTCACACAGCACCACCCCTTCTCCATCCCAGCAGAGCTTTCAGCAGGCAAGGCGCAGATAAATCCACTTCACACACCCCAACACACAGGAGAATTAATGCAAAGAAGCAGCCAGACTGTGGGGAACACCCAAACTCCCTGCACTGCCTGCTTCCCACTATTCCAGCAGGAACATCCACGAGTCTGGGATCCTGGAGAGGAACCACCTGCCCTACAGGAACCACCCACAGCATCACACGGGTGCTTATGGCTCTTGAGAAAAACAAGGTCAGAGGGCTTATTTCTGGCAGCGCTGTAAATGTGAGAGTCTCCAGGCTGATCCTGGGCTGTCACTGCAAAGCTGCCACATTTTATTAGGAGCGGGGAATATCGACTGCCTCCCGTCCCTGGAATGTCAATGATGAGATCCTGCAAGAGGAGTTGGGCACAGTTTCCATTTCCAGGGTAGGAAAAAGGAGGGCAACGCAATGTAAAGAAATTGAAGAAAAGAGTAAGTTTAGCTTGTTGATATTTGGGTCACTATGGACCAGTCCTGCAACATCTGACTTCACTTCCACCACAACAAGGACTAAACAAAGATATAAGAATTTAGCACACCAAATATTTTACAGAGCTTACAGCAGGACCTGGAAACATTTTCGGTGATCCTGATCCAACTCCAGTTATAATGCTGCAGCCACCTTTAGCTCACTAAAATGACTCTATTAACTATGGGGAAATTCCAGCTTCCCTGGCAGCAGGGAAAGATCCCTCAGTGAATCTCTGTCAGAAATACAAGCTGGCTCAGGGATGTTGAGGTGTTTGGGGATGGACTAAGCCACGTCCAAGGGCTACAGGGAGCTGCTCAGCCTCAGAGGCCACCAGTGAGACAGTGAGAACTGTCCCTGACCTGTACCCCTGCCAGGCAGCTCCCTGTCCAGCTGAACTCAGTGTTCCCACTCCTAGCAGAATATTCCAACAGCCTTATAAATCTCCCCTTAACCTCCCCACTTCCCTAATCCTCAGCAGTACAGGAACGTTTCCCCAGCATCCTGAACAGTTTCAGGGGGATATAACTCACACTTGAGTTCAAACAAGCATCAGATTGTTGCATGGTTCTCATACCAGCCCGTGTAATCCCTGGGTTCCTCACATCTGTCTTTCATTTGTGATACAGTCACACACTTCTTTTCCATTTTATAGTTTCATTTCATATACTGTTTACTTGAGCTGGGGTCTGATCTTGCTGCAGCCAAGGGACATCAGGCTCCTCCTTACCCACATGGACGTGGAGCTTTTAACAAAGCCCTGCAGTTCTGCTCACCAACACATCCATGTATTTATAGAAGAGAATTGCTCATACATTCTTCCCCCCTAAACTACAAACATAAACTCTCAATACTTCACAAAAATCTGGTGGGAAAAACTACAGAAACTTGACCAGCTCTTCTATAAACACTTAAAAACAACTGCAAAAGCTTTAAGTGTACTGGGAGGTGAGGGGGCAGAAAGAGGTATCAATATTTAATCCACTGCTAAAAGTGTAGCATCAAAGCTGCATCAGGGTGGCATAACGTTGCAGCTGGTTCCATTTTCGTGTTCTTACATTAAGAAACCAGCTTTTCCTTTTGCATTATGTATTAAATAGTACATATTTTAGAATCTCAGAAAATCATCTCTAAGCCTTGCTAAGCCTTTATAATTGAAAAAATTGCATTTAGCATTTTACCAGCTAGACATGCATGAAATACTAAATTCAAGGACAGAGCTAATGTTAATTTCTCAACAGTCTCCTGTGATCTACAGACCTTTTCAAACTCACCACATCTGCAAAACAGAGCCATCAGAGTAGCTCACATCCTAACTTAAAGCACACTTGCATTCTTCACGTTTGAGCAAGGGAAGTTCAGGCTTTCTATCCACACAGATTCCTTTCCTGAGAAAATTGCCACCATGTGGTGGCTGGCCTGTATACTGGATACCCTGAACACACTGCCTGGCTGCAGGAGCACTAAGAAACCAAGGAGTTATGTTTCAAAACACTGGGATGCACTTCTCACACGCCTGGCCGTGAAGAACCTGGGTTTGCAGGTTGCTCCAGACAGGAGCTGTGTTTTCCCAGTTCCAAGGAGCAGCCTGGCAATGATCAGTGCTGTGTGAGCTTCCCAGGCAGTCCCACACCCTGGCCAGCCCCTGAGCAGCCCCCAACACCAGGCAGGCACATGCTGGCAGTGCCAGCACAGAGCAGCAGGAACAGCAATTGCACATATTGTTCACAGAATACATCTTTGGCAACCGAAGAGCAATTAACATCAGAATCCTTAATCATCTCGAGCATCCCTCACTGGAGGGTTGGGTACCAACCAGGGCTGATGTGGAGCTGGGATTGCAGCTCTGGCACAGCCCTGCCCTGCCTGAGGCACCAGCCCAGCCAGCTCCTGTCCCCAGCCACACACACCCAAACAGCTCCAGGACAACTTCTCGGTAAAAAGGAGAGGGAAAAAAGATTTCTTTTACACCACATCCAGAGCAGGGCAGTGCAACACGTTCCTGCAGCACCACTGAAGGCACTGGAAAAGGAGTTTACTCCACCCATTAACGCATTGCACACCAAAAAAAAATCACCTTTCAAAGTAATAACTCGCTTTCCCACAGCGTATCTGTGCAGAATCACACAAGGCGAGTTTGCCCTTGTTTGTTTTAACTTGCTGGGTGTAAAACCCAGGCCCGGAGCTCCCCAAGCTGCCCGGCCTGCATTATTAAAGGGCAGCAGATGTTTATCCCCACTGTGGCAGCATTGTTGCTGCAGCACACTGGCACCGTTCATCCGGCCCAGAATGAGGCCAGGCACTCCCTGCTCCGGCCTGGACCCGGCACCACAAAGAGAGGCATTCAGGCACGGCACAAACTCGCTAATGGGTTTTGATAACAGCAGAGACACCCACTGTATTCTCCATCGCTGCCCCGACCTATTTCACAGTTCATTCTAAACAGATTTTTGGATGCATAAAATCATCCTAAGCGCTGCATTTAAAGGCATTATCTCCCTAAGCACAGGATCCCTCCCGACACCTCTCCTATATTGATTAAATGACCAACACAGCAAGGATTTACAAGTCCACTATAATAGAAACCATCTCCTCCAGCATCTGCTCATCAGTTCTTTGTGCTCCTTTATCCCCTCCACGCTTTAAGTGGTTTTCTATTTTTTAATAAAACACATTTCTGGTCACACCATTAAGAGTATCACCGGAACGTAAGAGCGCCGAAAACACTGAAAACAATATTCTTCCACTCAATATTTCTAACCAACCAAACAGCACGTTCAAAGAATAATAATAAAAAAGACAATCACTCTGAAATACGGCCTGCTTTTGTCAGCTAGTGTAGATTTTAGAAGTCAGATGCTTGCATTTTACTTGTCTGCCATTACTGGCAAATTAAAGCGATGAACAAATGCTGCGTAGGCAACAAATAATTCTACTAACACGCCAACAATCACTTTAATCTCTTCCACTTAACAACTCATGAACCTTTTATGAACATAATCTTCTAGAAGGTAGCTGGTAATACAAGATAATCCCAGTACAAGTTTAATTAAAAATACAAACTACATATAGCTCCATGCTTACCAACTCTTTCAGGCTGAAGGAGCAGGAGTGGCTATTATCAATAGCTCAGTTAATCTGGCAAACTGAAGTGCACAGGAACATGCTAGAGAAGCATTCAACAGACCATTTCCCACTGAAAAAAAGAGCCCTCACAAATTTTAACTTGCCTTAGCACAGCATTTAAACCCCTCCCCGTTTTAAACAGCTGAACTAAAGCTGGCTTGCAGAGTTATGGATCCTACTTCTACAAAGAAAATCCAGTACAAGATTATTCCTTGTTACAGGCTACAATGGAATTAATCAGAAACTAAAAATAAAAACCCATTTTCCTTTAGGAAACGCAGAATTTGAGTCACTTGGCTGTCAGATAGAAGTCAACATAGATTTCATTTGACTGCCAAGAACCTTATTTGACTGGACATAAAAGACGTTTGCTATTTTTAAACATACCTCATGTAATCATTTAACCAGAGCCCTGTAATTCAGACCGGGGAGCTCTTTCCACATTCAAAAGCTGATCAGAGCACGGGTCTTTACAGTTCTGTTTAAGAGTTGGCTTCTTTCCAATAAATACAGTTTGCACTCCCAAGCTCCCCTAATAATCATCTGCACAGCTCTTTCCCCTTCTCCTAAACCCGGTCAGAAACACTTTCAGCTGCCTGAGAGCCTCCAGAAAGCTTTTCCTGCTTCCTCTGACCACAGGCACTGCCTCGTTCGTGTGGCAAGCAACAACCAGCCCAGGCAGGCCAGCACTGGCCACCGATGGCCACTCAGTGGGCACGGGTGTGTCCAACTCCTCACTGCTCTGGGAATAATGAAACCCAAAAATCTCACTCTGCCCTGTGGTGCTGACAGCCAGACTGTCACAAACACACAAGTGGCACCTACCTGTGTCCCAAACCTGAGTCACTTTCTCACCTCAAGCACCAGCTGAGAAACCCTGAGCTTTACAGCTACCCAGAGCCACAAAAGGAATTCTCTTTAGCACAGATGAGCAAATACATCTCTGATGAACTCTCCTGACACACAGGGAATGAAGTGATGTGTAGGGGAGCTGTCACATCCTTTTTGAGATGCACATTCCCCAAACCCGTAAGTTTTCCACGTTTTTTTTGTTCCATTTTCCCTTTGGATGAGACTGTGCCATGCTGAAAGGCACTGTAAGGGCTCTTTTTCACACCAAGAAAATAGCAAGAAATCCCATGCTGGAGGAAGGAAGTGCACAAGCAAGCAAAATTAAACCTTGTGATCTAACAGAGATTCCTTTAAACGTGTTTCAGCTCTGACACTTCACTCAGAACTACAGGCATAGCAAATATTTTTGCCTCCTACAAGAGAGAATGGAATCTTAGACACAGCTGAATGAGTTACCACTACAGAGAAATGTGGCTTTCCTCAAGCTCGGGATCATCAAAAAAAAAAGCCAGGCTATACAAAGGCTTTGTCCTCTCAGGAGCACACTCCACTAATCGGAGCAGACAAATGCAATTCCCATGGATTTCCAGCTCCTGCAGGGATCTGGGAGGGTGCTGTGGCTCAGAGGAAGGACCTGCACATGTGGAAGGCAAGCCCTTCAGATGCTGCACTGTCACAGCAGCCAGCAGCTCCCTCCTCTTCAATGATTTGATGCATTTCACTACCCAGGGCTACCCCAAATGTCAGACCCCCCCCCCAGTGCACCCTTCATCTCCAAGCAGTTTCTCACTGATGTGAAAGATTCCAATTCAGGCAGTGCTCAGTCCCCAGAGCACTCAAGGTTTGTTTTGATACCAGTGGCTTAAAAAAAAAACAACAACAAAAAAAAAAAAACCAGAAAAACAAAGCCCTAAAAATTGCCCTGTGCTATAGAGACAACACTGGCAGCCCCTCCTGACAGCCAATTTATCTGCAGTCCAAATTCAGAGCTAATCAAGTCACCAGAGCAAGCACACGAGGCACGTGCCACGCTCGGCAGCTCCTCCTGACAAACACTTAACATCTGCAGTCTTCTGAAACACCAGACATTTTTCCACAGCTGCAGAAGTCAAACTGTGCCATGGATGACTGGCCCCTGAAGTCCTATTTCTGCAAGCAGGAACTGATGACCTGAGAACTGTGAACATCAAGGAACTAAGCAGGCAGGAGTCTCCCGGGGATGCTTAAGCGATGCTACCCAAATAGGTTCTGCCCACACAAAAATCCGCTCCTTTCAAAATTTTAAGTGGTTTTTTTTTTTTGAGGCATGAGCACTGAAAAGAAGGGGTTTGCTGCTGCCAAGAGGTACTTCTAAGGTACCTTTTAAGTCTGGTGTCTTTCTGTATCAACATAATGTGGAAAATGAACACAGCAGACCTCAAAAAAAAAAACAAAAAACCAACTAGAGGGGGAAAAATAAGTCACATTCAAGAAATGAGGCAAACTCATGCACATGCCTAAGTACACTCACCACAGAAGGAAACCCTCCTGCCCCAGCCATGCTCCCTGCTAATTGTTTGTTTAAGTTTTATTTTAGAGTTTAAGATTCATATTTTGGTTTTACTTGTGACACCAGCTCACTACAGCCACCACCTCTTCTCTAATCACAGCCCAGACAGAAAGGCCACAGCAGCTCCAAAACACATCCAGGCACACAGAGAATAGACCTGGTGGGACTTCAAACACAAACTTTAGATCACAGAGGGATCAGTGTTTCCTGCACTGCAAGTATTAATCTCTTCTGCCTAATTTTCCTCCCTGGAGCCCGCCCTTCCTCTCCCCAGGGAAGAGAGAACACAGATTTGATTCTTCATACACCCACTGGACCACAGACTGATTTAAAGAACCTTATTTAAATGAGGTGCAAATTATATTCCTACTGAACTGGATTCTACAGAACATATTTTTATTAAAACCAAACATGCACATAGGAAATATCCCCCTGGCTTTGCTCAGCTCCAGTCGGGTGACTCCACCTCCCTCCCTCCTGGAAGGCTCATTCAGAACTTCACCTCTGGGCACCTGAAAGTGAAATCCCGGCTCCAGCAGGTTCAGGAGGCAGAGAGGAGGCTCCTCAGGGAGTATTTGCAGTATTGATGGGAAGTGCTCCCTGCAGGACACCAAGGGCAGGGCTCAGCACCAGGAGTGCTCAGAGCTGTCCTGCCTCATCCTTCTGCTCCACTGAAAGCACAAATGTGAAAACCAAGGGCAGGATTATTCCTACAAAGCTTATTTTAAAGGCAAGCTTGATCCAGGACAAGAATTACAGCATAAAAGAGTTCGGAAATCCACGGAAAGCAGCAAACCAGAAATTTATTCTGAAAGTTTTAAGGAAAAAAAAATTAATATAAGCTCAAATTTGGCATCTAACAGAGGAGGCATTTAAAAAAAACAATAAGAATAATTTCCATTCAACGCCAAGGAATTAGATATTCTCTACAGCTGCTGGTATGGCAAGATCCTGAACTACTTTGCTATGGACAAGTAATACCAAATAGATACATCAGGACACAAAATAACAAATGCAAAGATACACAATACAGTTGCCATCAGAATTAGGCTTTTAAGTAAAAGAAGAGAAAATATCTTAAAGGCACAGTGAGAATGTGGTGTGCTTTAGTGACATGGAACAGAGCTCAGCGAGGCTTTGATGCAAATATACCATTTATATCGATATATTTATATATATTTACATTTTTAACGCATTAACTACCTGTTTCATGATCACTGGGAAAAGGAAACGTCGTGTTTAACTAAGTTAAACACATTTTTAGATTAGCAGAGTAAACAGACACAGCAAATTGGCACCTTCTTATTGCCCAACAGCCATAAAAGTCCCTGATAACAAGGGACCCTCACGCCTCCTTTGTAAGCAGAAGAACACAACTGCCCTGAGTCACTTGGCCCAAGGTCATGCAGTGAGTCTGGCCAGTTTTTTCAGTGTCTGGAGCACAATCCAAATATTGTGATACCAACATCTTAATTCTTGTCAGGAATCAACCACCTGGAACCCTCCCTCTCTTGTCTTGCTTCTACCCTGACCCTTTACCATCTCCAGAAGTTAAACATATTGCCCAACTCTAATATCTGTGGGATCCAACCCAGGACACAGGCTCAGCTTCAGACAGAACCTCAGGAACAGGAGATTCACTCAGGATCCCTCCCAAGACCTCTCTCCAAGAACGTCCCAGATGTTCTCCCAGCAAGGAGAAGCGTGAATGGAACTTCTGGGGACTCTCAAGACTTGACTAAACATACACAAAAGTAATTACATTCCACATCTTGCTGAACTCGTACTTTGGGACAAAAGCTGTGGAAGGAGTTATTTGATGACTAATTAGCGCAGGGAAGAGCGCGTTAATTGAGGCAGGGCTGCAGAGAGCAGTGACGGACCCAGAGAACCGAGCGCAGCGCTTCCACCGCTCGCACTCCAAAGAGAAGCAGTTGCACAATAAAACCCAACAATGAAGGACTGAGGCTATTCAGCATGAAGACAAGCAGGAAATAAGAATCAAATGACTTTGTCCAGCCAGAAGAATGAGCAGATATGCTGTTTACAGGCTGTTTAACAAAGCCAGCCCTGGAAGGTGAGCTGTGACAGGCACTGGGACTCGGGGGAGAAAGAAACATCCTCAAACACTCACATTAATCACCAAAAAGCAGAACAGGGAGAATCTCAAAGTCTACAGTGGGGAAATGGGCAGAATTACGAAAAAAAAAAACCCAGCAGAGGTACAAAATAAACATGTTACACGTCACATGTGACCTGCTAAAGGCCACGTGAGATACAGGAACTGCTAAATCCAGAACATCCCTATGAATTAGTACAATTAAAAACAACCTTCAGATTACCAGACTCTGTGCACCACTGCCTTCTCACCTACTGCCCCCCAATAGCTCAGAACTCTGAGGAAGCATTCAAACAGCAGAGCAGAAGAGAACCTGGATTCTGCCTCAGTTTGCTTCCAAGAGCGAGGCTTCCCTGATCAACCACAGCCAGGAGGGGCAAATCAAGGGGGTGAGCCAGTTATTTCCTGGGGAGTTAACTAGCTGGGCATTTGACTCACAGGAATCTCTAAGTGTACAGGTAAATAGGTTTGTTGAATCATTGAGTAAAGGTTCTCATCTGAAGGGTTCATGTTGGAAGGCAAGTAACATAATTCAGTGGTTTAAGGAGCAGTCAGAGCCAGGTCTATTAAGTTTCATGAAAATGAATGACCTTAGAGACATAAATTAGATTTCCTGCATCTCACTCCCAGTTTGTAGAAATGAGGATTAAGTGTTTAAATCTCCTGCACCGACCTCATTAGAAGATCTTTAAGGGAGACACTGCACTCCTTCTTACCCAGGCTGTACCCCCTGGCACGGCAGGACACACAACCACTGGGAAATGGTGCTTCATTCACCCAAAGCAGGAAGCCAGTGCTCTGGTCAACCTGTGTTCTTCCTTCATCCAAAGCCCATCTGAAGGTCCCAACTGTCTGACACCACCGTTTTTTACTGGGTATTTCTCGGGGAAATAAAACCAACCCTTAAAGCACTACAGTCCCATGATCTACAGCACTTTCTTCTTTCATATTCATGACACTTCTCATGTGAACGTGTTCCAGTCCCTGGTGGATGCTGGCATCAGCAGACTACTGCCATATATGCACTTGTTTAAGGAGATTCATAATCCTTAAACACATATATTTAATAGATTTGATATTTAGCACAAAGCTGCTGATTCCCTAACACCCTATAATGCATAGTTAATTACTAACTGAATTTGCCATTTTCTTTAAACCAGGGAATAAACTGGTTGCCAAAACAGTAAGCTTTGACAGAAACTATCATATTTTGGTTTAATTCTCGATCTCACCACACCAAAAGACTCAAGTCTAGATCATCCTGTTTTACATAGTGATGCAACCACATAATGACTGCAGGTGCTCAGGTTCAAAACATGGTGCAGCCCTACCAGCCCCCTCCAGACCACTGTGATCTCAGCAGCAGGAGAGAAAAGGCCTCTCTGGCTTAGCTTTTGTCAGAATCTTAAAGATACGAGCTGCAATGAGACCGTGTGTCAGTTTATGCAATACATGGGTGGTTATGGAACAGGCAGTGCTAAAAGTCTGCTGAGCCAAGCTCTGAGCGCAGGGCTGAGACCCCAGGAGTCAGAGCCACCCCGAGTGGAGTGTCCAGAGCCATTTCCTACAGCACCAAGGGGCTGCTGGAAATCACCTGTCCTCCAGGGAAGGAAAACTGGCACTTTGCACGTGCTGCCACGGCAGTGAACACCTGCTGGATGCCTAACACTGACATGTTTGGGGGTATAAACACACACAGAGTCACATCAAACCAAAGAAAAGCTGGGTTTCCTCAAAGTTTTAACAGTAACTTCTCACTGGTAAGAAGTTCTGCTCCTTACTGGTTTTTTTTTCATTTTTAGTACAGGACAAGACTGTTTCCCCTATGTATTTTACCAACAGTTGCAGGAGGTGCCTGCTCCCAGACCAGCTGACACTGCCAGTGCCTCCCAAGAGCTCCAAAAAAGAAGGAGAATCTGCAGGAAGATGGGCCCAGTGCCCAAGAACTTGTCTGCTTCCACCCCAAACCAGTTGGCCACATGAAAAGGACCAACATAAAGGAGACACTGCTCATCACCCCGACAGAAATATTTATTAGCACTGGATGACACAATTTCCTTTCTCTTTCTTTATCCTCTTTCCTCAGAGAAAACAAACTTCCCTAATTCACCTCACTTCCCCCTTCCCCCCTCCCCAATTCCCTCCTTCTCTTATTTCATGCCAGTAACTTGGAGTGCATAATGAATTTCCAACCAGCCTGCCACGACAGTCATCTCAGCAATAACCAACATTCCTGAAAGTTTTGTGCAAGCCAGCAGATGGATAGGAAAAAACTCTCTAATTAATTACATCCCCAGTAAGGCATGGCCAGACAGAAAGCAGCATTTGGGGTTTTGCTTGGCAGCCAGGAGCCCGTAGGCACAGCCATGTTATTGCCCACTCAGCTGTTAGGAAGGACACTGGAAAAAAAGAGGATTTCACTGGCAACGGGGATGGAGGCAGCAAACTTCAGGACTTACAAGCTCCTGTCTCCTCAGCAGAAATGCTAAAACAGAACCTGCATTAGTTCTGCTGATCAGGAAAATAAATTTACACTCCAGCCCTCACTGCCTGCACTAGAAAAGATCACGGAACAGCCATCATCATAAAAGAGAAACCCTGTTACACATTTGAAACAGGCCAAAATTGACTCTCAGTACCAGGGATTAATAATACCATGGGAACTTTTTTTTTTTTTTATTACAGACAAGTAGATTAAATACGTAGATTAACTGAGACCTCAAAATTAACGAGCACTCATTTTCTTCCACTTATCCTGAATCTTATCATGTGAACTGGCCTCTCATTTGTGTTCTGTAGGAAGAACAAAAGACAACCTACATAGTCAGAGAATAGCCCATTTCTCAGTAACTCAGTCATCAAAACTTACTTTTTAATCTATCAAATTCATGCGATATCTAAAGTGATCCACATTTGCAGAATTGCACTTCTAACACAATTAAGATGCCAAATGCAAATAGAACCCTTTCTGTCTGGAATCCAGAGAAACACCAGCAGCTCCGACACAGCGCATTCCAAACACACGTTTCTAAGAATCCCACAGAAAAAGAAAACAAAAGAAAGAAAAAAAAAGGTGATCATTCCCCCCGCTGGGCACAGAGGGAAAAGTGATGTTTGTATCCTCGCTAGTTTCACTTCTCTCTAGGTCAGTGTACAATTCTGGGTGCTCAGTGAACTAACAAACATTTGCATTAAAAAACAAACCCCAAGCCGAAGCACACAACACCTATTGAGGCAGGCACAGCCGGGCTGATATTTCGATCTGTTTGTGCTTTTCAGTCCCTTCCAGCCAGCCCTTGCCCCTGTGGGCTGCGAAGGCAGAAGGAGCCAGGGCAGCATTCATATCTTGTTTGCTCCTTTGTTCCCCCATCAGCCTCTCTGAAAGGAGCAGTTGGGCACAGCCACCAACATGAGCAAAGCCTGTGTAAAACGCTGCTGGCAAACCCACAGCCAGAGCACAAAGCTGCCTTGTGGATCCTGCTCCCCAACACCTCTGTCCCTCCAAGGAGGGCACGGATTTTTCTTCCCAGCAGCTTGCTGGAGAAGCCATTCCCAAAGTGCAGCTGATCCCACTCACCTCCCTCTGCCACCTTCCCCAGCGCCCGTGCCAGCCTCTCCCTGCTCCAACAGCCAACTCCACTGCACTGACCTGCAAACTTCATTTCAGGCAGCTTTTTTTAAAAAAAAAAAAGCACATTAAATAAACAGGTCTCCAATCAATAGGGGGTTTGTTCTGTTATGGTTCAAAGAGAGGTTTCACTTAAAAATACACCGTATTTTAAGCCTATTGATTTAAATTTAAGCTTTGAGCTAAAAGCGGAGAGTGTGCATCCTTTTAAATCAAGGAGGACGATTTGTTTAGACTTCATGCAAGTGAGACAACTGCAAAATATAGCAAAACCAGATTGAAAAATAGCTGAACATTAAAAACAGCTAGTCCAGCCAAGACACCACCTAAAAAACCCCAAACACCAGTTCATTAGACACTTGGAGTTGCTTGTTCTGAGTTTGTCTGGGATTTTTAATGGTTAACTCCAACCCCAGCCACCCCTTCTTAATTTATGTCCTTGCTCCCTCATCTCATCTCAGGATCACATAATAACTAATTGTTTTCCAATTGTCATTATTTTCCCAGCTAGAAATGAAGCACAATCCGGGCAGTGTGCTCACACACCAGGAGCAGAGGGTAACCTGGTGCTGAGGCTCACAGGCTCCCAAAGAAGTCAGAGCTGCCCTGGGGCAGTCCCAGGGTGTGAAGAGCCCTGCTGGGAGGACAGGCACCTTCTGCAGGGCCATGACCCCTCCACTAACACACATTTACTAAATCCTCCGTGCTCCCAGCACACCTGTGTCCCCTCCCTCTCCCGAAAGTGAAATAAGTTCTTTATGGGCGAAACAACCATCCGGTGTGGTTTCGACAGAAAAGATGCATTTTGGAGCTGTGAGAATAAATTTACAGATTGAGTGTTATTTTAAAAAGTCAGTTATTAAACCACAAGACCAAAATGCCCTTTTTCTCACCTAAGCTGCAATCAGTTTACAGGATCACAGAATCTCCTGAGCTGGAAGGGACTCACAAGGATCAGAGGCCAGCTCGCAGCCCTGCCCAGACACCCCAAAATCCCATCCTGTGCATCCCTGGGAGCAGCGTCCAAACCCTCCTGGAGCTCTGGCAGCCTCGGAGCCCTGCCCATTCCACCCTCAGGGGGAAGAACCTTCCCCTGATATCCAACCTGACCCTCCTCTGGCACAGCTTCTGAAGTTCACAGCTTCAAAAATCGCACACACCACATCTCTTCAAAGCCATGGATGTTGGCACTTACTGGCCTCTCGCTGTGGCAGCCCAGACTCTGCACCCACAGCTCCACAGGAAGGATTCTGCATGCAAACAACCCCCACCGAGGTAAAACAAATCCCTGCATGCAGAGAAATCGCTGCTTGCTAAGCCACCAGGAGTGACTGCTGAGGGCAGGTCTGTCTCTCCTGGTCCCACTCCCCTTTCCTGCCCAGGAAACGCTCCCTGTTTCACACAGGAATATCAGGAGCTTTGTCCAGGTGCAGAGTTATCAACCCCAGTCTCTGCACAGTACAAATCCACAGGGCACAGGAATCCCAGAGGCACAGAGAGGCAGCACAAGTGTTTCACTGCACCCCTCTGAACTCACACCACGGCGTTCACGCAGACAATAGCCACAGTCTCTGGCCACACCAAAGCTGGGAGTGGGAGAAAAACACCTAAAAAGTGTCCTCAACCCAGAGGCAACCACCCCATTTTATGTAGGTAAGGAAAATGAAGTCATTTACCTCAATTACACACTGAAGTCAGCTAAAGAGTCAAAACCAAAACTCAGAGACCTCATGATTAAACTATGACAGCCACTGTTTCCTGTTTTCCAAGGGATCCAGCACACTGGCAACTTTTGCTCAACAACCACGTTCTTTTTCACTCCCTTCTGCACACCTCAGCACCACCAGCTAGCTGATGTCACCAGTGAGCCAGCTGAGATTTTGCCATACCTCACCAGCCTGGCAACCCCCAAACCTCGACCCCTTGTGCTCTTTTCCATCCTCAGCCCCACCAGAACCCTGCCAGGAGGAAGGGGCTGCACTCAGTGACCCTGAGGGTCCACTCCAGCTCCAGCCATCCTACGATTCTACAGCTGCTCTGGGCCTTTTTACAGATGCTGCTGGAAAAACAAAAGCCTGAAACAATCACCAGGAAGGGACAGCGTGTAGACAACTGAAGTCAACCTCTGCACTTCCTCTGGCTTTTGTGTCATCCCCAGGCTTTTATGTGACGTGTCCTCCCCTGGCAGCAGCTTCCCCGGCACACACACACCTGCAGGGCCAAGGCAGAGACAGCAGGGCTGATCCCCAGGCAGGTGGGGTGTCCGTGCAGGAGGGGAAAGGGAAGGGAAAGGGAAGGGAAAGGGAAGGGAAGGGAAAGGAAAGGAAAGGAAAGGAAAGGAAAGGAAAGGAAAGGAAAGGAAAGGAAAGGAAAGGAAAGGAAAGGAAAGGAAAGGAAAGGAAAGGAAGGAAAGTTGCTCGGGTTCAATGGAGTGCACTTCCCAGCCTCACCTCGCGTGCTCCCGCTCCATTCACCCGGCACAGCGCACACACGCAGCCTCTGCGCGCCCTTCGGCTGCTAATTCCCGTTTTTCCTCCTCCCAGGCACCCACAGGCCGTGCTGGGGAGGCAGGGAAGGGGCAGCAAACGCTGCTGGGGCTCTCTCGCTGGCCCTGCTCCGTGGAAAAAGGCGCCGTGCGAGAGAGAGCGGAGTCCCGGAGGCGGCGAGCGCAGAAGAACAATGAGCTCCCAGCCCGGGCATTGTGTGCAGCCACCTCCTGCTCTTGCCTCCAGAGCCGGCCACAAACACCCAAAATCGCTCCTGGGCCACGCCGGGCACGGAAGGCAACCCCCTCCGTCATCTGTGGGGCAAACTCGAGCAGGAAAACCAGGAGGAGACGTCTTTAGCAGAAGTGCTTTTATTATCATAGAAGCGTTTCCACGCCTCTTAACCACCATGGATTTCTCAATTCTAAGGGAGCTGGGTATTAAAAAAAAAAAAAAAAAAGGCAAAAAGGAAAAAAAAAAAAAAAAAGGAAAACCCCAAAATGTTTGTCTGGCAATAGCAGAACAATAAAAAAAATGTTGTAGGTCGCACATTATTCAAAAATTTGACATGTGCCTTTCACAAGCAAGAACTACTTCTTTTGACACAGCGCTCATTTTCATCTGGTTAAAGCCCACATCTTACAACAGGCACACCACCTGAATTGTCACTTCAGACCTGTTCTGAGGAAGCATTTTTACTGAATTCTAACAGGATGAACCAGTGCATGAGGCTCCTCAATCCTGGTGCACTGGTGCACAAGCAAAATAACACCTTTGATTTCAATAATTGGCCAATGCAAGGCAGGAGTAAACAGCCATCAGACAGCAGCCTGCTGACTGCATAAAAACCTTCTGAGCTCCTCATCTCCAAGAACGCCGCTGCTTCGAGGAAAAACTCAGCATAAGAACTCAGCAAACCAAAATAACTGCAAGCAGCCTGTAAAAATAAATCTAAGGGCAGAGACACCTCAACAATGAATCATATTGTTTTCTCCCCAGCAATTTCTTGAGCAGTCAGCTTCAGCAATGAAGCCTCCAATGTTGTCTACCTCCTACTACTTTCCTGATTCTGGGCAGCTTCTTTTCACGCTTTAGAAAGAGAAATAGGAACAAAACAAAACAAACGAAAGAGCGAAAAAAAAAAAAAAAGAAAGAAAGAAAGAGAAAACCCCACCCCTTTCTATGCTACTGAAAATGTTATGATTAAATCAATTTGCATAAAATCTTCATTTCAGGATTCCATACCTCCACACATGAAAGCAAGCGTGCCTTTTAAACAAGCTAAGTCGTTCTCCCGGGTGCGTGCATTTAAATCACCCGTAAGTCATACACCCCCCTTTTATTTGGGTGGTTAACAAGTTAAGCCTTTTTCCTGAGCACATTATTCCTATGGAGCATCAGGCAGACACGACAGACGAGCAGCAAAAACAACGAAATAAATAAAGAAACGCGGATAAAACAAACAAATAACCACCGAACACAGACACACACACACACCACACACCACACACACACACACACAGAGGCAGAACTCCGCCGAGGCTCCCGGTGCCCCCGCGGGAGCATCCCCGCAGCCCCGGCGGAGCTCGCTCGCTCGCTCCCTCCCTCCCCTCGCTCCCCGGGGGCGGCCGCGGCCTCTCCCCGCCACCGCGGCCCCGCGGCGCGCCCGCCGCCCACCCACCTCGGCGGGCTCTACACCATCCGCGGCGGCTCCGGGGCGCTGCCGGGACAAAGCGGCGGCGGCGGCGGCGGCGGCGGCAGCGGCGGCGGCGGCGCGGGGGGGAGCGAGCGGAGGGGACCCCGCGCGGTGCCTCAGCAGCGGCAGCCCAGGGGCATCTTCCCGGGGAACAAGGAGGGGACGGAGACGGAGGAGGAGGAGGAGGAGGAGGAGGAGGAGGAGGAGGAGGAGGAGGAGGAGGAGGAGGAGCGGCCGGTCCCGCGCTGCCCCCGCCCGCCCCTGCCCTCGCGCACGCACGCACCGCGGGCGCCCAGCAACGCCGCCGGCCGCGCGCCCCGCCAGTATCGCCGCGCGCCATTGGCCGTCGCGCCGCGCCGCGTGACTCGGTGGCCAATGGCAGCGAGGGATGGAGGGGATTTAAACGCGAGGGGAGGCGGGGGGCGGCGTCGGGCACAAAGGCGGCCGTGAGGGAGGGGCGCGTCGGGATCGGCCCCGGCAGCGCTTCCCTCTGCCCCCAGCCCTTTCTTCCCTTCCTTCCTCCATTGCTTCCCCTGGTTGTGAGGGTCGGGATCGGCCCCGGCAGCGCTTCCCTTTGCCCCCATGCCTTTCTTCCCTTTTCCTCTCCTTCCCCCATTTCTTCCCCTGGTTCTGCGGGCCGGGTTCGTGACCGCTGTCCCAAGCGCCTCTGGGGGTTGTTTTGAGGTGTCTTTGTCCCCCGCTGCTCCCAGCCCAGCCCGTGCCCGCCCCGGCGTCGGCCGTGGAATCACAGCATCGGTGCGGTTAGAAAAGACCTCTGGGATTATCGAGATTCCCAGCCATGCCTGCCTTGTCCCCAGCCCGGAGCACTGAGTGCCACGTCCGGGGGACGGGGACTCCAAACCTCCCTGGTTTGTGTCCTCACTGCTCCCTGCCAGTGTCTGAGCACCCTTCATGTGAGGAAATTCTCAATTTCCGAAAGTCCTACCTGACCACAAAGACCTTCCAGACGTCCGGCCTGAGCCTTCCCTGGTGCAGCTCCAGGCGGAAATTGATGGAGTCGCTGAATGGTTTGGCTTGGAGAGCCCTTGAAGCCCATCCTGCCCCACAGCTGCCACTGCCCCGGGCTGCTCGGGGATGGGGCAGCCCCGCTGAGGGCGATCGCGGTGCCTGAGGCCGGTGCCCAGGGCACAGCAGCCCCGCTGAGGGCGATCCCGGTGCCAGGGCAGGGCAGCCCCGCTGAGGGCCATCCCGGTGCCAGGGCAGGGCAGCCCCGCTGAGGGCGATCCCGGTGCCTGAGGCCGGTGCCCAGGGCAGAGCAGCCCCACTGAGGGCGATCCCGGTGCCCAGGGCAGAGCAGCCCCGCTGAGGGCGATCCCGGTGCCGAGGCCGGTGCCAGGGCAGGGCAGCCCCGCTGAGGGCGATCCCGGTGCCGAGGCCGGTGCCAGGGCAGGGCAGCCCCGCTGAGGGCGATCCCGGTGCCCAGGGCAGAGCAGCCCCACTGAGGGCAATCCCGGTGCCAGGGCAGGGCAGCCCCGCTGAGGGCGATCCCGGTGCCTGAGGCCGGTGCCAGGGCAGAGCAGCCCTGTTGAGGGCGATCCCGGTGCCCAGGGCATAGCAGCCCCGCTGAGGGCGATCCCGGTGCCCGAGGCCGGTAAAGGGCACAGCAGCCCCGCTGAGGGCAATCCTGGTGCCTGAGGCCGGTGCCAGGGCAGGGCAGCCCCGCTGAGGGCGATCCCGGTGCCAGGGCAGGGCAGCCCCGCTGAGGGCGATCCCGGTGCCCAGGGCACAGCAGCCCCACTGTGGTCCCGTCCCCGTGTCCTGGACGTGTCCAACATGCAGTGTTCGCCCCGAGCTGTCTCGCTCTCAGGGATTAGTGAACAGTTTCAGCCTGAGAGTAAATGTGTTTGAAGGGTCTTCAATAGGAGGCGAGGTGCAGAATTTTATGGCTCTGTCAGAAGCTGCAGTCCATCAGCCCTCTAAGGTTCACACTCTGTATCAGTCACATTAAGCTGCTCTTGCTGGCCCTGGACTGGATGTTCAGATTATGCAGAAGTGCTTTGCTGGATAAACAGCTGATGCTGCTTCTTGCTGCTCTGTGCAGCGAGGAAGTTGACACAACAGCAGAATTCCAAATTACTGAGTAGCAATTAATAAAACACTTGGTCACTTAGGAAATTTTTTAAGCTTCTTCATTTCCAAGCTATCACGTATTTAGGCAAGATGATGTGAAGGTACCAGAGCTGAAAATAGAGCAAACTTGTTATTTAACATTAACCTCACCTCTCCTCCACAGGCCAGCAAAATAAATCACATGGCTGTAAAGAAAGTCACACATTCTTCCCAGGGATCTGAGCATTTTCATGTGGAATTATATCTTCCTTCTGAAAAGGCACTCGGGTATGTCAGGGCAGATTTTGCCCTCAATTACACTCGTGTAACCCCAACTGTTTGCTGTCTCTGTAAACTGTCTCCGTGGTCGATTCCAGTGGTGCTGCAGAGATAAGTTTGAGGCTGTTATTGCCTTCAGCAGGGGGAAGTGGGAACTGTTCTCACTGCAGAGAAGGGAACACACAAGGAGATCTGAGCTCTGCACATCAGAGGAATTCAGTTCCCTGCCCTGAACATACAGGACAAATTTATCCCCAGCATAACTTCGGGGACGTTACCACCAGAGGGTGAGACACAGAGCTGATTGTGTTCTAATAACTAATTTAGATAAGGGTCTGGAAATGCACATCAGTTCAGTGTCTGACACAGCCATCTCGGAGCTACACTTAGGCTGTCCTTGATAGAGCCCGATTCCATCTCTCCTATTTTCTGCACTAATTACAATTTCATGTTCCTTGGCCTCTGGATGTCTGCATTAAAATCTCCGTGAATTGCCACAGTGGCAGGTTTGCCTTCAGCTCTTCCCAGTCACTCTCTTTGTGATGGGGAAATTCTCCACAGCAGCCTCTGTCCCTTTCTCTTCCTCTTTCCTCTTCTCTGCCCTGGTGATGAAGTCACCACACAAGGATTAGAAATGTTTACTCACAACATTTTGATGCCAGATTTGTTAAACAAACTCAAGCACTCCTGGGGGGAAATAGCCTCATAAATTTGTGTATAATGCGTGTATCCTCGTGCAGAGGAGGCCACTGCCTTGATTAGAGGGATGGGCACAAGGAAAGGCTGAGAGCATTGGGGTTGTTCACCCTGGAAAAGAGAAGCTCTGGGGTGACCTCACTGTGGCCTTCCAGGACCTGAAGGAGCTGCAAGAAAGACAGAGAGACAGGATTTGCAAGGGCTGGAGGGACAGGACACAGGGAATGGCTCCCACTGCCAGGGGGCAGGGCTGGATGGGAGATTGGGCAGGAATTGTTCCCTGGGAGGGCGGGCAGGGCTGGCACAGGGTGCCCAGAGCAGCTGTGGCTGCCCCTGGATCCCTGGCAGTGCCCAAGGCCAGGCTGGACACTGGGGACAGCCTGGGACAGTGGGAGGTGTCCCTGCCCTGGCACTGAATGAGCTTTGAGGTCCTTCCAACCCAAGCCAGTCTGGGATTCTGTTTAAAATAAACATCTGTGTACCCCCCCAGAATTATTCCCAGCCAGTCCTAGCAGGCAAAGCCACATCCTCACACCATGAACAAGTGATCCAATTATGAGTTTGGTTCGTAGCCAGGGGATTGCTGCAGGAATAGCACTTGAAGCTGCTGCTTTTTTTGGGTTGCTTTTTTTTTTTTTTTTTTTTTTTTTTTTTTTTTTTTTTGGCAAAGATGCAGCTCTCCCTGTGGACAATAATAAACAAAGCCACAGAGCTTGTCCCATAATCTTCTCCCAGCTAAAGCCACGGGGTTTAGTTAACACAAGGAAGATCAAGGAACACCCAAATGCTGCTGAGAGAGACCTTTGTTCCTCTGTGTGGCCACTGCAGATTTTCTGGTTTGTTCACAACCAAGTGGAGAGAGGTCGCTGGTGGGATGGGTGGGCACCTTCTGTGTTCCAGGTGTGAAGTATTTGATGCTCCTGCAGGTTGTCCCTGCCAGATGCTGGCAGGTCTCTGGCCAGGCAGAGTCTCTGGATGTTCTGTGCCTCTGTGTCCCAGCGCTCCCGGGAGCTGGGAGCTGCTGACACAGGGAAAGCCTCAAAGCCACAGAGACGCCGAAATTCCAGCGTGCCACGGGGGGATCCACACAGAATGTTAATCCCCACATTCCTGCTCCTCACCCCGGGATATTTGTGAAGATCTGAGCAGCAGAGTTTCTGCTGAGTGTTCTGGCTCTGCTGCCAGGGAACGCTCCTGGCTGCCCCTCCTGCTGCTGCCTCCCCACCTCCCACAGCCCCCAGGGGTCTGCCCTGCTTGGTCCTTTTAGGGCTCTCAGTCACAGAGCTCAGCCTTCCTGGATCCACTGAGCCAAGGAAACACCAGGAACTTCAAATTATTACTATTATTGTGGTGTTGTCACAGAAAAATCACACCATGGTTCACCTGTTCCCATTCCATCCCCTTCATTCAGGGGAGCAAAACCAAACAGTGGCAAAATTCCACCGGGTGGTTCTTTCTCCCTTGGCCAGCCCCTGCACCTATTTAATCTGTCATCCATATGGCAGTGTATGTGGTGTATTTACCTTTTTAAAATTATCTCTTTACCAATCTGTTTTAACCTGGCTCTTTTTTTTTAATAACTGACATTTTGCCAACTGATTGAAACAAAAATCTGCAAGAAAAAACTCTAACTAGGAACTCTGAAGTCAAAACACACCAATACTGAGAATTTTGTGGACACCATTTCAGCCCAACTAGTTAAAATAATGCAGAGGGGTTTTTTTTGTTGGCTTTTTTTTTTTTTTTTTTAATTCTCCAGTCATGAAATTACAAACCAGTCCTTGACCATGACAGATGAGTCAGGTTGTAACCTCAGCAATGCAGTAAAAACTGAGCTCTAATGAAACAGGCAAATGTCAATACAGCGATTAGCTGGGGAGATAATATTCTGAGAGGCTTTTACAGATGACCTAACTCCACTCACAAAAAAGGATTATATTCTTTCTTTGCCTTTGTCATATCTGAATACCAGCCCTTTAGCTGAAAACTGTTTGCTTTGGGGGGTTTTCTGCTTTGTTTTGTTTACTGTAGAAATCTCAGGAATTTAGCATCTCATTTCCACAGATATTACCAGAGAATTTTTTGGAAGGCTTATCCCACTTAGAGGCCAATGCCCTGGATATGTGTGAACTCCTCCTGGACACAGAGATCTCTGTCTAGGAGTGGCTGTGTGGGTTGCAATGAAAGCAGAAGTGATGGAAATGAGATTTAAATCAGCCAGGGCATATTCACACACACTGGAGGGAGCAGCAAGTGCCAGGGGCTCAGCAGAGCCCAGGAAAAAGCCCTGTGCTATTCCCTGATCTGATGCAACTTCTCCCAGGCTGGAGGAACGAGTTCCCAGCAGGACAGGCTGAGCTGGCAGGCGACCATGGCACAGCCACTCCTGGGGTCTCCTCTGGGACAGGGAGAAGGCCCTGGGGATGGAGCAGGGACTCCCTGGGACTCCTTCACACCCAGCCCCACCTCGGGGGCTCCCTGCAGATCCTCAGTCACCTTCAAGCCCATTTCCTGCCATCTAAAAGTGTCTTGTCTGTGTATGGGCTCAGTCCTTGCATTGCTAAGGAGCTCTGAACACAGAATTGTTAAGGTGGGAAAGCCCTGTGGCATCACCCAGTCCAACCATTAACCCTGCCCAGGGCACCACCAAACCATGTCCCCACACAGCTCCCAAACTCCCCAGGAATTTGGGGGGGGAAGCTCTACTTCCTGTGTCACCATTCTCAGCTTCCTAGCACACAGCACATACAACCACAAAATTTCTGGGTTTAATATTCTGAATATTTTAAAACATCCCAGAAACGTAAAATGTTATAAATTAGTTTCCTCATTAAATTAAAAAAAAAAAAAATTTAAAACCTTTTTATCTTTTAAAGGTTTTTCAATTTCCCTGACTCAGACCATTTCCTAGTGGGTTCTGCATAATGAATATTAGCAGAGGTTGGCTTACCACAGTGTCTGGTGAGACTCATTTATCAAAGCCCAGGATGTGCGCCGTGCAAAGGGGAAAAAAAATCCCATTGAAAGGGAACAAAAAAATTTCAGCCCTAACAATCGCTCCTCTCATTTTTGTAAACTTGGGCATGTTCCAGAGCATGTGGAGAGGGGACAAAATGGCATCTGCAGAACATGAAACGTGTCTAACGAGAGATTTGTGCACCTTGAAAGGCACCAGTGCTGAAGCTGCAAATGACTAATGAGTCTTTCCTCATGAGTGGGATTAATTGCATCACCCCTTGATGCTCAGCTCTGCATCCTGCTTACACCTAGGGACAGGCACAGGAACCCATTCTGGGATTTACATACCAGATAAAACCTGCTAAACAAATTAAACAGAACTCACTTGCTTTCAACCCCAAGCAGCTGCTGGATTGTACCAACATCACAAACTGACAGCAGCCCTTTGAAGCAGGGAGAGGGGAAAGGGATCCAAGCACCGGAGGATTTGGGGAGATTTTTTGTTGTGGTTTTTGGTACCTGTTCACTTTTAAGCCTCCCAGCCTCGTGTCTGAGCAGCCACTGGCAGCTGAGTCCATGCACACTCGCTCACACAAACACAGGGGCACGTTCACACCCAGCTCGGAGGCCACACTCACAAAACCTCGAGGCTTTTCCATCTCCTGGCCAGCAGCAAAGCCCTTTCCACCAGGCCGGGCCCTGCAGGTGCACATGGACCTCGTGCAGCTCCACTGGGGGTCTCACACAGCCCACAGGGGGATTTTCAATGGCTTCTAAACTGCTGGGCTTTGCTGAAGGAGCTTCTCTGTCAGCCTCAAGCACAGGCACAGAGCTGCCTCACTCCTACATCCCTTACAGTTAATGTCAATTGATTGCTCATAACCAATTATCGACTGAGGGCTCACAACAGGAGCAGATGCCAAACCAGTTGAATCTGCCCTCCAGGGGAAGGGGAGAGGAACCCCAAAGAGGGGCTTTGCCAGCTCTGCCTGGAGCTTTCTGCTCTTGCAGGGTTTGCTCTGCTGCTGCTGCTGAGCCGCCCTCTCCTGCTCCCGTGGGACACCTCAGCCGGGCACTTGCTGCATCCCCACTGTAAATCCACCTCTCCTGCCCCAGTGCAGGGAGCAGGGAATGGATTTATGAGCTCCCCTTCTTGTCCTAAGTGACCGACTTTGCTTTGAGCTGGTGTAAACGACCAAAGCATTCAAGGCAGAGATGGATTGATTTCAGATTTGCGCTCTTGTCCTTCCCACTGCAAATTGCTCCTCCAGGAGGAGGTGCCTGGCTCCCACCTCTCCCTTGTAGCTGCTCTTTCTCTGCTGTTGCAACACTGCTGCCTTTGATGGCACCTCTGAATGGACTTTTTCTGGAGGGAGAGAGAACAGAGCCACGGCAATGGCAACATTTCCATTTCAAGCACCATCTCCTTTTCCCTCTCAGCACTTGTTATCTTCAAAGCACCGTACAAAAGCGACAGAGGGATCCTCCCTGCCGCCCTGGAAAGTGTCACCCATCCCTGGGGACAGGAGAGACGAGTGAGCAGCAGGGAAATGGCACAACAGAGCCGAGGTCAGGGTTTGTGTCGGGGCTGAGCAGGGCTCAAACCTGCGGCTCCCCCGTGGGGCCTCTGTCCCCTGGAGAGCCTTGTTCTGAGCATCCCTCACCCTGACCAGCTGGGCAAGAGCATTTCAGGGTTTGTTCAGTACCAGAGAAACCTGCCTGCCTTGCTGGAGCCATCCCTTCCCAGGGGACACTGCCCCGGGGCTGGCCCTGCTGCTACAGGCACCACAGCCAGCGAGGTGTCAGCTCTGCTGGCCTTTGGCCAAGGGCTTCCTTTGGCACCACGAGCCCGTGTCCCTCCTTCCTCCTGTAACTGAAGCCTGTCACTGGCACCTGGGTGATCAAACGGGAGTGTTTCCAGACAGAGCTGCACCTGTGCCTCACGCTGCAGGCCTGAGATTTCACCACACACTCACTTCAAGTGTGGCACAAGGAAGCCATCTGGGCCTTGTGATTATTTTCTTCCTCATAGTTTCTTTTCTATCTGTCATTTTTATCATCTGAGTTCTTTATTCAACCCCTTTTCTTCCTCCATTCCTCAGTTCTCTTGTTTTCTTGTGGGTTTTTTTTTCCTTCTTTGTTTTTTTTTACCTCCAGGTTTTCCTAGCAGAACTGAGGTCTGCAGCTGCTTTGGCTTTATTTCTTCTCCTTGTTTCCCTTCTCCACACCCTGCACTTCCAGTCTCAGGGTGTCTATCCATGGACACAAAGGGCATTCAAAGGGCACCTGGTTCCCTCTGGGTCTCTGTGCCTGCAGAAAGGAGCAGACCTGGGCTCCCCAGGATGGGGCAGCCCCAGCCCCAGCCTCGCCCTGCTGACCCAGGAGGCAGCTGCAGGGAGAGGCCACGTTCCCCCGTGCTCAGAGGAGCTGGGTTCCTGCGTTCTCACACCCACCCACAGCTCCTATCTGCAGGGAAATCATTTCACCCTGTAACACAAATGAACAGCAATAAAAGCTTTCCAAGGGAGTGCTGGGCCTGAGCTGGTGCCTGGCACAGCTCCTTCAGTGCTGCTGTGAAAGGGAGAGGGAGGCCACAGCCCCAGAGCTGCTGGGGGCAGGCAGGGCTGCCTCTGAGCCCTGTCCCAGTGGCACAGCCACCCTCAGTGCCCTGAGAGCTCAGCCCCAGCTCAGCTGCTGAGAGGGAAGGGCAGGAGTGACCAGGGGCTCATGTCTGGCAGGAAAGCCAAACTGTGAATCATCTGCTTTCTCAAGATCACTGAGGGATGGCAACATTCCCTCCTGTCCAGAGCAAACTCCTTGGGACGGGGCCTGTACAAGACCTAGAAACCAACGTGAGGAAATCAGTGCTGGGAGCAGGCAGGGCTACAAGGCAGCAAAGCCACCCCTACACAGCCAGAAACAGAGCCAGGGGTAAGGGGAGAGCTTTCCCCCTGCACTCCTTTGCATGACTCCATTATAAATCCTGTTACCTGAACAGCTCCCAGAAGCACCACCTGCCTCTCCCCTCTGCCCATCCGTCACCACAGCTCTGCTCTTAAGCCTGCCTGCTATTCTCAGAGCAGCCTCCCAGCTCGTGTTTGCTAAGCTGATGCCTCCTCTGCTCCAAGGAGTGCCATCCCTGCAAATTATTGCAGTAATAAAGGCACTGGCTGTGCCACATTTGCTCTCTGTTATAAAGCACAGCCTTTCGAGTCCAACTCCGTGGGGACGGCACAGAAAGGTGAGGAGCTGTGCAGCGGGAGCTGAGCCCTGATTAAGGAGCAGACACAGCTCCCCTCCTCTCCAGCACTGCAGGTTGAGCTCTTGATTTTCAGCAATCAAATCTTGTTCCCTATTCACTTATTCCCCTCACTCCAAACACACACAGCGTTCCCAATCATTCACTTTTCTCTAACACGCTTAAAATTCTTATCTACAAACCCCAGCCCCACGCTCCAGCACTTCCCCACTCGGGGCTCTTTTCTTCCTTTGCAAGTGACTCCTTTCAACGCTGCAGCCTCATTAGGGAGAGCCTGAATCCGCTGCAGCTGGAAGCACCTTGCTGATCTGGCCCAAATACTCCCTGAGATTTAACTTGAAAGCTTTCTGGAAGGGGTTTGATGGGACAGGTGAGCACAGCATCTGACAGGGCGGGATTGAGTCACGGTGCAGGGAGGAACACACGGTTCAATAGCAGCTGACTCCAGCTCTGGGCTGTACAGCCCAAGCAATGTGCCAGCCCTGCCATTGCCCGGTTATTTTAAGGCACGGCACACCTGGTAATTGACCTGTAACTGTTCTCTCCACCTTGCTCTGACAAGGTGTGAACGATAATGAATTCATGCCCGGCTCCATTGGCCGTGTTAAGCAGCACAGTGGAAGGGGCTTTTGTCAGAGCCGGGACTGAGGCACCGCTCTGAAGAGAGCAGGACTGCAGCTGCCTCTCCCCCACGCTGATGTGGCTGCACACAAGCACAGCAGCCCAGGTGCCAGGCCCTGCTCCTGCTCCTTCCATCACAGCCTCACTGCCCTTCAGGGTTTGGTCGATTTATGGCAACCAGTGACCTGATTTTCCAGCTCCTTTTGCTCTCTGATGCTTATTAAAAGGAAATCACCAGGTGGAAATAGAGGCTCAGGTAAGGGGGGTTGAGCATTTGGACTTCACTCACTGAAGTGGCAGGTGAGGAACAGCCCTACTCGTGCTGCTGAACACAGCTCTGCTAAAAAAGCTTCCTAAACCATTCTGCAGATATTAGAGGCTGCTACTTTGAGAGAGAAAAAAAAAAATCCCTTGATAGGATTTGTGTGTAATTAGCTGGTTTATTCATTTAACAGGTCTAATTCAGAGATCAGCTAAGTGTGAAAAGTGCAGTGGGCTTCAAATCTGCCACGGAGTGCAACCAGCTCAGAGCAAGGCCTGGGGAAAGGACAAATGTGGGAGAGGGGGCCCTGGCCCAGTGCTGAGCTGGGGCTGCTAAATTTGGTATTTATAGCAAAGCTCTTCTTAAGAGCAGCCTGACAAAGGAGATAAATCTCCTAAGGAGAAACCATTGCCAGGTGCCCAGGGCAGGTTGTTTCCTTGTTATTCCCGCACTGGAACTGAGAATATCCTTTAAGGGCAGCTGCTGGCAGGTGCCCTGCAGCACGGCTGGGCTCCCCCAGCTCCACGGCGGGGATGGGAAATGTTAAAAAAAAAAAACAACAAACACAAAATGGATCGGAGCCAGCGCGGTGCAAGGCCCGGCGCGGCCACCGGGGGGCAGTGCTGGGCCCGGCCCAGCCCCAGGGCAGCGGGACTCATTAACAGAATGGAAATAAATTAATAAATTAACGCTTCTCTTACAGCTCTGCCACTGCGGGGAGAAACAGGCAGGAGCAGCAAGGATGACCTTAGACGGCCTCTCACGCACTTGTGGAATAATTTGTTTTTTCCTGTCTGGGAATGGAGTGAGATCACATCTCTGCTCCCTGTGACACTGCCCACACAGTAACAGAAGCACCCTGGGGACAGACCCACCCCAAGAACTGCTGCCAAACCCCAGGAGAAGGGCAAGATGAGCCTTAAGGTTCATCCAACCCAAACCATTTCATGACTCCATGGTGCAAAGGTGGGAATCCCTGCTCCCCAGACCCCTCCAAATAAACTGCAAGCCAGACATTGTTGAGTTGTTTGATGCTTTTATTTATCACATGTAAAAACACTACTGTCTCTGTCTGCAGGTACCTCTTGCTGCACTGCAAATCACACAGCTCCAAACGTTGAAGATCAGACAGGCAGAGAAGGGAACTAAAGTGTTTATGCCCAGAATCACAATGTCATGACCCCTGAGGGTGTTAAATACACAGAACACCCCCAGGGACTGTTCTACAGAAGCAGCAGAGCAATACAATTAACAGACCAGAGTTGGTGAAAACACTGGGTGAAGGGATCATCTAGGGGGTGGGTAAGAGGACCTGCAGACTGGTCTTTTCCTTCAGCTGCCCTTATCTTTCTAGTACAGGTAATTGTGAACTAATTCAATGACTAGTGCTGAACCAGAACAGGGGGACTCTTCCACACTTAGTTGACACGAGGGTTCCTGAAGTTCCTCCCAGCGAAGCGAGCCTTGCTGCCGAGCTCCTCCTCGATTCTGATGAAGGACAGAGAGCACTGGGTGTCAGCAGCCAGCAGAGAAACCCCTGCACTAGCACAGCCACGGGCCTCACACTGAGCACCTGATCCACGTGGCCCTGGAGGTCCTACAGGGACAAGGCAGCTCCCACCAAGCCCCTGCACAGTGACACAGCTCAAGCCAGATGTTAGAGATGCTTGCCAAGGGGTGCACTGTAGTCACTGTTTGCCATGTTTGAGTTTTTCTTAAGTTCTTTCCCAGAGATTTAAGATAGTAAACAAAGTCACTCTTTGTAAACTCTCTTGTTTTTCACTTTTCCCTCTCCTAAGGAGGGACTTTGCTTGTTGACCCTTGATGTGGCCAATGAGTCCAAAGATCCCACCTCTTAGGTGGGCACATTGTAAAAAGTATAAAAATAAGTTCTGAGAATAAACCAGCCCCCCTTTCAGAGCATCAGCCTTCTGAATCACGAGTCCGTGTCTCATTTATTGTGTCCCACAGCAACAGGGCACAGAGGGCAGTGTCTCAGTCCAGCAGCACAGGATGCTTGGTGTGCATCCTCACCCACCCAGCTCCTCCTCAGCCTACAGCCACCTGCACCCACAAGCACCTCTGCCAGGGCCAGGCCATGTCCTGCAGGTGTTTCTGAGGGGGCAAAGCCCGAGCTGTGTCCCCAAGGCTGCAGCAGAAGCAGTGCCCTTTCCCAGCCCCAGGCTCACCTCAGCAGCTGGTTGTACTTGGCCAGACGCTCGGATCGGCACGGGGCACCAGTTTTGATCTGAGGGGAAATCACAGAGTCAGAGGAGAACTCCAAGTGCCAACACAAAACTTGTTCAGAGTCATAAACATCATCACAAGCTCTGCTTGGGCATCAGGCTCAGTATCTACACATGCAAACACAACAGGTCTTGGCAGCACCAGAGGTGGTTCACTTGCTATCAGCTGCAGGACCAGGAAAGCCCAGGACAGCCACGGAGCTAAGACCTTTGACATTGCTGGTTAAAGGTGAGTTTGCACGAGATAAGGTGTTCCCTTGTCACACTCTGTTAACAAATCAGCTCCCTGTAAACAGACCCAGCAAATCTGCACCCCTGGAGGCAAGTGCAGTGCACCATGGCTTCACCACCAAATCATCCCATCAAGCAAGCAGCCCAAGTGCAGCAGCTGCAGACACCAACCTGGCCAGTGCAGAGACCCACTACCAGGTCAGCAATGAAGGTGTCTTCTGTCTCTCCAGAGCGGTGGCTCACCATCACACCCCAGCCGTTGGACTGGGCCAGCTTGCAGCTGCAAGAGAGCAAGAGAAGCAGCTCACAGCCTGCCCTGGGCCCAGCAGCCTGTGCTCAGTGACTCTGCCAAGGGGCAGCACAGGACAAGGTGACCAGGAGCTGCTGGCACAGATGCTCACGCTCTGGGAAGTTGCTCAGGGCACCTGTGTGACATCAGCACCATGAAGGTACAGGTTTATTTGTCAATGTTCTCTATCAGTTAATAACACATTAATTATAATTAATAATAAATTAATGATTAATAATTGTTCTCCCTTCACAGATACCCCCTCAGATTTCTGTTTCCCGTAGCTCTGCTCTGTATGTTCACCTCCCCCAGTTAACAGCAGCCCCAGCCTGGCCCAGAGGGCAGAACTTACGCCTGCAGGGACTCTGTCACAGAGCCAATCTGGTTGACCTTGAGGAGGAGGCAGTTGCAGGCCTTCTCCTCCACAGCCTTGGCAATTCTCTTGGGGTTGGTCACAGTCAGATCGTCACCAACCACCTGGATGTTGACACTGCCAGTGAACTTCTTCCAGGCACCCCAGTCATCCTGGTCGAAGGGGTCTTCAATGGACACCACTGTGGAGGGACAGCAGCTTTAGGACAAGGTCTTGTTTGGATGAGAGGTCCCAAAGTGCTGCAGACAAGTGCTACCCACTTCCCACAACAGCCCCGAGACCCCAGGTGTTGGAGAAGATGAAGTAGAGTAGTATGGTAATGTTGTAGTTCCCATAGGCTGTATGTAGATTCTGTAGGTTTTGTATCCTGAGGTGATTGGTTGATGCTCATTAGAATATTCACGATAGAAAGGGTTAAAATGGAATGTAACAGGTAAAGCTCTCACTTGCTTGCTCCTGGATCCCTGTCCCTTTAGACCTATAGACTCTTCCCCAGTTAAGCTGCCTTCCCACGACCAATAAACCACTCTGGTGTCCCAATAAAATACACTTTGGTGTCCCCAAGAGTTTCCTGCTCTTCAGATCATCTCTCATCAGAGACACCACCAGCGTGCTCTCCAATACCCAGGGGCTCACTGAGGCAGGAGCTCTCAATCTCTCCTGGCAGAGGGGCTGCACACCCTCCATCAGCAGCCAACCCCCAGTGCCTCACTGCTGAGCAGCTTACCAGGGTAGTTCTTGACAAAGCCCTTGTAGAGGTCAGCCAGCTGGTCAGGAGAGATGTATCTGCTGGGGTCGTCGGGGGATTTGAAGTCCAGGTCGTACTTGCCGTCGCGGTAGAACTCGGAGGCGGCCACGTCCATGCCGATCACCACCTTGTCCGTGTAGCCAGCCTTGGCGATGGCCATCTTCAGCAGCTCCAGGGCTGCAACACACACACACACAGAGCTGCTCCTGAGGGCCTGCCAGCCACCCCAGGCACACACACACACACACACAGAGCTGCTCCTGAGGGCCTGCCAGCCACCCCAGGCACACACACACACACACACACACACACACAGAGCTGCTCCTGAGGGCCTGCCAGCCACCCCAGGCACACACACACACACACACACACACACACACACAGAGCTGCTCCAGGGGGCCTGCCAGCCACCCCAGGCACACACACACACACACACACACAGAGCTGCTCCTGAGGGCCTGCCAGCCACCCCAGGCACACACACACACACACAGAGCTGCTCCAGGGGGCCTGCCAGCCACCCCAGGCACACACACACACACACACACACACACACACACAGAGAGCTGCTCCTGAGGGCCTGCCAGCCACCCCAGGCACACACACACACACACACACACACAGAGCTGCTCCAGGGGGCCTGCCAGCCACCCCAGGCACACACACACACACACACACACACAGAGAGCTGCTCCTGAGGGCCTGCCAGCCACCCCAGGCACACACACACACACAGAGCTGCTCCAGGGGGCCTGCCAGCCACCCCAGGCGCACACACACACACACACACACACAGAGCTGCTCCAGGGGGCCTGCCAGCCACCCCAGGCACACACACACACACACACACACACAGAGCTGCTCCTGGGGGCCTGCCAGCCACCCCAGGCACACACACACACACACACACACACAGAGCTGCTCCTGAGGGCCTGCCAGCCACCCCAGGCACACACACACACACACACACACACAGAGCTGCTCCAGGGGGCCTGCCAGCCACCCCAGGCACACACACACACACACACACACACACACACACACAGCTGCTCCTGAGGGCCTGCCAGCCACCCCAGGCACACACACACACACACACACAGAGCTGCTCCTGAGGGCCTGCCAGCCACCCCAGGCACACACACACACACACACACACACAGAGCTGCTCCTGAGGGCCTGCCAGCCACCCCAGGCACACACACACACACACACACACACAGAGCTGCTCCTGAGGGCCTGCCAGCCACCCCAGGCACACACACACACACACACACACACAGAGCTGCTCCTGAGGGCCTGCCAGCCACCCCAGGCACACACACACACACACACACACACAGAGCTGCTCCTGAGGGCCTGCCAGCCACCCCAGGCACACACACACACACACACACACACACACACACAGAGAGCTGCTCCTGAGGGCCTGCCAGCCACCCCAGGCACACACACACACACACAGAGCTGCTCCTGAGGGCCTGCCAGCCACCCCAGGCACACACACACACACAGAGCTGCTCCAGGGGGCCTGCCAGCCACCCCAGGCACACACACACACACACAGAGCTGCTCCTGAGGGCCTGCCAGCCACCCCAGGCACACACACACACACACACACACAGAGCTGCTCCAGGGGGCCTGCCAGCCACCCCAGGCACGCACACACACACAGAGCTGCTCCTGAGGGCCTGCCAGCCACCCCAGGCACACACACACACACACACACACACAGAGCTGCTCCTGGGGGCCTGCCAGCCACCCCAGGCGCACACACACACACACACACACACACACACACACAGAGCTGCTCCAGGGGGCCTGCCAGCCACCCCAGGCACACAGCTCCTCGTGGCCCAGCTGCACCACACTCACTTGGCAAGCAATCTCCCTTTACCCCTTCAGAAAGCCCAAAGGTTCTTCAGTTCTCCCGTTTCTGAGCTGACTGGAACGAGATATTACTTTAATACTGCTTTTAGCTTGTAATACCCTTGAGGCACCATTATGGGATTTCTAATCTCTTCAGGCAGGACTACATGTCAGCCCAGAAAGCTTAATACCAGATTTCACATCCTCTTTCAACTTTATGCATGTGGGCAGGAAGCAGTGCCTGCACTCTAATCCCATTTAGCTCCAGAGCAGGTGTTGACCATGGAAGTGGTGAGCATCCAAACCCTGACAGCCAGGAGAGAGAGCCTGCCTCTGCACAGGAGGCCCCTCTTGGCATCTACCTGTTCTCCACGTGCATTTACCTGCACTAGAGGGGACAGAACCACTCAGGAGAAGTCTCTGGACACTGCCCATTGTGCTACTGTTTGGCAGAGCCCCAACCACCCCTGAGTTGCAGGGAAGCAGCTGGGATCAGCCAGGCTGTTTGCAGCAGGAAGCTTAGATCAAGTGTTTTCTTTTGTTGTGGGGTTGGTTTTTCGTTTGGGTTATTTCTGTGTGGGTTTGGTTGTGTTTTGTAAGATGCTAATGTAGCACAAGCTGCAGAAGCAGCTGCTGCCAGCAACAAAAACTCCTTGGAATGTAATTGTCATTCAAGGTCATCCTCACTGATGTCTGCAAGGGTACAGACCCAGCAAAGCTGCATGTGACGCTGGGACTCAAATGACACAGTTGCTGGTGCTGTCTCAGTGTCTTCAAAAAAGGCAGTGCAGTTTACCAGTCCCCTCCTCAGTAACAAACCCAACAGCTGGAAAGTAAAAAGCAACCGAGCTGAGCTCGTGTTCTACTGCCTTGTTAGCAGCTCCATTTCTGGACAGAAGAAATGAGGCAGAGAAAGCTCCTCTGGTACAGTTTTTGTAGGAACAGGTATTTTGCTTCCCACAGACAAACTGCCTCTCCCACAGATTCCTGAACAGAACTGTTTGGCCATGGAAGCAGCAACTGCCTCAGCTTCCCAGGCAAGCCTTTGTGCCCTCCCACACATGACCAGGCAGAGCACAAACTGTTTTCCCTCTTTGTCTGCAGAAAAACAACTCCTCTGATCTCTGACTGTTGACTTCTGGAACACCTGCAGTGCACAGCTGTTCCCACATCACTTTTCAACTGGAAGGGCACAAGATTCCCTTAAGCTGCTACAGGAATGAGAGCAATGAGGCACTGAAGTAAGAACCATCCTGTCAAACTGCACAAGCTGATGTCCAATACCTGACCACATCAGCAGAGCATCCTAGGACAGCTGTCAGGGTAAGAAACAGAGCAAAGGCACAGAGGAAGTTCTACACCTTTGATCCTACTGATTCATTGCCATTGGGCAGGCTATCAGTTCATTCTTTACCTTCTTTGTTTTCCAGGATGTTGGGGGCAAAGCCACCCTCATCCCCCACGTTGGTGGCATCCTTGCCATACTTCTCCTTGATGACGTTCTTGAGGTTGTGGTAGACCTCTGCCCCGACACGCATGGCCTCCTTGAAGCTCTCTGCCCCCACGGGCAGGATCATGAACTCCTGCATGGCCAGCTTGTTGCCAGCGTGGGAGCCCCCGTTGATGACGTTGAAAGCCTTGGAGGAACAGCAAAAGCCAGGTTAGAAGGTGCTAACAGCCCTTCCACCCTCACCCTCTAGAGCTTGACCCAAGAGCAGCAGGCCAAAGTCAAAGCAAGGCCTTGGCCTGCCCCACCCAGGCACTTACAGGAACTGGGAGAATGACTTCTGGGTTTCCAGCAAGGTCAGCGATGTGACGGTACAGGGGGACACCCTTCTCAGCAGCACCAGCTTTGCACACAGCCAGAGACACACCCAGGATGGCATTAGCACCAAATTTGGCTGAAACAAGATGAAGTTGTTCAGAGAAGTGTCTTTACAAAAGAGACTCAGCAATACCAGCCCACGGTTTGAATTATGGCAGTGCACAGCACAAGGCCATACACTGGCTGTTGCTTCTGGTAAATAGAATTCTATTGACCCATCTTTAACTTTTCACCCCTCAGCGCAACACAAAGCCCACTCACATTTGTTCTCTGTCCCATCCATTTCCAGCATCAGCTTGTCAATCTTTTCTTGTTCCACAACGTTCACATTCTGCAGAGAAGCAACCAAAACATTGTCTGACACCAAGCACAGGTCCACAAACCCTCACCTGCCCACCACTGCCCTGACACCCCTGGCAGGCACCAACATCTGCTCGAGGACAGCTACCAAGAGCTGCCCAGAGCAATTCCTGTCATTATCACACAGCAGCAGCCCCAGGCTGGCAGCTGAGCTGGTTGTGCCATCACTTCACCCATTATCACTCAGTTCTGCACCAGCCTTTGCAGGCAGGGCTTAGTGCCCACAAAGCACAAAGGAATCTCATTCAAGCAGACTTCTCTAGATCCCCTCAGATTCCCTTCCACATCACCCTGCTTGGATAAAACCCAGCTCCCTCCCTGAAGCAAACACCAGCTTGTATCCCAGCTGCACCCCTGCAGCTCCCAGGGGCTGGAGTGCTCCTGCACACTACAACACCAGGCTGTGGAGAAGGTTTCATTACGTGTTAGATATGCACTCATTAAGTAAATTAAGTAAAACCATTGCTGTAGTCAGTTTGCTGACATGCAGGCTGACACCCCCAGGTCACACACCACCAGAGGATGGTTTGGACACTGCCTGGCTGTAGGAGATGTTAAGAGAAGACAGATTGCTCCTACCTTGCTAATCAGTGCAGGTGCAATCGTTTTATTGACGTGCTCAACAGCTTTTGAGACACCTGGAAGGAACAAGCAAATCAGACACTGGTCAACACACAGGTTATGCAGGGATTAGTAGGGGATCTCAGGGACATCCAGGAAAACCACCTCATGCTCCCCCAGCCCCAGTCCAAGCTGGGTGTGAGCACTGAGAGGCCCCTGGCTGGACTGGGAGGCGCATGAAGGATGCATTGGCAAGGAACTGTCCAGGAATGCCAGGTTAGTCTGCCAGGCCATGCCAGGAGAGACTCATCCGAGTGCCAGGGCTGCACTGGGAGCACATCCTTTACCTGTGTGCACAGTGCTGTGGCCAGGAACTCGTTTACATATTTAACAGCTCTGGAGACACCTGACAGAAGCGAAACCAGAGTCAAGGCACGGGGAAGACTCACAGGCAGCCCCACAGGAATGCAGGAGAGGACACAGACAGCAGCAGCAGCCTGGGACTGAGCAGTGGACTGGAGACAAAAGGCTCAAAGAGCAGAGGAAGCTGTGCAAGGCTCAGTTTGGGCTTCCCACCCAGGTCTCTGTAACTCTGCCACCACCACTGCAGGCCCAAACGACAGCATTCAGAGAAGATTTTAGGATGGGCTCTCCTAAAACCCAGAACCCAGGAGTAAGGGGAGGGAAAAGGTTTCCCCAGAAGTTACACAGGCAGCAGCTCAGGCACTTCACTGCCTGGCATTATTCTCTAACACTGCTATAGCACCACCTTATTTGCTGTGCAGTGTTTAAAGACTTCCAAAAATGAAGCTTCAGAATGATGAATGCTAATTGACTGCATCCTAAACAATATTAATTGCTTTTCCAAATGGTCTAAGTCTGCAGACCTTTATTACAAAAGGCCTACCAGCTATCTGCAACGCATCCCAATTGATGATTATTTTTTCATAACTTGTGTTATTTCCCAGCTGACAAAGCCCTTCAGCTACAGCCTGTTAACTACAGTCTAATTAAATGCCATTAAGAACTGCCCACTGGATCAGATTTAACAGGTCTAAGCACACACATTCAGCACAGTGAGGTAAATACACATTTAATATTTGCAAGAAAAAGTGTCCTGGGTAAACAGCAAAAGAGCCTCAGGTTTTTGGGACATTCAGTCATCCAGACATTTATTCTCTGTTAAGGTATTAACAGCCATGAATCTTCTAAGACAAGGCTCTCCGAGTTCAATTCAGTAGCTCTCCACTTTAATTGCTCTTTCTTAATGGGCAAAAAATATTTCAGCTTCTTTTCACCTGACTGGCAGGAAAGTTTGAAAACAATTCTCTCTTCCAGCCAAAAGTCAAGATGATTGCTTACACTTCAAAGGCATCACCAATGCTTTTAGAGCAGCAAGTTAAGAAGGAACCCTGAGTGTCCAAGCTCCCAGAATAATCACAAGAATTACTACTGGGATGTTTATCAGGTAATGACATCTTGTTTGCAGCTATTCATTCTCTCCCATACTTGTTCCCAAGCCAGCCTGGTGACTGCTGGGTTCAGCTTCTTTTCAGTCCCCAGACAAGTAAAATATTACACCACTGACACAAACTGAAGTATCCTGGCTACCTGTAATGGCAGACAAAAAGCCAGAGTGGCTGCAGCTGTTGTGGGGACTGACATCGAGGCACTTTCCAGGACTACCAGGGCAGAGCTGCACATTCACAGAGGACAGCAGCTGGCATAAAGCCTCAGGTTCAGGATTTAACATCCTGGGATCTAAGCAGTCTGCAGTGTCAGAGCTGACAGATTTAAGGGTTCAGGGAAAACTGGGTTTATGAGAAGACCTTGTGACTAATTGCAGGATGACCAAGGCTCCTGGAGCTGGTAGTTTAAATGCCCTTACAACACTGGGGACACACCAACACAGCGCAAGAGGAGCAGGGTAACAAAGTACACCTGGACACGTTGTACCAGAGACATTGTGACCTGGCTGGGTGTGCACACACCCACCTGTGCAGGTGCCCTGCCCTGCAGCACCAGGCAGCAGCACTGCTGGAGGCAGAGTCACCCTCCAGGCTCTGCCACCTCTGCCCCAGCTCCCAGCCCACGCCTGGCAGGCGCTGCTGTCACCCTCCCCTGTGTGTCCCCTCTGGCTGCTCAGCTGCCAGGCCCTGTGCAGGGCACACAGTGGGACAGGAGGCCAGCAGAGGCAGTGGCAGTCCCAGAGGTCCCCAGGGGCCCAGGCCCAGGTTTACCTTTGCCCATGTAGCGTGTCTTGTCATTGTCACGGAGCTCCAGAGCCTCGTAGATTCCGGTAGAGGCACCGCTGGGAACAGCAGCTCTGAACAGACCTGCTCACAAACAGGAAAAAAAAAAAAAACCACCTTGGCACACTCAGACCATGAGCACAGAGCACCAGCCCAGCCTGCCACGCACTGCCAGCCCTGGAGCTGGGAGAGGGAGCCTCTAAACCACACCTCACACACACAGTGATCCTACAAGGGCTTTCTGCTCATTTACACATCTACCTCACACTGACCAACAGCAAACTGACCCCTGCTCTTCCACTGTGCACTTCAAGAGTTCAGTTAAGGAAGGCATCCATTCCCCTTCCAAAAAGATTCCTTCATTCACTGGATCTGCTTTTGAGCTTTTAAGGCAAGGCAAGCCCTTAAATTCTCCTAGGATATGGCATAAAAGGGACAATTAGGAGGCCTATTTTGTTAACAGGAGTTCTGAGCTCTTCTGACAACAGCAGAGCCACCCAGACAGCCCATTCCTTCAGCCAAGGATGCTGAACTTGGAGCAAATCTGCACTCTGGAGCCTGCTCTGCCTGGGGTTCAAGATGCCAACTTCAGCCTCCAGTCTTTCCCTTATCCCACTAAATCAAAGAGCTTAGTGGGGGCAGCCTCATTAAATGACTGCATTAATCTTTTGAGGCAGAAAGATCAGCTCTTTAGTCAGTGTATTACAGCCATTGTGTTTGCTCATTGCACCAAACCACATTGGTATGAGTTTGCACAATGCCTTTGTCAGATCCCATCAGATGTGGGACAAACAACTAACAAACCAAGGGAAAGTCCTACCATAATTAAAAATATAAGATGTTACATGTGAAAGCCCAATTAGACAAGTTCTTTAGTCATGCCCGAGTACTTAGGCAGAGAAGAAACCATTACCCAAAATTCAACTGTGCAGCAGAAGCCTGTGTCATTACAGAAAGCCAGTGGAGACAAATTAAGAATGAAACTTCAAGTGTACTCATACAGAGTGTGGGGAGCACTGACAACCAGGGCCATTAGCAGCTGCTCGAGGACAGGAACAAAGGCCTTAACTCAAATTCCAGGTGCTATCCCAGTTAATGCTGGGGCAAGGGAAGGAGGGCAGGTTTGGAACAGCTCTCACAGTCTGGGCTGTAAGAAGCAGCAAAAAAACCCTGCACTGCCCAGGCCAGGAACTCAAGCTCAGCAAACTCATCCAACCCAATGAGGCAGAGGCTTTTCCTGCAAGTTTCACAGCAAGTTCCAGCAAGTTTTATGTGTGGAGGAAAAAGTCAGCACAGTTCCACTGCTAGAACAGGACAGGCTGTACACTTCTGACTGCCTGGAGTTCTCTCAGACCTGAGCCAGGGATGAACACCTGCAGCTGAGGACTCACCTTTGTTGGTGTAGAGGTCTACCTCAACAGTGGGATTCCCACGGGAGTCAAAGATTTCACGGGCGTGGATCTTGGTAATAGACATCTTTAGTACCTGGAAAGAGGAGCTTAGAATTACTCACTGAATGATTTGGGTTGGCAGGGACCATAAAGCTCAGCCCATCCCAGAGCCTGCCATCAGACCAGGTTTCTGGAAAAGCCTCATCCAGCCTGGCCTGGAATATTTTCAGGGATGGGGCAGCCACAGCTTCTCTGGGAAAGCTCCTCCAGTCCCATGACTTTTGTTATATAAAAAAAAAGTCACTTCCTTATGTGCAAGGAACAATCTTTGGATGTTTCCAAATGACTTGACTGCAGTATCATCAGACCCTAGACAGAACAGCAGGAGCAGATGACAAATCTAAAGGAATGTCACCTCACCACATCAGAGCAGCCAAGAGATCCCAAAACAGGAACTCTCTGCTATCAGTTAGGAGCTCTCTTTGATAAGAGACCAGAGTGCAGCAGCTCTCAGTGTGCACAGAGAGCTCTTAGTATGCACAGCAGCTGCTCAGAGCCAAACGGAACCAATGACGAAGGAGAAGCAGTCACAGCTCTCATTAAAAGCTTGCATTAATAGTTACACCCTGTTGAGCATTTACAGGAATAGTTTTTCCTCTTAACTTTTCATCTTAAAAGGAATAAAAATCCCCCCCCAATCTCCTGAATACTTCCTTTTTCCCTTCTCACATTTATCCACTTCAGCAAGCTGCAGTAAGGGAATTCTTATGTAAGCCCAGCTACATTTTAAAAACCAAGTCATACACATGCCTGTAAGCCATCGACTGGCACCAAACCCAGCCCATCTGCACTGAAGAAAGCTCAGCCTCAGAAGCAGAACTATCTGGAAGCTGGTTTTTTGGCAAGCCAATGTGGGTGGCAACCCTGTTTACAGAAATGGTCACGAATCCTTCCACAGTTAGTGCAAAGTTAAAAAAACATGACCTTAGAAACGCTGCTGCTGGTTCACAGCCTGTGAAGGGGTAGCTGCACACACTCCCTCCTCCCCCACTGCAAACTCTGCCCTCCCCAGGTCAAAAGCACAGGCAGTTTTACTTTCCCCCCTTGGCTTTCAAGTGTCCCTTCCAGCTGTCCTGCCCCTGCAGGTTGTCTAAGATTTCAGCCAGACCCCCACACTGACACATGATATGACTAAAATATGAAACAAGACAACTTCTTCAAGCTGACCTTCATGCTGCCACTACTTAGCTTCAATCAGTGAACACACGAGCTAGAAATAAATCCCTGCAACTCTCTGCTATCAGTCCCACCCACACTCAGCTCTCTGCAGATGCACTGGGCAATGGCTAATAGGAGGAATGCCCAATCACCTAAAAAAGGCTTTCAGAGTTTATCAGGCTGGCACCTGCTAAACCTTACATTCATTTTAAGAACCTTGGCTTTTGCCACAAAACTTGAGGTGCCTCATTCTTTGAAAGCCCAGGCAGCTCCCAGGAACTCTCAATGCAGTGCTAGAGCTGTTTGCTGACCTTCAGGAAGCAGGCACTTCAGGAATACACACAGTGGAAGCAAGAGCTTCCACTGGGAATGTCTGCCAGGTCAGACATTACTCCAGCATCCTTGACAAAGGACCACAGGTCCCTCCCTTTTCTGCAGGAAGAGGCATTTCACAGCACTGCATCACCCCAGAAATTCTTGATGCTCCTTTTGCAAACTCCCCACTCCTGTGTTCAAGAAGCTCTTTTCCCTTTGAGCTAAAGGGTAAAACTGATGCTGTTTAGCTCACCACGGTGTATTCTGCTTCAGTCAATTCAGCCAACTCATCCAGAACACAAGGGTCAGCCCGTGCCCAGGTTTAACCATGGAAATGCTGACTGAAGGGAGGAGAGGTCACAGCAGCGCTGCCTGCTCAGACCTTTGTCCTCTGCCAAACACGCAAATACCACCGTGGTATTTAACGAGCACACTGCCTTAAACCTTTTTCTGCAGCATAATCTGCTGACAAGGTCACTGTCTCCCTTCAGGGGGACTCCAACTCTCCTGGCCTGCCCAGGAGCACTGAGTACCTACTCCAAGGGTGATTTACAACCCCCTGCCAGCTCTGAGGACCTTCTTCACTAGCAGCTCAAGTCTAAGAAATCACCACTTATTCCTCATCTGACCCCATGTCCTGCACAGGGAATGCAATACTCTCAACTGGAGATTACTCCAACTGAAAATTATTTCCAAAGATATTTTTTTTTATAGCCAACCCTACCACCAAAACCTGTCCTTGTGAGTTATTTTGCAGCCACACTTCTCTAAAATCAATACAGGGTTAAGGCTGAGCACTGCAAGCATCTGAATGGAGATTTAAAAAGCAACGCTAAAGTTTAGCCATAGAAATAACTGCCCTAGTGAGTGTCTTATTACAGGCCTGCCACATTTATCAGTGGAAGCCTCTCTTGACACTTTAAAGGTCCTTATGACCCCAACTCTCATACCACCAGTGCTCCGAAAAAAGATGAGACCTTTGAGTGCACTCTTATCAGATCCCAACGTATTAATTCCCCTGCCAAAGCACTCCTAGAAATTGGACAAAGGTGCACATTCCAACCCGGCTCCTCTGCACTCCACGGGGCATTAATTCACCTCTACAACATGATCCAACGAGTTCTAAAGGATGCCTGGCAGGGAGCAAATCACAGACCCGTTCAGCCACCTTCTCTCCCCCTGTTCAGTAAGATGGAGGCCTGAGACTGCGCTGCCTCAGCCTGTGGGTTTGGATGACAAACTTCCCTGCTTCCTGCCAGCCTCAGAGAGCCGGGGCCCTACCCTGTGACTCAGCAGGCGAGTAACGGAGCAGGGGAGAGCCCGGGAGCCTCTCCCCAGCCCCGCAGGAGGCACGGCGGTGAACAGGCAGCTCTTTATCCACACCTGCGCACCCAGGTGCTTCCCCCCACCTGCCTGGGGATAACCCCTTCATCACCCACTAAGAGACCTCAGGCACAGATGAAGGGCCAGCAAAACGTTAAATATTTGAGATGGGAAGCTGAAGGACATCCACTAAAAGAGGGGAAGGTCCAAATCACCACACGCAATCCGAGAGCGACTGTTAATGATTAAAAGAAAAGAGGTTAAACTCTGCCTTTTGAGGATGCCTTGACCCATCACATTCCCCTGATTCTGCCCCCCGCTCTGACCCACCATATATCCCCTGATTCTGGCCCTGCCGTGACCCACCACATCCTCCCGTTTTTAACTCCCACCACCGCACACTGCCGGGGTTCAGGCCGCCGCAGGCCCTCCCTTCCCCGCCGGTGCCGCGGGAACACACAGCGGCCTGCACCCCCCGGGGACCACCGAGCCTCGGCCCGGCCCTTTGCCACGGGGACGGCTGGGGCTCCGCGGCTGAGACCCGCAGAAAGGAAACCGCGGCCTCTCGGCCCGCGGGGGGCTGAGCGAGAGGCGCTGCGGCCGCCGCACTCACCGCTGTGCCAGCAGCCCCGCTCCGCAGCCGCACCACTGTCGCCGCCCCGGCTCTGACTGAGACCCAACGGCTCGGCACCCGCACGGCTATAGCCGCCCTCGCGCACAGGGCCCACCCCCCGACGGCGCCCATTGGCCCGCGCCGTCCCCCGCCGCGCTCTGATTGGCTGCGGCCTCCTCGCGCCAGCGGCGGGCTCGCGTGCGTGCGCTACGTGCGGCCGGGCCGCGGCCTCGTGGAAAATCCCCGGCGAGGGGGCGGGGCCGGCGCGGCCCAAGAGGGCGGGGGGGAGCGGGCGAGACCATGTGGAGCGGAGCGCGGTGGAGCCGTGAGGGAGCGGCATGGCGTGTGGGAATGCCTTGGGAGGGACATCTCCCACTGTCTCAGTCTGCTACAGTCCCCGTCCGTCCTGGCCTTGGACACTTGCAGAGTTATCCTCCACCCAAAGCTCCCTGGACACCCTTTGCCAGAGCCTCATCACCCTCACAGGGTCGTCAGTCTGAAGCCATTCCCCCTTGTCCTGTCACTACCTGCCCTTGTAAGCGATCTCCCCACATCTCTCCTCTAAATTCCCTTCAGGCACTGGAAGGCCACAGCAAGGCCGCCCCAAAGCTTCTCTCCAGGCAGAACAATCCCCGTTCCCTCAGCCTTTCCTCACAATTGTGTCCAACTGGTCTCCTCAACACAAGACAAGGAGCTACTGGAGAGGGTCCAGAGGAGGCCACAAAGGTGAGGTCTGGAGCATCTCCCTGGTGAGCAGAGACTGCGGGAGCTGGGCCTGGCTGGGCCCAGGGGGACAGAGAGGCTGTGGGAATAACGAGTAAACCTGGAAAGAGGAAGGCTGGAACGGGTGGGTGTGTTTGCAATAGTTCCACAGGGAAAGGTTAATTACAAACGCAATAAATATTCACTCTGATTTTGAGGCGAATAACCACCACGCTTCCTTGCGGGGAGAAGGAGCGCTATGACATGACGCCTCATACCCGTGTGCCAGCAGGAACACAAACTTTCCCAAGTGTGCTCCTGGGACAGTGGAAGGTGGGACGGGTCGAGCTTTAAGGTGCCACCACCCCAAACCTTTCTGTGTTCTGTCCCTGAGGGTGTGGCAGTGCCCCGTTCGCCCTGACTGCACCAACAAAGCCCTTTTATTGCTGACAGATCAGTGAAGTTTGTGCTCCTCCAGCCTTGCCTTGCCCTGCCAGCCTGCCCTGATGTACCTTCTGGGCACATTTTTCTCTCCTTCCTCAGAACATCCCCTCGGGGCAAGCTTAAAGTCTAATAAAGAGCAAAGGAAGTCTGCTGGATGAGCTTCTCAGGCATTCCACAGTGTCCTGGGACAGCAGCCCCCTGTGCCAGGCAGGCTGCTCTGTGACCCTGCTCCGTGTCCCCTGTGCTATGTGTGGGGTTTGTGCTTTCCCTGCACATCAGGTCACAATGCTGCTGGGCTGTACCCAGCTGAGGTAAGGCACCACTGGGCAGGAAAAGCCCTTGGAATTAAACTGTCACAGGTAGATAATTCTTTGAAGTGCCAGCCCTCCCCAAAACCGTGCATTGTACCCCTTATGGCTGCGTCCTTGGCAGCACTGGCTTATCCTGCAGCCTTACCCTTCCTGCTGGGAGGGTAACATTCCCTGTAAAAACACATTCCAGATGCTGGAAATCCTAAAGCTGGATTTTTGTGCTGGTTAACTGCTGGCTTAGAGATGCTTCGCTATCTCTGCACTTCGTAAAAGTGCCTTTATTGCCAGGCAGGAAAATCACACAGAGGTGTCAAGTCTTATAATGAGCTAAAGAAAATGGAGCACAAGAAAGCCTGAGGCTGAGGGAAATTAAACATTGTAGTAGCCGAGCAAAGGCTGATGCTGAAGTACAGCAGGGTGCTCTTTGGGGACAAAACATATTCTGAGAGGTCATAATTAGCCTGGTGGGGGGCAGAAGTGGGGTTTAAAGCAAACCCCCTGCCTGGAGCACTGAGCTTTTGCCCATTCATCCAAACCAAAGCAGTGGGGGAGAACTGGCTGTGGGAGACCAGCCCAAACCCCTCCTTGTGAGAAAGAACTCGGACTTTAGGATTTGTCCCCTGCCTGGCTCTCCCTCCTTTGTGGGCACAGAGGCAGCACAGAGCAGCTTTGCAGCAGTGAGCTGCATTCCCCATCCCAGCAGGACCCCTGGGCAGGGACACCGAGCCAGGAGCCACCTGTGCTGCGCTGGCCCCGTGTCCCCAGGCAGGCACAGCTGGGGACACTGCAGGTCAGGCACCCATGAGCACAAGCCTGGCACCATTCAGGTGTTGGCATCTTTTTTTTTTTTTTTTTTTTTTTTTTTTTTTCTTTTTTTTTTTTTTTTTTTTTTCCCTGGATCAGCAGATTTAAAATTGCACCGTACCATACATGTTAAAATTAAACTCTGGGCTGATATTGGAAGTGCTGCTGCTCAGTCGTGTATCCTGCCTGATTTTCCTTTTTGTCTTCCTTCAAAGAGCATCACCAAGGCTATGAGAGAGCTAGGAAGTGTGAGTTTCTTTGGGAACCCGAGCTTGCTACCAGTTTATCAAATACTCTGTACACTTGAAAAATATTTCACAGTTTGGAAGGGGCCTGCATGGCTAATGGGGTGGACACTGGGGACAGAGTTTGGGGACACATAAAGGCAGTGTTCCCATTCAACAGCCCACGCAGGAACACGAACACAGCAGAGGAACTGCTGATGGAGCAGATGGGGAAAACCACCAGCACAGACCTGGCTCACAGGCATCCAGCAGCCAGAAATGGAGAACGACTCTCAGGAGCAAAATCCCTCCGCTGCAAGGCCTCACACTCCTTGTGCTTTACAGGTAAAATTGGAAGTGTGATAAATACAAAATGCTTGATTGCCTGTGACACGCTGGTGAGCACAGAAGCCAACCGGGCCAGCCTGTCCCTGACCTGTTTGGAGCAGTTGGGCAGGAGCCTTCGGAGCTCTTTCAGAGCCTTTCAGAGTGTGAAATCGCTGGTTCAGGCAGCTGAGGGTGCCAAGGCAGGAGCAGAACCACCTCAGATCGGGACTTGTTTGCGATGCATTCAAGTGCTAATAACCATTCTCAGTGCGGGGCACATTCCGGGGTGTGAGCTTTCCGAGCACCTTGGAAGCTCTTCCTGCATGCTCGGGGACTTCTGTGGGTGCTCTGCATCTCAGGGAGCCAGGCTTTGCACCTGTCCAGGTGGGATCTCCAGAGGGAAGCCGTGGGATGCAGACGTGACTGCTGTCACTCAGATTGCTGCTCTTCACTGACCCTGCAGATCCCGGTGTTTTTAAGGAATGTTCATTGGAAAGGTAATGGCAGAGTCTCACTAATGTTCTCTTTGGGTATCTATTAAATTGTGGGATGACTGCTTGAGATGTTTTCTTCCAGGCATTCAGAACCTCTGACCTTACATCCTCCTCCCTCACTTTTCATCCCATTTTCTGCCATGCCTTTGTCTCACAGCTCCACTCTGCAGTGAGGCACCTTTAGGCAAATGAATAATGAAATGGCTGAGGTGACAGACCTCGTGGCTTTCTTCATGCTCTTAACCTCCAGCACGTCTTCATTGTCCTGTGGTTTGGCAGGGCTTTAGGGAAGGGCTGGCTAGTCCATGCTGGTCAGTGTGGGCACAGGTCTGTGTGCAGCTGTGGGTCCATCACCAGCCTCCCTGAGCACACGAGGGCTGTGGGAGGCACCCGGGTACCAGGCAGGATATTCTTTACTACTCTGAATGCATTTACAACTACCACATCCATTTCCAGGGCACAGGGAATGGTTATTTGGAAGGGAACCAATGCACGAATTGGTTGCTGATACCAGAGTACATTTCCCAGGAGCTGATGATCTGATAGGGGGATTTGTACAGAGACTGAGAGCTTCTGAACCAGCTGGATATTAATTGCCAGGCGTTGTGGATCCAAAGGCCATAGTTGCTTGTTGCACCCGTGCTGAAACCATGAAGTAATCCTCTCTGCAGGGGCCAGAGTGCAAGTCCTGCACTGCCTCTCACAGGCTCCTTGCTGAGCAGGGCCTTCCCCCTCTCTTTGAAATATGTCCCACTGTAAAGGGGAAAGCCAGCTAGGGATTGATTAGCCATTTAGAAATTGTATTTGATGTTTAGGGTTGGGGGTTTTTGGAATGATAACCTGAAAGAAAAAAAAAAAAAAAAAAAAAAAAAAAAAAAGAAAAAAAGTAGTCTCTTAGTTGTCTCAGTAACAACTCATTTGTTTCCTTAAAAAGTGCAAAATGCTTATGTAAAGCACAAGAGTTATCAAGCAGGATTCTCTTGCCACAGAACAGGGTACAGATAGTAGGATTTAAATTTCCTTCATGTTGTCTTCCTGCCTTAAAAATCAACCTCATTCTCATGGGAAACACTTTCAGCTCCCATCATCACTTTCAGCTCCTCCAAGTGCAGTGGTGATGAGGTGCTGGGAGAGGAGGGACTGTGGGCACTTTGCTCCTTCTGAAGGTCCCTGCCATGACCTTGCCTGCAGAAAAAACCACTGCAGAGCTGGGCAAGCAAACACTGGGGCACTGATGACCTCAGGAAAGCAGGGACTGGTTCCTTGGTCACTGAGACTGGGTGCAACCTGTCCCCAGTTTGGATCTCAATGCATCTCACTGAAGTTTGCTTTTATCCACAAAAGGAACAGGCAGGTGGATTGGCACCAGAGACACCCACAGCATCTCTGTCAAGGCTGGTCTGCTGCATGGGCTAGAAAGGAAGTTTAAGGGGGCATCTCCTTGTAGTCACATTTCTTCAATTCCACCACTGCGTTTTTTTAAATCCAAATCCACATCTGTGCTGCCTTCCTACCTTCCACATCTATCAGCAAAGTCGTCTGATGTTTTCAGAAAATCTCTGCAGAAGCTTTTTCCTCAGGCCAAGCCTCTGACAAAGGATCTCTTCCAAAGCAGTTTTGGGATCTCTCAGCCTTCCCCATCTTTCCTCCTCTTTTACCATGGACTTTTTTCCTCTTGGGGAAACAAGCACAACCCATCCCTCGGGTGTGGCCTCTTCATCGGGTGCTGCAGGAGCTGCACCTCTCTGACCCTTTATCACTCAGCTCAGCAGCTGCTCCTTGCCTTGGGGCTGAAGGTCCTGCACTCTGGTGCTGCAGCAGGTTCTCCACGTGCCTGGAGAGCTGATTGCCATGCCTTTGGAGAGTGATGTCCCCTCCTGTGTGTGCTTTTGGGATCGCTGCGTTGGTCTGCCCTGCTGAGCTGTGCAGGGGTTAATCAGTTCCTGCTTATCCAAGCTTTTTTGAAGACGAAAAGTGCCGTGGAAGGGCTCTGTTATTGTTACCACGTATGGAGAGGTCTGTACCAGACCCAACCGTATTGTGTTTGGCCACTGGATGTCACAGCTGCTCAACACACAATGCAGCTGAAAGCAGAAAGGAAAAGTGCTTAGCCAGCAATGGGCAGCGACACTTTCCAGAGCCTTTACTTGTTCTGTGCCCTGTGTTTGTTTGTGTGTTTGTTTGTTGAGGGGCTTGAGGTCTTCTCCTCTGGTTGTGCACTGCTAATGTCGATTTTCAGAGAGCTGTGCTTCCCCTGCCTGCCATAGCACTGGGAGATGAGGAGCAAACTGAGCATTTTTAAGGGGAGCAGGGCAGATATGTATCAAGCACTAATTGCACCGTGAACAGGTATTGGCCCACGCTGCCTTGTCCCTGAGTTATTCCTCCTCTGTCCCATCCAGTGCACAGCACAGAGCCCTGGGATGATGGAAACATTTCTCCAAGGCTCTCTCTGGACACAGCTCCTTCCATCCCCACACTCGGACCACATTCCAGTGCTCCTCACACTCAGTGCAGTGGCAAGTTTGGCCTCTCCCTTCCTAATCCTGCCTCCCTGCTTTGCTCTCTTCCAAAGTCTCAAGCAGAGATCCAGAACATGAAATCCCCTTTCAGCAAAGTCTGTAGAGCAGCCCTAAAGAGACATTACAAGGGCTGTAATGACATTTCCTGGAAATGAAAATGAAGAGGGATTATTTGACCATGTTCTCTCCTTTTTATAGCATCACATTGTCCTTTTCTCCACCTTGGGGAGATGGCAGTGAAAGGCTGCTCCTGCCCGTGGTGCAGCGAGGTGATAACCACCCCAGAAGTGATGTGAACATTAAAAAGGGAAAACTATTTTAAGATAATCCAAGGGTTACAGCTATAACTAAGAGTAATTGGCTGAAACTGAGCAAAAGAAAATTTAGGTTGACAATGAACTGCAGGTAGCTAATGCTGAGATCTGTTAGACCGTGAAATGGAATTCACAGAGGAAACCTCTCTGCTTTCAAATGGGCAAATCCTGCCTTTAGGAGCACTGGTGTAGATCTCTGGTGTCTGTCTCTGACTGCCTCAAAGCCCATTTCTTCCACAAAGCTGCAGCAGAATCATAAAGGTGTCTGAATTTATATCAGAAGAAGGTAAGAAGGTGTCCCTGCCCATGGCAGAGGGTTGGACTAAATATTCTTTAAGGGTCCCTTCCAAACCAAACCATTCTGTGATTCTATGATTAAATTTAGTCAAATACATCAAAATATTGTATAAGATGAAGGAGGTCTAAAGGGATTGTGTGAACTGGAGAAATGAATTCCAGTGCTTTTCTACCTCTGTGATCTCTGTATGTACTTGAAAACCGGGGGCAAAAAGGGAAGAAGAAAAAAAAAAGAGCAAGAGCATGGGCAAAATGTCAAAGAAAAGAGGGCCAGTTTTGGAAATAAGATGTAGAAACATGACAGGAATTGTTGAATAAAAGAATCTCGTGTTTCAGTCCGCACAGCTATTGTCAGCTTTCCTCATGGGTCTGGGCCTGCCAGCACTGGCTGATCTTTGCTTTTCATAAAACTTGTGTAGGCTCTGGATGCCTTCACTCATCCAGCACAACCTCAGCAGAGAGAGCTCTGTTTGAAGAGCTTTTAGACTCAGTCAGAAAAACCTGGATGGCCTGATTGAAGGCACTGTGTGCATCTCACTTCAAACATCCTGTTCCTGGTCAACTGTTTGCTGGGCTGGGGAGTGATGCAGCTGCAAGCCCTGATGGAATTCCTGCTGATTCAGAGGCAGAGGAGTTAACCCTTTCAAGTTCTGGGTCAAAGGAGCACTGAGGTTTGAGCCAGCTACTTCAATGCCACATCAAGGTTTTAACGTGGCCACCAATACTCAGAATGTCAGACTTGAGCTGAGCTTTAGGCCAGCGAGGACAGAGAGAATAGCCTGGGAGAAGCAGGATTTAAAAGATGGCAAAGAGTCAGGGGCAGCAGCAGAGATAAAAGTGAAGTGCATGGAAGCCAACGATGTGGGATAAAAGGCTTATTTCCTACTGCAGGAGGGGGAAGGCTGAGGTCTGTGTGAAAGTTCCCTGCCTCTGGGAAGAAATGATGCCAAGAATATTCATGGCTGACACACACAGCATCAGCTTTTCTCACTGGCTAAATCTCAGTGCAGGGCTGAGTCCTGTTCCAGTCTGCAGCTGGGAACCCCCAGCTTACCTCAGGCACGGTGCTGCTGTGCTCCCTGGAGTTCCCAGGCCCTCTGGCCATTCTTCTCTCCAGCAATTATGTCCAGGTAGCAGAAGAGCTGACCAAGACAAGCCTCAGGCCAGCCAGGCTTAATACCACAAACACTGAAACAGCTCCAAGAACCGGTAAGCAGTGGTTGATGTGGGCAATACTTTATACAGGAAGACTTCCATAACACTCAGCTCGTAGTTAGAAGTTCAATATCCAAATACATTTAAGGAACTTAATTAAAATTATTGTTCTGTCCTAACCCCAAAACAAATTCGTGCTTTGTGCCCTTAGTAAATCCTTTCCACGGATTCTGTGTCTTCGTCGAATCACAGAATGGTTTGGGTTAGGAGGGACCTTAAAGACAATAATTTGAGCTAACAGAGATGTGGGGTTTGGATGTGCTGAGCACCCACAGCTCCTGCTGATGTCAAGTGAAATGTCACAAATGTTGCAAAAGCTCCATTAAAAATTAATTCACTGTCATCTCCAGTTTCCTGGCACTGGTACGTTCCCAAATGGGCTTTATTTCAAGTGCTTTGTGCAGCCTGGGCTGGCTGATCAATAAAGGCAAGGGAAGCAGCTTGTCACTGTGTGACATCCCTTTCCCCTCCTCTGCTGCACTCAGGGGCAGGTGACAGGAGAGGTGACCTGCTGTGCCTGACTCCTCTGCACACCCTCCTGTGCTGCTGTGTGGAATCCTGAAGTGCAAAGAGGTGCAAACCCCCAAAATTTCACCCTCAGCTAATTTGAAAGCCTGTTTACACAACTGGATACACAAGGATTAAGAAGTGCATTGCAAGGCAGGTTTGCTTAGTTTGGTCCTTACACAGCTCAGTGCAACCGTCAGAATAAATGACTTCTTCGGAGGAGAGAGGGAAAAAAAAAAAAACACATTTGGGTAATCAGCTCAGTATTAACCAGCAGATCCCAAAGATTAAGCATGCACTGCACAAACCAGCAACCCAGGAAAGGCCTTTTGATGTTAACAATTCACTTGCAAAGATTAAGATTTTGAGTAAAATACCTGCTTGTGCTCTTCAGCACAGAAACCCACAGCGCCTGTAGCTCACCTGTGCCTCTCACTGTTGAATTGCTGTTATTATTCATAAAATCCCAGAGTGAGCAGAGTGCCTGTGCTGCAGCATCCTGGGGCCTGTCCTGCCCAAACTGCCCCAAACTGCCACCCAAACTGCCACCCAAACTGTCACCCAAACTGCCACCCAAACTGCCACCCAAACTGCCACCCAAACTGCCACAGTGGGTCTCACCTTCTGTGCAGCTCAGCCTGACCCTCACCCCGGACTCACCTCAGTTGCAGCCACCTGGCTGAGTGGCTGAAAATCACCTTGTTCCTGAAAATAATTGCCAGTTTTATCACAAGTGGCAGGGACGCTGGGAGCAGAAGTGCTGAGGTGTCACTGCTCTGAGCTTTCTTGCCTGTGTTTCATATTGCTGCCTGTCACCTAAACCCAACGGCCCAGCTATGCTGCTTCTGTTGGAATCTCTAGTTCTTTTCCATAGAAGGTAAAAATCCCGTTCCTGGGGAGATTTCTGCTCCCCTTTTGTTTTGAAACCACGGCTGTAGGAGCTGGGGGCCACAGCTGGGAAGAAAGGGCTGCCAGCAGTGTGTCATTCCTGAGGGGGGAAGAGGCTTTCCAAAGGGAATGGCATTTGCCTGCTGACAGGATACAAAAAGGCAGGGACAGAACCTGCTCCCTGTTCTGCCAAAGGGCTTTTACTGGGCCATAGTCAAGAATTTGCTTGGGACACATTTTTAAGGAAATCAAGTGTCTGAAGAGATACAGAGGTCCACAAGAGCATTTAGACACCCGTCACCTGGTAATTTTTGTTTGAATTCCTGTATGTTTTTTGAAAAGCCATCAGGGTTTCAGTCTCTTGTATGGTGCCTGTATCTTTCAAGTCTAAATAGTTTTTGAGAGCTCGGGATTTTTCAAAGGTTTCAAATGTCTCCCATTCAAAACTAAATTTTCAGTGATGAGGGAAGGTGTCGAAAGCAAAATGCTTTGAGTGCTAAGGCTCAGGGGTGTGGAGTGCTTTTAAACCCAGTCTCAGGAGTCTGGTTTTCAGAGAAGCTAAGTGCCTACAGTTTTGATTTCTAGTAAGGTTATGAATGCTCTGAAATCCAGTCCTCTAGATGCCTCCTGCCGTGGCTCCTTGCTCTGTGTCAAGGGAAGCAGGGCTGATTTTTGCTTACAAAGCTCCGTTGTACCGATACTTGCAGCCGGCAGCTTTTCAAGCCATTCATCGGGAACGAATGGACGGGAAAAGTGGGCAGAGCTGTGCAGGGCTCAGACAGCGACCCCAGGGTATCAGCTCTGGCCATCGGTGTCCCCTCTGCGGAGACAGCTCAGCCAAAAGGGTCACTGGAGCTGACTGGCCGCCCAGATCATCTGCGCTGCTGTTGCTGCTCGGGCTGTGTGAGGAGGAGGGCAGGAGGAAAGGAAAGAAAGCTGGCTGGAAAGGCCAGAGCTGGAGTAAATCAGCAGTTGGGCTTGCTCCGCTGCTCCCGATGCCCCTCAGCCGCTGCCACCAGGCGCCCTGGACACACCGAGGTACAAACGGGGCTGCCCTGGGGCTCCCTTCCCTCCTGTGCTGCTTCTGCCCCTCAGTGAGAGATCCCTGAGCAGCTCATTTATTCCGCTTTATTGACGCCTCCGTGTCTGGAAAGTGATTCTCCTCAATGTCACCTCTTTTTACTCCTTTGTGCGGTTAGGACACATTGTCAGGGTTGGCAGCACAACGAGGTTCAGACAATGGGGGAAATCTTTTAGAATGTGTTAGAAGAAAAGCTGCCCTTTGGATGATCCTGCAAGGAAAAGCTTTAAATACTGCCTGCTTCTTATTTTATTGTCATATCCCAGGCACTACAAGGCACTAAGAAGTATTTATTTAGGTATTTATAGTTTTTTTGGTTGAAATTTTATCTACATTTCAGTTGTGTCAGGGGGTTGTTTGCAGAGCTCACTGAAGTAAATGTTAATCCTTTTATGCTCTTCAGTGGGCTAATTTAGAACAAAGGATATTGCTGAAGAGTTGCAATATTGCGATTGCTCTCTCCCTAGTTAAAAATAGCTAATTGCTGTCAGTTCCTGATCCCAAGCTGAGCCTTCCTGCCTATTGCCTTGATCCTATTCACTCGCACCGGTTAAGAAGCCAATTCCACACCTCTGGCAGTCGGGACCCATTTAAAATCCCCATTTCCATGTGAACACCGCTCCTCTTTCGGTGGAGGTTCAGCCTCCAGCCATCCCCGAGCCGCTGCTGCAATGCAGCTCTCTTGCTTTGCAGCACAGTTGTCCTGCAGACACAATAATGTGTATTTTCACCCTGGGGAAGGCAAAGCAACCTTTTATAGCCGCAGCTCCTGGCGTTTCAGTAATTAGACTGGCATTTCCTGCCGGCAAACGAGCGTGCTCGGGTCCTGCCCAGCAGAGCATCCCTGTCACCCTTCTCCCGGCGGGAGCTGAGCTGGGTGAGGAGCGATCCCCGGCTGACATCCAGAGCAGGGGAGGGAGGTTCAGCTCCCTGCTGCGGCTGCAGCTCGGTGGGGACCACGGCAGGGCCAGCTCGAGATGATCCGCAAGGGCCGCTCTGGTAAGGTCAGGGCGGTGCAGGAACGCGGCTTTGTTTCAGCTCTGGGAATGCATTCGTAGACAATGCCCTTGTTTCGAACTCAGCTTTGCCACCTCACTTCATTCTGCTCTCTCAGGTTTGCTGTTTTCCTCAATCATCACCCAGGAAAGCTCTCCAGAAATGCAAAAATAAAGCAGGCAGATAGGTTTCCACAAGGTATTGTCTCTGTTGGACATGAAAAGGGGATAAAGTGCAGCTGGAGAATCCCAGACTGACCCTTTCCTTTAATGTGCTGCAAGACAATGGGAGTGCAGCAGTGAGAGGTATTTGGGGCTCACTGACTCCTCTGCATTCAGAAAAATGCATCTTTTGGCCTGTGCATTAGTCAGAGGTGACAGGAATGGAAACCTTTGCATCCCATCTTTGGTTGGATGTAGGTCACCCAGTACAACACTGGAGGATCCCTCCCTCACTGACAGAGCATTGGCATTTTGGGGCTCAGGAAAGGAAACTGAAGCACAGCACATGTTAAAAGCCCAGCCTTTGGCTACACAGTTTTAGGGCAATGCTTATAATTTAGGAGATCCCAGATTCCCCAGCTGCAATCTGTAATTCATTGCCTAAATAATTCATCAGCTGGTACTGTCGGGATAATGCCTTTGGACTGCAGATGAGCAATGAGAGAATTTTCTGATGGCTGCAGGGGAGAGAGGATGAGTGGTTTTGGGAAGGTGTTGGGAACATAAAGCTGTCAGCTCCTGAGTCCTGCTCTTTCTTCCTGCTTGCCACAAAGAGAGAGAAATACGGTGTGAGGGCAGGGCAGTGGAGTGATGAGAGACAAAGTGCCAGCAGAGGAAGATTGTTGTGATTGTGTTCCTGAAAACTGTGACTCCTTTTGTGTGGCCCACACAAACTCAGCGTTCAGCCCGGAGCTCTCTGTCAGCACTACTGCCCTGCCTGCCTAGACATTAATTCTTGCAGGTTTAGCTTTTCTGACTGCATGTGTGTATTTGTCCATTCTTTTGTTAACTTCCCAACAATGATTTTCTGATGTGGGGCAGTTTCCTAAAGCACAAAGACAAGCGGCTGTCCCTATTCACAGCTCCTGTGAGTCAGGCTGGGTTTTTCTACTGGCTTCAGTGAGATGGGACAGGGCAGCAGAATCTCTCCGGGAAAACGCTCAGCAGATCTGAAAGGGGCAGGGCAGAAATTTCTCAGCAGGACTCTTTGCAGGCTTTCAGAGCCAAACCTCGAATGTCTCAGCCAGGAAACCAAGGTTCATTTTTTCTGTAGTGTGTTAGCACCAGGCTAAATCCCACCTGAAGATGCCTGTTTGCTGTGGTTAATAAGAGAGCCTTTTGTATTTGCACCTTTTTGTTCTAAAGAGGTTTGATCCTCTGGCTAGTAGCGAGGACGAGCACAGCTCTGAAAAATTAAAATGTCATCCACGTGTGCATCTCCCTGCAGGAGCAGATTTAGCTGGGACCTCCGGAGTGCCCCTCATTCAGTGATCCCCTCAGGGGCCGGGCTGGGCTGGCTGTGCTGCTGTCCCTGCAGGGCAGGGATGGACAGAGGGATGGACAGAGGGATGGACAGAGGCCAACCTGCAGAGCAGCACTGCTGGGGAAGGCTCAGCTGCACTCGCCCTGCACAGCCCCAGCTGATTTCTCCACGGCCTGGCAGAGCCAGGGCAAACAGGGGCCGGGCACTGCCAGCTCAGAGCAGCCACACTCCCCACGCAGGCTGCACGTGGGTGAAACACAGGAGCAAACCGGGCTGCTCCCTAACTTGGACTTGCAGCAAATATTTGCCTAGGATATCTTGGAGGGGCCTTAGGCTTGTTACAAACTCACAGAACAATTCCCCGACTGTGTTTTGTAGAAAGTAGAAACCTGGTGAGGCACTCGAAGTAAATAACCCTCATTATGGAAGGCAGTCAGCAGGGAACTTATGAAAAAGGTAGATTATTTTATCCCTCCCACTCTAGAGCCTTTGGGATATTAAAAGGAAACATGCTTTCATCTTGTCTGTCTATAAAGAGTTCACAAACAAAAGAAACTTCTCAGAAACCCAAACTATGACTAATTAATAATATGTTGTGCTGCATTTTGCAAGGATAGTTGCTAGTTTTTATAACATGCTGGGGGCTTTCATTTAGATGAGGCAATTCTCCACTTTCACTCCTAGGTTTATTAACATAATCTAGGATTCCTGGCAGCGAATTAGCAGGAAGACAAAGGCTTTGTGACTTCTCCTTGGCAAGGAGAAGAAAAGAGGTTTGTATCCACAAATCCGTCAGCAATGACACAGCCTTTTCAAACCTGCAGGGCGTTCCCAGAATGGCTGGAATTGTGTTGAATCCTATTCCCCTCTTGTGCCCTGGAGAGGGAGAGGTTAACAGACCTCCTGACCTAACAGAGCTGTGCCAGATGTGCTGGGCTGGGTGAGAGCTGAGCATTAAAGCTTTCATCAGTGCCCAGTGCCAAACACAGCTTGTACAGGCTCACTCCTGGTGCTCCAGGGTGTTTTTCCAAGAGACCAAAACCTCCACCAGTGAGATAAAAGCAATGAACTGCAGAACCTGGCACAGTCCAGCAGCCTGGGTTGTTACATCCCTCCCAGGGGTTGATTTAGATCCCCATACACAGACTTTTATTTTTTTTTTCATGCCAAAGAGCTGCTCTCTGGTCAAAGGAGCTGCTTTCTCGAATAAAATTTCTCTCCCATCCCTCACCCAGTCTCAGTTTCTCACCATCTTCCCTGCTTGTCCCTCCTCCTGTCACCACCAGCTCCCCAGTGCTTCCCTGGCAGTTGTATCCCACGGGATGCAGAGCCCTGGCAGGACAGGTCCTGTGCATCCCTGTGCCTTGGCCAGTGGCACAACTTTGCCTTCTTTTCTGTAGTGGGTGTAGAGACAGAGCATGGAAACAGCTCCTTTTCAACACTTACACAGCACAACCTTGAGCACAGGTATATTGTATATATAAACCAACTTTCTAAGGTTAAAGTTAGAAATCATGTGAAGGTTCCTCCATCTACTACACAAACTCCATGCCAAGCTCTTCAGCAATCCTGCTTTTTTCAAAACAGAGGGCAGCACAGCAATATACCAAATTAAGTTTAATTTCCCCTTGCTGGGCCCTCAAACACACAAGTGACAGCTCCTCAGGGGAGCTTCGTGCACTCCTTGCACTCGACTGCCCCAGTCCCAGCCCAAGGGCTGCCTTGTGTCCCCTGGGATGTGTCACCAGGACTCCAGGGACACACATCACCTGGTGCCATCAGCTCCTTGCCACAGAACTGAGCTGGCTGAGGACACTTCCCTTTCCTTGGAACAGCATTAGGTTTGCAGTTGGATTTGATCTTAAATGTCTTTTGCAGCCTTAACAGCTCTGTGATTGTCAGATCAGCATGGAAGGAGCGATCCCTGTATTTGTTTTCCTGCTGAACAGATCCTGTCAGGCCAAACACAGCTGGGTCACAGCGCACTGCTGGAGAGTGCTTTCTTCTCCTCCTGCTTGCCCAGGGGGTAAGAATCTTTAAGCTCTTTGCTTTCCTGAATCTCCACTTTGTTCCTCTTGGCCATGATCCTGTTGATTTCCATGAAGGTTTTATTCTTGGTCTCAGGAACAACAAAGAAGATGTAAAGCATGGTGGTGACGCAGATGGCACAGAAGATGAGGAAGCTGTAGGGCCCCAGCCCAGCCTAGGGCAGTGACAGGAGAGAGCAGGGGTCAGCTTCCAGGTGGGAGTTACCTGCTCTGGATGTGCTGCACCCTGCACTGCCCATGGAAAATGCAGCCACTGTCAGCTGCACAAATTGCACATATTGCAGATATTGCACATATGGCACATATGTCACATATTGCACATATGTCAAGCTGAATGACTCAAAGTTGGGGTGGTTTTGGATTCTGTCTTCTCAAACCATCACCACGGGTTTGTTGGACACTGACTGGGAAAGGAGGGTGAGGTTTGCTCCACAGCTCAAACTGAACTCAGCAGCTGCCTTAGCAGGGGCTAAAGGCAGGGACTGCAGCCGTTTGTGGGTCACTGCTGCTGGGGGCAGTTTGAACTGGGCACCCAGATTTCAGAAGCTAAAGTTGTCCCCCCAAGGCACATCCTGCAGTGGAAGGTGGGGGATTTCCCATCTTTCCCAAGCTCCCGAGCTCAGGGTGAGACCTGGCAATCAAACTGCTTTCTTTTAAAGCCTGTGCCACAGCCAGGTGTGATGAGAAAATGCCGAGGAACATCAGTCCCTTAACACAACCCCACACACAGGTTTTGAGAACCAGCAAGTGCACTTACAGCTCCTCAGAGCCTCTCTGTAAGAGCACAGGGGTGAAAAGGCTGGTTTGCAGCCCAGGCTTTGCCCTGTGGTGGGGTCCTTACCTCCATGTAGAGGAACACCAGCCCCACAGTGAAGTTGCTGAGCCAGTGCACAGAGCCCCCCACCATGAAGGCTGCGGGTCGGGACGACTGCAGGAACATCTCCGTGATCATCACTGCAGGAATGGGGCCTGCAAGGCAGCCACAGCTGAGGAAATCCCAAAGGCAATCCCCTCCTTCTGAATTCCTAATTAGACTGCTCATTTCAGTGGCAGGCAGTGGTTTCTAGCCATCAGCATTTAGAAGCACGCAGGAAATCAAACAAGGGTTAAATTTAAAGGGAAAAACAGGGCAATTAAGTGACTTGCACAGGGCATGGCCACACAGAGATGGAATTCAGCCTCCCTGCATGAGCTCCACAAGGGTTTTGTTGGAAATTGAGCACAGCACCCAGCTTGTGGGGGGACTGGGGGGGGGGGGGCTGTGGGCACTTACTGGGTCCGATGGCGTGTCCAATGATGTAGGCAATGACACAGACTATGCTGAGGTAGGACATCCAGGAGACAGTGGTCTGCAAGGATTGGATCACAGGTTAGATGTGGTTCCTGCCTGAAGATCACCAGCACATTCAAGGCACCGTTGACAGTAAGATGTGGAGGCATTTAAAGGCAGTGTCACCCTGCAGTGCCAGGCATGTCCACAATGAGCCACAGAAACCACACCTGGGTGTGATCCTTGCTGCCAAAGGGATGCAGCAGGAGCTGTGAGCACGGCATCCTGCGAGGAACATGCAGGACCACAGCTTTTCCTGCCTTTCTTTAAGGCAGATGTGCAAGTGCAGAGACCTTTTGTGCTGTCCCCCCCTGCCCAGGGTGTAGAAGCATCCTCAAAATATTCCAATGGCCCTGTAAAGTCCAGAAATCATGGGTGCGACCACCTGAGCCATTGATACACACCTGGAGGTTGAGGGCCAGAGTTAAGATTGCACAGGAGGCAGAGCACAGCAGAAAGCCAACCAGGAGAAGGATCCTCCTCCCCAGGGATTCCACAATGAAAACCTGGAACAGACAGGAGAGGGGCTCAGCAATTGCTGCAGATGTTTTTGCCCAAGGGACACCACAGGGCCCCTGTCATGGAAAGCATCTCCCAGTGTGTGCAAGTAAGGCTCCAGTGGAAGGGTTTTGGGGTGAGATGATCTTTAAGGTCCCCCCCTAACTGAAGCAGGGGGAAGGGAGCATGGTTAGGTCAGAACTCAGAGAGCCCCAGCACAAACTCACAGCAAGCAGGGTCATGACGACGTTGATGGCACCTATGGACACGGTGACGTACTGGATGCTGCTGCTGGCCACTCCTGCTGACTCAAAGATTCTGTCTGCATAGTAGAAAACCTGCAGCAGAACCACAGCTGTGTTAATACCAGGCAGGACATGGGGATCCCCCTTTTGGCTGCTTTAAATCCTGCACTGGTGCACAGAAGCCTGAGGACGGAATTTGTCCATTTCTGGAGACTCTGGTGTTTGGGCACAAGCACTTCACTCTCAGAACGTTCCAGTTATCATTAACAGGGCAGCTGACCCTGTACCTTGCCCATGGATTTGGAACTGGCCAGGCCTGACCCACCCCCCGTGTGACGCTGGCCGTGTCCTGGGTGAAGGGGCACTGCCAGCGTCCCCTCCTGTGCCAGCACTGCCCCCAGCCCCCTCTGAAGTGCCACCCCCCGTTTGTGCCCTTCCCCACTCACAGCATTGACCCCCGAGAGCTGCTGGCCTGCCATCATGACGATGATGGAGATCAGCTGCCACCTCAGGCCCCTGAAGGTGAACAGGCTGAGCACGGAGAACTGCCCCTCCTCCTTCTCTGACTGGTGCTCCTGGTACATCTCCTGGATCTCATCATCCACGTCCTCCCAGCCCCGCAGCCTCTGCAGAGCTGGTGGGGAGAGCAGGGGGAGTGGTGAGCCCCAGGCTCACAGGGAGCTGTCCTCTGAGCAACGTGGGACAGAGCAACGTGGGACAGAGCAATGTGGGACAGAGCAACGTGGGACAGAGCAATGTGTGTGTAACAGAGCAACGTGGGACAGAGCAACGTGTGACAGAGCAACATGGGACAGAGCAATGTATGTGTAACGGAGCAACGTGGGACAGAGAACGTGGGACAGAGCAACATGGGACAGAGCAATGTGGGACAGAGCAATGTGTGTGTAACAGAGCAATGTGGGACAGAGCAACGTGGGACAGAGCAATGTGGGACAGAGCAACATGGGACAGAGCAACGTGGGACAGAGCAATGTGTGTGTAACAGAGCAATGTGTGTGTAACAGAGCAATGTGTGTGTAACAGAGCAACGTGGGACAGAGCAATGTGTGTGTAACAGAGCAATGTGTGTGTAACAGAGCAACGTGGGACAGAGCAATGTGTGTGTAACAGAGCAATGTGTGACAGAGCAACATGGGACAGAGCAATGTGTGTGTAACAGAGCAATGTGGGACAGAGCAATGTGGGACCCCGGGGCTTCCCTGGGGGGCACCTGGGGCTGCACACCTGGGAAAGGAGCAGCAGAGCTCCAGCCAGCAGCAGCACAGCAGGGGAGAGGATCCCAGCCCCGTGCTGCCAGCCTGTCCCACAGCCACCCCAGCCCACCTCCCCTGCCCTGACAGGTGGGACTGTACCTCTCCGTGCCTGCTCCTCGTTGCCCTTTTGGATGAGCAGGTACCTGGGGCTCTCGGGGAAGAAGGGCAAGGTCAGCAGCTGCAGCAGGGAGGGGATCCCTGTCAGCCCCAGCAGCACAGGCCACCCTGCAGCGAGGACACAGGGCATCAGCTGAGAGAAACCCTCCTCCTGGGGAGCCCACTGAGGGGCCCTGAGCCAGAGCTTTACCTTCAGCATTCCCCAGGATGCTGTTGAGACCCAGGATCTGAGCTGAAAGGATGCCAATGGTGATGAAGAGCTGTGGGACCACCCCAATGGCTCCTCTCAGGTTTTTGGGGGACATTTCCCCAAGGAACATGGGAACCACATTGGAAGCCAGACCTAGAAGTTAAGAGAACAGTGTTAGACATGCAGCTCAACCTGGAGCTGCTGATTCCCATGGGGAACAAAAGAGATTCCTGATGAATTACAGGATGCACAGAAACTTCACACTCAAACCCTTCTGCTTTGAATGTCTGGATCATCAGCTGCTGGGCAGCAAAGCATTTTTGGGGTCTGACAGGATTAGCAGGAGCCTGCCTCGCCTACAGAGCCAGGAGATGATTTGGGGTGCCTTGCTCTGAGTGTTCCTAAAAGCAGCTTTCTCCCAGCAGGCTCTGCCAGGAGCAGCACAAGACACAAAGAAAAATTGTGCTGCTTCAGGTTTGGAAACAAACTCCAAATATAAGAGAGGAACTTTTGCTTCCTCTAAAACAAGAAGGGAAATCAGTGCCCAAACACGCTGATGTGAAAGTGGAAGGAAGTGACTTTGTGTTGGCTTTTAAAAGTTCCCTGCTCAGGAATGCTGTGCTGAGAGCTTTGCTGGTCTGAGATGTCTTGCAGGTGGCTCTCTGGAATTGGTATTTATGCTCTAATAAGGACACCAGGGACATGGGTTATTTTTAGGAACAGGGCAGGGCTGCCCACAGTGACCCCAGCGAGCTGCCAGCTCCTGTGCTTACGCTGTAAATCCTGGCAGCTCCCAAACTCCTGGAATCAAATGACCACAGGGACCCTTCTCTGACATTTCTGCAGTCCCTAGGCTTCAGGAGCTGCCTGTTACAAAGGGGATCAGGCTGATACCTGAAAGCTAAAAGGCCTAAAGGCACAGAAACCAGTGCCACCAGTGCCAGAGGGTGACACTGGGATCCTCCCAGAGCCTGCCCAGGCACAACACCCACAGTTCAGGCCACATCAGCCTGAGAAGGACAAGCCAGGGCAGCCAGGCTGGATTTGGAGTTTGGTTATAAATAACTGCCAAGAGGGATCACATTTAACAAGACCCTTAGCATTTGTTCAAGTTCCAGTGCTGGGAGCAGCTGCCAGGTTTAAGGGAGTCAAAAGCCCAAATAAAACCACTGGATTGAAAAAAAAATAGAAAACAAGAAACTGGCTTGGGAAAGCAACTTGATCTGTGCATGCAGCAATTACAATTGGTGATGTAAGGCAGGAAACTTGTCTTTACAAGCGATCCCAACTCATTAACAAACTGTGGAGTGTGCCAGTCTCACCAGCCCAGAGCCAATTAATTGAGTCTAAATGCTCTTAGGACCCTTATGGACCAGGCTGTACTTGGGGTACCCAGCATGGTTCTGATTGTCCCCTGTTCCTGCAGCTCCAATAAAGCCACTTACACCAGGAGCACTCAGACATCCTTGGCTCCCCTGAATCTCTGCAGGAAATCCTGTGGCTCTGAGCCCTTTGCTCTCCCTTTTAACATTTCTTTTCTCCTGCAGGAAGAACAGTCAGTTCCAGGACTGGCTTGTTGGGTCTGGCAATGCTTTTGATGGATTATTCTGGTAATGTTTAAAAGGAAAGAAGTAGACTATCTGCTTGAAGTTGTCTGGGAAAACAGATTATCCTCAGCAGGTCTGCTGGCAGTGGGAGCTGCAGTACCCAGCAGATGTTTATTGCTGGATTTACAGAGACACATCTCCTCCCTGCAGCTTAAACTCCAGTCCCAGGGCCATTATCTCCCAAAGATCTTCAGTACCTCTGCAGCAGGCTGAAGCACAGCCTTGTCATTCAGATTCTAAAGTGTGCTACCTGTGAAAGCATGTGTTGGGAGAAGAAAACCCCTTTACACAGGCAGAGAAATATTTATTGCTCTCCCTTTACCATCCACTTACCAGCAAATATTCCCATGACAACACGGGAAAGGATGATTACTTCAAAGGTTTTTGCCAGCTCAGAGGTTCCCATAAGGATTGCAGCAGCGATGGAAAAGAGGTTATTTATCAGCAAAGTGCCCTTTCTGCAGAGTAACAGGGAAAGAGATGGGTTCAGCTGGGCATTTCTAACTTGCAGACAGATCCCCTCTGTGTCACGCTGTCCAAAACTCAGATGAATCATCCATCGTGCCAAACACTGATCAAGGAGGAAATGGCAATTGCCACCTTTTTCCTGCAGGCAATGGAGGCTTCCAGAAAGAAGTGAAGTGTCTGAGGAAACCTGAGCAGCAGAAGCTGGGCCTGATCTGAGATCCCAGGAGTTTCTTTGCTCACTGCTCTGCCGGGCTCAGTGCCCAGCCCACAGCCCTGGCCACACCAGAACCACAGAAATCCCTCCCTGCTGGGTGACAACACTGGTGGCTGAGCCCAGCAGCTCTCCCTCATCCACCTGCTTTAGCCTCGAGGTGTGGGGGGCAATTTCAGGCTGCTGAAGGGCTGGGCAAGGTGGAGTCACCATGAGATAAACCTTATCTGCTCCCAAAGGGAGGGCAGCACCTCAGGTAGGGCTCTTACTCACCGGCCACATCTGTTGACCATTGGCCACACCATGAGTGACCCAAAGAAGCCACCCAGAGGGAACATGGACACAGTGAGAGACCAGAGCAGTGTCTGGAAGCCTCCATCCATGGGCACTCCAGTCCTGCCCATGTAGGTCCTGTTGTAAAAGTCTTGCATGTACTGGAATGAAGCACAAAGCAGATTCAGCACAGCCAGTGCAATTTTCGTGCTGTAAAGGTCAGATAACAACAAATGCCATAAAGCTCTGCCCTAAAATAACTGTCCTGATAAAAAACCAGAATGGGGGAGCTGGGAAATGCATGCAGGAGAGGGATGGAGAAGCCTGGGGTGGGGAGCTGTTGTCCTGCCCTTTAGGATGTGCCTGGGCCCCAGGGTGGGAGGCACCCAGAGCTCATCTGTCCCGGGCACACAGACAGGACAAGCCTGTGCCCACAAACCCCCACAGAAATTGAATTTACATCGTGTTACATCTGCCTTGCTCTGCTCTAGCCCTGCTCCCAGGCTGGGGCACTCACCGGGGCCGGAGAGTTGATCACAGACACGTTGTAGCCGTACTGGAAGGAAGAGCCAAAGGCAGAAATCAGAGCTACCAGGGCTAGGGGAAGCGTCATTTTCTGCAGAGGGAGAGAAAAGAACCATGAACACCACCTTGGAAGTGGGTCTGGCTTTTAGGCATTAATAACATTCAGTAAAAACAAAACAATACCCAAAGTCTTGCTTTCTGTGTTTCCCCCTTCACTTTGCTGCAATAAAAGCCCAATGGGTTGTTTCCATTATAACTCATTTTGTTCTGCCTGATATGCCCATAGTCATTAGAGTCATTCACTCTGCTTTGCTGGTATTGATGAATCATTTGGATGATTAATTTTTTTTTTTTCAAGTTGCCATTCTTAAAACACCTCCCTGCAGGGAAAAAGGTTGTGTGCAATTATTCTTCTCCAACGTGCAAATTGGGCAGTGGAATAACACAGGAGATTGGCACAGGAGGGCTTTAAAAAGAACTGATTTGGGCATCACGTGGCAAAATCCCTTTCCTGTTTGTGTTTTCTTCCTCTGCTTTTTGGGATAGAGCTGTTCCTGGATCTAACTGCTTGCCACTGAAGCCAATTAGAACTTATCCAAGCAGCCCAGGGAGGGCTTGCTTGAGGGCTGCAAGAGCTGCACTTTGCACCAGAGCAGAGGAGGGGAATTGCCATCTGGAGCGGGATCAACGCTCTGTTGTGGGCACGCATTCCCCAGCCTCAGAAACAACCAAAACAACTGGCTTCTGGGGCTGTGTTGACAGAGCTGGGTTGTTGGGGTTTTGTTTGGCTGGGTTTTATAGCTCACTAATGCATCTCACTGCTGCTACATCAATAAAGTCATTTTTCGTTTTCATCTCGTTTGCTGCCACCGTCACCAGCCTTTAATGGCCTTAATGTCTGTGAGGTTTTCCATCCCAGCACTCAGCTCGGTCCCACATGAGGGCTCTGTCATTTCCCCAACTGAACATTTGTCCAAATAGCTGCTGGGGCTTCTTTCTATTGCTCAGAATCTCTGGCAGCTCAGCTCCAGGGGTCTGTGGGGTTTGAGGTGTTACGGGAGATGAAATCCAAGCCGATCTCAGGATCAGGAGGAAGCTGAGGCTTCCAGGTCCATTTTCTAGGAGCAGACTGCTGACATTCCCTCATCGGTATGAAAAGCAGCTGCCTTGCTCTCATTAACCAAATCCCCGGGGCTCAAAAGAGCCACTGCTGGTAATTATTGACATCCAGCACTTTCAGGAAAACCTCCGGCATTCCCCAGCAGTGCGTTGTGCAAAACTCCCCCAACACTGCTGTGAAAGGCAGCCCCATCCAGGAGCATAAATCAGCCTAAAACTGATCAGAAAGTGGGAAGAAAACTCACTCACAGAAGGGGAAAGCCACAGAGAAGGGAAAACCACAGAGAAGTTACAGGGTGGGAGAGCTGCAGGCAATCACGAGACTCAGTACAACACTGCACTGCAGACAGACACAAACTGGGCTCAAGAACAGAAACATCCCAGGCCAGAAGATCGTGGTCTTCTCCTCTCTTTACAGCACCCACAGATCCCCAGGGCTTGCTCTGTCTCCCTGTGGGAGACTCCAGCACACTCACCCCCTTGGCACCCTCGCTGCCCTCGGAGCTCTCCTGATTCTCTCTTTTCAGCTTCATGTTGGCGTGGGGATCACAGATGCTGAGCACAGGTTCTTCCAGTCAAGGCAGCCACGGGGGGATGGAAATGCCCTGCACAGAAAAGCCCCTTCTGTGAGTCCTCCAAACACATCCAATGGATGGCAGGCTCTGTCAGCCAGCTGAGGCACTGTGCCTGATCATCCCCTTCCTCTGCCTGGCTCTCCCGTGGCTTCAGTTTATTTTTCTTTCAACTCTGTTGCCAGTGTCAGATGTTCTTTTACCAGATGCTGCCTCAAACAGAGGTGCTGCCCAGTGACAGAGGCCACAGGCTCATCTCTCCAACGAGAAGGGGCAGCCCTTTCACCAAAGGTGGTAAAATGAGCCAATTTCCCCCCAAAATCAGTGCACAGACCAGGAGAGTCCATAGAGCTGCAGGTCCTGGGCAGCTCTGGGTGGTAGAGCTGGAGATGTTGCCCAGCAACTGTGGCATCAGAGAACAGGGGGAGCAGCCCTGGCAACAGAGGGGGTGCTGAGCCCCATGAACCCCACAGGCTGCACAGAGCTGCCCCTGGGCCAAAAGGCTGCTCCTGTTCCTACCTTGCAGGGAGCAGCTGGCTCAGGCACTGCTGCAGTCCTCGGAGCTCATCCTCGCAGAGCTGTGGCTGGGACACTGTGTCTTCCCAAGCACTCGAGTTCCTTCCCCTCTCTGTGCAAGGGGTGCTCCACGTGCTGCTGGCTCCTTGTTAACCTCCTCTCTTGTGGGGTTGCTTTAAGAGCCCAGGACCTGGTTAATCATTCGCTACAACTGTCGAGTTTATCAGAGAAATGCAAAGTTTACAGGCGTCCCCAGCAGCCGGAGGAACGAGAACCAAACCTCCTGCTCATTGGTCTGTCTATTTTTATCAGCCAGCTCAGGAAGAAAGGCATCTCTTGAGCAACACCTCTTTTCCACGTGTCCTGCACGCCTTCCCTGGCTGCCTGCAGCATCCTCCACGTGGAAGCAGCGTGCCCCAAAGCAGGGAGAAGAACAGAGCCCTGCTGCTCGTGGTGTGGTGGAATTTAGTCCCCAGATTCCTTGGCATTTCTTTTTTATTGCCTTTCTTTTCAGTGAGCAGGTCCCACGTATCTGGGTGGGGATCACGGGGCGTGTGTGTGTGCCTGCACCAAACCCACAGCTCGGGTTCTCCTCACCTTTACACATCTTGAGGCAAGAGGGAAAAATTCTGGCCCAGAGCTGGGGAAACTGCAAAGAGGACAAATTTCCATCATGGAATTCCAGCCCTTTAAAGGCAGTATCACCCTCTGGGAGCTCATGGCAGAACGACAGCTGCTCTGACACAGTAAATACAGGGAGGGAGAACTCTCTATCACAGTCTTTAAACTCTGCTCCTGAACTTGAAGAAATAATCTTGAAACATGCAGGAGTCCAAGAGAACACATATGTTTGTCATCAAAACCCCTCATCAGAGTAAATATTTGCTTATGGCAGCAGAACAGCTTGAATGTTTTCCAAACACGGCAAGACTGTGGTAAAAACATCCCTGAGGTTGTAATTGGCTCTGGGATGATCTTGGAAGAGAGGCTGGTGAAGGGAGACAGGACAGTAAATCAGCTTCCTGCAATTTCCAGGCGAGCGCAGGGGTGTGACATCTCCAGCTGCTGGGATCCCGTTGGACTTGGGCAAAGGACAGAGCCAGGAACGAGCAAAGAGCTGAGTTTACAGGCATTTTACAAGCACGTTGTCCATTTCAGCTGCATCACGCACCAAGGTTTTCCATCTGCTCCTCAGCATGTGTGCCTGGGGACTGGAACTGCACTCCCTGTCCCCTCTGCCCTCACCCAGCCCATGCTAAGAGTTCCCCTGCACGTGTGCAGGGATTTATTTACCCTCAGCCTGATGATCTGTGCTCAGGGCTGGATCCTATGAACCCCTGATATCGTTGGGGGGGAAAAAAGCTACTAAGAGGGCAAACTTAATTTCCAGGACAGTAAATCTGCTGGAGAATGGCAGTGGTGAGCTCAAGAAGAGGAGCTCAAGAAGAATATGTATATTTTATATATATATACACTCAAATATTATATATATATATATATATATATATGTTCTGTGGGATGTCTGAGACATCCAACAGAACATATCCACGGGTGGCACCTTCTCACCTGCATTTTGGGAAGGAACTGCACCTTCAGGTGAGGCTGATTCGGAATTCTGGGCCCCTGAGCTCTACAACAGGACTTTAGGTGAGACAAGGATTTAAGAAATAAATGATCTGCCTGAAAATAAGTCCTAGGGAGCCCCTGCTTTATCAGCTATACACAGGGCTTCCAGGCAGACCAGGAGAGGTGGGTTTGGCAACAGGGGAGGGCTGGAGCCTGAAGGACTCTGCAGGAACAGCAGCAGAGCTGGGGCTCTGGGGCCAAGAACCAGCCCAGATCCTGTTCCTGCTGCACAAATGCAACGCTGGGCAGTGTCCTGGTAAAGAAACAGAACTTTATTTTGTAAAAGTCGGATTAAATACTTAGAAAACAATCGAGTGAGGAGGTGTGAATGAGGTAAAGCATTATCCCCAAATGGCACAGGAAGCCCCATCCCCTCCCCAGTGTGATCCAAGGCACAAAGCACAGGAGCTCAGAGCCAGGGGCTGTCCCTGCTGGGGCCTGGGGGCACATCCCTGAGCACCGAGGGAGGGAGCCTGCGGGGCTCGGATTCCCTCGGGAGAGCCCCCACGCTGCACCAGAAACCCCGAGGAGGAGGGATAAGCCATCCACCCCGGCAGGAAATAAATATCCCTGTCCCTGCCCGGTGAGGAACCCGGGAGGGCTCACACAGCACGGCTGAAATCCATGCCCAGGACATGCCCAGTCCTTCCAGGAGCTGCTGAAGCTTTCCTGTCCCCACAGGGTTTGGTCCCCTCCCCACGCATTGGCCTCACAAGACCCAAACAAGTTCTCAGGCTTGCAGTGGAGGCCGAGTGGGGAAGGAGGGGAGAAGTGGAGCACAGCTGAGCAGCGTGTTCCTGTGTTCCACAGGATCCTGCCACGCCTGGGGACCAGAGGCTGCGGTGTGGGAGTGAGGAACGGGACCTCGGCAGGGCTCAGCCTCTCCAGCGAGGCTTTCCCCGGCCTGCAGCTCCCTCTGTGGGACTGTGGCACCATCCCTGACCGGCAGGAAGGAGTGACAGTCACACTGCAGGGCTGTGCCACCACCCCACACCTGCAGGAAGGAGTGACAGTCACACTGCAGGGCTGTGCCACCACCCCACACCTGCAACAATGAGTGACAGTCACACTGCAGGGCTGTGCCACCACCCCACACCTGCAGGAGCACAGTCCCACTCCTGTAACCCTGGCACATTCCTCCAGAAGCATTTCTCAGAGCTCTGTAATGGGAAATGGCAAACTGAGACCATGGAATCTGTCCCTGTGCCTGCTCCTGTCCCTGCCCCTGTCCCTGCCCCTCCATCTGTGCAGGGCAGGGCAGCAGGGAAGGCTCACTCTGGAGTTTTACCCTGAGAGAAGGGATCAGCAGCAGCCAGGGGCAGCTCAGGTGCTGGAGAGCAGCTCGGGGCCAGGCACGTCCTTGTCCTTGTCCTTGTCCTTGTCCTTGTCCTTGTCCTTGTCCTTGTGGGGCTGTGGCTGCTGCCAGGAGCTGTGGGATCCCTGTGGGACCCTGGGCCAGTCCAGCTGGCCACGGTGGCCACAGCAGAGGAGGGAGAGCAGCCTCTCACGGACCACCCGTGTGCACAGCACGAACATGATGCAGTTGGCTCCTCCTTGGAACGTGTTGCCAATCCCCTGCAAAGGCAGGCGAGGAATCACCCAGCTGCTCCCCCGGGCACCCCCAGGGGAGAGCAAACACCGCGTCAGAGCAGCTGCAGCGCTGAGTTCAGTGACTTGGAGAGCAAGGAATTCAGAGAAATGAGCTTTTTTTTCCCCCCACAAAGCCCCCAACAGCAGAGCAGGGGCTGCTGTGTGCTGGTGCAGGGCAGGAGCGGGCTGAGCCCTGCGGGGACACGCAGCCAACATCCCCCCGGAGCCGCTGTCCCCGCCCGGCCGGCGCAGCTCTCCCCGGCAGCCGCTAGATGCTGCTGGAGCAGCTCCTGCTGCCCGGCCATCCCCGGCAGCGCTCGGCTGAGCCCAGCGGCCGCTCCTGCACGGCTCCATCCCTCCCAGAGAGCGCTGGAGCTCAGGAGCTCCAAAGGCAGAGAGGAGAGATTTTAACTCCGCGCCGCCCCGGCTGCATTTCCTGCGAGCACTCACGTGCAGGACAACCAGGAGCGAGTTCCGCACGGCGGGGGAGTCGCAGAGGGTCAGCACGAAGCGCACCGTGCTCCAGATGCGGAGGAAGATGAAGATGACGGGGATGAGGATCAGCTTCTTGTCCGCGATGCTGGTGCGGGGCCGCAGGGCAGCGGCTGCCGGGAGGATGGGCCGGTACTCGGAGAGAGCGGCGTGCTGGGGACGGAGGGACGGACACACGGACATCAGCACGGCGCCGGTGTGGGAGGGACGGACACACGGACATCAGCACAGCCCCGGTGTGGGAGGGACACACGGACATCGGCACAGCCCCGGTGTGGGAGGGACGGACACACGGACATCAGCACAGCCCCGGCGTGGGAGGGACGGACACACGGACATCAGCACAGCCCCCGTGTGGGAGGGACACACGGACACCAGCACAGCCCCCGTGTGGGAGGGACGGACACACGGACATCGGCACAGCCCCGGTGTGGGAGGGACGGACACACGGACATCAGCACAGCCCCGGCGTGGGAGGGACGGACACACGGACATCAGCACAGCCCCCGTGTGGGAGGGACACACGGACACCAGCACAGCCCCCGTGTGGGAGGGACGGACACACGGACATCGGCACAGCCCCGGTGTGGGAGGGACGGACACACGGACATCAGCACGGGCCCGGCGTGGGAGGGACGGACACACGGACATCAGCACAGCCCCGGTGTGGGAGGGACGGACACACGGACATCAGCACAGCCCCGGTGTGGGAGGGACACACGGACATCAGCACGGCCCCGGTGTGGGAGGGACGGACACACGGACATCAGCACGGCCCCGTGTGGGAGGGACGGACACACGGACATCAGCACGGCCCCGGTGTGGGAGGGACGGACACACGGACATCAGCACGGCCCGGAGCTGGGACAGCCCCGGGGGCTGCTCCCGGAGCAGAGGGAGCCCCAGGGTGCCGCAGGGCGGTGACGGGCACGGGGAGCAGCCCCGGCCCCCTCCGCCCTTGGGAAGGCCGGCGTTGCTGCCCGCGCCCGGCAGGGACAGCGCGGGAGGCTCCGTGCGCTGCCCTGAGCCCTGAACCCCGGGGTGAGAACAGCAGCGGCTGCCCTCAGCTCCCGGGAGTGGGGAGGGACAGCAGCGAGCCCAGGGATCCCTGGCACGGGCAGCAGGCACGCCGGGCAGGTTTCCAGGAGGTCACGCTGCTATCCCTGACCACGGCTGGGACAGCGTGTCCTGCTCCTGCACGAGGTGATGCTGACAGGCACCAGCAAACCCTCCCTGGCTCCCCTTCCCTTCCCTTCCCTTCCCTTCCCTTCCCTTCCCTTCCCTTCCCTTCCCTTCCCTTCCCTTCCCTTCCCTTCCCTTCCCTCTCAGGGCTGCTGCTCCTTCTTCCAAACCACCTGCAGGATCCTGCCCTGACCAGGGCTGTGTTCATCCCCACCACCACCACAGCTGCACCACAAGCACAGGCAGAAATTTCCAGCAGGAGAAATTTCCATCTACCCACACGTGGGGCTTTTTTTTCCCTAACACAGCTCAGAGAGAAGAGGAACCTCTGGGTGCAGCTCCTTCTGCCCCTCTCATCTGGATCTGTCTGTTTTGCACATGCTGTCCTGGATGCCTGGGTTCTGTGTGTTCACAAGGAACAGCAGCAACTGAGGCTCTGATTTCCACACCCTTGCTAGGACAGGGAGCCTCCTGCACGGAGACTTCCAGTGCCTGGACTCCAAGAGGAGCTTTGAGCTGCCAGCACAAAATGACATTTATCCACACAAACCATCGCTGGGGACACGAGAGGGACTGAGGTTTGAGAATCCCAATCTCGGTACAAGTGGAGCTGCAGAAAACTGATTAAAGCTGAATTTGTCCTTCACATTCCCTTTCAATTCTTGCTGTAGCATCTCCCTCATGAGCATCCCACAAGCCCTGCTCGTTTTCAAAGGGCTTTCACATTCTGCCTGTGCTCAGGCACTGTGTGATGGATCAGGGCACTGCCTCTCCCTGGGCTGGGGACACTTCTGTGCCCTGCAGCTCCTCCTGCCCGTGCAGCTGCTGAGCAAGGAGCCAGAATTGCAGAGCAGGGGGATGGAATCCCCCAGCAGAGTACTCACTGCTCTGTTGATGTGCTTCCTGATGAGGATGTAGAGCACTGGCAGGGTGACATAGGCCAGGATCTCCCAGACCTTCCCCGTCAGCAGCATCCAGAGGAGCCGATCCTCGGCGTCCAGGTTCACCCAGCACCAGCCCACAGAGACGTTGGAGGCGTCGTAGCCGATCTTCCTCAGAGCCACAGCGGCCACCGTGATGGCCAGGGGGACCCCCCAGCTGAGGGGGAGAGCAGGGTGAGCCAAGGGCAGCCTCAGCTGAGCCCCCAGCCCAGGGAAGGGATTCTGCCCCAGGCTGGAGCCCAGTGCTGACCCCAGGGCAGCAGCACTGCTGCACCTCGTGAGGGGAGCAGGCCAGCAGCTGCTGGGCTGATGTCAGGGTGCATCACGGGCAGGGGCAGAGCTGCAGGGATGTGCTGCACTCTGAGCTGGCCTGCACAGCACACTCAGCCTGCAGCCAGGGCAGCAGCGCCCGTCCCTGCCCTTCTCCTGTTCCCTCCTGGACACGGGGAGGTTGAGGGTTTGCCAAGGCCAGGGCACTGTAAAATGTGATTTTCCTGCAGGACCCAGCCTGATCCCTTTGGGGGCAGAAGCAGCCGAGTCCCACCCGGTTCCAAAGTGGAACCCAGCACACCAAGAAATCCACAGCTTCATTCTGCCCGTGGTTTGTTTGCTTGCTTTGCTGTTAAACAGAGGTGTAGTCAGAATTTTGGGAGCAAAAATGTAATTTCTGAAGGACAAAGAGCCAGAGAAAAGTTCTGGTAGTAAGAGCAAAAAGCCAAGAAAGCAAAGAGGAGCCACATTCACTTAAGTTGGACCTGTGACTTTGGCTCCTCACCTGACAGAGCAGGCAAACACAGGGAAGCATTTAGGAGAAAAACAACTGTGGTGACACCCTCGAATTAAGTCACTCAGCAGCTTGGGCTGCCCACAAGAAACCACGGGGAAGAACAGAAAAATCCCACCAGCCCAAACAAAAATGACACCACAACAGTGCCAGAATGTGTCACCCTGGAGAGGGGGACAGGCTCAGGCTGAGCTTCCAGCACAACCCTCCTGCTCTCCCCAGGTGCAGAGAAAACAAATCCATGACTGGCTTGCCCTCCTAAGTCTTCCACTGACAGCCTGGAGCAGCTGCAGGGAGCACGGAAAGGATCCTGCCCCCAAAAATCAGAGACACCAGACTAGGTGGGCAAACAGCAGTTGCCTTGACCAGCTTATCTGAAATTCCATAGCTCAACCCTGGAATCAGAGACAATCCCATGACATTAGATTTCCAAAATGCCCCGTTTCCTACTCTTAAATAATGTCTGGATCCACCTACTCACAAACGAAACAAATAAAAATAAAAGGCTGTAAAAAAAAACGTGGAGTCAACTGCTCAGCCCGTTGGGAACATTTTGTGTCAGGGTTCAGCTGGGAACAGGCAGTGCTAATCCAAGGCAGCGCTGTTATTTAAGGACAGCTGTGCTGCAGGAAGCCCTCCCCTGCTCTGTTATCAGAGCAGACTTCTAAAAACATCCCAAACGTCACCAGCCCCTCCAAAGTTTCCACACAATTGGGGAGCCCTTTTGGTGAATTTCTCAGGAAACAGCTGCAAAGGCAAAGACGTTCCACTCCCAGCACTCCTGGGAGGGCTGAGCACTGAGGTGAGGGATTCAAGAGAAACACTTCCCTAGAGAAACCATTTCGGGCACCAACAAAAAGGAAGTGAATGAAGAAACTAATCTGCCCAAATAATGATCTCATCAGCGAGCTGAAACTGAAAGAGAGTGAAGATAAAAGCAGGTCAAGTTACCGAGTGGGGATGCGAGACAGGACAGTGGCAGTACAGACACGGGGAGGCCACAGCAGGAGAGAAATCACCACTGAGAAAGGGACTCAAAAACCTTCAGGAGACAACTGGTGAAGGGAAGAATAAAACTCCATAACAGGGAGTTAATTTTCACTGGAACAGCGTGTCTGGATCAGGTGGATATTCACCACTAACACAAGCATTACCAGCAGAGTGAAATTAGGAAGGACCTGGGAAGGAATCAGACATTTCCATGAACTTCAGCTCCATTCCAGCAGGCTGGGAAGGAGAACTGAGACTGGTGATTCAGTCCTTAAGGGCTCCTGAGTGACAGACTGAGGAGAGCTGCCAAATGTCAGAGCTTTTGCTGGGCTGGGAGAATGGAGTCAGGACTCATCACCCAGGTGTGTGTAAGGACTGGAATGAAAAGGATATGAGACAGCAGAGAAGCAGAAATATTCCTCTGAGCCCCAAGGAGCAATTATGTAGGCTGGGCCTCTCCAAAGCACACTTGGATGCAAAGAGTGAGGGAGAGAAGGGAGGAGGACTCCTCCTTCCTGTAAAAAGGCTGGAAATCCAACCTGTGAGACAGACACAACAGTACTTATTCCTCCAATACAGCTCCTGGTAATCTAGGAATAAAACAATCATCCAACCCAGCAGATCTTTGCACAGTCACACCAAAACAAGGCAAGGTGAGGACCCTTCAGCTCCAGCAGTTCAGCTCGACTTGCCCTGGTTTTCTGGGGTCAGATTTCTCAATCAGCACATTCTGATTTATGCTGCACAGCTGCTTTTCCCCCCTGGAGGCTCTCACAAGCAGGTGATTTGCTGTCACCTGCCTGCACAGGTTGGACAAGGAGCCTTCCTGCCAGCAGCCCTGCAGGCACTTCCTTCTGGGGACAGGAATTTTTACTCTGTCAGGAGGGAAAATCAGGCTCCTGGGTATCCCAGGCAGTCCCAGGCAGGAGCTCTGAGCACACTTTGGAACCAGAACCCAAATCTGTCCCGGTTCAACCCTGCAGGAGCAGCCCATGAAGGAGTGAGATGAGCAGAGCAGCAGGGCACTCCATGGACATAAATATACACCCATGCTTATAAATATGTGCATATATATTTATATAAAGCATGTATTTTGATATATAGCCATGCATACGGTATAGATTTTTTAAAGTAAGGATATTTATGGTTATAATGATCTGCACAGCCTGACCATGAAATGAAAACCCTTCCAAATGTTGTCAGCAGTTGGCACCAAAAGCCAAGCAGGGAACAATCCCAAGGTGGGCTCTGTCTGTCTGGTCCACTCCTCACCCCGAGTTTGGACCAACCTCTCCCACAGCCAAGGTGATGTTTCCCAGCAGGTGACACCCGACACTGGGAGTTCAGGAGCAGGGAGGCAGCCTGCTCATTTGCACGCTGCATGCCAGAACTCACATTTTCCAGCTACAGAAGTGTTTCCAAAGCTGGCTGTGGGTTTGTTTTCAAAGCTCATCTGAGCTCAACAAGTTCCAAACCAAAGCAGAGGCTGCAGCTCTCCAGCCTGGAATTGGTGGATGTGTTACCACAGGAATCCCCGTGGCACAAACCTGTCTGACTGGGACATCCTGATCTCCCTCAGGAAAATTCCAGGTTCTGACTCCCAACATGTGCTCAGTCAGCTCCATCTCCAAGCATTAGGTCCAGAATTTCATTGCTCAGGTAACTACAAAAGTGCAGGGAAGTAAAGCAGGGTGATGTGTCACGAGGGGATGGGCACAGAACACGTCCTCACTTGTTTCCTCTGGCTTTTCAGACAGATCATAAAGCAGAAGATAAAGCATAAAGTTCTGCACAGACAGGAGGCATTTACAGAGCAGAACCTGATCCCAAAGGTGCTCAACAGCCTTTAAAAACAGCAAATGGAGCTGATCAGTAGCAAGGACTGAAGAGGGCATTTCATTTTCACTGTAAAGAACCGAAAATAAACTGAACAAATTCACCCAGGAGCTGCTCAGTTTGAGCATCTCTCCCCCTGTGTCATGGGGTTAGAGCAATCCCCCTGGATTTTGAGTTTTTAGGGTGCACAGACTGCAGCCAGCGCTGTTTCAGTGGCTCTGCTCTCTCCACACTTGGTAGCTGACAAGGCTGAGGAGCATTAAACCAGCTGGAGAAACTGAAACACCAACAAAAGCCTCACAAGCAATGAGAAGACGGGAGAATTACAAACAGGCCAGCTTTGCCTGAGCTCTTTGATGTCCCTGATGGAGCCAGGATGCCCAGGAAGGAGTCAGACTTGTTTTTCCAATCCATTAAGCAACGTGTGGCTCTTCACCAGCATCCTGTCCTCACCACAGCTCTCAGAGTGCAACTCTCTATTGACTCCAGAAAATGGCATAAATACTCCTCCAGAGCAGCTCCCCTCAGCTTCAGCAGCGCCCGGGGCAGCCCCTCAGCTCCCTGTGGGAGCAGCAATTCCAGCAGGCAGGGCAGGAGCTGAGCTTCCTCCCCGGTCCACACTCAGCCTCAAAGCCTCTCTCCACCGGGACTCAATCAGCTGCCAAACGATGCTGTTTGAAACTGAAAGGTGGCAAATATTTGACTAAGAAACCAAAGAAAATTCTCTACTTGTCCTGAGGGCTTTTTTTTTTTTTTTCCTTTTAAACCAGATCACTCCTCTTATAATTTATTGCCAAAGCTTGGCAACACGAGGGACTGAAGGGTCACTGTTTTGCCCAGCGTGGATGTAGCACATGATCCCACAAGCTCCAATTGCATAATGAAAGCTTTTGCTAAACATGATGTGGAAAATCAGTGCCCTAAATAGCAGAAAGTGAGACATAAAGCTACACTGCGGTCTGGTTTGTCTTGCTTTCAATCAAGCATGCCAAAACAACCGTCAGAGTGCTTCTCCAGCAGTCTGATCACTTGTGGACAACATTCTCCTGCGGGATGGGATTACAGCAACCTGCCTGGGCAGAGGGGAAGGATCCCCAGGCCAGGGGGAGCTGGGGACCCGTGGAAACAGATCCCAAACACGGCAGCTTGGGCAGCAGCAGGCAGGCACCACTCACGCCAGGTTTGTTTCCAGAGCACCAGAGCAGAGCAGAGGGAAAGCAGAAGCCAGGATTCTCAGTCATCAGAACCCGCCAGAGATCTTTCTGAGTGACCTTGAACAAAACAAGCTTTAACTTTTCCACGTCTCCAGCTCTTCAGTCGGGAAGGGAAAGGGGGGGAAGAGGCAGGTTAGTTAAAAGGCAGCAAAATCCCTGTTCAGAAAGAATCAGAGGGGAAGAAGAGGGGGAGAAGAGAGCACAGAGCCCCAGGCGGCCCCGCGGCTCCATCGGGAGCGGGGCTGGCGGTGCCGGGGGCTCACAGCACCCACCTCACGGCGTGGAAGCACCAGAGCAAGCCCGCGCCCGCCGGCGAGCCCCTGACGATGGTCAGGTACAGGTAGAGGGCGATGGCCATGGTCCAGAAGAAGGAGCTGGTGTTGGCGAAGGTGGACAGGGCGCCCTGCAGGACGCAGTCCCACGAGGTGCGCTGGAAGTCCTGCAGCACCCCGTAGAAGTAAGAGAGGGCCGAGAGCAGGTCGGCCAGGGACAGGTAGAGCAGCAGCTGCCGCGGCCGCGTCCGCAGCTCCGGCCACCGCGCGTGGGTGCAGAGCAGCAGCGCCGAGCCCGCGCAGGACAGCGCGCAGGACAGCAGCACCGCCCCGCGCTCCGCCGCCAGGACACGCGTGGGGGGCAGCGGGGCGGCCATGGGGCACGGGACAGCGGGGACAGAGCGGGGACAGCGAGGGGACAGAGAGGGGAGAGAGCGGGGACAGCGGGGGGACAGCGGAGACAGAGAGGGAACAGAGAGGGGACAGCCGGGACAGCGGGGGGACAGTGGGGACAGCAGGGGGACAGAGATGGGACAGAGAGGGGACAGAGAGGGGACAGAGAGGGGACAGCGGGGACAGAGATGGGACAGAGATGGGAGAGCGGGGGGACAGGGAAGGGACAGAGAGGGGACAGAGATGGGACAGCGAGGGGACAGCGGGGACAGAGATGGGACAGAGAGGGGACAGAAAGGGGACAGCGGGGGGACAGAGAGGGGACAGAGAGGGACAGAGAGGGGACAGCGGGGACAGCGAGGGGACAGAGAGGAGAGAGAGATGGGACAGAGAGGGGAGAGCGGGGACAGAGAGGGACAGTGGGGGAACAGCGGGAGGACAGCGGCAGACAGCGAGGGGACAGCGAAGGGACAGCGGAGAGGAGCGAGGGGACAGCGCGATGCAGCCCCGCGGGACGGGCGCGCTCTGTCCGGAGTGGCCGCGCCGCGGTGGCCGCAGTGACCGGCCCGCGGTGGCCGCAGTGACCGGCCCGAGGTGGCCGCAGTGACCGGCCCGCGGTGGCCGCGGTGGCCGCAGCGCTGTGCCCGGAGCCCCGAGCGGTCGCGGACGCAGCGCAGCAGCCGCGGGAGCGCCGGGCCCGGCCCGCCCCCGCCGTCATGTGAGAGCGGGCCGGCCCCGCCCGAGGGAATCCCGCCGGGACACGGAGAGGGACAGGGACACGGACAGCGATCGGGACACGGACACGGACAGGGACCGGCACGGGGATCGGGACAGGGACCGGGACAGGGACCGGCACCGGGAGCCACTCCCCCGGGGCGCACGGAGCGAAGCCACCGCGGCCCCGCAGACCAGAAAACTCTTTTCTTCTTCTTATTGTTTTTTCTTCTTTCAATCAAAAATCTCGCCCCGGCCACCGAGAGCAGCGTGACAGGAGGGGGCGAGACAGGAATGAACACCGGGGCTGCTGTCGCCTCCTTTCCTTCACCATCCACACCTCCTTGGCCAAGGACAGCGCACAGCTCACCTCCCCTGCTGAGCCGGGGCTACCGGCTACACAGATTCTACACAGATTTATACACAGACTCACACACAGACTCACACAGATTCTACACAGATTCTACACAGAATCCCACACAGATTATACACAGATTTATACACAGACTCATACAGAGACACACACAGATTTATACACAGATTTATACACAGAATCCCACACAAATTATACACAGATTTATACACAGATTTATACACAGAATCCCACACAGATTATACACAGACTCACACACAGATTCATACACAGATTCACACACAGATTCATACACAAGTTGCTTCCTTTGGAAACAAGATCTTCTTTCAGCCTTAACTACCACTCAGTTAGACTTCAGACAAGCAGGCTTTACGTTTCTAGGAATTCATCTTGGAGCCTGATGCCTTCTGCATGTTCCTCATAGAAAAAGGAAGCTGCAGCAACTTGCATTTCCCCTGCACACAACCTGACACCAAGAGCTTTTTAACTTTATCATTACTGCAGGCTTTCTTTAGCTACTCTGAGCCCTCAAAAAAACCCCAAAGCTTTGTCGAGGCTGCTCTCCCAGTTGCTGCTCTCACACGTTCTTGGCTTCCTCCTTGTTCCCTGGTTTCCCTTTTCCCCACTTTTATAGCACAAGCCCCACCTATCACAGACATCCAGACAAACACGTCAGCAAACACCCTGCCTGCCTGCCAGTGCTGCTTTTATTTGGGGTGATGGATGTGGCTCCACAACACGGCTTAATTAAAAGTCTTGCCAGACAGAGAATCAGGATAAACCCAGAACCTGCATTTCCACTAGCTTGTGGCTGTGATGCAGAAATCCCTTTCTCCCCAGTTCTAAACAAACCCAGCTTGTCAGGTCATGATAAACTGTTGAAATAATAATAAAAAAAACAACACGGAGGAGTGGATTTTTGCCTAAACACTCAGAGGAAGGACAGGCAGAGGATTTTTCTGCTGGGGCTCCCCCTGTTTGCTGGAACAGGAGTATGGGGAGTTTGCACACAGCAGGCAGCAGGGCATCCTCAGAGTCTGGGCTTCAAAACTGAGCAACCAAAGGCCAACAATTCCTACTAAATATTCCCATTTTCTCGGCACCTCCAGGTGCAGGACATTCAGCGTCTCTGTGGCATCCCTGTCACCTGATGTTGTCACCTCCTCACTGCAGGGCTGAGAGCAGCTGTCTCTGCCTGAGCACACATTCCTCCTCCAGCCCCAAGGAATCTGCAGTTGCCCAGAGAACGGAAATATTTGGAAACTGCCCAAAGACACATCTCAGTTCAAAGGCAGCATTGTCTGGAGCTCAGGAATGAAAACCCAGGGAAGTCACTTGTCATGTAGCAACGCACACAATGAGAATTCTCCTTTCACAAATTCACCTTCAGATGCTTTCTCCAGCACAGGGAGATAAAGCAACATGGTATTTGGTGAAAAGACACAGAAAATCTTTTTTAATGACTGGAATTCACCCCACCAACTCCTAAAGAGCTTTCTGACACACAGGCTGCACTCTGCATCTTATAAAGTACTGGGTGAGCTGTAACTTCATCAATTTATCTCCACTGTGAGACAGAATGTACCGATATAACCTTTTAATTTTTATTTTTTTAATGGCTTCAACAAGAAGTTTTTCCTTTGCCTTTGCAGCTGGGTAAGGAAGCTGGGCTGAGGCACAGTTCTCCATTAACTGGGAACCTGGCCATATTCCTTGGGGCTTTCTGGTGATGATGAGGGGCTGAGACCCCACAGCAGCTCTGTGCATCACAGGCAGTGCCTTCTCAGCACCTGCTGCTCCCCTGGACTCGGTGAGACACTTCTGTCAGAGACACTCCATGGAAAGGCTCACGAGCAGAGGTTCTGCTCTGGCTGTTTCACTGCCCTGCAATGCTCCAAGCCCTGCTCTGGGCTGGTCAGAACCATCCATGCACATTCAGAGTGTCTCACATCCCAGCTGGGGCACAGATGTGTGAGGAAGGAAAGCTCCTGCCCCCTTTATAGGTTTTTTTTTAATCAGAAACCCTTTTGTTTCTGGTACCCGAGCTGCCCTCGGCACTCGCACTTTAAGGCCACAGATGGAGTGACAGCTCTGGGTCCCAGTGTCCCCAGCACAGTGTCCCCAGCACAGCCACTGTCCACAGCCAGTGTCCCCAGCACAGTCAGTGTCCCCAGCACAGTGTCCCCAGCACAGTGTCCCCAGCACAGCCAATATCCCCAGCACAGTGTCCCCAGCACAGCCAGTGTCCCCAGCACAGTGTCCCCAGCACCCACAAGAGGTCACTGCTGGCCCAGGCACAGGGTGGCTCTCCCCATCACCGCTGTCCTGCTCTAACCAGCTCCTCTGCAGGAGGAGCCTCTGACAGCAGCAAAGGGACCTTGGCCACCCTTTCCTGTGCCTGCATCGTGCCCACAGCTCAGACTTCCAGGTGGGAGCCCAGAAAAGAAGTTGAGTGCAGCTTCATTGAACCCATTAAAAAATAAAAAGTTAAAAAGCAGACGAGTACTGCAATAACCAGAACCCTTTAAATCTTTGAGTTCTCAAACCACCATGCAGATAATTCCAACCAAGGAAGGCAGAACAATTGGCTCTTACCCTCATCAGCTTCTCAGGGCTCAGCCTGAGAACAATGAAAGCTCACAACTCCCATCCTGCTCCGAGGAATCCAGAATTAAAAGCATCCTGCACAACCTCCCCTGGCACAGCCCCTGAGCACAGCCTGGCACGGGGACTGTGTGAGACCCAGCCAGGAGGGAACAACCCTGAGACACACACCTGCCTCTGGAGCTGCAGCACAACTCAGACAAAAAGCCAGCCAGGAGTTTTACCAGCACCTGAGCTCTTCACTTCCAGGAGAATGGAGCATTTTTCTGAGCCACCACCTGATCCCTGGGGTCAGTGCCTGGGCTGGAAGGAAAGCCAGGGCAGCCTGGTTGAGAGGAGGCTCCTGAGAGAGCTGCAAATCCTCATGCTTGTCCTCTCTGCCTTTTTCTAGCATGTGACAACAACAACAAAAAGTCTACATTTTTGTACTCCTGGCACAGATTAAGGACCTAATCCTTGGCTTCATTAACCCCTTCTCTTCCATCTTGGATAGGCACCAATACTGATTATACACAGCTTTTGACACAGCACTGCTGAGCACCCAGGGCTGCTCAGAAAGTTCCAGAATGATCACTCAGAGCCTTCAGAACCACCTCTCAGCAGCTGCCCCCCTCCAGACACCTTTCTTCAGGGGGATTCAGAAGACTCAAGCAAAAAGCCCACAAGGAAATGCATTCCCATGGCATGTACTGAGGAAAAGGAGCAAGGAGGCAGCAGGCAGGCAAAGAGGGGCAGACATCCCACCCACCCTGAGTCCCAGCAGCTCCCACTGCCCTGCAGGAGCCAGATGTGTCACACAGCAAATCCAGCCTGGGGGCAGCACCAGCCTCACCTCAGCACAGCAACTGAAAGTGAGGGAATTAAAGCTCCTTTGGGTTTATTCCACATCCTCTGGACACACTGACTGAATATAAGTTGAATGAGAGCTCGTTTGAATCTATCCCCAGTCCTCTGGAAACCCCCTTGAGGCAGAGCAACACAAGGGGCAGCTCCTGGGGTAACAAATCTTCAGGTGTTGGGGACTCAGACTGGGAATGGGGAAAGCTGCTGGATCAGGGCTGGGTCCCTCCTGCCCCATGCCCCGGGAGCCCAGAGCACAGAGTTTGTACCCCACACACAACACCCACCCCTCAGCAGGCCCAGGGGCTTCTCCTCCAGCACCAGGAGATGCTCAGTCACTTTAAACAGCTCCATTAGCATGAGAAAGTGTCAGGCTGCAGAGATGGCACAAGGATTCCAGCCAGCAGCTCTCAAAATAAAAAAAGCCCCAAGCAATGAGAACTTTTTTTTTTTTTTTTTTTTTTTTTTTTTTTTTTTTTTTTTAGGCAGAATGTAATTAGTGACACTGCTGGCACCAAGCCAGCAGCAATCAATGGATTAAAAGATGCTCCAAGTGTTGTGATAGTTATTAATTTCAAATTTAAATTAGGGGATTAATATGGGATATTCCTTCATGCTGCGGCTGTGTGGAGAAAAATAAAGATATTAATATTGTACATTCCATAATGAAACAGAGCATGCCACCAACAAATACACAAAAATTACATTTAAGATGTGACCATAAGATCCACCAGCCCAGGCTGCAGCGTGGAGGGAGGGGTGGCATTTTGGGAAAGGGCACTTTGGGGAAGGGCACTCACACAGGATGAGTGACAGAGCTGCCTCTGCTGTCACCTCCCTGGAATGTTTCAATGACACTTCTCTAATATTCTCATTACCCACAACAGCAAGGTGTGGACTGCACCTCTTACATGTAGTAGCTGGAAACCAGGCCAAATTTTTGTAGGATTTTGGGGGTGTGGCTTTCCCTGCAAACCCAACAGGCTGTGCAAGGGGAAGGGCTGCCCAGGGGCTGTGGTCTCAGCACAGGTGAGACAGGAAAGCTGCTCCTGGGAGCTGGGCCAAAGCCACGATGCACATCAGGCTCCTGCAGCTTCCCCAGGGGTTTCACACAGAGATTGGGCACAGAGGGGGTGCCAAGCAGCAGAAGGACAACTCTGCCACAGGGAAAGGGGCAGCAGAGCCCTCCCCAGGCACTGGGGAAGGACAAGGAAAGAACAAAACTTGCAGCAGCACGTTCAGCTTCTCTTCTTCCTCCTCTCCTCCCTGGTGAGCTCGGGCATCCCGGGGCACTCCTGGCAGCAGCTCCAGCTCCACTGGGATCCCCGGGCAGCATCCCAGCCCCGAGGGCAGGGCCTGAGGGAAGCCCAACAATGTGCAGCACTTCTAGGGCAGTATACTTGCTGATTGCTTCCTTGACTATTGCTCACAACAACCAGCTAAGACACTGCCAAAGAAACACTCACAGCTGGCATCACAGCCCCAGGCTGGGGCTGAAATCCTCCCCTCTTCTCATCCACACAGGGTCAGGGCCTGGGGACAAACAGAGAGTCAGGGGAGCAGCTGCAGCAGCGCTGAAGGAAAAAAGCTTTCAAGGGAGAAGAGGCTCAAACTCATAAATCCACAGTTATCCTGTCCCTTACCCCCAAATCTGGGTTAGGGCCTGCAAAAATTACCAATATTAGCGAGAAAAACCCAGCTGACTTGTCTGTAATCTGTATTTATCTCAAGTCTCCCACACCACTGTTCAGGCAATTCCTCCACATTCTGTGCAGGGAGAAATCAGCTCACACAGTAACCCAGTCCTGGGCTTCTTCCACAGCAGAGTTAAACAACGCATTCTTTGCCAGACTTGGTGAAGCTTCTTCCTCTCTTTCAGATTTAACTTTCTCTTTTTACGTGAAGACAAGCAAGAAAAGCCCTTTGCTTTCCACACCCTAGGAAATTCTGTTCTTCCCCTTGCAGTGACAATGAGCAGCAGAGCTTTCACCACTTTTTTCCCACCCCTCTTCTCCCCCAGATGAGATCAGAGATGTCCAGCAGCAACACCCTGAGCTCTGCCTGCAAGGCTTCCAAAGCAGCCCTGTCCCAGTGACCACAAGAGCACCTTTGTGCCACCCAGAGTGGATTTCACATTTGGCATGCAACTCTTTTAACTCCAGTTCCTCTTACCAAGGCCTTCTCTGGTGCACTGGGTGGAGGATTCTTCATCCAGGGCCGCTCCAGGCAGGCTGGGCATGACTGGAATGCCTGGTCACTTCTCCTACAAGGTATTCAAATGAAAAACAAAAAGAAATTTATAAAACTGAGGGCTTGAATCAGATCCCCACTCATGTCTAAGCCCCTTCAGCTGAGTCTCTCTTTGGGAACCAAACAATGGCTCGTGTGTTATTAACTTCTCTCCATCTGCAGCAAGAAATGATCTGCACCAGTTACTGGGAAGATTACTGGTGGTTTACCTTCAAAACACGAGGAAACACAGGCTTGCCTATAAAACTGACTGCTTTTGGAGACTCCAAAATGCCCAATATCGATCTATATATAGCTATGTATAGGGTATTATATATAGGGTATTATATATAAATGTGTATATATATTCAGCTAATAAGATATCTGACTGTACAGATGAGAAGGAGGCTGCTTACAAGTGAATGGATTTTGTGTCAGAGACACAGAGCAGGGCTGGGCCTGTCTGCAGAGCAAAGGCCAAAGAGAGCTGTGAGCACCTGAGCTGCGTTATTCACCTTTTCCATCACCAAGGGGACCCGGAGGCAGCGCAGGGGGCCGGGTCCCAGGCCTGGCAGCGGGGTGGAGAGGGCAGGACAGTCGGTGTGGCACAGAGGGGAGCACTGCCAGCCCGCACAAGGAACTGGGCATCGGGCCTCATGTCCCCGTGCAAAGGCCGGGCATGGCAGTGTCACAGCGAGCCCGGCCCCACAGCGAGCCCGGCCCCACAGCGAGCCCGGCCCTACACCGAGCCCGGCCCCACAGCGAGCCCGGCCCCGCAGAGAGCCCGGCCCTACAGCGAGCCCGGCCCCACAGCGAGCTCGGCCCCACAGCGAGCCCGGCCCCACAGAGAGCCCGGCCCCACAGCGAGCCCGGCCCCACAGAGAGCCCGGCCCTACACTGAGCTCAACCCCACAGCGAGCCCGGCCCTACACCGAGCCCGGCCCCACACCGAGCCAGGCCCCACAGCGAGCCCGGCCCCACAGTGAGCTCGGCCCCACAGCGAGCTCGGCCCTACACTGAGCTCAACCCCACAGCGAGCTCGGCCCTACAGAGAGCCCAGCCCTACACGGAGCCCGGTCCCACAGGGAGCCCGGCCCTACAGCGAGCCCAACCCCACAGCGAGCCCGGCCCTACACCAAGCCGGGCCCCACAGAGAGCCCGGCCTACACTGAGCTCAACCCCACAGCGAGCCCGGCCTTACAGAGAGCCCGGCCCCACAGCGAGCCCGGTCCTACACTGAGCCGGGCCCTACACCGAGCACAGCCCCACACCAAGCACAACCCCACACCAAGCACAACCCCACACCAAGCACAACCCCACAACGAGCACAACCCCACAGCGAGCCCGGCCCCACAGCAGCTCGGGTCCCCGGCCCCACAGCAGCTCAGGTGCCCGGCCCCACAGCAGCTCAGGTGCCCGGCCCCACAGCAGCTCATGTGCCCGGCCCCACAGCAGCTCCTCGGGACCCTCAGGAGCCGCAGCCCTGCCCGCACAGCTCCCGCTGGTCAGTGTGAGCTCGCAGCTGCTCCTTGGGGCTCTCCCTTTCTGGCACCCCCCAAAACCAGAGCAGCATCCCCACATCCAGCGCGCCTTCTTCTGTCAGGGGCTTGAGGGAAAGGGGCTACAGAAGGGGAAGGGGAAAGGAAGGAGAAGGAAACCTCAATCCCGGCAGGACAGGCTGGCAGGGGCAGTGACCCTCATGTTCTCCGCGATTCCAGGAGCTCGGAGAGCCCAGCCGGGTCTGCAGAGCAGCAGCGGCTCCTGGCACGGCACGGCACGGCACGGCACGGCACGGCACGGCACGGCACGGCACGGCACGGCACGGCACGGCACGGCCGGGCTCTGCCCGGAGCTGCGGGAGCGCGGGGCTGGCAGAACCAACCGAGCATCGGCGGGCAGAGAGCGAGCAGCACCCACCCGGGACAGCGCCCACCCGGGACAGCGCCCACCCGGGACAGCGCCCACCCGGGGCAGCGCTCACCCGGGACAGCGCTCACCCGGGGCAGCGCCCACCCGGGACAGCGCCCACCCGGGACAGCGCCCACCCGGGGCAGCGCCCACCCGGGACAGCGCCCACCCGGGACAGCGCTCACCCGGGACAGCGCCCACCCGGGACAGCGCCCACCCGGGCACGGGGCGGGCAGGAGAAGGAGCAGCGCTCACCTGGGGCAGCAGCGCTCACCTGGGGCAGCAGCGCTCACCTGGGGCAGCAGCGCTCCCCTGGGCACGGGGCGGGCTCCGGGCTCGGCTCCTCTGCCGGGGCTGTCCCGAGGTCCGGGGCGGCCGCAGAGCCCGCAGCCGGGGGAGAGGCGGGCTCAGGCCTGAACAAGCCCAGACAAGCCCCGGGGAAGGCTCTTCCTGAGCCGGAGACAGCGCCAGCCCCGCGGTGTCACCGCGCGGGGACAGCGGGGACAGCACCGCACGCACCGGGCAGGGACACGGGCACGGGCAGGGACACGGACACTTCTCCGTGTTCTTCCCCTTGCACGGACACGGACAGGGACACGGGCACGGGCACGGACACGGGCACGGACACAGCTCCTGATGGATTCCTGCCCAGCTCCGGGGCCAGGGGAGCTCGGACACCCAGAAGTGCCAGGGCTGAATCCAAGCAGTGTCAGTGAGAAAGGGCACAGAGGAGGGGAGTGCCCACACCCTTTGTGCAGGCAAATCACAGATCACCACCTGGGCACCGAGTCTCCTCGGCTGCACAGAGCAGCAGGGCCAGGGAGCCCCAGGACCACTGGGAAAAGCCTTCCCAAAGCACTGGGGCTGGAAGAGGCTGTGAACATCTCCCCTCCCGCAGGAGCAGGAAGCAGGAGGCTCAGCACAAGGAACTGAAGCAGCTGGAGCACAGAGTGAGGGGTGAGCATCCAGGCAGCCCGGGCTGCTCAGGCTCGAGTGCCTCCCTCCCTCTGACACTCTGGCCTGGGTCAGACGTGCACCAGGAGGTTTCTGTTCCTTGGGAGGGCTCAGCTGCTGGGAGCAGGAACGTCTCAGCACACTGACAGCTCCTGCTGCTGCCCTGTCAGGAGGGACCTGGGACACACTGGATTCCACTCGGCTGTGAAAGCCTCAACACATTTTCTGCTTTTTTCCTGCAATGGAAGAACCTGCTCCTGTAGTCTCAGGGGTGGGGGGAATGCTGCTGGGGACGTGGCAGGCACGTCACTCCTGTACCAAGCAGACAGCCCTTAAACCCTGCTGATCCCCTCCTGTGCCACTGCTCCCTGGGGTGGCACTGTCACCCACAGCAGCAGGGCCTGGGGGGCACGGGGACCCTGCCAATTAGCTGATGGAAAAAACAGAGAGCAGCGAGCTGGAGACACGGCTTCAGATAAAAAAAAAAAGGCAAAAAGACAAAAGAGAGACTTTTGGACTCAGGTCAGACCAGCAAAGAGTCACAAGAAGCTGAAGTCATTCTGTTTGCTTCCTCGGGCCGAGGTAGGGCCAGCTCCAGCTCACCAAGTTCATCCATCTGCATTTCCACCCCTTTCTGAGCATTTCCATCAGCACTGGGCTCATTCCCCTCAGAAAAGCAGGGTCTCCACTACTCACCTGCACAATGCAGAATAAAAGGGAAGATCCTCCCCAGTTCACTCATCCCACTAACCTGTCCAAAGGCACGGAGCAGGCCTCAGCATTTGCTCTGTCAGGAGTGCAGCAGGGACTGAACTGAGAATAGCTCCTGAGGTGAAGGACAGGGCTTGCAGGTGGGATTAGCTGGTAGCAATTCCCTGCTACTCAAAAGTTTTACTGTTCAGCAGCAAGAGAAATGACTCTGCACTTGGGCAGGTGCTGTAGGGTTTGGTTTGGTTGTTTCAGTGACACCAAGGCTGGAGGAGCACAGGGCAGCTCAGGGCTGCAGGTCGGTGAGCTGCTGCTTCCCTCTGCTGGGAGCCAGGCAGAGGGGACACCTTGTCCTGGGAATGACATCTCCTGGCCCCCTCCAAGCTGCTGGAGAGACATCCCCCACCTGGCAGGCCCCCAGGGTGACAGGGTGACGGGGGGACAGTCTCCTTCAGTGACATCTGGGGGAGGCTCTGACTGAGAGGTGGAAACAAGGGGTCTCTTTGGTCCATCAGTTTAGGAGAACTGGGCTTTTTGCTGCCAGCTTTTTTCCCTCCCCCATGCCCAGCAGACTGCAGGTATTTTTATTTCGTTCCATGCTCACATCTGCAGAACCAACAGAGCTTCCATCAAGAAAAGGGGTCAGGTTCAGTGCCTGGCACGCAGAGGTGCTCAGGGGGGGGAGTCTGAGCAGCAGCACTGCGCCCAGGGGTGGTGCAGGGCCAGCAGAGAACTGCCCCTGCTCACCTGCCCACACCTGCCACTGCAGCCCCTTGATTCTCCTTGAAACAACAGCCGTGGGAAGAAAAGTTTCTGCTCCTGCACCCCTCTCCAAAGTCCCTGCTGTTCCTGCCTGGGGAGAGGCAGCCTGAGGCCACTGAGGTGGCACTGCACACCACGAGCACCAGCAGCAACAGGGAATGAACTGGGGGCCACAAAGGGCCAGTGCCAGAGGAAGAGCTTGAACCCCCAGCAGATAAGGTGCTTGAGGCAGCCCTTGTCTCAGTGCTGCCCTGCAGGACAGGCAGGGTGCCCTGCACATGCTGACAGCGAGCCAGGGATCCCCTGCACTGCATCAGCAGGAGCTTCTCCTTGGTGCTCCCTGCCAGCTCTGCTGCTCCTCAGAGCGCTGCCTCTGTCCCCTCTGTCCCCACGGGGCTGGGGTGGCTGCAGAACTGCTGCAGTGGTGGCTCCTCACCCCAGCTCACTGCCCCTCCTGGAGCTGCTCCCTCGGCCAGGCAGCTCCCTGAGCCCCTGGGGACACAGCAGCACTCAGCCCTGCCCCTCCTGTGCCTGAGGGACACCCAGGGAAAGGACACCCAGGGAAAGGACACCCAGGGAAAGGACACTGCATTCCACCACAGCCACAAGGCAACGGGCTTGGCCAACTCAATCACTAAATGCTTGCAGGGGAAGCAGCACGGGCCAGGCTTGGCTGTCACAGCACTTGCAGCAGCATCTTTGCGTCCCGGGCGTCCATCGTCCCCCCTCCCCTCCCCTGCAATGTCCTTTTAGCTGAGGAGTTCTCAGACAGGGCTTTTGCTGCAGTGCATCACAGAGCGGGTGACTTGCCAGCAAAGCACCGAGCGCTCGCCGCTCTCCCCCTCTCCCCCAGCCACCGGAGCTGATGCTCGGTAACCGGACACCGAGTCCCCGGCGCTGGGCAGCACCGAGCCTCCCAGGAGGAGCAGCTCCGCTTTGCAGCAGGCTCCTGCTCCGTGCCACCTCCCTGTGCCACCCTCCTGTGCCACCTCCTGTGCCATCCTCCCTGTGCCATCTCCCTGTGCCACCTCTATGTGCCACCCTCTCTGTGCTACCTCCCTGTGCCACCTCTCTGTGCCACCCTCCCTGTGCCACCCTCCCTCTGCCACCTCCCTGTGCCACCTCTTTGTGCTACCCTCCCTGTGCCACCTCTCTGTGTCACCACCCTGTGTCACCTCTCTGTGCCACCTCCCTGTGCCACTTCTCTGTGCCACTTCTCTGTGCCACCTCCCTGTGCCACCCTCCCTATGCCATCCTCTCTGTGCCACCTCTATGTGCCACCACCTTGTGCCACCCTCCCTGTGCCACCACCCTGTGTCACCTCGCTGTCAGACACCTCCACAGGCTCTGCAGGGGACACAGGTGCAGTGGCAGGTTCTGCCATGGCAGTGCCCCTGCGTTGGCACGGTGGCTGCTGCCAAAAGGAGAGGGGAGGAGAGGAGAGCAGGGTGTTGCTCAGCCTGTAAAGGCACATCCAGTGTCCCCTGGGAGAATGGGGAAACCTTCCAGAGCCAGGGAGCAGCCCCCAAGCCCCTCCCTGCCCTGCCCAGCCTGAGCTGCAGAGTGGGAAGGGGCTCCCCACAGCCCCCTCCCCTTTGTTTGCTCAGATGGGGCCCAGCCAGCCAAGCCTTTCTGAGTTGCAGGCAAAAGGCTCATGAGTGATGCTCAGTGACAATCCACCAGCGTTTGGATACCAAAAATCTCACCAACAGCTCAAGGTCAACAGACAGTTCAAGGCCATTTCCACTCTTTTCTTGAGCAAGCTCTTGTCTGTGAGCTTTCTAGGGCAGGGACCTTATTTTATTTCCACAGGATTCAACACAACTTCTGCTGCTAAGCCCAGTGAGAGGCATCTTTGATAAGCACATCCCTCACTGAATTTTGTTCTTTCAGGCAAGAGCAGAGTACTTCCAATTCATCCCAGGAAAGCTCTTCAAAAGTGCTAAGTTTGCCCTCTGTTTACAAATGTGCAAAGTTATTTGCTGCGGAATATTGACGCAAATGAGAGCTCATTTGGATTTGCCAAATTTCAGCTCCCCCTCGCTCAGCAGCAGGGGCTGTCCCTTCTCAAAAGCTCAGTTGTCTGGGAAGCAGGGGAGAGGCACAAGGGCAGCCGGATGGCAGCCCCACTGCAGCTCAGCTCTCCTGGCATAATTAGAAATTCTGGAGGCTGAGCTGGAAAAATTACATCTTGAGGACATTTACACCCAGGCACAGAGGTAGGAGAAGGAAGCATTAAGATTCCCAGCACATGGGAATTCTTGTGTTCACGTGGCAGACAAGGATGGGCAGAAAGCAATTTACAGCAGCTGGTGAGGGGTTTTTTACACATTGGTACAGCAGAGCACAGGACTGAGCCAACAAACCCCCCCAGCCCCTGCACTCTGATCACTCCTGATCATTCTGCAGGGAAAAGCCAACTGGAAGAACCTGCAGAGGTTCTGCAGGAAGCAGCCTCTCTCCTTGCCCCAGCCTGAGAGTTGCAGGTCTGCAGGGAAGTGGGCAAAGCTGCTTTACATCAGGCAGGAAGGAGAAGTGCAGCATCCCCAGGATCCCTCAGAGGAACAGGAACTGCCAGTGACCCTGCATTGGGGTCCAGTTCTTAAACCCCACTTTGTACAGAGGGCCCTTCCCCACAGCACTTCTGTGTTTCTCCACTCCTGATAACAGCAGAGCTCTTGGAAGAAGGAAACTTGGAGCACGTGGGTTTGCTGCAGTGCTGCTCCATACCCACAGACCTGTGGTGAATTGAGGGAGGGAATGAGGAGCACAAATGAGCCTGGAAAGGAGCTCCAGCCCTGCAGCCAGCACAGCCTGCTGCCCTGCTCTGCCCCTGCCTCAGTAGCACCAGAGGGTTAAACACACCCAGACACTGAATGGCTCTCTGCCCTTTGCAGTGGGGCACCAGGCACAGGATCCCTGACCTTCTCCAAAAATACATGCTGCCACTTGACCCAGTCCTGCAAAAACATCTCCACACCAGCCCCTGGAAACCGAGCTGGAAAGTCAAGTAGCAGCAAGCAAATCACCATTTAAGTCCCACTCCTTAAACATGTGGTGAGGCAGAGTCATCTGAGGCTCTGGTAGCAGTGCTGGCTGTGAGCAGAGCATTTCAGATGGCATCTCTCTGTGCAAGCTCATCAGCACTGGGAATGAACCTCCTCACACATTCTGTAAACTGCTACTTTCTCAAGACACTTTACTCTTAGTAAAAGAAAAGATTCCAGCAGGAGCCAATACCCCAGGCAACCCAAAATGCTAGAACTCACTCTAAAATTCACTCTGGCAGCCAGGAAAAGATCACTGCTCTCCGGATCAGAGACTGGCATTAAAGGAAGGACTCAGCTGAAGTGTGGCCTTTCATCAGGCCCAGCACGGTCCAGGTATCAGAGGCACTGGGTCTCTGCCCTCAGGCTGCCCAGGGCCTGGCTGTGCTCACTCTGCCTGGGGATCCATCAGGGGCTGCTGTAGGCACAGCACAGGGCTTTAAGGTGCCACTGGAGGTGCTGTGAATCCCCTAAATTCAGCTTTAGTGTGTGCTGAGGGCGCCTTCCCAGGTGTGCAAAGCAAGAGCTGCTGGAGCAGCAGGGGATGTCAGAGGAGAAGCAGCACGAATGCATCCTCCCTCCCCTTTGCACTCAGGTGCTGTGTTGTGTTTTGGGACTCTCCCTGCTCAGCACTGAAGGGGTCTTTGCCATGAGCTTGCCAACAGCAGCAGTCACACATCCCCTGCCTGCCAGGCCACAGACACCTCCACAGAGGGGCTTCCATCTGAAACCCACAGGCCTTTGGTTGGTCTCGTTCTCACCCTCTGCAATCACTCCTATTTTCCCTCTGCTGGCCAGCCATCACTCCAGGTTTGTGGGGAGAGCCCTCCGGAGAGGCTCCCTGCCCACTTCTGAGAGCAGAACTCCAGGGGATGTGGCAGCTTCCCCCGCCTGTCCCACCCTGGGGAGGCTGTTCTGTTCAGTTTTACAGCAGCTGTGTGTGTTTTCCTTAAGGCAGAGACTGGTATTTATTAACATCAGAACCTTTAACATGCAGAACACCCTGGTGCATTCATTGCCCCTCTGTGATTTACACCCAAGCCCACTCTTAACTCAGTTACTTTGCTCCTGTTCTACCACAGAGAGTTCTCCAAGAATGCCACAAACAAATGCACAAGTGCTGCACAAATGAGTTGGAGTCTCCTTGCTCATTAAGATGATGATGTAAGGGACAGAAGTGGCAGGGTGTGAGTGTGCTGCATAAAGCCTGCATTAAACCACAGAAAACTCAAGGCTCTGGCCTTACGTCTGACTGCCCTTGTGCCTGCATGACTTGGGGCCAGAGAGGTCTCTGCAGGAAGATGTGAAAGTTCCAGTGGGTTTAAAGGAGCAGCTGGGAGCTGAGGGTGCCAGGGGCTTGTCTCTGCCATCGGCTGGCACCGTGTGACCTTGAGAGATCACACCTCAGCCCCAGCTCCGGGGACAACTCTCACCTTTCCTACAGATCTGAGTGACTTTTCCCAGTCCTTGTGCAGGCTCAGGATGAGAGCCCACCCCAATTACAGATCTAATCAGTGTAAACATGCACTGCTCCTCTCAAACAGAGTGGCAGACACCGGTAATTGCCTCAGCCTCAGCGGGGACCAGAACACCCTTCCTGGTGTCAGGAGACATCACCAAAACGGGGAAGTCAAATATTTAGTCATTTCAGATGCTGCTAATGTCATCCAGCATCAGCTGCAGGCTGCAGAGGCTCTCCTGTGAGTGCTGTGAGCACTGACTGCTGAGCAGCCTCCCCCAGACACGGAATATCAAACCCAGATCTGCAGGGATTTCAGCACAGCTGACTTCACTGCTATTGCAACAGAATTGATAATTGCTCAAACTGCATTTTTTCCCCTTGCCCCATCCAGTTCCCAAGGCTCTGGAATGGCTAAGGAGCCACATCTCAATTAACAGATATTTTTACACCAGGAAAACGCGAGCTGCTAGCAGATATTTATGTCAAAGTGAATTTTTTTTTTTTACTTTACAGTTGAACCAACCAGTCCTTGCGCCATTAATAAATCAGGCTGCACATGCCTCCGGAAAAACGCGAGTTAAACTTCTGCTGCGGGAGGCTGCTCTGACGCCTTTTCCCGTGCCAGCTGAACTTTTGGTGGCTGCGGGAAGGCAGCGGGGCCCGGGGGTGGGGAGCCCGCTGTCCTCCCCCCCTGAGCCGGGCTGGGCAGGTACAAGGACTCGCTCCCTGGGGAGGGAGGAAGCTGGGAGCTCCCAGCCCGGCACAGCAGCGTTTTTAACCCCTCGGTTCAGGGTTGGCAAAGCCCCGAGCGCAGGAGGCGGCAGGGGAATCCCTGGCCGAGGATGCTGCTCTGCGGATGCGGGGCTGGGGCAGCAGCTCCGCATCTTAAAGCGGCAGCGCCGCATCCCCCATCCCCGAGCCCCCCGCGCCGGGAGGGACAGAGGGGACAGCGGGGACAGCGGGGACACGGGCGGGGCACGGCGGGGCAGCTGCGGGAAACTTCCCGTGGCCGGCTGCGGTGCTGCGGCGGCGGCTCCTGCTGCGCTCCTGCAAAGCTCCGCAGCCGGCGCGGGGCTCGGACTGCAGCACAACTGCACCAGCAGGAAAATCCCAGCACCTGCCTGCCTGCCTGCCAGCACAAACACGGCTCCTCGCCAGCCCTTCCACCGCCTTTGCTCCTGACGCTTTGTTATTTTGGTTTTTTTTTTGTTTTTGTTTTTTTTTTTTTGTTTTTGTTTTCATTATTTTATATTTTTTTAAAATTTGGTTTTGTCGGCTTTTTTTTTTTTTTAAGGCAGAATGAAAAAAAAATTTAAAAAAAAGCTTCCACTGATTCAGCTTCCCTCACACTGGTCCCAAGGAGAATTTAAAAGGCAGAATGGAGGCGAACCGAATGAAGTTGAATTAGCAAGCACACGGCAGAAAGTTGCACTTTTCAAGCTTTTATCAATCACAAAAGACAGCCCCGCGGGAGGAAGGGCTGCAGCCTCCTTGAAATGCCTCCCCTCCTAAAAAAAAAAAAGCGCATGCAAAGGAAAGGGCTTCCATTGAGCTGGGTTCGGAACCCTTCTCTCCCTCCCGAGTTGTCTCCTCTTACCCCGAATCCTCAGTGAGCAGCTCTGCCTGCGCAGGGATGCCGCGGTGTGTGCAGCAGCAAAAGTTGCAGCGGCGTCTCCGGGCGGGAGGCAGGAGCTGGCAGCAGCGCTGGCACACGGGTCCTCGCTGAAGTGATGCCGGGAGAGCCCGGAGCTGCTCAGACAGCCGAGGGGAAAAAAAAAAAAAAAAACCAACCAAAAAAACAACAACCGGGGGAGGGGGAGTTAAAAAGTCTCTAAATCCCTGACACTGCAAGAACCCTGACCCTATAGGATTGGGTCTGGAACGCCGGCCCCGGCTCCCGGTGCTGCCGGAATTCCCAACAAGGTGGGGGCTCGGGCGATTGGTTCTGCCGGGTTTTCTCGCCTGGCAGTGCTGCTCCTCCGACGGCAAAAACGAAAAGCAAAGCAGGCGTCTGCAGGAGGCTCTGAAATGCACTCAGCTCCCACCTGAGCTGGCTCAGTTTGGGGAGCAGGCTGGAACTGAGTCAGGAGCCAGCAGCGTCTCTGCTCTCCGTGTGGGATGCAGGGAGTGCGCTCTGTAATTGTGCCAGCGAGGACAGGGGCTGGCAGGAGGAACAGGGGAAAGTCTCATCCTCCACGGCAGTGCCAAGAGGTCTTAGCCACATCAAGAATTCAGACAGAAGCTGCAAGTATAAATAACAGATTCGAAAAAAAAAATAAATAAAGCAAACACCCCAAACACAATGCTCACACATCCCCCAAGCACTTGACTTTTATTTTCCTGATACGCAGAACAGTGCAACACCTCATCCAAAGACCTGTCACTAACTTCAGCTAAAGTGCATTGTTTTACACCAGCTCAGGCCTGGGAGTGCTTTCTGCCCTGTGTGATTTAATTCCTGCCCCTTAGGGGTGTGACAAATGCACGGTTCCCCCCCAGCTATTCCCTGGAGGGCTGCAGCCAGGGATGCTGTGCAGACCCTGCACTCCCTGGGGATTCAGCCCATTTCCATGGCAGAGCACAGAGACAACAGGCACCTGTCCCTTTTCTGCTCCATGGAAGAGAAGTGTCCAGAGAAAACTTGACTTTACATCCTGGAATTACCAAGCACGGGGATTCCTGCTTCTCTTGTTCTGGTCTTCAGTGAGACTGAGGCATGGGAAACCACTTTAAGCCCAAGGTTATTGAAGGACACTTCCATGGGCACAGAGCATTTAAAATATTTGGGCAAGAGCTCTGCAACGTGCTGGCTCTGGAACCAACAGTTGCAAAGGGATGATTTTGAAACATGTTTAATTTTTCATCTACACACTCCAATGCATCACAGCAGAACACCGAGTGTACCTCGGCGTCAATCTCAATTTATTTCTGCCTTTTGCTGCCCCCCTTGAAAGCTTTCAGATCAAGTTTTCAGATCTGCTGATTATCTCCATCTGAGAGAGTCCTGGTGCTGCCCTGGAGCCTTTTCCTTTCCTTTCACCACCACTGCTTTCCCATTTGGAGATTAGTTTTTTTGGCTGGACCACTTACACCCATCAGCTGCACAACCCAAAGCAGGGGGTGCCTGGAGAGGTGGAGATGCAGCTCTGCACCCAGCACTGCACTCACCCCCCTCTGCAGAGCTCTGCACCACTTTTCACTTCTTTAGACCTGTTGCTTTAGCTAAGGTATGAATCCTGGTTTGACACCAGCCCAGCAGAGCACAGAGAGACAAACCTGGCTACTCAGGGTTGTGTTTAGAGTTCCTTGTGCCCTGCAAGCAGCTCCTGCATGGCAGAGTGAGCATTGACAGCAGGACACTCCCAGCCCACCCCACCGAGCCAGCAGCAAGGAGAGACCCCCCCTGAATGGCAAAAACCTGTCACTGAAATGTTACCTGTCATTGGCAAGGCTTGGGAAACACTGATTTAATGAGGCATTGAATTTCACAGCGTTCTAAGGCCATGGAGTCCACAAAGCAGAACCACAGAGTTAATCTGCAGCAGGGAGGATGAGGAGCAGCCCCAGTGCAGAGCCTGGCAGCCCCAGTGCAGAGTGAGTTAACCTGCAGCAGGCAGGATGAGGAGCAGCCCCAGTGCAGAGCCTGGCAGCCCCAGTGCCCAGGCTGTGTGCAGGGTGCCAGGAATGCACCATCCCAAACTCTGCACCAATTCCCTGCTGCACCACAGTCCATTTTTAGTAACATGCTCATGCATTTTGGTGCATTTCACTTTGCTACAGGGGAACGAGGCTGCTGGAGGATTTTGGGTTTAAGCTTTATCAGTGAGTCTGATCTTAGTAGCACACAGAGATAAGAGCAGAGGGACATCTTCTCCACTTTGCCTCCCCATTCAGCTGTCAGAGGCTCAGAGAAAACCTCTGACTTCCCAGAGCTGCATTTGTGCTCTGAGTGCAGCAGCCTGATCACTCTGGCAGGAGTGCAGCCCTGCTGTGCTGCAGTGCTGGTCAGGACTCTGATCACCAGCACCCATGGTGGAGCTGAAAGGCTCAGCCTGTCACCCTTCATCAATCAATATTTACTGGAGACACAGTAACCACTGAACTCCAACCAGTTTGGGGAAACTCCAGCCAAGGATGCAGCACTTCCCACACGCCTGCCTTGTGTGTCCACTCCTACATCACAAGCCAAGAAAAGTCATTTCTGTCACAAGCTGTCAGTGCCAGCCAGGCAGCAGCACCAGGAACCCACCTGGGGCTCCTTTCTGAAGGAAATGAATGGGTCATGGTGCTGCTGAAGCTCTGCACCAGTCTGGACCTCACTGAGGGCAGTCCACCATGCCAGGGAACCAGCAAGGATGGTTTTATTAACACCACAGGCAGAGAGGAGGCAGCCCCTCACCTGTGAGCTACCTGTGCCCCTGGAGCAGACAGATTTCAGCCCACCTCTGCATATTGACGTCTCCACAATGGGAATCACTCATTGCTTTGATGGTTTTTTCTCAGCTAGGAGGGTACAGGTCACTCCTTTGGTCAATGCACCAGGAGCCCTCAGGAGGCAGGGGAATGTCTCTGGCTCAGCAAAGCTGCCTGACCTGCTCTGCCCCCAGCACAAGAGGAACCTCCTGTCTCCCCACTTCACAATGAGGAAACGGCATCCTTAGCCTATAACCTTCATTTTCATCCTCCTGTAGTCCGAGGCTGAGGCTGAGCCAGAAGGCAGCTCGTCCCAGTGCAGGAGCACCTGGGGAAGATGCCAGCGCTCGATCTTTAATCTGCTGATCAAGCCGATGAGAGCATCGCTTGCTCAGAACAAAAGGCAGAATGCAGGCACGGCTGACTCGATTGATCAGTCCTGCTTGATCCGAGCAGAGCGCTTGGGGAAGATGAGTTCTCCTCCTCCCCGGCCCCAGCTCCTTTCCCCCTGCCCCTGCTTTGGTGCAGTTCCCAGCTGTCCCCTGCGTGCTGCAGGGTGCAGCCCCAGGGCAGCAGGGGCTTTGCCGTGGGCACCGAGTCCTGCTTTAGCCCCCCGAGAAGCAGCAGAGAGGGGCTGGAAGGAGCCAGCAGTGCCCTCCTCACAGCAAGGCAGTGCTCACTCCAGCGGCACACCCGGCTGGCCTTCCCTGGGCGAGGCTCTTGTCATTTAACAGCCACAGCCCGGCGAGGAAAGCCAGCGAACAATGGAAACAAAAGCTGTTAAGAGGCAGCATTACTCTAATACTCTCTCACCTTGGAGTGTCTCAGCCGTGCTTTGATGCTAAGCTCTTTAAGAGCTGAGCTGGCCAGGCAGAACACCAGAGCAGCGGGGCCCGGGGAGAGCTGCTCCCGTGTGCATCAGCTTTCCAGCCTCTAAACGGGGCTTGGATGCACAGAAGTGCCACTGGTTAACGCCAAACAGGCCAAAGTATTTAAATAAAACTTCTTAAACTGGACTGGAGATTTCTCTCTGCCAGGCTGAGCACACCTAACCACGGACCAGCACTGATGCAGCAGGTGAGTCCTTCACCTGCCCCAGCAGCCAGAACAAAGCCCCTCTGTCTTTCTTACTCTCCCCCACAGTTTAGGAACTGCTGCTATCATTTCTGCACTCTGGTTTTCGAGAAGCCACGGGACAGTAATTTTATTTTCTGAGGACCCCAGCTGCTGTGCAGCTGTTCTTTATTGCTTCACAGCAGAAGCTAACAGCCTTTCTCAAAGCCGTGTGAACTTGATAGCCCAGAGCTTTCCTGGAAGCTCATGCCCCAGCACAGCCCCTGAGCCAGCTCCAGCAGCTCTGCAGCAGCAGCACCCAGGGCTCCCAGCTCACAGAACAACAGGAGAACCAAGAAGTTAAAGCATCCCCAGAAACGACTCTGTCATTTCCCTGCTCATTGGCAGCAAACGCCTTTGCAGAGGCTGATAAACTTGGCAGGTACCAGGCAAGTTTCCTCTGAGGTTACCTCACCAAAACCTGGCCCTGCTGAAGCTCCCTTTGCCTCCTGAGAGCAGTGCAAAGCCCAGCCCAGCTCGATGTCAGCTCTCCACACCTCAGCTCTGGGCTGTGGCTGCAGCACCAAAGGGAACGAAGCCCCAGAGCAGCAACCTCACTGCCTGCCACTGTCCTCCCACCCTGGGCACAGAACCTCTGGGTGTGGGGCAGGTTCTCTCTGTCTGCCACTGTCCTGCCCACCCCTGAGCACAGAACCCTGCCTGGGGAGCAGGTTCTGTCTGTCTGTCTGTCTGCCACTGTCCTGCCCACCCCTGAGCACAGAACCCTGCCTGGGGAGCAGGTTCTGTCTGTCTGTCTGTCTGCCACTGTCCTCTCCATCCCTGAGCACAGAACCCTGCCTGGGGAGCAGGTTCTGTCTGTCTGTCTGTCTGCCACTGTCCTGCCCACCCCTGAGCACAGAACCCTGCCTGGGGAGCAGGTTCTGTCTGTCTGTCTGTCTGCCACTGTCCTCTCCATCCCTGAGCACAGAACCCTGCCTGGGGAGCAGGTTCTGTCTGTCTGTCTGTCTGTCACTGTTCTCCCACCCCTGAGCACAGAACCCTGCCTGGGGAGCAGGTTCTGTCTGTCTGTCTGTCTGCCACTGTCCTCCCACCCCTGAGCACAGAACCCTGCCTGGGGAGCAGGTTCTCTCTGCAGTGCCAAACCCCAGACTCTGCCTGGGTTCTCCTCCTGAGCTTTTTATTTGCTTGTACAACATCTGTCCCCTCAATGTCCCTTTCCATGCTAGCTGCCTTTTATCCCTCTGTTGCCATCACATGTCTCCTCTGTCACACTGGACCTTTTTTTCCCTTAAAGGCAGACGCAGATGAGGAAGTCTGAAAAGGCTTTGGCAAAAGCACATTCTGATCCATCCTCACAACATCTTAGTTGCCCCAAATTACGAGATGTTAGAGCTCCTTAATGAAACAGCTGAGATATTTTTAACGTGGTCAAAAAACCTATTTTATCTTCTGACCTTCAGCTCAGAAATAGCTGCACTATTTTTTTTTCAGTTTTTTTTTTTTTAAAGATGACTGCATAAAGCAAACCACTTCTACGATCCCAGCCTCAATATTTAAAGTTTGGCATCATGTAACTAGCTGGAAACATGGTCTCTCAACAGAAGATGTTCAACAACTGCTACTGCTCCCAGCTTCCAGCTCTGTCTGTGACAATAACAAGCTGGAGTGACCAGGCCCTCAGCTGCTGGTCTCATTCCATGTGCCAGGAATGTGCACCAGGGAGGGAGATCTGCTCTTGCGTGGTTTCTGCTGCAGAAGGTGGCAAAGCCCCTTTTCCCTGCAGGGCAGGGCACAGACTCCAGCGGGGCGCTCCTGCTGCCCTCGCAGGAACTGATGAGCCCTGTCAGACACACCCCGGGAGCTTCGGGAGGCAATTCCTTTGCTTAGGAAACACGGGACCGGGGCTGTGGATGCGCAGGAGGTGGGATGCCAGAGTCATTTCAGGACACAAACTCTGCAAGGGCTGCGGACAAATATGCCCACACAAAGAGGTGTAAAATTAGACCGGCCGGTCTGCTGGGGAGAGCAGGTACTTTTTCTTTTAGCATCAACCACCGACTGAAGGCACGGCTTGGGTCGGAGGGGTGCTTCAAGCTCCTCTTGTCCCTTCCACTCCACATCACACCTGCCCTGAGGGCTGCCGAGGGATTCCGTGTCCCCTCCCCGGTGGGATTCTGTGTCCCCGTGTCCCCATCCCGGTGGGATTCTGTGTCCCCATCCCGGTGGGATTCTGTGTCCCCTCCCCGGTGGGATTCTGTGTCCCCGTGTCCCCATCCCGGTGGGATTCTGTGTCCCCTCCCCAGTGGGATTCTGTGTCCCCGTGTCCCCACCCGGTGGGATTCTGTGTCCCCTCCCCGGTGGGACTCTGTGTCCCCGTGTCCTCACCCGGTGGGATTCTGTGTCCCCTCCCCGGTGGGACTCTGTGTCCCCGTGTCCTCACCCGGTGGGATTCTGTGTCCCCTCCCCGGTGGGACTCTGTGTCCCCGTGTCCCACCCGGGGGATTCTGTGTCCCCGTGTCCCCTCCCCGGTGGGACTCTGTGTCCCCGTGTCCCACCCGGGGAATTCTGTGTCCCCTCCCCAGTGGGATTCTGTGTCCCCGTGTCCCCACCCGGTGGGATTCTGTGTCCCCTCCCCGGTGGGACTCTGTGTCCCCGTGTCCTCACCCGGTGGGATTCTGTGTCCCCTCCCCGGTGGGACTCTGTGTCCCCGTGTCCCACCCGGTGGGATTCTGTGTCCCCGTGTCCCCTCCCCGGTGGGATTCTGTGTCCCCGTGTCCCCACCCGGGGGATTCTGTGTCCCCTCCCCGGTGGGACTCTGTGTCCCCGTGTCCCCATCCCGGTGGGATTCTGTGTCCCCTCCCCGGTGGGATTCTGTGTCCCCTCCCCGGTGGGATTCTGTGTCCCCGTGTCCCACCCGGGGGATTCTGTGTCCCCTCCCCGGTGGGATTCTGTGTCCCCGTGTCCCACCCGGGGGATTCTGTGTCCCCATCCCGGTGGGATTCTGTGTCCCCTCCCCGGTGGGATTCTGTGTCCCCATCCCGGTGGGATTCTGTGTCCCCTCCCCGGTGGGACTCTGTGTCCCCGTGTCCCACCCGGGGAATTCTGTGTCCCCGTGTCCCCATCCCGGTGGGATTCTGTGTCCCCTCCCTGGTGGGATTCTGTGTCCCCCCCACCCGGGGGATGCTCTGTCCCCGTGTCCTCCTCCCGGGGGAATTCTGTGTCCCCGTGTCCCACCCGAGGAATTCTCTGTCCCCGTGTCCCCCTCCGGGAGATCCTGTGTCCCTCCTCGGGGGGGATTCCGTGTCCCCGTGTCCCCAGAGCCCCCCCTCGGTGTTTTGTTTTTTTTCCTCCCTCCCGAGTGTCGGCGCCAGCCGCGAGCCGCCGCCAACCACAGAGTCGGGGCGGGGCGGGGCGGGCGGGCGGCGGGCGGGGCGCTGTGTCGGGCCCGCCGCCGCCGCCGGCGCGGTGCGGTGGGCGGGAGGTGAGCGGGGGGCGGCGGGGCCGGGCCGGGCAGGGCTGAGGGGGCCGGGCAGGGCTGAGGGGGCAGCCCGGACCCGGGGGGCAGCCGGGCTGAGGGGGCAGCCCGGACCGGGGAGGGGTCAGCCCGGACCGGGAGTCAGTCCGAACCGGGGGTCAGCCAGGGCCGGGGTCAGCTCACACCGGGGTCAGCTCGGACCGGGGTCAGCCCAGGCCCAGGGGTCAGCTCGGACCGGGGTCAGCCCGGGCCCAGGGGTCAGCTCACACCGGGGTCAGCCCGGGCCCAGGGGTCAGCCCGGACCGGGGTCAGCCCAGGCCCAGGGGTCAGCCCAGGCCCAGGGGTCAGCCCGGGCCCAGGGGTCAGCCCGCACCGGGGTCAGCCCGGGCCCCGCTCTGTGCTGCCGGCGGCACCGCGGCCCGGCCTCCCCGCTGCGGCACCGCGTGTGCGGCCGGGGCTCCGCGGGAGGGATGCGGGGATGGAAGGAGGGGCGATGCTCCCGGCCCGGCTCCGCCGTGTCCGCAGCCGCCGCGGCCCGGCCCGGCCTTCCCAGTGCCGGGGGCGGAGAGCGGGTCCCTCTCGGTGCTCGGGGGTTGAGACAGCCGCTGTCACACGGGGCTCATCTCTGTCACCGGTGGGCTCATCTCTGTCACAGGTGCACTCATCCCTGTCCCCGTGAGCTCATCCCCAGATTCCGTGCGCTGCCCACGCACTGGGGTGGTTTCCTCACCATCCCCCTGTCCTGCGTTTTCCAGGGTTTTGGGAACGGCTGCTGTCACGATGCTGGGGCCAGAGCACACGGAGTGAGGCTGAGTCAGAGCCAGAAGGGCTAAACACGAACTCGTGCACCTCTCAGCTTGCTTTTAATGTGAGTCTCCTCATTAAGCCTCGGACTTTTCCAGAAGCTGATGGTGAGGGCGTTCCTGCCCTGGTGTTTGCAAGCACAGAAGACCAGCAGGGTTTCCCCAGTTCTCAGAGAATCTCAGAGCCCTTTCCTGTGTGTGTTACCTGTGCAGAGCCTTGCTGCATTTATCATAGAATCATAGAATATCCTCAGCTGGAAGGGACCACAAGGATCATCAAAGTCCAGCTCTTTTGGCTGGTAATTGTTTTTCAGTGGAGGTACAGTGGTACCTGACTGCTGGGCCAAGCTCCTACATGTATTATGTAGGCCCAGGAGTCTTTTCCTGAAGCCTGGCTGAGTAACTTTGTTCTGGCTGGCCAGGGGATATTTGCAGTATTGTTTTTTGATGTGAGCAGTGGTGGTTAGCTGCTGTGAAAGCAGTAAACAAGCACTGCCGGGTTTACTGAGCCTGTTGTGTGCAGTGCAGCTCAGTGTTTTGCAGCTGGGAGGGTTGTGAAACTGGCTTTCCGCTGGGGTGGGAAGGCACGTGACTGTGGCTGGATCTGCCAGGAAGTTCCCTGGCTGATTCATTCCCTGTTTTCTGGAGCAGCATGGCCCACCCAGACCCTTCCCAGTCCTCAGTGGGTGCTGCTCCTTGGCTGCAGCACAGCAGGGGCTGCCAGGGTGCAGCGTGTCAGTGCCTCTGCTTCCTGGAGCAAAGGTTGCTCAGGAAGTGTAAATACCCATTTATTGCACGGAGAAACTTTGTCATCTGTGTGTTAGAACTCCACAGCAGGGGAAGGGAAACCAGATCATCGTTTATTCTGCAGGCAAAACCTCAGGAGTGCCCCTCTGAGCTGCCAGTGCTGCTGGCTGGGTTCCTTCAGTGGAGCTCAGACAGCGAGGAGAGGAGGGAGGGAGGGAGGGGAGACAGCCACACCAGAGGGCTGGAGAGAGAGGAGTTAAGCTTACAGACTACATTCCACCTTGTTGTGGCTGGCTGGGAGCAGGAATTACCACTGGTGCCTGTGTTTTACCTGCTCACAGGCAGCAGCCAAAGGCTTCAGCACAGCCAGTGGGGCAGGGCGGTGGGCAGGGCTCTGCTGGGACTTGGCTGGCTCAGGCACGTTTGGTTTTTTTTCTCTGTTGTAATTGGGTCTTTCCTCCTGTTTTCCAGGAAGGGAACAACCTGTCTTATCTGTCCTGCACACCTGACCACTGATCAGAGACAGCCAGTCACAGGAGATCTGCGCTGGGAGAGGCTGTGCAGGAGAAAGAATTCCAGCTGCTTCTGCCACTGTGGTCTCTAAAGCTCCTGTGTTACAGGTGAGTCTGCTGGAGAGAGAAACACAAGATTTCTACAGACCAGTTCAAGCTGCAGACAGGGAGAGATGTCCAGATGTTCCTTGGAGCTATTTAGTTATCATCATGTATTGACCAGAGCTCAAGGTTTATAATGAAGTAAATAACACTGTGTGCTGTGAAGGCTCTGGTCCAGCTAAACACAGCTTCAGAAAATGAAATTAAGGGAAGGAGATAGCCAGTGTGAGAGCTGCTGAGATAATTCCTGATGTAATGAGAGCAGCATGGTGGCTTAGTCACCCATACAGGAGTGACTAAACCTCTCTTCAGTGACATTACATCTCTTGAGATGCAAAGTCATTGCTGTGTTACTCAGTGTAAGTGCTAAACGTGTCTTTTCTCTTAAAAACAACTTTATTTTGAACAAATAAGCGTGAGCAGAGGGACTTTTTGGCCTGGCTGCAGTGGTTTGAATGAGCACTGAGTGGAGAAGGCCAGAACAGGACCTGCTCTTCAGTGGAGGAGGTTGCAGGAGGCAGAACACAAACCCCAGCCACAGCCACAGGCAGCACCTAGACTGGCTCACCTCAATCTGAGGACTGAACTTCTTTCCCAGAGTTGTTGTATCACACCAGTCTCCCTGTAGCCATTAGAGGCAGTTCAGTGGTGGTGCACAGGAGCCCCTGAGTGAAAGAAGAGCCTGGGACTGCCAGTGGTCGTGTTTGTCCCTGAGCTGCTCTGCCAATATTGACATGAAGCCATGCCAAGGCAGGCCAGCAGTGTTTGAGCAAAGTCCCAAGCAGGACGTGGGGAGCAGGATTCAGTGTGCAGGCACGTGTGCTCAGTGTGCAGGCACGTGTGCTCCTTTGTGACCAGCTTGGAGATCTGGGTAAAGATGGGTTTCAGTGTTCCTGTGACACCCCCTCAGCTGTGGGAGCAGTGCCTGTGCTGCCCAAAGACCTTCAGCACACACTGCTTCCACTTCTGGTGTGCAGAAGGAGGCTGCAGGCTTGTCCAGGACCCAAGTTACTGCCTCGGTTCAGGACGTGGAAGGGAGGAGAGGCTGTTGGGTGGGGGATCCAGGCTTTCCTTCTGAGGAAAGCAGGTACCTTGTGTTGTGTTTTGCAGTGCTGACTTGTGTTTTTATTCCTGGCTGCAGTGTTCCTGGCTCTGCCTCTCCTCCCCAAGATGCTGGGAAGGGTCCTGTGCACGGTGTTGTTCGTGGGAGCCCTCCCATCCCCAGCTGGAGCATCCCAGGGCCACATCTCCGTCATCTTGCTGGGAGCCACGGGTGATTTGGCCAAGAAGTATTTGTGGCAGGGTCTGTTCCAGCTCTACATGGACCAAGTGAGCAGTGGGCACAGCTTCACCTTCCACGGGGCGGCGCTGGCGGCGCTGGAGCCGGGGCAGAGGCTGATGTTTGACGTGCTGAAGGGGCTGTCCTGTCCCCCCGACGAGGCTCCCAACAGGTGTGCCGTGCTCAAGGACCAGTTCCTGAAGCTGAGCCACTACCACCAGCTCAAGACCGCCGAAAACTACACGGCTCTGAACAGAGAGATAGAGACCCTGCTGGGCCAGGAGGGGCTGCGGGAGGCTGGGAGGATCTTCTACTTCTCCGTGCCCCCCTTTGCCTACACGGAGATCGCCCGGCACATCAACAGCAGCTGCCGGCCCCCTGCTGGAGCCTGGCTGCGCGTGGTGCTGGAGAAGCCCTTTGGCCACGACCTGCCCTCGGCCCAGCAGCTGGCTGCACAGCTGGCAGGCTTCTTCAGGGAGGAGGAGATGTACCGGGTGGACCATTACCTGGGCAAGCAGGTGAGCAGTGCGCAGCCCCTGCCAGGCTGAGGGGCTCAGGGAGGCTCTCGGTGCTCAGTTCTGCCTCTGCTGGGATCTTTGTTCCCCTCCCAAATCCATGCAGAGCCTCCATTTGCTCCTGCAGTCCTGTCCTGTGTCTCTGCCCCGTGCTGCTGTCCATCTTCTGGGAGAGCAGAGGAAATGTGCAGGCCAAAGCAGGGCTTGCTGCTGTCGGAGTGGTGAGGGTCCCTTCTGAGAGCAGGGCTGCAGGGCTGGGCTCTGTGTGCCTGGAGCAGAGATGCAGAGCTCCTCTGGCCTCCTCCCCAAGGTCAGGGCTTTGGTTTCGCTGAGTAAGCAGCACCTGTCCTCTCACAGCTCCACATCTCATTACACACGGGCCTCTCTGCCCTGCCATGGCTTCTGCAAGCACTCCTTCATTTGATATGATAAGGAGTTGGTTCTGGGGGATGCTTAGGGAGGGTTTCTTCCTGCCCTGTGCTGCACTCCGGGCTGGAAGGATTGTCTGCTGCAGGTACAGCTCAGGATGTGGAGCTGCACTGTCCCAGAGGGAATGTGTTCAAGGACATGCCATCCTTGTTTCTCAGGAATGTGATGCCACACTTTAAAAGCAGCTTGTTCCAGCTTTTACTCAGAAGTTGCATGTCTAGCTGCAAGGAGAGCATCTCCACTAAGAGGGGGGATTTCTGTTTTGTTTGGGGGGTTTTATTTTGTCTCCCCAAAAGAGCAGATGGCTTTAGTGGTGTAAGCATCTGAAGTGATGTATTTCAGCACTTTGGAGCCTTACATTAGTCCCAGGATGGTCTGACTCAGCCCTTTGTCCTCTGGCAGATATAAACGGAGTGCTCTGCAGTTTGTAGTGCAGCCTTTTCACACGAAACCTCAAAATGCCTCGGAAAGACCTTTAATGTCTGCTCTGGACAGTCACTGGCGACCCTACTGTGCATCACTGCAGGCTCTCCTGCTGCTTTCCTCTTCTCTGACCCACCCTGCTCTGCTGCCTGTCTGCTGGAAGGGGCAGTGAGGCAGAGGCACTGTGGGAGTCTGCCGAGTTTTTATCTGAATTTTCCCCCTCACAGGCTGTGGCCCACATCCTGCCTTTTCGGGATCAGAACCGACAGTTTCTGGACCCAATTTGGAACCAGCATCACGTGGAAAGGGTGGAGGTTGTCTTGAAGGAGACTGTGGATGCTAAAGGTTGGTGAGGCGAGTGTGCAGAGTGCAGGGTGAGTGAGTGAGAACTCCTTAACAATGGGAAAGTGGCCCTTGAGGTGCTGGTACAGAAATTAAAAAGGAACAGGTGAATGGGGTGTTGCTCCCTGAAACAGAGAGGGACTGTCCTACACTTCCTGTGCTGCAGACTGACACACTTCCAGGCAGTGTTGCTGCCTCTAATGCCATTCATCTGGGGGCAGGGGCAGAACCCCCACCTATCTCTGCTGCAGAGCTCTGGGGGCATTGCTGACCTTTCTATCCCAATTTTGGTAAACAGCTCTAGATGGGGACTGATGCAGGCTAAGGCTGCTTCAGCTCAGTGCAGCAGCAATGTGGCTGTTGTAGCAACAACCCCTTTGTGTTGCTGTCCTGTCAGACACCAGGCTCACCCCGAGGGTGCCTTTGTGCTGTTCTTGGGGAGGTGCATCTCCTGCCTGGGTGTTTCTGGTGCCTGGGTCAGTCTGGCTTTGTCTGCCTTGTCCCTTTCCCCGCCTCTCTGTGGTGGGAAGAGCACTGCAGAGGGACAGTCCCAGCCCGGAGTGGCAGCCTGGCTCTCCTGCTGAAGGACAGGCTGCAGTGCCTCCCTGCAATGCTGCAGCATCCCCTCTGCAGTGCTCAGCACAGCGCTCCCGGGCTGGGCTGCGCCCGCAGCACCTCTGGGCACGCCAGGTGCCCTGCCTTCTGCACCATCAGGGCTGCTCCCCTGCTCACCTTACCTCTGCCTCCCTCCCTCAGCCACCACGGGCTCAGTTAATGCAGTTTTATCAAACTTGGAGTGCTGATCTTTGGTTTGGCAGCCCAGAGCTCACCTGAGTTTGTGGGAGGGGGATGCACTGCAGAGAGATTTGGGAGAACAGCATTGTCTGCACACAGCCCCAGCTACTCCCTGAGCCCTCCCCTCTCTGAACAACTTTGTCATTTGTCACTTGATGTCTTTTTTCCCCTGCGCAGCTCCAGCTGGCAGCCTGGCTCCCAGCAAGTCTGCAGCATTGATCCCATTAATGAATGTGCCTTTGGATTAGAGCAGGGGAGATAAATTCTCAGGCAGTAGGGGAAGCCTGTGGTCGTGATGCAGGCTGCTGCTGTGACACACAGCCTCGAGTCACTGCACAGGTGCTCTGTCCTTCTCCCACTGTTCCCACCTGCATGAGAAGCCAGGCAGGGAAGGGGAAGCGTGGCTCTGTGCACGGAATTTTGTCTCCTGAGGGCACGGCTCAGCCAGAGCCTCTGAGGACAGGAAAACCATCCAGTCCTGCTGCAAGCAGTGAGAGCTTTCACTGGCACAGGCTGCCCAAAGCTCGGTCCAACCAGACCTTGAACACATCCAGTGACAGGACACCCACAGCTTCCCTGGGCTTGATTGCTTCAGGTTAATTGCAGGGTGGGGAGGAGAGGAGTGGAGCTTTGCTGTGCCTGGCACCCACGCTATGATGCAGACCAGGGAACCAGGGCACCTGAGCAGCCTTTTGCCTCCTCGCTGTGCCCAGGCCGCACCAGCTTCTACGAGCAGTACGGGGTCATCCGGGACGTGCTGCAGAACCACCTCACCGAGGCCCTCATGTTCCTCATCATGGAGCTCCCTGCCAACGTCAGCAGTGCCCAGGAGGTGCTGCAGCACAAGCTGCAGGCCTTGCAGTCCCTCTGGGGCCTGGAGAGGAGCAGTGCCGTGCTGGGGCAGTACCAGGCCTACGACAGCCAGGTGCAGGAGGAGCTGCAGGAGGCACGGGGCTACGTCAGCACCACACCAACCTTTGCAGGTGAGGGTTTGGGCTGGGCCCTGGCCAGGGGAGCAGTCAGAGCTGAGGAGAGCAGGAGATGTGAGCCCTTGCATGCAGTACCAGCCCCATGGCTCTGGAGCTCGCTGCTGACTCGGGGATGCATCCAGGCGTTACTGACATGGTGTCTGGGAACTGGACAAGATAATGCTGTTGTTGTGTCAGTTAACCAAAGATCCAGGGAATGGGAAGTGTAAGAGCTGAGGCCCATCGTTGTGAAATCTCTGTTTTTGGAAGTGGCCTGTAAACTCCTTTGCCTTCTCATAAAGTCGAGTTGCTCTCTGCAGCTGAGGGGCAAAGCTTTGTTCTCTGTGACGAGCGAGGCACGAGGCCGTCTCTAGCCGTGCTCTGAACATGAAGGGTATTGTCTAAATGATGGTCATGCCCAGAAACTGGTTTCCTGCAAGATGAGAGGAGGCAGAACAAGTGGGATAGCTGGGAGGGAGCGCAGTAGCGGGGCTGGAGAGAGTGAGAAGCACGGACCGGCCTGGGTGGGAAGGGACCGTGAAGACCCTGGAGGTCTGGGCAGGCAGTGAAGTCGTGGAAGGGCTGAGCGTGGAGCTGCAGCCACAGAGGCTCCCCGAGGAGCCGGGGAGGGCGGCTGCTGGTGCAGGGTGCGTGCAGCTGAGCTCTGCAGGGGCTCTGTGCCGTTGCAGGGGTGCTGATCCGCAGCGGCAGCCTGCGCTGGGACGGGGTGCCCTTCCTGCTGACCTCGGGGAAGGCTCTGGACGAGCGGGTGGGCTACGCCCGCGTCCTCTTCAAGAACAGGGCCCTCTGCCTGCAGAGCGGCACGCTGCGGGACGCGGGGCACAGCCACTGCAAAGCCAAGCAGATCGTCTTCTACTTCGGGCACGGGGCGCTCAACAGCCCCGCCGTGCTGGTCAGCAGGAACCTCTTCCAGCCCGTCATGCCCCGAGACAGCTGGAAAGAGGCAGAGGCTCGCTCAGACCTGCACGTCTTTGGACAGCCACTCTCTGATTTCTACGTGTACAGCCCCGTGAAAGAGAGAGATGCCTATTCTGTCCTCATCTCCAACATCTACCACGGCAGGAAGGATTTCTTCATCACCACGGAGAACCTGCTGGCCTCCTGGGCTTTCTGGACTCCTCTGCTGGACAGCACCTCCCGCCAGCAGCCGCGCCTGTACCCCGGGGGCGTGGAGAACCAGCACCTGCTGGACTTCGAGATGGTGAGCGGGGGAGTGGCGTTCACGCTGGCAGAGCCGGCCGAGCTGCTGAGCCCCGGCGCGCCGATGCCCAGCGCCTTCAGGGCCATCCAGTCCAAATTCCGGCAGAGCCCCCTGGTGTCGGCGTGGGCCGAGGAGCTGATCGCGCAGCTGGCCTCGCACATGGAGGAGGCAGCAGCCAGCAGCGTGGCCCGCTCGGGCCAGTTCCACCTGGCGCTGTCGGGCGGCTCCAGCCCCGAGGGGCTGTTCCAGCGCCTGGCCAGGCACCACTTCGGCTTCCCCTGGCAGCACACCCACGTCTGGCTGGTGGACGAGCGCTGCGTGCCCCTGACCGACAGCCAGTCCAACTTCCTGGGGCTGCACAGGCACCTCCTGCAGCACGTCCGGCTGCCCTACTTCAACATCCACCCCATGCCCGTGCACCTGAACCGCCGCCTGTGCGTGGAGGAGGACGGCGGCGCCGCGCTCTACGCCAAGGACATCGCGGCCCTGGTGGCCAACGCCAGCTTCGACCTGGTGCTGCTGGGGGTGGGCACGGACGGGCACACGGCCTCGCTCTTCCCCCGCTCCCAGAACGGCCTGGAGGGGGCTCCCACCGTGGTGCTGACCGAGAGCCCCGTCAAGCCTCACCAGAGGATGAGCCTCAGCCTGCCCCTCATCAACAGGGCCAGGCAGGTGTTCGTGCTGGTGCTGGGCAGGGGCAAGCACGACATCACCACCCTGCTGAGCAGAGTGGGCCACGAGCCCAGCAAGTGGCCCATCTCGGGTGTCAGCCCCAGCTCGGGCCAGCTGGTCTGGTACGTGGATTACGAGGCTCTGCTGGGGTGACCCTCCTCCCTCGTCTGCCCGGCCCTTACAGCCTGGGTGTTCCTCCACGGTGTCCACGCTCCTCTGCTGCCAGCAGCAGCTCCATCCCTGCCTCCTCCAGCCTCGGGGGGATCCCTGGCCTGCAGCACCTGGAGCCTGGAGGGAGCTGGGCTCAGTGTCCAGAGCTCGGGAGGAGCCAAGAGCCCAGTGCAGCATTTCTGGCTCTGCCCTGGGTTCTGACTGACACCTTGGACAAATGACCTCACCTTGAAGTGCCTCGGTTCCTCTGTCAGGCCTTTGTGCTTATTGGCCTGTAACTACCTCACAGGCACTATGGGGGACTTGTTAAAACAACTGCCTGCCAAAAGCTTTTCAATTGTATGTAATTCTCAGGCTAAGAGGCAGTAATGACACGTTCACCCCCTGCCCTGCTCAGACTGGCTGGGCCAGAGCCGTTGTCTCAGTGATGTTTTGGTGCTGTGCAGGTGGATCTGGAGCCTGCAGCCCATCCTGGTGTGAGCCAGGCTCTGGCTGTGGCTGGGCTGCAGCACAGCCCCTCTCTGGCTCCTGGGGCAGTGCTGGCACTGATCTGTGAGCTCACTGCAGCCCTGAGCCTTTGCAGAGTGCCCAGCAGCAGAGGCTGAGCCTGGGAGCAGGACTTGGCTGCATTCCTGGTGGTGGCTGATAACAGGGGCATGGGGAAGGAGGGCAAACTGCTTTTTGGGCTGTGGGAATGATGGGGACAGGCTGAGGAGTGTGGCAGCTGGCAGGGCTGCTGTTTGCCAGCAGGGCAATAATTACTGAGGGAAGAGCTTGGTGCTCAGAGGCCCTGTTGGGTTTAGCTAGCAGAGAAATCTTCTCTTTTTAAACAAAAATGTCCACGTTAACTTCATTCCAGTTCTTTTGTGTTTGGTGTGAGGGAACAAGTCTTAATGAAAACCTGACCTTTGAGAGAGTAACTATATTGTTATGAGTAACAGAGATTATTGCTGTCCTACAGGTGACTGTGGCATTGGAGTTTTCTTATTTTTGCACACTTGCTTGGTAATATGTGGCTGGCACCTCTTGAAATAAACAGAGAGGTTTATTTGCACTTTTAAATAAGCATGTGGGTTGTTTTGTTTTTTTTGGTTTTTTTTCCCAGGGAGCTGCTGTTCTTTGCAGCTGAAAATAGGGTTTATTTTTGAAGTCTCTATCTAGTGGGTCACCCCAAAATTTATCCTAGATTTTATTATATCCATTAAAAGTTTCCACATGTTTTCCTCGGTGAATGGAGCTATCTGGGTTGTTTGGGGGATTTTTCAGAAGTGTTTTTGTTTTGTTTTTTTTTTTCACACAGACAATTCCTGTTAAACTCTTTGATACTTAGCATTTGCGAAATGAAAACCAAATATTTTTGAACATAGAAAATTGATGGCTGGAAAGAGAGAGACTGGATGGGAGGAAGGGTTAAATGAGCAACAAATCCGATGAGGAGGAATGGTAGCAATCCACTGGGCTGTAGGCCAAGGAAGCAGGGCTATTTTTATTTTGTGAAAGTTATTAATAGAAGGTGTTCACCTTCTTGAGAGCTTGTATTAACCTTTCTCTGCAAAGGCAGCTCCGTGGAGTAACTTCTTACAGTCTGTTTTTCCCATAAGTGATTATTGATACCAATTTTTATTAATTATTTTTTAATGTCAAGTGCATTCCTACAATTCAGTGGTATGATTATATGTTTTACAGAAAACTAACACTGGAAATAACTCATTTTTCACTTCAATTTTCATAAATGAAATTGTAAAATCTTTATTTTTTTTTCCATGAGTTAAGTTTCATGATTCTTTTCATGTTGTTTAATGAATGAAGAATTATATTTATAAAAAATAAATAATTTTTAACAAGAAGTGTCTTTTACTTCCTTCCAGAGCAGGGTGGCAATTCCCTGTCCTCCTGGTGAGTGAAATTGTAGGGTTTGAGTTGTGCAAAGTGGGCAATCACTGCAGTATTAAATGTTCACTCTGAATCTTGCTTTTTTTTTTTTTTCTTTGTGCCTCATCCAGACAAGGCCGGGACTTTTCCAAACAAGGAGCAGCCAAAGCCCTTTGAAGGTGAGGAGCTGGGATCACGCAGAGCTGTGCAGGCTGCTGCAAGGGCCAGGCCTCAGGGAAGCCTCCCCAGCCCACGGTGACTCCCTGAGCTGCATTGCCAGCACAGCACAGCACAGGGCTGCTCAGCACAGCCCAGCACAGCACAGAACAGAACAGCACAGCACAGGACAGCACAGCCCAGCACAGCACAGCACAGCCCAGCACAGCACAGAACAGAACAGCACAGCACAGGACAGCACAGCCCAGCACAGCACAGCACAGCCCAGCACAGCCCAGCACAGCACAGCACAGCACAGCACAGCTCAGCACAGCACAGCTCAGCACAGCACAGCCCAGCACAGCACAGAACAGAACAGCACAGCACAGGACAGCACAGCCCAGCACAGCACAGCTCAGCACAGCCCAGCACAGCACAGCAAGGGCTGCTCAGCAGCAGGGAGTGCAGAGCTGCATTTGAACTCTGCTCTGGGAACCTCGGAGCTCAGAGCGGGCAGCTCGAGTGCCAGCACGATGCTGGTGTGCTGCAGCAGTGCAGCAATGAGTTTCTGTGCTGCAGCAATGCAGAGCTGGCATGGGTGCTGCAGCAATGCAGAACTGGCACTGAGTGCTGCTGTCAGTCGGGTTCCTCGGCTCCTCTCCGGCAGCCCGGAGCCGCTCTGGAGACAGCTCTGCCGGCAGCAGAGGGTGCTGCTTGCCCGTGCTGCTGGGAGCCGCTTTTCGCAGCCCCGTCCTGCCGGAGCAGCCCGGCCGTGTCTGACACCAGCCCGGCCGTGTCTGACACCAGCCCGGCCGTGTCCCACCCCAGCCCGGCCGTGTCTGACACCAGCCCGGCCGTGTCCCACCCCAGCCCGGCCCTGTCCCACCCCAGCCCGGCCCTGTCCCACCCCAGCTGTGAGGTGCTGTGCTGCCTGTGCTGACATCTCAGTTCTCAAGAAGCGACTAAAATGAAGATGACTTCTTCTTTTTCCTGCTAAGCGCCCCTGGGGGATGCCTCTTTCTTCTCCTCAGTCCCTCTCTCTTACACTCCCTTTTCCACCGCACCTTCCAGCTGAGCAGGGTTTGTCCTGCAGGCAGGCTTGGCAGGGTTTCTCCCTGGGGAGGCTGCTGTTTTCACAGCCTCTCTGTCCCGCAGCACACTGCGCTCCTGTGGCCGTGTGGCTGCCCCTTACAGGCGCTCATTGTTCGCTGTCTGTGGCATTGTCTCCCTCGATCCCCCCGGGCACAGCCTGCGGGCAGCACCTCGGTGTGTTCCGGGCAGAGCGGCTGCTCTCTCCCTGCCCTGCCCTGCCCTCCCCGGGGCACGTCCTTGCACAGCCCCTCGGAGCGCCATGGCATCGCCTTTGCTGCTGCAAGGGCAGGGTCAGGCAGGCAGAAAGCACGTCCACCAAGTCTGCTCCAGCCTCAGAGTCCACGCTGGGAGCCCAAAGGATTTAAATGTTTAACTTCAGACGTTCAGAAGGGATGCAGTTATCAGGAGGTGGATGCTCATCCCCGGCCAGACCCCAGAGCTCGTCCTCAGTGCTGAATGCTGACCACAAGAAAGCAGGCATGCCAAGTCAGCCCTCCTCCCACCTTCCTTTTAATAGTCTTGGCATGAATTCACAAGGATGGGAGCTGGAAAAGTCTCTGCTGATCCAGGCTCCATCCCCAGTCTGTTCTCCAGAAAGGCTCAGAGGGATCCCATTGCAGGCCACAAACATTGGCCCTTGTCTGTCACCCCCCTCTGCCTCTGCTTGTGCTGCTGTTTGAGGTGTAGGCAGCGCTCAAAGCAAGTGATTGAAGATCAGCAATTCCTGCTTCTTGAGGACGCAAGAAAGTCAAATATTAAGGAAATAAAAGCAGACAAGATTCCATAGGAGCTGTGATCTCATCTGGCGAGAAGCCACCACAAAGCTGGGAAGTTCTGCTTCAGCACTTGTCATGTCTGGTTCCCTCCAGCTTCCCTGCTGCTCCTAAAGCTCCTCCACTCCCCTTCTCCCTGAAATTGGTGGGGAAAAGTAACTCAAATATGAGCAGGACCAGGTCAGAGCAAAGCGGTTTTGAAAAAGCGACCCAAAGATGTATCTACTTGACATGAACCCTCCTATTTTTATTCGGGAGGGTGTGAAAGAACCTCCTTGTGCTGTACCTACAATCTCCCCGGTGTTTCTGGTCAGCTAGAGTAATAAATTTATTCTGATGTGGATGTGTTTTCTTAAAGGACCACAGTGGCTGGCACAGAGCAACTATTCCCCACGGACATCCAAGTGTGCTCAAGGATTAGTGCCTCAGCCCTGCACCCAAATTAACTGTGCTCTTTTTCCACGTGTGCCCCAAGACCATCAGTGAGGAGAAATGTCAAGACCCACGCTGATGTCCGGTCCCAAAAGACAATCAGTGCAGCAGCACGCCGGGGCAATCGTTCCAGGCTGACTCAGATGGCAGGCTGCCACCCCCTGAGCCACCCACAGCACTTCCCGCAGCTCCCAGGTGGTCCTCGGAGGCATCCCGTGCAGAATGGCTTGCTGAATTTGACAATCCGCGGCTGAACAGCTTGAGCAGTGTTGCTACGAACAAGTCTTTTTGTCTGGAAACACTGAAAAATTAATTCTCTCCAAGGGACCACTGCCGGGTCAGGTTTGTCCCAAGGGTTGTTTTTTGAAAGGGGACTGAAATGAACAGAATTGCACTTCCCCGGTTTATTTCGGTAAACAAATGAGTCTTTAAAAAGCAGCCAGGCATTCAGCAGGAGTGGCTGAAACAAATCACAGAATCAGTTAGGCTGGAAAAGACCTCCAAGATCACCGAGTCCATGCTGTGACATTGCACCACCACCGAGTGCCACGGCCGGGCATCCCTCAAACACCTCCGGGCGCGGAGACTCCGCCACCTCCCCGGGCAGCCCCTGCCAGGGCCTGAGCGCCCTTTCGGAGAAGGAGCGCGGATCGCGGTGGGGATGTGCGGACACCGAGGGTGCGCCCGTCACCGAGCCCCGTGCGCGGAGTTCCCCAGCGCCACGCCCGGGCCTCGCCGCTATTTTCAGCCCTTCCCGGAGCGAGCGGAGCAGAGCAGCACTAAAGCAGCCCGGGTTTCACACAGAAACGGTGCCGGCTGCTGGCCGGGGATGGGCAGAGGGGCCGCGGCTGCGGGGCTGTCGCTGTGCCCCGCGATGCGCGACCTGAGCCGGCGGCAGCGCCACGGCCCCGCTGCTCCCCGGCCCCGCTGCTCCCCGATCCCGCTGCTCCCCGATCCCGCTGCTCCCCGGCCCCGCTGCTCCCCGATCCCACTCTCTGCCCGGCCCCGCTCTCTGCCCGATCCCGCTCTCTGCCCGGCCCCGCTCCCTGCCCGATCCCGCTGCTCCCCGGCCCCGCTCCCTGCCCGATCCCGCTGCTCCCCGCCCGGCATCGCTGCTCCCCGGCCCCGGCCCCGCTCCCTGCCCGCTCCCCTCCGCTCCCGGCCCCGCTCCGCCGTTTCCCCCGCCAGCCCCACTGCCTGCCCAGCCCCGCTCCGTTCCCGGCCCCGCTCCGTTCCCGGCCCCGCTCCGTTCCCGGCCCCGCTCCGTTCCCGGCTCCGCTCCGTTCCGTTCCGTTCCGTTCCCGGCCCCGCCCGCCGTTGGCGCTGCCCGGGCGGAGCGGCCGCGCCCCGGGCCGGGCCGGGGGCGGAGCGGGGCCGTGCCGGGCGCTATTTGGGCCATGTGATGCCGGCCCGGCCCCGCTGGGCGCGCCGGGAGCAGCGGGCGCGGGGCTCGGCCTGCCCGGGGCACGGCACGGCACGGCACGGAGCGGGGCCATGGTCCGGCGGGCAGCCCGGGCACGGTAGGAGCCGGGCGGGGAGCGGGGCCGGGCGGGGAGCGGGGCGGCTCCGCGGCCTCTGCGCGCTCGGTGCCCGCGGAGCGGAGCGGGGCCGGGCAGGGCCCGCGGGCGGTGCCAGCCGCAGCGCCGGGCCGAGGCCGCTCCCGGGGCCCGGCGCTGGCAGCGGGGAGCGGCCCCGGGCGGAGCGAGGGCGGGATGCGGCTCCGCTGCCGGAGGGTCCCGGCGGGCCGGGGCTCCGCAGGCGCCGGGGCTGCAGCGGCGGCTGGCGGGGCCGGGTGCGGGTCGGAGAGCAGGCGCCCGGAATCGCTGCGGGTCGCTCCCGCTCCTCGGGACAGCGCCCGCTCCTTCAGGGTCTGTGGTTACCGCGGGGCTCCGGAGCTCTGCGGAGCACCCCTTACAAGGTCTGGTTATTGTGTCTCTTTTCTTGCTACATCAACCTCTGCGGATCCAGCGGGCACTTACATAATGCTCGCTCTGGAGGACCTGGGCTGCTGTTGTAAGGTCAGCGTTGCTGTAGCCTCCTGCTGGACTGTGCCGTGTTTTGTCCTTATTCCCTGGCAGAAACGGGCAGCCGGGGATGCCTGGTGGCCGTGCCTGATTCAAAACCTGTGAATTGGCTGAGCCACGGCTCGAGATAAGGAAGTTTACAAAATGATTGTAAAACTGGGAGTTGCTCCTTGGAGAACGATCACCTCTTATTTGTTTGGGGTTTTTTTGTTTTTTTTTTTTTTTTTTTCATGCTAGTGATGCAGGATGGCTCAATGAACGTTTTGTCCCTGGAGTAATCTGTGTCTTTCCCTCTAGCACCTGATTTCTACAGCAGACGCAGCCTTGCAAAGCTCAGTAGCTCAGCCTTGCCGGTGTGAGTTGGCTGCTGCATCGCCAGGACCAAACTGGAGCCTCCAGTGCCCTACAGTAAGCGGGGCCTGGCTGCAGGGTGGTCAGAGTGGCTCTCCCAGCCTGCAGGGAAGGTTATTTCCCTGGTGAGCTCCTAAGGGAACAGGCAGGAATGTGACAGAGCCGTGCTGCTGCTCACAAAGTGCAGGGAAGCACCGAAGTGCAGGAGCATCTTCCCTGAGCTTCCAGCGGGAGCTGCCCTGCCCCGTGTCCCTGCCCTGCCCTGCCCCGTGTCCCTGCCCTGCCCTGCCCCGTGTCCCTGCCCTGCCCCGTGTCCCTCCCTGCCCTGCCCCGGCTCTCAGCGTTCTGGTGGTGGATGCACGAAGCAGCAATTCCCTCTTCTCCCCGGTTAAAGGCAGGGGATGAGCTGCAGCAGCGCGTTCCTCAGGGGACCCTGGCTTGTTGCAGTGCATCAGCAGCAGCCTTGGCTGCCTCCCTGCCCTGCTCCCGAGGTTACCGAAGTGCTCTGCAACGTGCTCTGCAGCTTGTTTGTAAACTCCTGCTGGATGCTTGTGGGCCCGTGTTCCAGGAGCTGGCCAGCTGATCCGTGCTGCCTTTGTGTGCTGCTGCTGCTGCCTGTGGGGAATGGCCTCTGCTTGTTGCTCTCCTGTCTCTGGGTTGGTTTGTTTGTTTTTTTTCCCCTAGACCCTATTTCCTTTCCTCAGAAAAAGTGAAAGCAGTCTGCAAGGTCTGCTTGTCTTGTGAGGGCTAATTAAGAATTCATTAAGTTCCTGGAATTTAAAATCTGTAGCTAATGAGGCAGTGAGGATGCTGTGCCAGGGTTTGGGACTGAGTGCAGACAGTGCTGACAGATAATATTCCCTGTCACAGTGCAGTTTTTGGATGGGATGGAACGAGTTCTGTGGCTCTCTGAGGTTTGTGTCTTGGTCAGGTTTTGTGGCTGATGCCTCTGCACAGCCTGGAGTTCCCTTCTGATGGGCTCTGAGAGGCCAATGCAAGCGGGGGTTGTAACTCTGGGCTTTGTTGTGTTTGTGCTTCCTGGGCCTGGAGTCACCCAGGGCTTGTGTTGAGAAGGGGTGAGGATTAACTGGGGCTGGCAGGGAGCACAGTGAGATGGTGTCAGCTGGGCTGAGCTTATCTTCATGTCCTGTGGCAGGAGCCTTGTGCACTGACTGGCAGAGCAGGGGAGGAGCAGCTGACTGTGGGTTTCCCAAAGCCAGTGTCTGTGGCTGGCTGGGGAGCTGCTGCCCTGCTCCTCCTCTGTGTTTCCAGGTGTGGTGGAGCCCATACCCACAGCTCACCTCGCCAAGTCACGACTCAGACACCAGTTGCTCTCAGACAAAGCTGCCTGATGCCTGCAGAATAAAAGTGAGTAAGTGTCTGGTACCAGACTGCAGTCACTGGGTTCCTTTGCTGGTGGCCTTTGCAGAATGAGCTCATGTCAAGGTGTTGACTCACTTCCAGTCACTGCACTGCTCTGGAAAACAAAGAAATCTTCCCTTGAGTTTCTCCATGTGAGTAACTGCATAGCTGCCTCTGTTTCCATGAATAATTGCTGGGGGAAGAGTGCAGTTGCTCTTAACAAAGATGAGCTGTGTGCTGCAGGTAATGGCCAAATGCTCTCTGCTGAGTGTGAGAAAATATAGCTAAAAAAGAATAGTTTCCAAGCACATGGTGGGGAAAATGTGCCACTGTTAACTGTGTTTTCCCAGGGACCACTAAAACATCCATTCCCTTTTAACTCTGTGCTGCTCTGCCCTTAATGCTAATGCTTTGGAAACTCCTGGGATAAAGTAAATTGGTCTGTGGTATTGGTCAGAAAATTCTCCTGCAGACTAAGTGGTCTTTTCAGCAAAAAGAAAAATCCTCCTTCTGGGTGTTAATTGGGTACAGGAACTGCTTTTATCTGTAGCTCTGGGGCGCTGTGAGCTGCCTGAACTCTGGAGTGTCCAAGGGAAGGGGATTCAGAAGGAATTTCCCCAGCAGGATTGGTTTGGTGTGGGCTGGCTGCTGTGTGGAGGGAGGCACTGACAGAGCTCCCAGTGACACTGGGTGAGGCTGGGCCAGCCCCAGGGGCTCCTGCCTGGGCCCTGCCCTGGCACAGCCCCTGTTTTGGGAAGGGGAGAGGGAAGGACCACGTCCTTGAGCTCTCAGGGGTGAGCAGAGTGGGTGCTGGGGACAGCTCTGTCACACGCTGTCCTGCCTGGCATTGGGCTCACTGTCCTGGCCAGCTGGTGCTTGTGGCCCCCTGGCAGTGTTTGTGTGCCCCAGGGAGATGGTTTGGAGGGATGAGTGCAGGGCTAAGGGCTGAGCCTTCCTCAGCATCTGCCCTGTGTGACCCTGCTCCCCTTGGCACTCAGGGCTTCCCAAAGGCAGAGCATGAAGTCAATGCTTTGTCTCTTTTAATGCTTTGCCTGTCTGGTAGCTGAGGCTGGGGGGGGCTGCTAATATCAGGTTTTATTTCTCTCTCTCTCTCTCCTGTGTAGGAGAGCATTCCAAGAGTCCTTGTTTTCTCCTCTCTGAGCAGCAAAGCTGCTCTCTCTCCCTGCAGCACAGAGCCAGGGGGCACAAGGCACCACCCAGCAACAAATTTGAGCATCCAGGCAAGAACCACACTCTGGCAAACTCCAGGGCCTGCTGCAGGGGCTCTGTCTCCCTCTGGCAGTGGGGTGGAGAAGGTGGGAAGTGTCTCCTTGCCTGTGCAGAGTGTGGGAGCTCCCCAGGAGGAGCTGGGGGTTGCCCAGGCATTGGCTTGCCAGCGTCCTGCTCCTGTGGGAGATGATGCCTCCTCATCCTCCCTTCTGGTTTTGTGTTGTGCTCCAGCAGCACTGAAGGCCAGTTTCAGAAGGTTTGGATTAGCATCTTCTTATTTAATAGAGAAACAGCCAGGTGTCTTTGCCTTTGCTTTTTTCCTTAGTGCTGGGGAGTCTCGTCCGCTGACGTTCCCTTGTCTCTTGGCTTTGTGAGTTTTTTCTCTCCTAGAACAGGGGAAGGCAGACTCCAAGCTGAAGCAGTGCTGCTGTGTAACAGTGAAACCTCCCCTGGGAGGAGAAAGTGACACTTTTCTTTGTCCTCTCACAAAGCTTTCTCTTTAGGAGAAGGCTTTTAGCTTCAACAAACAAACAGACCCCAACAACCGGATACCGAAGTGAGAGCGAGGGAGAGCTTTGGGGCAGGAGGTGGCAATGTCTGAATGGAGTTACCAAACATGGGCTGCTTCTTTTTAGCCTGGAAGGGGAATTTGATGAAGCTTCTAAGTCAGAGCAGCTGTGTCGATGTTAGCTTCAAACTGCTTTCTTTGGAGAGCTGGTATGTTATCAGGGCAGGAATCTGTCCTGAGGAGATCCCAGATGGGGCCTTGACACCATAAATGTACAAAGGCACTCAGTTGCACAAAAACTGCAGGAACAGCTTCGTTCTGAAGAACGTGAGCCACAGATGGTCAACAGCCAAGAAAAGCAAGCCAGGGGTAAGGCCAAGCCGTTCCCTCCATGAGAAGGCTGCACTGGTCTCAGATGTTGAGAAATTCTTGGTTTAAACTTCTGCAAACTTCACTCTGGATAAATTCTGGTCTGAATGGCCTCTTGTAAATTAAAATCTCCTCGATGCAGAGATGTGAGGAAATGCCTGCATCCCAGCTGTACTGTTTGGAGGTTTGCAGCAGGCCCTGGAGTTTGCCAGAGTGTGGTTCTTGCCTGGATGCCCAAATTCGTTGCTGGGTGGTACCTTGTGCCCCCTGGCTCTGTGCTGCAGGGAGAGAGAGCAGCTTTGCTGCTCAGAGAGGAGGGAATAAGGACTCTTGGAATGCTCTCCTACACAGCCTGAGGTCCTTCCTGCTGAGCTGTGGGACGCTGGGTGTGAGCAGTGCATGGAGAGTCTCCCCTGGTGCTCAGTCACCCCGTGCTCTTTGCAGGCTAAACCAGTCATGGCATTGCCTGTGGACAGTGAGGGAGGGGTTGCTTTGTCCCACACTAGTCCCAGGGCAGTCATGGATCTCAGAATTGAAGATTCAAGAGGTGCCCATGTAAAGAAATGCTCAGGACTTTGTGACCAGCTGGGCTGGGAGGGCTCGTGTCCCAGTTGCTGTAAACTCCAACAGCTGCAGAAGAAGCCTGATGACCCTTGTGCTGAGAAGAGGTTGTGGGCCTGTGTGCATCCAGAAAGTACCTGGCTGGGTGCCTGTGGGCAGGAAATGGAGCTGCTTGGGCTCTCTGTGGTGTGATGGGCACGAGCTGCTGCAGGCTGTGCTGTCACCTCTGCCCAGGCTCTCAGCACCCTTGCCTGGTGTCCCCTCAGTGTCACTGCTGGTGCCCTGGGGCTCTGCATGTGGCACCCTGTGCACCTCCAGCTGGGACAGATGGGAGCTGGGGGTGACTGAAGCTCCTGAAGGTTTGATCTTTAGTGAGCCAGGGCAGTGCTGCCCCACCTCTCTGGGGTGCTGTGCTCCCCTCCCCAGGGGCACTGCTGCTGGCTCCAGCCCCACAGCTGGCTCTGGCACCAGCAGCCCCCGACCCTGGCAGCTCAGCTCGGGCTGAGCCTGGGAGGAGAGGGCCAGGAGGCTGCACACATGGCCCTGATTCCAGCAGGATATTGCTGCAGGTCAGGAATGTGGCAGGCTGGCCTGCCAAGGTGCAGCTGCTGTGCAGAAGTGGGGAAGGGGCAGCTGCTCTGCTGTGAAGTGCCTGTGAGCTTGGGGTGCTGGGGGTTTGGGGAGTGGAGACAGAACAACACCACAGCGAGCTGCTGCGTTTGCAGGGTGTGGGTTTGACTTGCTGAAGGTTGAGATGGGGAGGAGAGGAAAGGGCAAGCTGTGTGTCTTATGGGGTTTTTTTTAATGTATCAGTGACTGAGGGCCATCCTGGACTCGGGTACTCTCATTTCTTGTAGCTGCCTCAGTTAATTGATCTTCAGATGATCCACTCAAGGACCAGCAGGCTGCTGAACAGTTGGATTTTTTTGCCTGTGTCAAGGAGCAGCTTTGGAAGGAATGGAGAGCTTTCCTGGACAGTTCTCCCAGCTGCATCTTCCCCGTTTCACTGACCCTGTGTCAGTCAGAGTGGCTGTGCTGTGTCCTGCTCCTCTGGCCAGCAGCATCCAGCTGGCTGTGGCTGTTCCTCCTGTGGGATTGCTGAATGGGCAGGTCCTGTGTGCCCACAGTGCCCAAATCTGCCCCTCTGGCACAATCAGGTGAAATCCAAGGCTTCACCTGGGTGACCTGACAGAGCCTGGTGTGCCTGGGAACTGGATTTGCAGGAGGCACAGCTTTGTGTGCCAGCACTTCAGTGGGAGAGGAGCTCCTGGGGAGATCCCCTCTGCAGGGAGGCTGGGCTTGTGCCACTGGCCTCTCCAGGGCAGGGCACTGCTCAGGGGCAGCTTGGCAGCTCTGCTGGGACACTCCAGGGTGTCAGAGACCCCCAGAGGTTTTTGCCTGCAGGGAGCTGCAGTGAGGCCAATGCCAGGCTGAGTTTGGCCACTCTGGAAGGAATCCTGTGCTGGGTGCACTTGGATGCTCCCCTTTGCTGTGGGGTGTCCCTCCCCTTTGCTGTGGGGTGTCCCTCCCCTTTGCTGTGGGGTGTCCCTCCCCTTTGCTGTGGGGTGTCTCTCCCCTTTGCTGTGGGGTGTCTCTCCCCTTTGCTGTGGGGTGTCTCTCCCCTTTGCTGTGGGGTGCTTCTCCCCTTTGCTGTGGGGTGTCCCTCCCCTTTGCTGTGGGGTGTTTCTCCCCCTTTGCTGTGGGGTGTTTCTCCCCCTTTGCTGTGGGGTGTCTCTCCCCCTTTGCTGTGGGGTGTCTCTCCCCCTTTGCTGTGGGGTGTTTCTCCCCCTTTGCTGTGGGGTGTTTCTCCCCCTTTGCTGTGGGGTGTTTCTCCCCCTTTGCTGTGGGGTGTTTCTCCCCCTTTGCTGTGGGGTGTTTCTCCCCCTTTGCTGTGGGGTGTTTCTCCCCTGCTGTCTGTGTCTCTGCCCTGCTGTGGGGGTCCCTTCTGTGAGGAGCTGCTGCTGTGCTCTCTGCAGAAGGGAATTTGGCTGTGGCTCACCAGCTGCCCCCCCATCTGTGCCCCTTGATTTTGGGCTGTGGTCCTGGGGCAGGCTGCTGTTCCCTGCCAGGCAGAGCAGCTCAGCCTGGTGGCAGCACAGAGCCCATGGGTTAAATCAAACAGAATTTCCACTGACTGCACACCTGGGGCATGGCAGCAGCCCCTGGCTCAGCTCAGCAGGTTGGGCTTTAGGCCAGAGGGGTGGCAAGGTTTTTGGGATGCACCTGGGAGCAGGCAAAAGCAAAGTGAGGTGTAGGTGTTCTCCTCTGCTGCACTGTGTTTTCTGGGATGAACACAGAAACTCCATTTTCTGTTCAAATGGAGAAGAATTGCAAGTTTTGGTAAGAAATCAGAACTGAATGGCTCTTGGAGCTTTAGTGGAGGAGATTTCCTGATGCAGGTGGGCACTGGAGAGCAATGTGTGTGTACTGGGACAGAGGAGAAATGCCCCTGTGTATTTAAGACAGGAGAGTGGGGTTTGGGCTTGCCCTGTTCAGGTGGGAGGAAGGGGCTGTAACCAGCACTTGCTCAGAGGCATGTGCTCTTAGCTTGTTTGGATTAGGCTGCCTTCAAACTTGGCAAAAACACCACCCAATCCTCAGTCTAGACTGGTTTGGAAAGAATCCTTGGCCTGATGGGAATCTCCATCTGAAGGTGCCAGACAGCAGAGCAGAGGGCACAGCAGTGACTGCACTGGCACAAAAGCCTCCTCGACAGAAAATGTTCAATGAGCTCTGAAATCTTGCTTTGGCACATCTCAGAGGGCCACAGGACGAGTCTGTCACAGAAGTGGTGTCTGACCTGGACTGTGGTGTCCAGTGGAAGCCCTGGGGCCCAGGTGGACACAGAGGTGGCCCAGCAGGTGGCAGGGTGGCAGCAGGGACACGGTGGCTGTGCAGGGCCCTGCTTTGCCTACAGCTCTGAGAGCAGAGCTGGGCTGGCCAGGGATCTGTGCCCAGATGCATTTCCCCAGGCTGAGCAGCTCCACAGAGAGAGCAGCAGCTTTGCCCAGGCTGGGATCTCCAAGGGGCTGCTGCTGCCTGGGGGACTCAGTTTGTGCTGTCACTGGGTGTCAGCAGCAGAGGTGTCACCAACTGGCTGCAGGGATAAAACCACGAGGTGAGTTTATTCTGGTGTGAGGCTTTAATGGAGGAAAAGGCTGCTGGAGGTGGTGGCAATATCCAGACATTGGATATTCCAGGCAGTTTCCATCTGCCCCGTGCTTGGGAGCTTGTGCAGCTCTGGGTGCTGGGGGCTCTCTCAGTGCTTTCACACTGCTGAGTGCACACAGCAAACCTTGGCCCAGCCACCCAGGCTCCTGCACAGGAGCAGGAAGAGCTTCAGCAGCAGCCAAGGAACAGCTGAACAGGCTTTGACTGAGCCTGAGCAGCCTCAGCAAAGAGAGGAGTCTCCACACTGGAGACAGCAGCCAGCATAACTGGCTTATCTCTACTGGTCCTGAGCCCTAAACTTTGAAAAGGCAAGGCAGCTGCTCTTTTCTGCTTGTTCCTGGGTATATTGAGTGCATCTTGCTTAAGAACAGATCTCTTGACTTCTGCTGCAAGGATTCTTCCTCTCTATTTCTTAACTTCTATTAATCTGCTTCAAACCTGGTTTCCTAACTGGAAACTTTCCATTGATGTCATGGGAGCTTTCTGTGGCCCACATCAAATAGCTGGGTTCACCAGGAATTAAGTGGCTCTACAAATGTTGATGTTAAACACTTCTTTGGGAGGCATGTTGACTTATGAGGACCTGTGCTGGCTGTGGTATGTAGGGAGGATAGGTTGGCTGTGCAGCTTTTGTCTTGCCTTTGAACTCTGGAAGTGCTGGCAGCTGTTCAGTGCCTGGCTGAGGGCTGGGGAGTGCAGCCCGGGCTGTTCCAGCCCTGACACTGCTCTGCCTCTCCTCTCTCACACTGCAGAGGTTTCTCAGGGAGTCAGCTCCACGGAAAGAGATGGCAAAGTCTGGATAGTCACAGCAGGAAGCTGCTGGCGTCATTACAGGTATGGAATTTTGTTGTTTTAGAGGGGAAACCCACAGTTTAGTCTGCTGAGAAGCCCTAGGGAGGGAAGGAAGGACAGGCATGTTCTTCAGAGCCTGCTTACTCAGGCTTCTGTGGTGGTGTCAGGGCGTCTGGGAGGTGAAACAGGAGGGATAAAAAAAACCAGCTGAGCATTCCCTGGCACCACCAGGCAGAGCCCAGGGGCTGAGCAGGGGCTGTCTCCTCCCTCCCCTCAGGAGGTGGTGCTTTGGGGGCAGCCAGGCACACTGGAGGGGGTGAGGAAGCCACTTTAAATGTCCCTCAATTTCCAGAGTTCAAGCTTGTGAAGCTGTTGCTTGGGAGTGAATTTCTGAGTGTGTCCCAGTAAGACTGAGGGGCGAATTTCACCCCTTGCCACTTGAACCAGGATTGCAGCCACTGATCAGTGCTGCACTGCACATCTCGGTCACTTCTTTGGGCAAAAACATTTGTTCTGTGTTACCACAACTGCTCTTTCCAGGAAAGGGCTGCTCTGGGGTATCTGGCCACCTTGCAGTGCTCTGAGGGCAGCCTGTGCACTCCTGTACAGTTTGTACAATGTGCTTTCACCCTCTGCCATCGCTGGGCTCTGCACTCCAACGTGACCTGCTGAGCTTTGCCAGGGGGAGCATTTCAAGCAGGCAAGCTAGAAAGGCTTCTTGGAACTGCTGCTCTGTGGAGCCTTTTGGTGATTTGAGAAGCCAGCCAAAGCTTTTGGGTCACCCTGCCCACCTCAAAGCAGCACAGGGACCCTTTCAGGTGATGGTGAGAGCAAAACATTGCACCAGGCTGAGCCTGCACTCGCTGCCAGCTCCTGAGAGATGTGCAGTGTCTCTCCCTAATTATGGGATGTCCCAGGTCAATTATAGCTAAACACAGAGCCCAAGCATGTCATTAAGCTTTTTTGGCTAATGACAAGTCAGAAGTCCAGCATGGTCCTGGCAGGCTCTGCTTGGGGGAGCTGCTGAGTGTGTTCCAGGAAGGCTGGCAGTGGGAGCTGTCTCTTGTGCAATCTGTCTGCCAGGAATATCCTCTTAGGTCAGCACTTGGGAGCTGCTGGGCCATCCCTCCTGGCTGCTGTGTGCTCCTGGATGCGAGGGCTGAGCCTGCTGCTGCAGGGGATTGCTGAATGGTGACAAATGTCTCACTGGCACTGCTCTGTTCCATGTTTATCCAGCTCCTTCCTTGGGCTTCTGCTCCTGTAGCCAATGTTGGAGCTACACAGCCTCTGGCAGCTGCCTGAGGAGTGGGAGGTGAGCAGCACATCTTCCTGCAGGCTGGCACAGGCAGAGTGCACCGTGCTGGCTCCTGGCTGCCCGAGGGCTCCAAACACCCCAAAGGTGCCGTGGAGCAGCTTTGCACACTCCCTGCTCCCCAGTGCAAGGCTGGGGATCCCTGCTTCCCTCCTCCCTCTGCTGCAGGTGACCCTGGGTGCAGCCTCTGCAGGGGCCAGGGCTGTCCTGGGCAGAGCAGGGGGGTCTCTGCTGCTCCCTGGCCCTGCAAACCATCTGTGACATGCTGGAGGGGCTCTGCCCTGCTAAGGATGCTCCCTCTCTGCTGGGGGGGAGCCCTGGAGGCTTGGGGGGAGGGAAGAAGGAGCTGGAAGCTGAGGCAGGGATGCTGTGGGTTGGCAGGCCAGGTTCTGGGTGACCCTGGTACAGCAAGCTGGGATTTGTCTGGGCTCTTCACCTCAACTGGCTGCTGCAGCAATTGCAGAAGAGGAATTGCATCTTCTGGCTGTGTTGTTGGATTGGGAAAGGGTTTTTCCACAGCTTTTGTTATGTTTAAGGGTGGTTGTTGTTCCCAGATTAAACTTGAATAGAAAACATAAGGCTGCTGCCAGCTTTCTGTCACAGGCACCTTTTATCTTGAATTCATCTCCTCCAAGCAGATGCTGCTTTCATTTCTTCTACTTTTTTTGGGTTTTGGTTTGGTGGGGTTTTTTTTTTTTTTGTTGTTTTTGTTTTTTTGGGGTTTTTTTTGTTTGTTTGGTTTTTTTTGTTTTGTTTTTTTTTGTTTTTGTTTTTGTTTTTTTTGTTTGTTTGTTTTTTTGGTGTTTTTTTTTTTTTTTTGCTACAAGACTAAAATTAACAGCCCTTTGATGCAGGGGAAGAAGCTGTATTTCAAAGCAAAGTTCCTCGTTAACTTTGATAATTAAGCTGCTGGTTTTATCTGGGAGGTGATTCCGTGCTCCTTGGAAACAAATCTGAGAGCTGGAAGCTCGGGAGCCCTGCTTGCTGTGGGTGCACATGCAGGTCCCTCCTTGCCTGGGGCCACCAGTGGCTTCTCCTGGGGTGGGAGGTGTGGATCCACCTGAGCTGCAGCTGGGGCAGGAGGTGCCAGGGGTGGCTGGCATTGCAGGGCTTGTGCAGGGTTTCCCTCCAGCTGCTGCCTGTGGGTGCCAAGCACAGCTGGAGGAGCAGCAGGAGCAGGAGGAAGGGCTGAGGAGGACACAGCCCTGCAGACACCTCCCTGGGGCAGGGAGGCTCTCTGTGCTCTGGCCAGGCTGGGTTGTGTCTCCCAGCCCAGCCTTGCACTGAGCATGGGCTTCATGTGAGCACACAGCTTTGGGCTTTCATCTTCTCCACTTAAAAAAGACAATCCCTGTTCCTCAGAGCTTCCCAGAGGGGGATGTGGGGGCTGTTTCCAGGGGGAGGGTGCAGCCTGTCCCCAGAGGGAGCACAGCTGATGGACAGCCTTGCTCCTGTACCTGGTGACTTCAGGGAAGGAGAATTCCCAAACTTAGGCCGTGGCTGCCTTGGCCAGTGGCCAGGGTGTGGAAGACAATTTGATGTTGTCATCAAATCATTCAGCACCTGACAGGACCTGTCTGGGGCAGCAGGGGCACATCTGCTGTGCAGGATCTGAGAGCAGGGGTAGGGAAATACCTGCTGGAGCTTCCAGCCTCACTGGGGGAGACCCTGGAAGGTGGTTTTGCCTGTGGGCAGCTGCTGGAGGGGCTGACAGGCTCTGGGGCTCTTGCTTTGAAGAACCTGCCAGGAGCTGTGATGAGCCCCTGCCTCAGGTGCATTGCAGGGGTGTTGACTTTTGAAAACATCCTTCTGCTAAGTGAACAGAATTGTTTCCTAAACAGTGTGAAAAAAGTCACTTCCTCAGTGACTCAGCTGTCTCCTCTGGTGAGGCTTTTGTCTTCAGTGGTGACAGCCTCAGACTCCACAGACCTCAGGACAGGAAGGACCTGATTCTGGAGTTTAAAGTGTGAGGGATCCTCTGGGGTCTTCAGACACAAGGAGGCAACTTCAGTCCTTTTTTCCAACGCTTGTGAAGCCCAGGATGAAGAGATCTGGGTAAATGTTGTGGAGGAATGCTGAGTTTTACCACCTGTCAAGGTAAGGCAGTCAGGCACGGGAGCTGAATTCATGTCTGTGTTGCTTGCAGTAATTTGCTGTGTGGCATGAGGGCACTGAGGGCTGGGACAATCACTTGGTTAGGATTTATTTGAGCTCAGGATTAACACAAAGCTCAACCTGAAAGGAGGATGATTGAGCAGGGAGGAGGAGGATGTATAACCCCAAGTGTGAGAGGTTCTGCCACCGTGACTCCTGCCAAGCTTTGGGACAGGCTGCCCAGAGGTTCTGCAGGCTCTGCTTCTGAAGGTTTACAGGAGTAAACTGGTGGGAGAGGAAAGAGGGCTGGAGTGCCAGGGAAGCAGCACAAGTTTCAGCTCTGCACCAGGAGGCCCTGATTTTGCTGAGTGTGCTGCTCTGGCCTCTGAATCAGAGCAGCACCCAGCTCCCAGCGCTGTCAGGGTCTGCTGGGAGGCAGCAGAGGCTCTGTTGCAATGGACCAAGAATTCTTTGTTTCCAGTACATGGCCCAGATCTCAACGTTGCCTTTTCTGTAGTGAGGAGCAGTACCAGACACTTGCACAACTTCCCCTCTGGCAGAGATGTATTTGATGTAAATACATGTGCTGAAGCCTCAGACACAATAAACGTGTTTGAGGGTAACAGGCTGAGTAATCTGGTGCTTGGCAGCTGCTCTCCTGTGGGGATTTTTGCTTTACTGTTAGCAGTGCTTGTGACATCCTTAAATGAAAAAAAGGGAAGAGACAGAAACTGAGCAACCTCAGCATCAAAACAGCTCCAGCTTTACCTGAGAGAAGGGATCCTGCTGGGTCTGTGCCTCCTGGCTCAGGAGCAGGGATTGCCATCCTCACAGCCCACTGGGGACCTTCTCATTCTCTCCCTGAGCCTCTTTGCTGTGCCCTGCACTCACCCAGGGAGGGGGCAGAAGGGGAGTTCTGGGAGGTGACTGCTGAGAGCAGGGGTTTCCTTCAATGCAGCAAGAAACCACAGTGATTCATGAGCTGTTTTTGGGGAAAGCGGTGCCTTGTTATCAGCAATCCTGTCCTGATGGGTTGGTGGTGGTGCTGGCCAGTCAGAGCCAAAAAAGTGCTTTTGGTACAGGAGTGGAAACTCTGGGCAGAGGTAGAAACATCAAACTTCATTCCTTCCACCCACTGCTCCCCCATAATCAGAGAAACTAATGAATCCAGATATTTAAACAGAGATGGGGGGTGGACAGTGGGCTGCAAATTAAGTGGAGAAATAACAAAAAGCAGGGAGTTCTTGTGCTAGAGGGTGGCTTACTATGGATGATGTGGGCTTCTTTAATGCAAATAGTTCTGAACATAAACATTTACTGTTTAAAATTCATGGTGGCTTAATTGTGGAGGAAATGCCTCTGTAAATGCAGCCCATCCAGTGCTCCAGGGCTGGAGGCAGCAGCCTGAGGCAGGCAGGGCAGTCTGGCCAGGCCTTTCAGTGCTGCTGGGCCATAAATCTGGGGGGGGGTTTGTGTTTGCAAGGTGCCAAGCCTGGATTTCAGCCTTCAAGGGTTGTGAGGCTTCTCCTGGCAGCAGCGCTTGTTCACCTGCAGCATCTCAACAGCACAGGGAGAGCCAGCTGAACCACCATGGGCTGGGTGTGACAGCCACCATGGGCCAGGTGTGACAGCCACCATGGTGTGACAGCCCAGCCTGGGCTGTGACAGCCACCATGGGCTGGGTGTGACAGCCACCATGGGCCAGGTGTGACAGCCACCATGGTGTGACAGTCCAGCCTGGGCCAGGTGTGACAGCCCAGCATGGGCTGTGACAGCCACCATGGACTGGGTGTGACAGCCTGCCCAGGCCAGGTGTGACAGCCTGGGCCAGGTCCTGCAGCAGCACCAGCACACAGGGGAAGGAGAGTGGGCTGTCCTGGCTCTTTGGGGCTGCAGTCTGGCTGCTGTTAGGGGCACCTGAGTCCTTCCCTCTTGCCCCAGCTGGGATGTGCTGCTGGAGCACTGCTGATCCACCTTGGCTACACAGAACAGCTCCGTGGTCAAGGGCCCCCAGAGGGGGAAATCCCTGCAGTGGGAGCAGTTCTAAAGGAGGGAGGGGTGTTGGTGGGGTTTCTGATGTGTTGCTGTGCACATTTCTACCTGCTAGCAGGTCAGCCAGCAGAGTGGGAGTCGTGTGGCTCCTTTGGCTTGCAGGATGAACGTTCAGCCCGAGAAAATTAACCAAGTTTTCCTTGTGCTTCTCTAGTGAAATCATGGAAACACGAGCAAAGCTGCAGTGGGTTTTTCAGTCTCATTCACTGGTACTGTCTGGGCTCCTTCAGTTCAGCCTCTGAAGCTGTAAGCAAGTCAATGACCACGTGCAGGATATGTATTTCCATTCCTTCTCCTGAGGTGTGTTCCAGGCTGGAAATCTCTGGGGCAGGGCTCTGATTCATTGTCTGCAGAGCACCCAGAGCCTGGCTGTTGAAAGGTTTGCCCTCCTATCTGTAGAAGTACACCTGATGAATGTTATGGGGAGGAGATAAAGCCACAGTGAACTGACTTGAAGAAATAACGTGAAACTGGATCAGGAATCAAGGAGTTTAGGGCCCTCCACGTGCTCTTGTTGATGCTCCAGACCGGTGTCCTGTAGGCACAGGGCAGGGGAGGAGCTGTGAGGGGCCAGCAGCTGCACACCAGCTCTGCCCTGCCCATGCAGGGTCACACCTGCAGAGCTGGGCTCTCCCCGTTCAGCAGCAGGGCTTTGCCTTCCCTTCAAACCTCTTTGCTGTCTCCTGCCTCGACCTGTTTGCAGCGGGCAGTTCTTTTGGAAGCTGGCATTTCCTTTCTAGCATGGCAAACTGGCTGCTCTGAGCACCCCAACGGGAGGGATGTCCCATTCTCATTGAAAATAGCAGCGAACGCTTTCCTCCCAGACACCCTTAGAGCTTCATCCCGCGGTTTTGAAGCCCAGCAGGTTAACAATGGAACTGAGAATAGCCCGGGAGCAGGAGCGAGCATCCCAGGGATGAGCGGGTGTTGGTAAAGCAGAGCAGAGCCGCAGCCAGCCGCAGCTGTTGATAAGATAGATAAAAGCACTTTCAGCGTTTACATTTGTCCTTAAACCTGCAGCAGTTCAAAGGTTCTGCAGCAGCTCATTCCCCAGCACATCTTTTCCTTTCTGGCTGGGCTGGCCGTGTCTCCCCTCGGGCTGCCAAGGCACGGATCCATCCACTGAGCAGGAGGAACCTCTCTGCCTCTCCTGCTGCGGGAAAGAGCCTCCCTTGTCTTGTAGTGAAGAGGCTTTTCCTTGTGAGGAACAGGGGCAGGATGTGTTCCTGGCTGCAGGGCAGGTGCCTGAGCACCAGGGCTGCCAGCAGGGATCACTGCCTGGCCCTGAAGGAGCCGTCCTGCACCCAAATCTCAGCACGGGCTGTGGGGTCCTGACCTGCTCTTGTCGCTGTTGGACACAATAAATGAGAGGCAGGGAGGGATAGTTTCTCACAGAAGGCTGCAGTGGAGTCCTCAGGGAAGAGCCCCTCGTTTATTTCTCAGGCTTCTTTTATACTTTTACAGATGTGCCCACCTTAGAGGTGGGACCTTTGGGAACCATTGGTCAGTTCCAGAGACCACCACGCGAAAATCCCTCCTCTCGCAAAGTATGTACAAAACAAGGTAGTTTACAATATGTGACCTTGTGTACCAGGAGAGTGCCTGGGAACAGAATTTCCCAAAACCAAAAAAGCGTGGCAACATGCTCTGACTCCAACCAGCCTCCTTGTTTCAGTCTTTTCCCTCTCCTCACCCCTCTGTCCCTATTCTGGCCATGGTCTGGCCTGCTGCTGGCTCTGCTGGGAGGGTGCTGTGCAGGGTGAGTGGTGCTGGGGTCAGGCTGCTCTGGGGCAGGGCAGGCAGGGAGGGCTGTCCTGCCCCATGGCATGACTCCTTCTTTTTCAGAGAGTCCCTGCTCTCTGTCTCTGGGGTGGTTTCCCTTCTGCTGCAGCAGCCTCGCACAAATGTGATGTGATGAATGTGATGAAGCTTTTGTTGGCAGAAGGCAAGCAGCCGCGATGAAGGAGGCATTGTTTTGCCGATGAAGAGCACAACTGTGTTCCCTTAGAGCATTTTGTGCTTCAAAGAGGTCTGCACCAGTGCTCCTGCAGCCCGCTTTGTTTTGGTTCTTGTTTCCTCTGCCGTGTTCTCACATGTACTGCACAGGAAATCTCTGCCTCTCCTCCCTCTGCCAACGCTTTGTTGTTCCCTTATCCTAATCAAGATTCCAACAGCTGGATTTGCCTGCCGCTTCCACGTGTGCCCTGCCAGCCCCTTGTTGACAGCTTTTTGTGCCTTGGGATGCCCGGGAGTTCCCCTGGAGCTCTGAGCAGAGCATCACTTCTGTCTGGGCAGCCTGATGGGCTCCAGCCCAGCCCGGGCAAACAGCTTACTCGGCAGCTTTTCAAAAATTACTGCTTTGGGTCAGCAAGAGCGTGCCTCTCCCGGGGAAGCTCAGCTAATGTCTGTTTTGGCTTGTTCCTGGGCTGCCTTGCTCCGGGATGCTGCTGTTCCCCGGGCCTGCAGAGCCAGGGAGCTGTGCCCTGCGGGGCTGGGCTGAGGCACACGTGGGGCACAGCAGTGAATGCCCTGGGCTGGGAGGGTGAAGCACTGGCTGCCCTCCCTCGGCTGCTTTTGCTGCTCCTCCCTTGTTTGCAGCTGTTCAGCAGCTGGCTCACACACTCCAGGATTTGCCTGGATGCTGTGGATGGTGTTTCTTTCCCTTCCAGGATGTGGTGGTCATCCCAGCAGCTGAAAACGTGACTGGGCCTGTTTTAGTGGCATCTTCTGTCCCAGTGCCCAACATCTGAGCTCCCAGAACAGTTCTGGAATAGCTGTACTGCAGCCTGTGCGTTGGGACGTGACTTTTAAAGAATCTCAGGCATTTTCCTCTCCATCCATGATTTAAAAGAAAAAAAGTGGGTGAGGAAAGAAAAAGTAGTCTTCTCTGTTGCTACTTAAGAATTGGGATTTAGCTCTTTCTTCCACTGGCATACCTTGTGGCAGGAACCTGCAGGGAAGCTGGTGAATTGACCCCTAACCCAGAACATACGTGAGCCTTCCCTGCTCACCTTCCAGCTGAAGCCTTGCTGATGTCCAGTAATCTTATTTTTAAACCAGATCTGATTCATGCTCTGTTTTCTATGCCAGATGAGGTCCTTGGTTGTGAGTAAGTGTTGTGACTGTAGCTGGCAGGAGTGCTGCATGATTGCCTCACTTCAGGAAATGTTAAAATAACACTTTTTTTTCTTAGAAAGCTCGTTTGCACCCCTCCCACTTCTAATTCTCCTAATAGCTGCCCCCAGTTTGGCAGCTGTGTGACAGAGGGCTGTTTGTGTTGCTGAGTGAGAGCAGAGACACTTCAGTGGATGCAGTGCTGGAGGAGAGGTGCACAGAGTGAGCAAATCTCTCTGGCCAAGCTGGCTGAAGCCTTTCAAAGGTTTCTCTGCAACCTGGAAGGAAATCTGCTAAACTGGGAGAAGGCTCTTGCTCCTCCCCCTGGACTCTGCAACTTGAAATTAGGGATTTTTTTTTTTTTTTTTTCCTCTTGGAGAAGAGAAGCTGCCCCAACTGAAGCTGCTTGCTTGAGTCAGGCCAGGCAGCAGGTTTATCTTGGTTTATCTTGGTTTATCTTGGTTTATCTGTTCCTTGGCTGCAGGGGTGCAGAGGGACCAGGAGCTGCTGGAATGAGTGTCCCCCAGGGCTGGACCCAGCAGCTTCTGTCTGCTGCTTTGGGCCTGCAGTCAGGCCTGCGAGGTACTCAGCAAAGCTTTGGTTGAAGGGAATTTCCTGCTCAGCCCTGCAGCAATGGCCAGCTGGGCTGTGCAGCCCTTCCTTGCTGGTGGGCAGGAGGCACACACACCCCGTTGGGACGGACAGCTGAAGGCCCCTGTGAATGTTTAACCCGTCTCCTGTTTTCCTTTCCATCCATCAGGCAACCCTGAGCGCTGCCCATCCCGACAAAGCCTCCTGGCAACGTCCTCGGCGGGGCTGGATGCCAGCAGGAGCCGCCAGGTGAGCCCATGAGCCTGTGAAGGGCCGAGCTCGGGGGCGCACCATGGGCCAGAAGGTGACGGGCGGCATCAAGACCGTGGACATGAGGGACCCGGTGTACCGGCCGCTGAAACAGGAGCTGCAAGGGCTGGACTACAGCAAACCCACCCGGCTGGACCTGCTGCTGGACATGCCCCCGGTGTCCCCCGAGGTGCAGCTGCTGCACTCGTGGAACAACGACGACCGCTCGCTGAACGTCTTCGTCAAGGAGGACGACAAGCTGATCTTCCACCGGCACCCGGTGGCGCAGAGCACCGACGCCATCCGGGGCAAGGTGGGCTACACGCGGGGGCTGCACGTCTGGCAGATCACCTGGGCCATGCGCCAGCGCGGCACCCACGCCGTGGTGGGGGTGGCCACGGCCGAGGCCCCCCTGCACTCGGTGGGTTACACCACGCTGGTGGGCAACAACCACGAGTCCTGGGGCTGGGACCTGGGGCGCAACAGGCTCTACCACGACGGCAAGAACCAGCCCAGCAAGACCTACCCCGCCTTCCTGGAGCCCGACGAGACCTTCATCGTGCCCGACTCCTTCCTGGTGGTGCTGGACATGGACGATGGGACGCTGAGCTTCATCGTGGACGGGCAGTACATGGGGGTGGCCTTCCGGGGGCTGAAGGGGAAGAAGCTGTACCCGGTGGTGAGCGCCGTCTGGGGCCACTGTGAGATCAGGATGTGCTACTTGAACGGACTGGACCGTGAGTATGGCTGCTCTGCTCTGCTCTGCTCTGCCCAGCGCTGCCCCTCCTGGGGAGGGCTCTCCTCTCCCTGCAGAGGAGAGGATCCCTGCCAGCAGCAGCAGCAGCAGGGTTGCTGGCTGCAGCTCTGCATCCTGGGTGGCAAAGGCACAGAGCCTGTCTGAGCTGTGCTGCCAGCAGGGAGCAGGGCTCGGGGAGGGGCTTTGGTGGGAGAAGGGTGTCACTGTTGGACTCAAGAAATGGAGGCAGAGAGTGATTAGAAGGCTGCATGGACTCCTTGCCAGGAAGGAGCCACCAATTTATTTCTCGGGCTACTTTTATGCTTTTACAGATGTGCCCACCTTAGAGGTGGGACCTTTGGGAACCATTGGTCAGTTCCAGAGACCACCACATGAAAATCCCTCCTCTGGGAAAATTGTGCAAAACAAGGTAGTTTACAAATATGTGACCTTGTGTACCAGAAGAGTGCCTGGGAACAGAATTTCCCAAAACCAGAACATGGTAGGCACGAAGTGTGACAACAGAAGGGGATGCCAGTTGTCAGGCTGGAGATGGGGAACCTGGCACTGCTACCAAAGGAGCAGCAGGAACCTTCTCCTGACAGTTGTGTTACTGGCACTGGGATCCTGGTGTCTCTTTACAGAAAACAGTCTCTGAGACAAGCCCCTTCCTTAAATGGATAATGAAGGGATGCTTAAAATCCCTTGCAGGCAAGAATAGGGACAGAATTTCCCATGTAAGAAAATGGGAATGATTTTCTTCTTTCAGAAAAGCAGCTCAAACCCCTGCCTCTCAGAGCAGGGCGTGCTCCTCTCTAGTCAGGGGCTGGGGGCTGTAGTTCAGCCCAGCTTGCATGCCAGGCCTTTTACTAACAGGCACATCAACCCCTAGCTAAGCTTAGTAATGAATTTGGCTGTCCAAATGTGCTGAAGTCTGTTATCTCTCATAGTCAGAAGTTCCCATGGGGCCAGACTGTGACTCAGTCCTCTGGGTAGGGTGGAGGAGAGAGGTGAAGGAAGTGGATTGAAATCTGGATTTTTTGTTGCTAGTGAAATAAATTTGGCAGTATTGGTACGAAGAGTAGTTTCCCCTGCATTCCAGAGCAGTGTCTGCCCAAGGGCTGTAGCATATTGGGCTCTGCTGCTGGCCCAGCACTGGTAAAAACCCAGAGCACAACAAAGCTGCCACCAGGCACCAGAAAAACTGAGTGTCAGAATGACCAGGAGAGCCTTGCAAAGGGGCAGGAGCAAAACCTGCAAGTGCCTTGAGAAATGCACTTCAGCTCTGCGAGACCAAACAGAGAGCTCTTGGCAGAGCATTTCCTCACCCAAGGAAAGCCCAGCTCCTTCTGCCACAGCAGCTCAAAGAATGTCAGCAGCTCCAGGAACCAGGTTTTGCTGCAGGGGCAGAGCCAAAACCTGCAGCTCCACTCCAAGGCAGCAAGTCTGTGGAGCTGCTGGCACAGAGCTGCCCTTAGCAAGGAGAGGGCACACACCTCCAGGGCTGGCTCTGCTGTGAAGGGCTCTCAGCTGAGCAGTGAGCTGTGGGCCCCAGGCCAGCACTGACAGGAGGCTGGTTTGGCACAGACAGAAAGAAGGTGTCTGGCTCTGAGCACTTCTGAGCACTCAATAGCAACACTGTCCAGTGATTGTAGTGCCTGTGAATGGAAGGAGGTCAGAGATGTGTGTGTGCTTTCTCTTCTGCTCTCCTGTCAGCCTGGGTTATCAGTGCAAACTAGGTGAGGACAAATCCTAATCTCCCTGGAAGATCCTCTCCTTTTAAGGCCGCTGAAGTGAAATGTGTTTGTTCTGTGAGTGTCTGAAGGCTCGGAGGGCCCCTTGTCCCCGGGGATGCTGGGGGCAGTGCCTCTGTCCCAGCTATCTCTGAGCAGGGCAGGCAGAACTGGGGCAGGCTGTGAATGGAGCCAGTCTGTGCCCCAGGGGTTTAAGAATGAGCTCCACTGGCAAGTGCCAGAGGAGTGCTGCCAGCAGAGGGGCTCCTTGGCAGTGTCCCAGCCAGAGCAGGGAGGTGCAGGCTGCTGCAGGAGCCTGTCCTGGGGAAGGGGCAGCACCAATGCTGAAGTGGCTCAAGCAGGGCTGGGTGACACACAGCGTGGGGCTTGGCAAGCTGTGAACAGCCTGGTCACTTTGGTGTGTAGCAGAGGGAGCTGGAGCTGGGGGCATCTCCCAGAGTCACTGAAAGCTGCAGCTGCCCAGCCCTGTGGGTGCCTTTGGGTGTCTGTGTTCAGGGTCAAGGGAACCTCCCCGTGGTGCAGGCAGAGCCCTCAGGCAGCAGGAGGATGCCCAGTTCCCTGCTTTGGGACATCTGTCAGCCTCTCTGGGGGCAGGACAAAGCCCTCAGGCCTCAGCAGTGCCAGGGTGAGCTGTGACAGGCTCAGCAGCAGAGGCTGTGAGGAGCTGGTGTGACTCTCCCTCCTGTGCAGCTGGGGATGCTTTAGCTCTGGCTTTGGCCTCTCTGTGCTGTTGTGAGTGACTCCCCAGCAGCCAAGTGTGCCATTCCTGAAAAGCTTCTATCATCTTGTCCAGGGTTTGAGGTACAGGATGCAGAAAAGGATAGCCAAAGGCTGTTGTGTTTCCTGGGGGTTAGAAACATAAAAGTGAACATGTCTCTCTGAGATGGGCTGTTGTGTTTCCTGGGGGGGTTTAAAAAGCACAGAAGTGATGGTGTCTCTGTAGGCTGGGCTGTTGTGTTTTCTGGGGGTCAGAAACACAAAAGTGATGGTCTCTCTCTGAGATGGGCTGTTGTGTTTCCTGGGGGGTTTAAAAAGCACATAAGGGGTCGTGTCTCTCTGGGCTGGGCTGTTGTGTTCTCTGGGGGGTTTAAAAAGCACAAAAGTGATGGTCCCTCTCTGGGCCGGGCTGTTAACCTCTGGCTCTCTCTCCCCAGCTGAACCACTGCCTCTGATGGACTTGTGCCGGCGGGCGGTCAGGCTGGCCCTGGGCAAGGACAGACTGGCTGAGATCCCCACGCTGCCCCTGCCCGCCTCCCTCAAGAGTTACCTGCTCTACCAGTGACGGCGGTGCTGCAGGGCAGGACGGAGCCCCCCTGCCCCTGCCGGCCCTGCCCCTGCCGGTGCAGCCCCCGGGCCATCCCGATGATGTCTCACAGCTGAGTGCTTCCTTTGCTGGGAGCCTTCACCTCCCCAGCACACCGAGGAGGGAACATCTGCAGAGGCTCTGTGCTTCCCTGAGGCTGTGCTGCCTCCTCTGGGCTCAAGGGCCTGGCAGGGAATATTTTTTTTTTTTTCTGTACCAGCTCTAAAGGGAAGGATGAGCGTGAAAAGAATAACATGAAGAAGAAAAGAATGGAAGTAAGAATAAAACCATGATTTGAGGGAAGAGGAGGCATCGTCAGGAAGAGAAATGTTAAGACCCGGGTCCTAAGAATGGAAAGGCTCAGGCTGGCCCAGCAGAGTTGGAAAGAGTCTGGAATACCCTAAAGAATTAATTGATGAGTTTTTAAAAGCCAAAAAATAAAAAGTACAACCCCCGAGCCCCGAAACACCAAAACCAAGAGCCCTTCCAGCAGGACACCTCTTAATTTGGAGAGGGTGGTGATGTGGCTGATGTCTGTGCTGGGGCCTCTCCCCCTGCTCTGTTGCTGTCCCACAGGTTGTCACTGCAGCTCTCCTGTTTCTCAGCACTGCTGCTCCTGCCCCAGCCTCTGCTGGGTCTGACCCGGCTGGTTCTGCAGCCAGGCTGGGTCTGCACTGCCTCCTGCCTGCCTGGCAGCTGCAGCTCTGCTCTGGGCCTGTGTGAGCAGGGACAGACAGACAGACAGAGCCCTGCAGTGGGTGTGAGCAGGGACGGACAGACAGACAGAGCTGTGCAGTGTGTGTGAGCAGGGACAGACAGACAGAGCTGTGCAGTGTGTGTGAGCAGGGATGGACAGACAGACAGAGCTGTACAATGGGCTGGCAGGAGCTCTGTCACACTGCTGCAGCTCTGCTCTGGGCCCTGTGTGAGCAGGGACGGACAGACAGACAGAGCTGTGCAGTGGGGTGACAGAGCTCCTGCTCTGGGCCCTGTGTGAGCAGGGACAGACAGACAGACAGAGCCCTGCAGTGGGCTGGCAGGAGCTCTGTCACACTGCTGCAGCTCTGCTCTGGGCTGTGTGTGAGCAGGGACAGACAGACAGAGCTGTGCAGTGGGTGTGAGCAGGGATGGACAGACAGACAGAGCCCTGCAGTGGGTGTGAGCAGGGACAGACAGACAGACAGACAGAGCCCTGCAGTGGGTGTGAGCAGGGATGGACAGACAGACAGACAGAGCCCTGCAGCGGGCTGGCAGGAGCTCTGTCACCGCTGCAGCTCCTGTCCCTGAGCCCTGCTCCGTGCTGAGCCTTTAGGGCAAGGTCCCTGTTCCTCTGGTGGCTCTGCCAGGGAATTCTCTCCTGGGATGAGGTGCTGGGTCCATCCCAGCCGGGCTGTGCTCTGCCCCGGGTTCATCTGTCCTGGGCTGGCAGCAGGAGGGGCTCTGTGCCCCCTGGCTGGGGGCTGTCCCAGGGCAGAGCTGTGTGCTGTGGGACCCCGGGCTGGGGGCTCAGCCAGGGGGGCTGGGGGTGCTCCCCGGGCACAGCCAGAGGGAGCTGAGCCTCTCCAGAGCCGGGGAGCAGGAGAGGGTGCAATAACCAGGGCCAGCAATTCAGGCACAATCAGCACATCCCAAATGGATCCTCAGTAGCCAAGTCAAGAGGATGACACTCCTTTATCAGCAGGAGCTGCTGATTGACCTCTCCACAGGTTACTATGCTGCCTTTCTGGGGTTATTTTGCACATTTCTTTGTGTGTGGTTTTTTTTTTTTTTCCTTGAAAAATGTTTGTGTGATTGGTTTTTTTGTTTTTGTTTGGTTTTGTTTTGGTTGGTTCTTTTTTTTTTATTATTTTTGCTTTTGAGTTATCCCTTCAGTTTTGTGTAGGTACAAATGAGTTTAGTTGTTGAAAATGTTAATATATATATATATTTGTGGTGTATGTATAAGAACATGTTTTAAACAGCTGCTGTAGGGTACCTTTTTGAAAATAAACTACTTGCATAGTATATTTTTTAAAGCACAGAGTTGGTGCCAAGACTGGGTGGGGTGCCATGTGCCCCTTTTTTATTCTAATATTATATGACTTGTTTTTTTCAAGGTAGGGGTTTGTACTGGTTTCTGTTCCAAGGTGGGACACAAAACTCAGTGTGTGTGGAGCCCTACTTGGTTGCCTTCAACTTGAACCAGTGTCTTCCAGAACTGCAGGGAAGGAGCTGTGTTCTCCCCACTTCTAATGCTCTTTGTGCTCCCTCATTTCCATCCCTCCTCACCTCACCAGGACATTACTTTGTACAGTTTAAAATTCTTTCTATTTTATGACTGTAGATAATACTCAGTAACCTAATAAACTTTATTAAATATTGCTTGGTGGTGAGTTTTATTTGCATGGGATGCTCAGATTTCCTTGTACTTTGTTTCTGCACTTTGTTTCTGCCCAGACAGGCAGAGCCAGGGCTGCCCTGGCCTTATCTCTGCTTGGAAGAGTTAACAACTGAAAGCTGGCACCTCAGAGGGGTGTGGGGATGGAGGGCAGGCTGCAGGGGCTGAGCTGGGGTGCAGGCTGCAGGGACTGCCACTGGGTTGGTGCCCAGAGATGGAGCTGGGTGGGATCTGTGCTGGGACAGCCCTGGATGGATGGAGCTGGATGGGATCTGTGCTGGGACAGCCCTGGATGGAGCTGGATGGGATCTGTGCTGGGACAGCCTGGGCTGGATGGGATCTGTGCTGGGATAGCCCTGGATGGAGCTGGATGGGATCTGTGCTGGGACAGCCTGGGCTGGATGGGATCTGTGCTGGGACAGCCCTGGATGGATGGAGCTGGATGGGATCTGTGCTGGGACAGCCCTGGATGGATGGAGCTGGATGGGATCTGTGCTGGGACAGCCCTGGATGGATGGAGCTGGATGGGATCTGTGCTGGGACAGCCTGAGCTGGATGGGATCTGTGCTGGGACAGCCCTGAGCTGAATGGGATCTGTGCTGGGACAGCCCTGGATGGATGGAGCTGGATGGGATCTGTGCTGGGACAGCCCTGGGTTGGATGGGATCTGTGCTGGGACAGCCTGGGCTGGATGGGATCTGTGCTGGGACAGCCCTGGGTGGGATCTGTGCTGGGACAGCCCTGGATGGAGCTGGTGGATTTTGGTTTCCAGCTGATTTTCCAGCTCTTTGCTGGCTGTGCCTTCTCACCAGCCTGGGCATGGCAGAGATGCCCCCACCTTGTGTCAGCCTCTCCCAGTGTGGTGATGCTTCTGCCCGTGGTGATGAAGGCTCCCAGTCCTCCTCCTCCTCCTGTCCCCACACTTCTGTCTGCCCTGCAGCCACTGAGCTGTGCGAGGAAGCCAAATCCTTTTAATCTGAACACACAGACTGCAAGGTGTGAGCTTCAGCTACAGCCTGAGAGCTGCCTGAGGAGGGTGCTGGGGAGGGAGGGCTCAAAAAAAGGTAACTGGTTTATTGCCTCTTGTCTCCAGCCAGGACAAGATTTATTTTTTTTTTTTTTTTTTTAATTTTGGATGTCTCTTACATGTGGAAAACCTCGTGATTAAGGTGAGGGTTTGTAGATGCTGAGCTTGCATACCCAGCTGTGGGGTGCTGCAGGGGCTGCAGGGGGACCCTGCCTTTGTGCCCCTGTCCCCAGGCTGGAGGCTGCAGGGGCTGGGGCGGCTGCAGGAGCTCAGGAATTAGTTCATGCTGAGCTCCAGACACCCAAACAGCCTCGTGTTCCAGCTGCACGGAATATTTGAAACAAATGGCGGTGTTTATGTACAGTGCCATGGCAACGGGGGAGGGAGCCCTGAGCTGGGACCGGCCTGATGGAACCAACAACTGATGGCACAGCCCAGCAAATCCTCCTGGATCCTCTGCCCCCCTGCCCCATCCCAGCCCTGGATCCCGGCAGGCACAGCCCTGCCTTGGTGGGCAGCAGGAAAAGCTGCAAGCTCTGGTGTCAGGAGTGCCTTGACAGCCACCCCTGCTGCCCTGCCAGCACCTCCTGCTGCTGCTGCTGCTGCTGCTGCTGCTGCTGCTGCTGCTGCTGCTGCTGCTGACTCACCAGGGTTACGCACATGGAGCTGCTCCTGCGTTTTTGGGGAGGCTCCTGGCCCTGAGAGCCTGCCTGTGGAGCTGCTCCTGCGTTTTTTGGGGAGGCTCCTGCCCCTGAGAGCCTGTCTGTGGAGCTGTCCTGTGTTTTTTGGGAGGCTCCTGCCCCTGAGAGCCTGCCTGTGGAGCTGTCCTGTGTTTTTGGGGAGGCTCTGGCCCTGAGAGCCTGCCTGTGGAGCTGTCCTGCGTTTTTGGGGAGGCTCTGGCCCTGAGAGCCTGCCTGTGGAGCTGTCCTGCGTTTTTGGGAGGCTCCTGCCCCTGAGAGCTCAGCCTGCAGTCACCCCTGGCCTCCTGCCTGAGGTGAGATCTCGGGGTCTCTGCTTGCCCAGAATGAGGGATGGGCACTGCCCCTGCTCCTTCGGGAAGCCCCGAGATGCCCACAGAGAAGACCAGGAGTCTTCAGATGTTCCTTTTCTGGGTTTTCTTCTTTGTTTATTATATCTTATCTCTGCAATTCTCTCTGAGCTCTGCCAAGGTCTGGACAGCACGGGCAACAGCTGCCCGCCTGCCCACGGCTCGTCATCTTATAGACAGATAATTAATTACCTGCACTTTATTTACAATTGTGACCCAATGCATGCACTTGACACTAAACAGGTGTTTTCTACTTTAACCCAATCCCTCTAAACCTACTTCATGTCATCACCACTGTGCACAATGGAGACAAAGAAGAAGGAGAAGGCTCCGGGTTAACACCCAGAATCCTCCACCTTGTCTCTGGTCCTTCTTATCTTGAAACCCCAAATGTGAAAATATTAATATTTTCTACTACTTTCAAGGCCTTGCAATTCCTCCCGTAGTGTTGGTAATTTTTCCCATGGATTATAATCGAGGCTCTTGCCTGTCTGGGGTCCATGCCAGGGTCTGTAACCCCCCTGTACATATCTCAGACCCCCCTGTACAGGTTTTAAACCCCCCTGGACAGGTTTCTGCTTGTCCAGGGTTTCCAGAGGAATACCCTGGGCTCCTACAGTGAGACAATGATGGGGAGCAGCTCCCAGCACGCTGCCCCTCTTCCCTCCCACAGGCTTCCCACGCAGGGCCAGTGCTGCTGCTGCTGTGCCAGAGCTGCATTTGGCTGGGGGAGGAAATGCAGCCATTTCTTTAGTGAAGTTTATTCAAATGAAAGCCCTAACCCAAAGCACAGCCTTTCTTGGCTTACAAAACCGTGCTGAGAGGAACAGAACTCATTCAGTGCTTGCACAGAGCAGGCTGAAGGGCTGAGCCTGCCTCTGCACATGTTTGCATTCTGAACCCTCGCAGGCTTGTCTGCCCCTCAGACAGAAAAGTATTTGAAGCAGCTGCCAGATGTTTTGTCTGCCTCGTGTTTCACAGTTTGCTGTTCCCAGCCCGTGCTGGGGCTGCCCTCTGCATTCTGTTCCTGTGGCACCCTGGGGCTGCTCTCCCAGCCTGCACCCTGACCTGGGGCAGCTACAAACGCAGGGATTTCCCTGCCAGGCTCAGTGTCACCCATGGTGTGGGACCCAAACCAGGGATTTCCCTGCCAGCCTGGGTCTCCCTCATGCTGTGGGCATCTATCAAAATTTCAGTCTAAAGCCTGCACAAGCAAGCAGGCTCTCCAAGTTTTTTGGGTTTTTTGGGGGTTTGGTGGTTTTTGGTTTTGTTTTTGGGGTGGTTTTTGTTTGGGTTTTTTTGTTTGTTTGTTTGTGGGTTTTTTTGGGGTTTTTTGGTTTTTGTTTTGTTTTGTTTTGGTTTGGGTTTTTTTGGTTTTTTGTGGTTGTTTGTTTGTTTGTTTGTTTGGGGGGTTTTTTGGGTTTTTTTTTTAAGGTACATGGGCAGGCTAAAAACACCTGCCTAAACTGGAATCTGGAAGGTGTTGATTTTTTTTTTTTTTTTTAATTTTATTAAAAAATACTGAAGGTTTCCCACAATGGAAATGGGTCTGAACTCTTTGCTCTCTCACTTTTCTCAGAACAGGACCTTTGAGAGTGCAGACCCTTCTGGCAGGCTGCAGGTGAAGTGCCATCCACCACGGCATAACTCCATTTCCTGCCACAGGCTGGATGTTTTCTTTGGAAGAGCACCACCTAATATTGATAAGGTCTGTTTCTACTTGATCTGAGGTCCAGCAGAGAGGCTTGAGGAGTACCAGCTGTTGCTCCTAAATATGATCTGTATTTTTCAAACTGTCTAGACACCTGGGTGGGTTGCACACATTAGCAGCAGAGGTAGTTAATCATGTCAAACCTCCTCTTTCTCTAAAGGTTTGTTTTGTTTCAAGAGCTTTATGGAGCCCAGGGGAAGACAGGGGATCAGACCAGTGAGGAAATTTGATCTCTGAGGCTGACACTTGGATATTTTTCACTCTGACCTGGTACAGAGGGCACAGAGATTTCAGGAGGCCCTGGCTGTGGTGCTTGGTACCAGCAGGGACACAGCAAACCCTGCCAGCAGTGAGCTGGGGCTGTTCCACACCTGCTCCTTGTGCAATGGTGCTCAATGCAACCTGACTGAAGCTGAGCTGCACAGCAGAGAGTGACAGCAGTGAAAGTCAGAGTCACAGATTTACAGCTGGTTGTAAAGGAAAAGTAGCAAATGACCACTCCAGGTCCTTAGGATGCATCCTGCTCAGACAAATATGAATGTTTTCAATTGATGCTCACAGGTGGCAGCTGCCCACTCCAAAGGGCAGTGCTGTGTGATGAGATGCTTTTTAGTAGAAAGGTGATTCTTCATATTCCATCTGACTGGTTTATTTGCATTTAAAAAGAGACAGATAACCCTGGGGCTGAGAAGGGTGAGAGGCAGGACAGAGCCCACCACAGCTCAGACACTCTGATGGAGGTGGGCTTGCAGGTCATGGGTCTGGAAGGTGGATCTTGGAGGATTCCTGACACTGCCAGCAGAGACTTGTGGCACACGTGCTCCAGGTCTGTGTGTTCCTGTGGTTGTGTTTGCTAACTGTGTTTGGAACTTCGTAATCAGGACCAACCGTGGCCTTCTCTAGAATAAACTTGTTTTCCCCTCTCGGGTTGCCTGGCACTGGCACTAATCACAAGAACTTTTCAGTAAGCACAAGGGGTGTATCTTTCTCTACAAACAGCAAAGGCAAATAAAATAATATTGTGGTCAAACAGGTGGGGTGTTTGCAACCTAAACAAGCATGAGAATCCCAAGGCAAGCTGTGATTCATTTCCCAGTGCCTTTCACTTGCAGCTTAGAAGGACTGAGCACCAGCACTGAGCACTCTCTCCCCAGATGGGTGTTAAACTGTTTTCAGGGGGGGATGGACACTGAAGGAGCAGATCTAACTCTGGGAGAAGCCAGGATGCAAAAAGATTGGTCAGGAAAAGCCTTTGAGATGTGAATCCTTTACCAGATGCCTTTGGCCAAGGTTCAGAATCATAATTGGGAAGGGGAGGGGAGGGTTTGGCCTTGGGGCTGGTTGGGTGTCCTGAGCTGCTGGATGAAGCTCTGTGGGTACAATCTGAGCCTGCAGCACTGAGGGGGATTTCCTTTGGGTGCTTTCCCAGTGCTCAGTGGCTCCAAATGCTGCTGCAGGTTGTGTGAGAGGAGCTGCAGGCTCTCTCTGCTGCCTCTCTGAGAGATCCTCCCTGCCAAGCTCTCCTGGAGAGGGGTTGTGCAATGCAGGCAGGCTGCATGTACAAACACACTGGTGTCCCTCCAGGCCTGCAGGGCATTGCCAAAGTGGACAGACTGTCCTGCCTGGGCCTGCCAGAAAAGTTGTGTTCTGGCCAGAGGAAAGGAAAACATCCTTTTCTCTTTGCACTCTGGAATTTGTCTCTGCAGACTCTGATCTCACCAGCAGAGCCTCTCTCACCAGGACAAGTTTGGCCATCCTGAGTCAGGACCGTGGCTCCCTGGGCTGAGCCTTGCAGCTTCGGTGCAGGTCTGTAATCCTCAAAATGTTCATGTTCCCTTCTAAACACTGGGGGAATCATGCTCATACAGTCATACTGAATGTGGATGTTATTTTGAAAGAAGGAAAATGATAGAGTTTGATGGATCCTGACCAAAAAAAGAAACCAAAACTTTCATTTGTTGGGAAATGTCAACATTTCAACATTTTTCCAATACTGTCATTTTTCAGAAATCCCCCAGTTCCTGCTCCCAGCCAGCCTTCCTGGCCAGCAGCATGAGACACAAAGCCAAAACCCAGCAGAAGGTCTCTTTGAACAGTGTACACAGCCCGTGTTTATAAAGCCTGCACTTTGTTTTCACTCGACTCCTCTCGAGGATGTACAACTTCCTCAGCATTTCCCTTCCATGGGTGCTCCAAGGGCTGGGGTGTTCCAGCTGCCTGGCAGCCAGGGCAGCCACAAATCAAGAAGTTCCCTTCCCAGCAGCATTTTGGGGAGCAGGATGTTTTCATTTTCTGGGCACCACCGGGCTCTGCAGGCTCCCTTCCTGGGCCTTATGGTCTCCAGGAATTTGTAAAACAGCCATTTGTAAAAGGGATTTACAGCATTTGTAACAAAACAACCCCTCTGTGCAAGGGTGGATGTGCTCCATGTGCTCTGGCAGCACCCAGGGCATGGTGCTGGGTGCCTGGGCATGACAAAGCTCTGCTTTAGCATCACTGTGCCAGGCTGCAAAATCCAGGACAGGAGCTCTGCTCAGAAATGTCTCACAGATGAGCCCTGGAATAAGGGTGAGATAACCCAGCAGAGACTTTTTTTCACTGGAGTTGAGACAAAGAAAAGAATCTGGACTTTTTTTTTTTTTTTCTAACATACAAAGGCCTGGATGTTGTTTTTTTCATTCTTGTAGAAAAATGTCTGTCCCCTTTAGCCTTTCCAGGAGGTGACAGCAGGCAGTGGGAGAGGTGTGGAGGTCAGAAAGCAGCATGTGTCTGGGCTGGAAGGGGTTCTCACCCTGGTGTGTGTTACTGCAGGGCAGCTGTGGCTGCTGCACCCCCAGAGCAGACACAGACAGGCCAGCCAAGAACACACAAGCCACAAAACCCAGGTGTCCTTCCTGCCCAGGCCAGTGTCTGTGCCAGGCTGCCTGGCTCCCCTGCAGCCTTCCCTGGTCAGTCCAGGCCGTGCTTCCTCCTCCAAACACCAGCTCAGAGCTGCTGCTTTTCCTCTGGCAAGGTGAGCAGAGCAGCCAGGAGGCTGGTGCCACTTCAGTGCCTCACAAATGTCCCCACCTTGCCAGGGCAGAGAGAGGAATGGCCAGGGCAGGGGGAAGGGGCAGATGGATTTTCCAGGTAAGCCCTGGTGAGAGGGACACAGTCTCCCTCAGAACAATGGGTTTGTTTTGAGCTGCTGGTCAGGAACTGACCTCTTTCCCCTCTCATCCTCAGAGCATGGGATCCTCGGGGCTCTTGTTTTCTGTCTGCTCTCCCTGGCTGAGATAACATTTTCCTCTTGGCGCGGTGACGCAGGCGGTGTCCGGCGGGTCCCCGTGACATCAGTGCCTCCAGCCCAGCCCCTGCTGCTCCTGCTGCTGCTGCTGCTGCTGCTGCTGCTCCTGCTGCTGCTGCTGCTCCTGCTGCTGCTGCTGCTGCTGCTCCTGCTGCTGCTCCTGCTGCTGCTGCTGCTGCTGCTGCTGCTGCTGCTGCTCCTGCTGCTGCTGCTGCTGCTGCTGCTGCTGCTCCTGCTGCTGCTCCTGCTGCTGCTGCTGCTGCTGCTGCTGCTGCTGCTGCTGCTGCTGCTGCTGCCTCTGTGGGGGCTGCAGGGCTCGCTGGGCAGGGGAGAGCAGCCCCTCTCCTAAAGCAGCTGCCTCCCCTGGCACACAGCCCAGGCTTCTGGCAGGCAGGGTGGCTGTGTCAGGGTGGGTGCTTCACTGCCAGGGTGGGTGTTTCACTGTCAGGGTGGGTGTTTCACTGCCAGGGTGGGTGTTTCTCCCCCTCTGTCAGGGTGGGTGAGTTTTTCTCCCTCTGCCAGGGTGGGTGTGGATGTTTCACTGTCAGGGTGGGTGTTTCTCCCTCTTGGTCAGGATAGGTGAGTTTCTCCCCCTTGGTCAGGGTGGGTGAGTTTTTCTCCTTCTGCCAGGGTGGGTGAGTATGTCCCCCTCTTGCCACCACCTGGGCGCCGTGGGGAGCAGCTCAGTTGTCATTTGGGCTGCAAGGAGAGGAGGTGCAGCCCTTGCCTGAGGTCTGACCAAGGCAAATGCAAGCGCAGCCTGGCGGGGAGGGTGCAGCTGCATCCTGCAGGGTGCCCAGGCTGATCCCCCCTCCCTGCCAGGGACCCCCAGCTGCTTTCTCTGGGAGCCAGGCCGTGGGGAATGAGCTGTGCTCACAGCCTCTGCCAGCAAAACAGAGCCCAAAGCCACGGCCACAGCCTGTGCCCTCCTCAGAGCCCTCCCTGGGAGCCCAGCCAGAGCAGGAGAGTGAGGAGAGGGGCTGGGTGGGGATGGGGCTGGGGCTGGGTGGGGATGGGGCTGGGGCTGGGTGGGGATGGGGCTGGATGGGGATAAAAGGCCAAGGGCTGGGGTGAGGTCGGGCTCTGCTCCCAGGGAACAAGGGCAGGACAAGGGGAAGCAGCCTCGGGTGGGTTGGGGGTGTCTGTGTCACAAAGAGACAGCAGCAGTTTAAGCAGCTGCAGCACTGCATGGTCCATCCTGGGGTGCAGCTGGAAGAGAATATGAAGATATAAATGAAAATAAAAAAGAAACATTTTTGCAGTGTCTGCAATAGCAGAGAGTGGCTTCCCCTTCTCTGGGCAGAAAAACCCTGCAGGGGCCAGCAGCAGCTGAGTCTCCCTGTGCTCCTCAGGTGAGCAGCTCTCTCAGGGAGGCAGGAGAACAGGGCACACCTGCCTGGGCACCACTGCAGGGAGGGATTTCACCCTTCCATGGGCTCAGGAGCCAAGACCTGCCAGCAAAGCCTCTGTGTGCAAATTCTGCCTGGAGAACAGTCAGAGAGGTGCTTTTCAACTTTTATGGTAACTAAAATCACAAAAAGTGAGCAAAGAAAGGAAAGGGGCTATTCATTTTTTTTTTTTCTGCTTTACTATTTCTGATTATTTTAAAACTTGGTTCTAATTAAGTGATGCAAATTCTTCAGATGACCTCTGTGTCTGAGGGGGAATATAAGGTTTTATGGAGCCTGGTGTGAGGCTGTGTGTGTTTGTCCCTGGTCTCCTAGCAGCACAAACCACATGGATGTGAGAGGCTGTTTTATGATCCGCCAGGGCTGTTGTTGGACAGGCTGCAGTGAGCTGAGTTATTCCAACCACGCTGGCTTGCTCTTCCCTCCCTCTTTCTCTCTTTTTTACCCCTCTCTTCCCCTTATTTTTTTTCCCTTTTTTTTTTTTTTTTTTTTTTTTTTTTTTTTTTTTTTTTTTTTTTGTTAATTTTCCTTTCCCCTCCTCACAGGCACGTGTGAGAGAGGTTGGATGTTTTACCACCCTGGTGCCAGAACTCTCTCACTGGACTTGGCCCCTGCAGCACTTCCCACCTCCCTCCCAAGCCCTCTTCCCTCGCTGGCTGGGATTCCAGCAGCCCTTTCTAAAGCAGGCAGTGACCTGTGCTGGTTACCCCTTTCAGCTGCTCATCTCTGTAGTGTTCTCAAGAAAAAGAGGAAAAAAAGCCCATCCCAAAAAACAAGGAGCTCTGTGCTCCTGCTGTGCAGCAGCTCCTGTCCCCAGGCTGGGGAGTCTGGCAGGCCTGGGTGGGCTGGGGCTCCTGGGGTCCCTGGCACCTCAATTTCCCAGCTGGGCAGCACTGAGGAGTGCCTGGGCACACACAGAGTGGGTCTCAGTCCCAGCCTGGCCTGGGCACACACAGAGTTTTAATCCCAGCCTGGCCTGGGCACACACAGAGTGAGTCTCAGTCCCAGCCTGACCTGGGCACACACATTGTCTCAGTCCCAGCCTGGCCTGGGCACACACAGGGTCTCAGTCCCAGCCAGCCCTGGGCACACACATTGTCTCAGTCCCACCCTGGGTTGGTTTCTCGGTGCTTTCACCTCCCCAGGCTGATCCTGGCCGTGCCTCCCCACTCCTGCCCTGCTGGCGTGGTGGCTTTGCAAGCTGTGATGGCAGAAATAGCCCCCTCCCAGCTCCCCTGTGTTATCCCACTCCAAGTCAGCCCTGTTCATTGCATTACATGACTCTTTAATTTTATTTTTTTTTTTAAAGAAAGGTTTTAACTGCTGCTCCCAGAGAGAGCCAGGATCTGTTATCCCCTGACACAGGAAATGTCAGTGATGATCATTTTCCCTGTACAGCCAGTTTGCTTTGTGTGGGACAAGGCAGGCAGGGTGGGCTGTTTGCAGCAGCCCCAGAGGCTGTGCCCTGCCCTGCCCTGCTGTGGCTGTGATGGCTCAGGGTTGGACAGGAGAGGAGCAGGACCCAGGGCTCTGTCCGGGAGCCTGAGCGCACTGCTGCTCCTGTTCACTCTGCTGCAAAGCTGCTGGCTCCTTCCTGGGGGTTACAGAAGTGGAACTGGCTCCTTTTTGGTGGGAATAAGCCACCAGGGAAGTGAGCTGAATGATGGGCACCGTCAGCAATCTGCATTTGCTCCTCTCTGCCAGGTTAAGGTCACTGGATGTTGAGATGATTCCTGCACAGAGCTGGTGGCCAAATGCCACCCAAGCTCAGCATCAGAGGCAGAAAAATCAGCTTTGCTTAGAAAGAGAAGGACAAGCATGGAAAATCCCCCTAATTATTGTGAATTGCAGCCAAACCCACTTGAAAGCAGAATAGTTCATGCTCGTTAAGTAGACTTTGGAGGTTGAAAATGTCACGTTGAATGAACAAATCACTTCCTTTGTGAAGCTGTGTGAGGTGCAGCACATGGCCCCAGCGAGAGGGGGCTGTGGAAGCTGAATGTGCAGGAACCTCCGTGCGAGGAGAGGGAAGAGCAGCCCTGAGGCCCCACAGAGAAACCCTGCTGTGCAATATCAGTGCTGCTCACCCCTGGGCACTGCACATCTTTCACTGGGACTGCGATTGCTGCCCTCTCTATACCTCAAACAGGGAAAGAAAAAAAAAAAAAAAAAAAAAGAAAAGAAAAAAAAAAGAAAAGAAAAAAAAAGAGTTTTCCACCTACAGGGCAAGAATTTTATAATATAATAATATTATAATTTTAATTTGTAATTATATAATTATATAATTAAAATATACAATTTTATTTATATATCAATTATATAATTATATACTTATATAATTAAAATATATACTTTTATTTGTATATTAATTATATAATTATATAATTTTATAATTAAAATATATAATTTATTTGTATATTAATTATATAATTATATAATTAATTAAATATATTTTTATTTATAATTAATTAATAATAAAAAACCATCTTAGTCAATATTGTAGATAAATTGTTCATGTCCTGCTTCTTGTTCCACTTCAGTGCAGACTGGCCCAGCCTCTCCAAGCTGTTGTGGATGAGTGGCTGTGCTCTGATCTCAGGAGGCCTGGGAGCAGTTGTGAGCCGTGTGTGCACATGCTGGCCCACCTGACACACTCCACTTACTCAGCAGTGGCCAAAATGTGCCAGGCAGCTGCTCTGCTTCGCTCTCCTGCTCGGATTTCTTCTCTCTAGCAGACACAATTGTGTTTGTTTTGCTTTGCTTTGTTCATATGCAGCCAGCTACAGAGGAGCAGTGTGATCTCATATAAAGGTATTGACTAAATATACACATAAATTTATTAAATATACACATTTCATGCCTGGCTCTATACATCCTCCTTGTTTCTGGAGCATTCCCTAGCACAGGACATCCTGCCAAAGGGAAGCTTCCCAGCTTTTAGGGAAATGCCTCCTCATTGCTCCACACCACAACAAATGCCTTTGTGTTTTCTCTCTCTGAGAGAAAATATTGGAAAACATTCTAAGAGTGAATTTTCGTTTTTCTCAGAATTGAGCTCACTGACGATAATCCCCAAACCAAAGAGGACCCAGGAAGAAAAAAACAGAGTCAGTGAGTGAATCTGCTTGGAGATAGGGCCGGGGACTTGGAGATAAGGAAGGAACTCCTCAGTTTCAGAAGATGTTACTCATTGACACGGACTGCTGCTCAGCCAAGGTTCTGCTGAGTTCCTGGACATGGAGGAGAAGAACAAAGCCTGAACAGAGCCAGGAATATCGGATGTTATACAAAAGGGGGGTGCACATTAACGAGGACATGCGGGAAATCTGAACTTTCCAAGGACCTTGGCCACCGAGAGTTCTTTCATTCACCTGCATCACAAAAGGAAGTGAGAATGTCTGTGTGCAGCAAAACAAGGCAGAGAGAGGATGGCTGGGCAGGCTGTGGGGAACGATTTCATTTTCTCTTCTGCCAAGAATGTTTTGTTTGGGTGCAAAGGGGAATAGCACTTCTGTGTCAAGGGCAGAGCCCGAAAGAACCTTTGCTTGTGTTACAGAAATGTCTTTGAGTCCTCCTGGTGCCTCAGCAGAAAGGGCTGGAGGGAGCAGTGGGGTTTGACACGCTCCTTCAGAAGCCAGTCCAAAGCACACATTTTCCTTCGCTGATGCCATGTCACCTCCCCTGTTCTGTCACCTTGCAGGGGCTCTGCTGCCAGGTGCTGCTGCAGATGAGCTGGGAGCTGCCAGCCCAGGCTCAGCCTCTGACATCTGAGCCCCAGACAGGGCAACCACAACCACAGCCCGCAGCAGGAAGCAGGCAACATCTGGCCTTTGGCTTCCCCCAGACAGATCCGGGCTGGGGGGGTTCCCCTCTCCTCCCTCTCCCTTCCAGGGCTGCCCCTGGGGCCCGGGGCAGGCAGGAGCTGAGCCCAGCTCCCCTCGGGGTGCCGGGGCAGCCCCAGCCCTGCTCAGCCCGGGGAGAGGGGGGGGCTGCTGTGAGTCTGCAAAAAAATAATTTAGAAGCCTTAGCTATGAATACAGTATGAAGGGGTTTATTGTTAAGTTTAGCAGAGTTTGTGCAATTGCCTTCAGAAAAGCCTTTTGGTTTAGAATGTATCTTTCTCGTAGTTTGATAGGAGTTTCTAGGACAGCTATAGCCTCTGCCTAGAGACTTTCTTTTATTGGTCCTTCCTTGTCTCATCCCCTCTGTCATGCATAATTTCCCTCTTGTCCATCATAGAATCCTTATCTTTAGAGCCCAAGAGTTCTAGCTACTAGCTTAGCTGGACGCCCCTCAGGCCACCCCCAAACCTGTGTTGGATTTGTTAGAATTTAAGTGACTTAGTTTGGCATGATGTGTTTGGATTGTTTTATTGGATTCTGTAATTTGTACCCACCCCACCCTATGTAGTACAAAACTGCCCCCCATACCAGGCTCGGGGGTCTCTCTCCAGAGGCACCAGCCTGGGGCTGGGGGTTCCCCTGACCCCCTCCTCCCCCCAAATAAAGCCTCTGTTCCCTGGAAGCCTCGAGAGAGTCCCCTCTTTTCTGCATCCCAGCCCCATAGCAGTGTGAGCCAAGTGCCTGTGCCGAGACCCCCAAAAGTGACCCCGAGCAGCCGGGGGGCCCGGGCCAGGCACCAGCTTCAGCAGCTGCCTCCTGGGGTCACCCTGCTGGGGCCACCCCCCTTCTGCCCAGCTGCAGGAGCTCATTTCTGTGCGGTTTCCATCTGCCCCTGCCCCCCGAAGCCAGCACACCCAGCAAAAACTGATCCCACAGAAGGCTTCCATCCATCCCCACGATGCAGCCTGGGCAATCAGGGGTTTGCTGGGCAGGATGTCACCTAGCCAAGCCAGTCTCTTTGTCTGCGTTTTTCTTCCTGGCTGATGGAGCTGTGGTTTGTTTACCCATTGCTATACTTTTTTCTCCCTTTTTATTCTAAGGAAAAGTGTTTGAACCACAGGATCCTTCAGAGGGGATGAAGTGCAGGAAACTCATGAGGAAGGGGATGAGCTGAGCCCTCCAGAAGTGATGTTTAACACCTCAGCAGTGCTCAGGGGCTGACCCCTGCCTATGTGTGTATCACTGCCAGGCACAGAGCAGGGAAACTGAGGCACGGAGCAGTGAGTTCACTCACTGAATGGCAGCAAAAGGCCAGGGCAGAGTAGGGAACCGAGCCACAGCCTCCTGAACTCCAGTGCAGAGCTCTCCTCAGCAGGACAGGGTGCTGCTGGCTTTGGGTGTTGCCTGGATTCTGCGTTGCTCTGTCTGCACAGAAAGCAGTTCACTTCAGACGTGAATAAACGTGAATGGTGCTCAGAGCTGAGGGTTTTGTTTTTTTTTTCACCCTGTTTTCTTTTTAAAGGACAGTCTCCCAAAATAAATGTTCCCTTGAGTCAATTTAATCTCTAGTAGGAAGACTTTCCACGGAGTGAAGACCTTTACCATTAGTAGTGGACAAATGGGTGACTCAAAATTTTTAAAAGCATAGCCCATGATCATACAACTTGCTATATTAGGAACTTGTGTAACTGAGTCTTCTGCTCAGTGACTTCTGAGAACAGCTAGTATAGATACTTCAGGGAAAAACAACCCTGCCCTCCCTTTCACCTGCCCCTGGGTCTCTGTAAAAGACAATTGTGTAATGATGATTTCTCTGTAATCTCAGCTGCCTCTTTGGGAGCAGCATCATTACCCTTCCAGCCTTTTCTCTGCCACCTCAAAACGGCCCAACCTCAGCCTTCTCTCCCAGCTGAGACTGCCATGCACTGACAGAGGCCACTCAGATGCAGATCCCTGCCCAGTGCATTCACTGCTGCCTCTGTCCCCCAGCCTGGGGCAGTTTGTCCTGAGCAGCTCAGTGCTGTGACTTTCCATCCCTTCCTCACTGCTGCCTGCTCTGACTCACTTCTTTATTGCTGAAATCACACTGATTATTGTCACAAGGGCAGTGCTGGCCAGGCAGCTCCCTGTTGTGCCAGGATGCACCTTCCAAAGGTGGGGTGAGGACAGGAGAGGATCCCAGTGAGCCACGTCCTCACCAGAGTGAGAGTCTGTATCTCCCTTTGCCCTTCTGGGGAAAGGGGAGGGAACTGGAGAGGAAAGCAGTTTGGAGACGGAGGAGTTAATACCTCAGACACCTCGAGGAAGGGAGGAGAGTGTGAGGCAGACAAAGGGTGGGAAATGCAGTTTCCTGATGGGAGCACTTTGGCTGACACTCTGCTGTGTCTGATAGCTATTTATAGCTATTTATAGCTGCTCAACAAGGAGCCCTTATCAGCAGGCCACGGGCAGTGTCTGCACACCAGACAGGGAGACACCAGCCCAGGAGTGATGGGTTCTGCAGCAGAAGGAAGCAAATTGCCAAGAGCCCCCGTGTCCCTGAGGGAAGCCACGGTCCAGCAGAGCCCACAGAGTGAGAATCAGGGAAAGGAGCCTGGTGCTCCCCACAGGGTGCTCAGCTTGGCTCGCTGTGCTGCCCAATTCTTTCTCTCTCTGAAGCCAGCCCCGTTTCTCCCAGCTGAGGTGGGCAGGGGCACAGGGAGAGGCTGTGCTGGCAGGTCACAGCCTGGCTGCTGGCACTGGGACCTCCACCAGGACGTTCCCAAGATCTGTGGGTGCCTGGACTGTGCTGCCTGCCCCTCTCCCTGCAAGGCCTCGGTTCACTTCACAGAGAAGGGACAGACACCTGAAAGCACAGCCCTGGCCCCCTTGAAGCCCTGCTAAGGACTTGCAGTCACACTTCCCTTGTGACTGCACTGGAGCACTCAGCTCCTTGACCTTTCTCTGACTTCCAGGATGAGCTAATATTTGGGCAGGAACTTTCTGCTGGGATCATCCATCTCTGAGTGACAGTGACACCTCTGTGTTGGGGGCTGAGGTTTGCAGGTCAGATGTTTGCCCAGTGCCTGGGATTCCCAGGAGAAAGCAGAGTGTTTCTGCAGGCTGTTATTAGAGCCAATGATGTCTGTAAAAGTGTCTTTCCGGGTGGAAGGTTGAGGTGTTTCATGCCAGGTAAGTCACACAGAGGACACAGAGGGGTATTTATTGCCACACGAGCCCAGCCTCACCCCGCCCCTCCTGCTCCCCCAGGGTGACCTGCAGAACCGGTTCTCCCCCCAGAGGCAGTAACCCAAAACCCTGTGTAGCAAGAGAGGAGAGGGAAGAGCAGTCCTGTCCAGGCTCTTGATGGGACACTCCTTGCCCCGAAGGAGGATCTGACATGGAAACTTCCTTCACCCTGTCGGTGCCTCCATCCCTCCCTCTGCCTGCCTGTCCCCAGGGCTGTCCCTGTCTCGGAGCCTTGGGACATCAGTGGCCACCAGACAGGGCTTAGCCAGGCTGATAACACACCAGGTGAGAAGGACAAGCACCTAAAGCCCTCACCTGATTCCTCTATCAAGGCTGAGATGGAAATAAAACCATCTTGTCAGCGACTCTGTGGATGCTGTTTCCACGAGGAAGCCAGAGCTGCTGAAGGCTCCTGCTGCAGGCAAAAAAAAAAATGTGTTTCCATCCCATTCCAGTCCAAGAGATCAAGGGGATCAGTTTTACCCACAAACAGGCCAATATTCTGGAACAAATCACTCTGTAACTCTTCTGTTTTCTCCACTAGATCTTTATCTGCTTTGTCAGCTCTGGGCAATGTCACCCAAGCCTTGCTCAGCCACGGGCTGCACCTCTGTTGCAGAGAACTGAATTCATTGCAAGGATGTGCAGAGGCTGACTATTCAGTGATGCCTCCCTCCCTCCCTCCCTCCCTGCACTCACGTTCTGCTGTGCTCAGGAGGCAGCAGAGATCCTGGCTGGTGTTGTGCCATGAATGAGTCAGTTCTGATCTGTGAGAGAGAGAGAGCTGCTGCCACTCAGCCGTGTCAGGCTGTCAGCAGAGCTCCACTGGGAACTCCACCTGCTGCAAACGGCTGGTTCTGCTGCTGGGATAGAATGGAGATGTGCCTGCACCTCGGGTGATGGCTGAGCCATTAACTGCTCCTCACTCCATTTCTTGTGGCGATAGGTAAAATCAAATTTATTCCTGGACACTGAAAATTCCCAGTGAGGTGTGGTCAGTGGAGCCAGGGCCTGGGTTAGATCTCAGCTGCTCTTGTGTCCCCCACTCCCACTGACAGTGCCCAGCAGGCTGTGGCCCCTGCCCTGGGGGCACTGGTACCTGCCCTCAGCACTTTGATGTATAAATAACTTTGTGCCTCATGGGTTTTGCATGTTGTTTATACCCCACTGGCTGCCACGCCATGTGCCAAGGTTATAAATACCCTGCTGCGTCTAGACTGTGTCTAAACTTGGCACTGGGCACCCAGATTCATGAGAGGAGTGGTTTCATCTCCCAGCACAAAGGAGGTGCCCCAAAGTGTTTGATCAGGGCTCCAGAGGGGGCTTGGCAAGAGGCTTCTCTCCTCCTGCCATGCCAGAGCAGCACTGGCCCCACTTTCTGAAGGGGCCTTGGAAAATCTCTTCCTCCCGTGCTGCAGAGCTGCTGGGCATCCAGCCCAGAGGAAATACCTGACCTTATCCCTTCCTGGTGGGCTTCAATGCCCCATTGAGTGCACGGGGTCCAAAACATCCCAGCCTCACCTTCCCTGGCCTGGCAGATCCCAGCTGAGGCTGGGCTGGGGCTGAGACCCCAGTGGGCTGCAGGGCCCTGCTCCCATCCCTGCTCCATCCCTGCTCCATCCCTGCTCCATCCCTGCTCCATCCCAGCTCCCAACCCTGCTCCATCCCTGCTCCCATCCCTGCTCCATCCCTGCTCCATCCCTGCTCCATCCCTGCTCCATCCCAGCTCCCAACCCTGCTCCATCCCAGCTCCCATCCCAGCTCCCATCCCTGCTCCATCCCTGCTCCATCCCTGCTCCATCCCAGCTCCCATCCCAGCTCCCATCCCTGCTCCATCCCAGCTCCCAGCCCTGCTCCATCCCAGCTCCATCCCAGCTCCCATCCCTGCTCCATCCCTGCTCCATCCCTGCTCCATCCCTGCTCCATCCCAGCTCCCATCCCAGCTCCCATCCCTGCTCCCATCCCTGCTCCCATCCCTGCTCCATCCCAGCTCCATCCCAGCTCCATCCCAGCTCCCATCCCTGCTCCATCCCTGCTCCATCCCAGCTCCATCCCAGCTCCCATCCCTGCTCCATCCCTGCTCCATCCCAGCTCCATCCCAGCTCCCATCCCTGCTCCATCCCTGCTCCATCCCTGCTCCATCCCAGCTCCCATCCCTGCTCCATCCCTGCTCCATCCCAGCTCCATCCCAGCTCCCATCCCTGCTCCCATCCCTGCTCCATCCCTGCTCCATCCCTGCTCCATCCCAGCTCCCATCCCTGCTCCATCCCAGCTCCATCCCTGCTCCATCCCTGCTCCATCCCTGCTCCATCCCAGCTCCAGCCCAGCTCCCAGCCCGGGGAGCTGCAGGGAGGCCGAGGTGAGGCTGTTTGAGCTGTTACCTGGGCAACAGCTAAACACTGACTTCAGCCCAGCCTTGTAAAACAGCTCAGCACCGGGGGCTGAGGCAGGGGAAGGGGGGCTGCCACTGCCCCCGGCCCCAGGGAGCCAATCCCATAAAATCCTCCGTGAAAAGCTGCCTGTGAGAGCCACACTGGCTGTGCTGGGAGCTCTCTGAGCTGTGCCAGGCACAGCCCAGGGGTAACCCGGCCCTTTCATCTCCTGCACCATCACATCCAGTCACCTGCCACCCCCTGTGCTGTCCTTGGCTTGGGTGGTGGCTCCAGGAAGCACCTCCAAGGGGAGGTGTAGCACAGGCTGTGTCCCAGGGATGCCGAGGCACTGCAGCCTCTTGGCACTCCCCTCGGAGCCTCTGAGCAGCAATCTGGGTCTCTGGCACCAAAGACACTGCTGGGGTTCAGTCACTGATTTGCTTTGGGGTTTCTCACTGAAGCTGCCAGCAGAAGCCAGAGGAGAGGCAGCAGTGGGGCAGCTCGGGCAGTGCACTGACCGGGGCTCCAGGCTCGGCAGGGATCCCGAGGTGAATGAAGGGGTTTTGCACAGTTTGTAAAGCGTGAGCTGAACTTGCCCCTGAGCACTCAGCCCCTCTGGCCCAGGTCCGTGTGACCGTGCAGGAGCCGGGGTGGGGGCTGCTGCCAGGTGTGCTGGGCAATGGCTGGGGCAGGGCAGGCTGCATCACACAGGGGCTCTGCTCAGCCTCCGGGCAAGGCTGGCCCTGCTCCGCGGGGATTTGCCTCCGGACAGGAGGAGCTGCAGCCTGGGCAGTCACGGGAGGGGTGGGATTGTATTTGACAAGCAGCATGAGGTCACTCCTTGGTCCCCTTTGGGTGAGATAGATCAACAGGCTGCGCTTGCCTTGAATGGAGTCATTCATCTTTTAAAATCTGCTTGTGCTGCTTCCCCTCCCCTCTTAACCCGTTCTCAGCCTTTGCCTTTCCTCATTGTCCCAGTCAGAGATGACAAAGAAGTGTGAGCTGCCCCAAATAATGACATTCACCACGGAGTCACTGTTCCCCTCAGTGGCCAAGGTACCCTAAGGTCCCCTGGATCCCCTGCAGCAGCTGTCACCAGCTCTAGAAATCCGTGAACCAGAACGAATTCTCCTTCATTCAGCTGCCTCATCCCCTCAGACTGTGAGCTGTGTGCGTGTTCCACCGGGATTACATCTGCAGTGGGAGCCTGAGGGCATTCAGGGCACATTTCAGCACAGCTGTGGGGAGAGCTGTGAACCCACAGGGCTGATGTGCCCACGGCACACAGACCTGCCCTGGCTCCAGGTTTTATTTCCCACCAAAAATGGTGACAGAGAGGATGGGCTGGGCACTGCCCACGGGCATTCCACGGGTGGATTTATTCTGTGGCTGCAGAGAGCCTGGATCCCTCCTGCTCTGCCCCTCCTGCCCCTGGTTAAGGGAAGAGCAGGAGAAGGAGAAAGGAAATGAACACAACAGAGAACTTGACATGAAAGTGTTTTATATCATCTCCCATAAAACGTCCCATAAATCCCTGCCCTCCTGCTCCACCCCTCACATGGTTTTCATTTTAGGGGCTGGCTGAGCAGCAGAGAAGTGGAGGGTACAAAGCACATCTTCTTGGTGGGAGAGGTCCCCCTTCCCTACAGGCTTCCTCCTCACACCTTGTCCCTGTGCCTACAGCACCGCATTCTGCTCTGGGGAGCAATCACAGCCTGGAGCAAGCCAGCCTCTGCCAGCCTCTGCCAGCCTCTGCCAGCCTCTGCCAACATCTGTCTACATCTGCCAGCATCTGCCAGCATCTGCCAGCCTCTGTCTGCCCTTGGCCAGCCCCAGGAGCCCCGGGTGGGAGCACCCAGGGCACTGCAGGTGCTGGGGGAGCTCCTGCAGCAGTGACACTGAGGCAGCTCTTCAGGGAAAAGGGAGAGGACTGAGCTCTGAAAGATCCTCCTGTTCAGATTTGGTCCCAGAAGAATTCCTGAGACGTTTCAGGGCATTGCAGCTTATTCTGGAGCTCTTGGGGGAGCTGGCTGAGGAGGTTTCTGGAAGGAGCTGGTGACTGACAGTGTCAGATTCATTGGAAAAGAGGCAGTGCCCATAAAGCTGTAACAATAGGACACACAGTCCTTGAGGGGGTTATTGCTGTTTTGCAAGAGCCTTGTTGGCTCGTTGCTCCTGTATCCATTTGTTACATTACAGAACATATTTAAATGAAAATCCTCATTCACTGAATTTAAAAAAAAAATCAATCCAGGGGAAAATATGTTCAAATTGTAGCAATTGTTGTTTTTATTTCTATAAAACTCAATCCTCATCTTGGGCTGTTGGAGCAGATTGTTTTAAGGCCATGCTGGACAGAAGATTTGCTGAGGTAAATCTGAAGGTGAGGCAGAGCTTTAATGTTGTGGTGAGAGCCCTGGTGAGTCCAGGGAGCCTGCACAGACCTGGTGGCAGAAGCAGGCTGTCAGGGCTGGGGGGCAGGCAGAGGTCCTGCAGTGACCCCGTGAACCTTGCCCAGCAAGGCATGGGCAAGGCTGGGGCACAGCCTTGTTACTTCATCCTGGAGCGAGGACAGCAAAGATCAAGGCACAGGAAAGGTTGGAAAGGATTGTTTAAAGCTAAGCTGATGACAGTAAAAAAGCACATGTGGAAGGTAATAAAAGTGATGGGCTGGGCAGCCGTTTCCCTGGCCCTTTATGCTGATGTTAGCTAATAAACCAGCAGAGCCTTTGCTAACTGAGCTCCTCTCCTCTGAGCATCCCATCCTCGCTTCTGTTGTTTAATTCCCCTTCAAAAATAACCAGTCCTTATTTTTAAGAGAAAGACTGCCTCAAGTGATTATCTGCAAATCCAGGGAGGTGAGAGGTATTGTTGGGATGAAGGAAATTCCATCCTTGCAGGTATTTTGTTAGTTAAACTGCAGAGATCCACATGGCAAGCAGATATTCAGAAAGCTGTCACCCTGAGAACGTTCCCACCAGGTTTCTGCTGTAATTACAGCTGGGGGATGACAGGAGCACGTAGGTGATGCAGCTGTCACCGTGATAGCAGGGTTTAAATTGGGATATATCCTGTTCACTGCACGATAGCACTGCCTTTAGTCCCCAGCAGGAAGCAATGTCCCCACTGGCTTTAGGGTCACCCTGGTGACTCTGCTGTGAGCCCAGTTCTGAGAGTTTAACCTGGGAGGGCAGGACAGAGGTGCTGTGTGGAAGGTGCAGGGCATGGTCAGTGACTCTGCCCCTTTGCAGTGCTGAGCTGGAGCTCCTGCCAGCCTGGCCTGCTGCCCTGGCAGGGTGGGAAGCTCCACACTGGACCCTGCACCTTGTAAATTCCCCACCCAGCCCACTCCCCATTCACGAGATGTTTGGTCCCTGAGCTCACTCCTGAATGGGGTCCAGGTAGCTCCTTTTGCTCAGCTGCTCATCCTGAGCCCTGGATCACTGACTCTCCTCCCATATGTTTCCCATTAGTCCCAGTCCTGCCTGCAGGGAAGCTTGCTGTGGGGATGGAGGGAAGCTGGCTCACACAGGGGGATGCTGCTACTCTGCTCCATTGATCCCCTTTGGATCCTCCAAAAATCAGGATTCTTTCTGCCTGTATTTGGCTATACCCCCTGTGTCTGACCCTGTGCTCTCTCCTGGGCTCTGTAGGCTGTATTTGCACTGAACTGCCCGGGATGGAGGAGCTCTGCTCACCCACTGCACTGCAGCAGTGCTGGCTCCTGGAAGGCTCCTGCTGCTCCTCACAGACCCCAGGGGCTCTCAGGTCTCCTTCAGAGGTGTCTCAGCTCTTGCCCAGAGTGAGAAGCCACAGGTTTTCCTGCTGTCTGCAGCAGAGGCAGTGGTGTCTGTCTGAGTCAGCAGGAGCCAGGCTGGCCCTGGGCAGGCTCTGAGCAGCTTCCCAAGGGCTCTCAGTCCCCCCTTCCCACTGATCACACCTCCTCCTCTAGGGAAAACACTTAGGCCTTGGTGGCATCTCCTTACCACAAGCTTGTGAATCCAGTTCCACATTAGTGTGGAAAAAATGTCTTTTGCCAGCTGTGATTTTACCCAGTTTGCCCTGAATGCCCACCTTGTTCCTCAGGGCTCCCGGGGAGGGTCAGCCCTGCAGGGGCAGCATGACACAGTGCTCAAACTGACAGCTGCTGCTTGCTGCCTTGGCCCTGAGCGTGGAGCTGGAGCTGTTTGAGCAATGACAAGATGTTTAGGAACGGAGGCCAAGTCTTGTAGCAGCCCTGGCCCTCCATCTGCAGCAGCCCAGCGGAGCTGACTGAGGGAGTTGTGGGTGTGACAGACAAACGCTGACCTTGGGGCAAGGCAGCCTGCCCTGGCCTCAGCCCTGCCTGCTCCTCTTGTGCCCTCCTGCCTCATCTTCCCACGTGGGCAACAGGAGGAGTCAGTAATCACTGGCTGCAGAAGGAGACAGAAGGAATTCAAAGTGTGTGCATTTACTTTAGAGCCTTTAGGATGTCCGTGAAATCACTCAGAGCACTCCCAGCCAAATTTTGCTGACAGAATAGCCCAGAATAGCTCTTCACTGTTCTACACATTCCCCACTGTGACTCTGGGTGCTCTTTTGGACACACAATTCTCCCAAGGCTGCTCCCACCCTCTGAGCAATGACCTGGGCTGTTCTGAGGGCAGATGAGTGCAGGATGCTCATCAGCACCAGGGAGATTTCTCTGATGGTGCTCCTGGCAGGGATGCACTTTGGAAAGAGTGTCAGCCTCCCACAGACACCCACTTACAGCAGGCTCCTACATTCCTTTCACCAGGTGCTTTGGCTGCTCTAAATTCAGACCTTCAGTGCTCTCAGGAAGGAAACAGAATTCCTCAAGCTCTTGCTTGACTGCGTTGCTGTTTTTAATTTGATGCCAGAAAATAGCGGGGTTGCAGGCCCCTATCTGTTGTCTTGGACTATTTTTGCAATATTTCACCTAACTCAGGGCTTGAGACAGATCTGTTACAGGAATGTCAGAGGCAGCTCCAGCTGCAGTCAGTGGAAAAAGAGTAACAGCCTTGAGTGGGAGCTGACTGGGACCTGAAACAGTGATTGCAGTGGTGCTGCAATGTCTTTCATCTCAAAGATGCTGGGAGAGATCCAGGCTATGCTGGTAATGGTTGGGAAGCTGCCAGCTGCTAATGATGTGGAACAAGCTGGTGACTCCTTACTCCAGTTTGTAGGAAGCCACCAGACAAAACAAGTCCCAGGAATAGCCAGCTCAACCCTTTCCTGGTTGGGTTCATGCTGTACTGGCATGGGAGCAATTTAGCAACTTCCCCTGATGTGGCTCCTGTGGTGTCTGATCTCTGGAGGCCACAATGCCTCTGTGCAAACTTATCCTCATGGAATTCCCTAGAAATGCTCAACAGGCTGTACCAGCAGTGTCTGGAACACAGAGTTTCCCCAGATCTGGCCCACTCTGCTGGTGCTTTGCTATGTTCTCAGCATGACACAAACCCTGCCATCCTCTGATTTTCCCTGCTCACCCACGTCCCTGAGCTCTCCGAGGGGAGGGATGGAGGAGCAGACACACCACGGTGTGCTCTGCCCCAGCAGCTCCAGCCCAGTGCATGGCTGAGGAAGGGAAGGGGCTGATTCTCCAGCAGCATCCCCCTGGCACGGGCAGCATGAGGGAGATTGGGCAGTCCCCACCTACCCCAGTCTGAGAGCAGCACCAGGAAATGGCAGTGGGGAAGGAGGGGCATTCCCCTGCACGGCACATCTGCACAGCTGTTGAGGCCGTGCAAGCAGGTACAAGCAAGCACAGCTCCTCGTTCCACCGGGCTGAGGAAAAGGAAAAGGAAAAGGAAAATCAAGGTGGTGATACCCAGGAAGGTGGGGGAACTTTTGCTGTCTGGCTCAAACAGTGAGGTGCAGTGGCTCTGTGTGCCAAGGCTTCCGAGAAAGCCATTGATTGTCCGAGCTTTTTAGAACTGATTCCCTCCTTGGGGATGTGTTTGGTGAAAGGGGAATAGGAGCCGCAAGACAGAGCATCTTCACAGAGACCAGGACGGGGGACAGGCGTTTGTGGGCAAAGCTGGAGGGGCCGTCAGAGCGCACAAGATCGAACCTGCGATGCTCATCCCTCCCAGCGCTCGGCTGGCTGCTCCCAACGCTGCTCCTGCAGTGCTCTCTGCTGGGGGATGAGCGGCACGGGCGGGCAGGGCGGCCGGGCTCCTGCAGCCCGAGCTGCAGCCATGGGCCGGGAACGATGTGCATCCAGCCCCAGGGAACGGGAACGATGTGCATCGGGAATGATGTGCATCCAGCCCTAGAGAACGGGAATGATGTGCATCCAGCCCCAGAGAATGGGAACGATGTGCACACCCAGCCCCAGGGAACGGGAACGATGTGCATCGGGAATGATGTGCACCCAGCCCCAGAGAACGGGAACGATGTGCACCCAGCCCCAGGGAACGGGAATGATGTGCACCCAGCCCCAGAGAACGGGAATGATGTGCACCCAGCCCCAGGGAACGGGAACGATGTGCACCCAGCCCCAGGGAACGGGAACGATGTGCACCCAGCCCCACAGAACGGGAATGATGTGCATCGGAAACGATGTGCATCCAGCCCCACAGAACAGGAACGATGTGCATCCAGCCCCAGAGAACGGGAACGATGTGCATCCAGCCCCAGAGAACGGGAACGATGTGCATCCAGCCCCAGGGAACGGGAACGATGTGCACACCCAGCCCCAGGGAATGGGAACGATGTGCATCGGGAATGATGTGCACCCAGCCCCAGAGAACAGGAACGATGTGCACCCAGCCCCAGAGAACGGGAATGATGTGCACCCAGCCCCAGAGAACGGGAACGATGTGCATCGGAAACGATGTGCACCCAGCCCCAGAGAACAGGAACGATGTGCACCCAGCCCCAGAGAAAGGGAACGATGTGCACATCCAGCCCCAGGGAATGGGAACAATGTGCATCCAGCCCCAGAGAACAGGAACGATGTGCATCCAGCCCCAGGGAATGGGAACGATGTGCATCCAGCCCCAGGGAACGGGAACGATGTGCACATCCAGCCCCAGGGAACGGGAACGATGTGCATCCAGCCCCACAGAACGGGAATGATGTGCATCCAGCCCCAGAGAACGGGAACGATGTGCACATCCAGCCCCAGAGACCAGGAACGATGTGCATCCAGCCCCAGGGAACGGGAACAATGTGCATCCAGCCCCAGGGAACGGGAACGATGTGCATCCAGCCCCAGGGAATGGGAACGATGTGCATCCAGCCCCAGGGAACGGGAATGATGTGCATCCAGCCCCAGGGAATGGGAACGATGTGCACATCCAGCCCCAGAGAACAGGAACGATGTGCACATCCAGCCCCAGAGACCAGGAACGATGTGCATCCAGCCCCAGGGAACGGGAACAATGTGCATCCAGCTCCAGGGAACGGGAACGATGTGCACATCCAGCCCCAGGGAATGGGAACGATGTGCATCGGGAATGATGTGCATCCAGCCCTAGAGAACAGGAACGATGTGCATCCAGCCCCAGGGAACGGGAATGATGTGCATCCAGCCCCAGGGAATGGGAACGATGTGCACATCCAGCCCCAGAGAAGTGGACACGGCCTGGGCACAGCCTGGGCACAGCCCAGCCCTGGGCACCCCTCGCCCAGAGGGATTTCTGGCAGTGCTTTGGGGGCTGTCCCCAGCCCGTGCCCCCCGCACAGCCCTGCTGGGGCTGGCACCCAGCGCACGGCCCGGGAGCTCTGTGCTCCCGGCTGCTGCTCCTGCTCCCGCCCGGCCCCGGCTGGCACAAAACCCCGCTGCCCTGGCCCTGAGCACAGCCTGAGGGCAGGGAAAGAGCAGAGGAACGCAATGAAACGGGGTGGGCCACCGGAGCTCCCCTGGTGCGTGGTGGGATCCCCACCCTGAGCAGACAAAGGAGATGTGTTAATGGAGTCATCAATGCCCTGATAACCCGCGGGGCTTACCGGCTCCCCCCTGAGTCATCTCCCCTGCGGATTGTTTTTATTCTTACAGTCATTTGCATGATCCAAAGGGATTACTCCTTAGAGAAATCTCTTCGTTTTCTCACCATTTCACAGGCCCAGCACCTTTAAGGCATTTACAGCAGCAAACCCCTGTTGCTGCCCGGGTCTGAAGTGTATGTTCTATGTCACTACAAAGAGTAACCTCACAGGATCTCAGGTATGATTTGGGCTCCTCAGGGTCCCAGGAGGAACGGGGACCAGGTGCTCACAGCTGTAACTTTGCCTCAGATCCTATTTGCACTTAATGCTCTTTTCATTCCTTGTTTTCAGCAAAGTCCAAGGATCCCATCACCCCTGTCCACCAGACTGACTCTGCTTTGGTAAATCATTACTTGTGGAGCACACAGATCAGTTCAGGCCGTTCTTTACAGCACCCCAGGGTTCAGCACCATCACCCCCAACAGAAACACGAAGCTCTAAAAGGTTCTTTGGAGACTGAGGGTCCAGGACAAGGGTACCCAGACACTGCTGACCCCACTGGGGCCCCGGCATTGCTTCATCTCTTGGGTTTAACCCATAAATCTCTGTGTGCCCCTGGACAGGCTGAAGTTTCAATGGTGGGACTGTGCACAGCCAAATGTCAGACTCCAGTTCCTGGCAGCTTTAGGGCTGGGGATTTGTCTCATTAAGGCAGGAGGGAAGTTCACGTCTGGATCTGAATTTAAGCTAGGAAGCTGTTCAATCATGTTGTCAGGGGTGATAGAAAACTCATGTGCATGAAAAACATGCAGACCTCGAGTCTTTTTGTAGATTTTAACGTTTCCCTCAGGATTTTAGCGTTAAAAGCTGGGCATCCATAAATATCCTGGCCATGTAGTTAACCCCCCACACACACACTGGTGGCAGCTGTCCTGCAGAGGGGTAAGTAAATAATTTTTATTTATTTATGGGGGAAAAAACCCGGGACGAAACCCTTCCACCTCCTGCAGAAGGGTAAATTAAATAAATCATTTATTTATGGGGGCAAAACCCTTCCACCTCCTGCAGAGGGGTAAATTAAATAGATCATTTATTTATGGGGGACAAACCCCTTCCACCTCCTGCAGAGGGGCAAATTAAATAAATCATTTATTTTTGGGGGGGCAAACCCGGGACAAACCCCTCCCATCTCCTCCAGAGGGGTAAATTAAATAAATCATTTATTTTTGGGGGGCAAAACCCGGGACAAACCCCTTCCACCTCCTGCAGAGGGGTAAATTAAATAAATCATTTATTTTTGGGGGGGCAAAACCCTCCCACGGAACTCCGGCTGCCCGTGACGTCACCGCGAGGCGGTCTCTCCCTGCCGTGACGTCACGGGCGGCCGCCGGCCCCGCCCCCCGGCGGCGTCACGCGCGCGCGGCCCGTTCGGCGCGCGGCCCGGCGGTGACAGCGGCGCCGGCACCAGCGGCGCCTCAGCACCCTCAGCACCCTCAGCTCCCTCAGCTTCCTCACCCTCAGCACCCTCAGCTTCCTCAGCACCCTCAGCTTCCTCACCCTCAGCACCCTCAGCACCCTCAGCTTCCTCACCCGCCTCACCGCCATGGCGGGCGGCCCGCAGGAGAACACCCTGCTGCACCTCTTCGCCGGGGGGTGAGTGCGGGACACCGGGGCAGGGCCGGGCCCGGGACCCGCGGGGTGGACACGGGCCGGGACCCGCGGGAGGGACACGGGCCGGGACCCGCGGGGTGGACACGGGCCGGGACCCGCGGGAGGGACACGGGCCGGGATCCGCGGGAGGGACACGGGCCGGGACCCGCGGGATGGACACGGGCCGGGATCCGCGGGATGGACACGGGCCGGGACCCGCGGGAGGGATACGGGCCGGGATCCGCGGGATGGACACGGGCCGGGATCCGCGGGAGGGACACGGGCCGGGACCCGCGGGATGGACACGGGCCGGGACCCACGGGATGGACACGGGCCGCGATCCGCGGGATGGACACGGGCCGGGATCCGCGGGAGGGACACGGGCCGGGATCCGCGGGAGGGACACGGGCCGGGACCCGCGGGATGGATGCGGGCCCCTCTGTGCCCGACCCGGGGCCGCTGCCCTGCGAGCGGCTGCTCCGGGCTCCTCAGGAGGCGAGCGGGGCCTTTCCCGTGCCCGTTCCCGAAGCCCCCGGGCAGGCGGGCGCGGGGCGCAAGCGAGGTCGCGGCCGTGGTTGTGCTGTCGCGACATCCGGCGGTGTTGAGTGCCAAAGCCCGGGGGATGCCGGCCCGGGGGATGCCGGCCCGGGGGGATGCCGGCCCGGGGGATGCCGGCCCCGGGCGATGCCGGCCCGGGGGATGCCGGCCCGGGGGGATGCCGGCCCGGGGGGATGCCGGCCCGGGTGGATGCCGGCCCGGGGGATGCCGGCCCGAATCCCTGTCCCCATAGCGGGTTTGGGCTCCGTCCCGCAGAGGAAGGTGAGGTTTGCTCAGTAATCCCTGCGTGCTGGGACTGCCTCATCCCTGGGATTACACCGAATTGCCGCAGCTCCAGAAAGGGGAGAGGAGTGTGGGGAAAGAGCGCTTGAGAAGGGGCTGGTACTTGTGGGGGAATGATCTGGCATGGCAGGCCGCTAATGTCCACGTCTTGCTTCAAGGACTTGTAAAACTGTTGGGTTTGTTTTTTAACAGCTTAAATTATCTAAGTAATAGAATATTCCTTCCCACTTGTCAGCTGACAGTGGTTAGGAAGCCACCATAAAACCTGTTGTTAGTTTAAATCTCTCTGATAGTAGACCATTGGTTTTCCTGTCTCTTAACAGGATACTTCAGTTTCCTCTGACATGTCCCTGGAGCAATAGGTTTATTTCATATAATATTAAACCAAACAAATCTTAGGCTTTTCAGAGACACTGCCCTTCTGCTGGTTTGAGTACTCTGCACTGAGCCCTCTGTCCCCTCTGCTTTCCTCACTTGCATCAGAGCTGTACCTGGAGCCTGGGACAGAAGCTGAGCCTGAGTGTATACATGGAATTTGTTTGGGTAGTAACAGCGCCCATCCAGAGCTCTTGGTGTCCTCATGTGCCTCCTCAGACTATAAATAAATAAGAATTTTAAACTCCTCAGTGTTTTAATCCAGTGCTGGGAGGTCTGCATCTTCCTTAGTGATTTATTGTGCCCTTTGCCTTCTGCAAGGATCCCAGTACTTTGTCCAGTTGTAAAGTGGTTTTTGCAGAGAAAGCAAAGGCAACCCATCACTTGAAATAATTTTTATAGAGGCATTATCGTTGGTTTTCTGGGAAGGTGGGGATGGGCTGTGGTGTCAGATTAAAATGAATTCATATCTTGCACAAAGCAGGCAGGCCAGCCTTAGATAATGGTAGTGGCCAGAATAGAATGTGTAGCACCTCAGAGGCTGGGAGTGATGAAATGCAACTTGAATGTTGCAAAGTGCTCTCCAGTCAGGAGGAGGTGGTTTCCTATTAACCAGCTTATTCAGGCAGACAGACTCGTTGGCCCTTTAGTTTCTGTTAGCTCCTTTCCAGGCTTCCAACAGCAACAGCAAACTAAAGAATCCTCTTGGTGTGTTGGTGGGAACGTGGATCCGAGGGCTGGGAAGGTTTCAGGAGCAGCAGGGACAGTGACACCTGAGTTGCACAACAGACAGGAGCGTGTTTACAAGTCAGGGTTCCTGCTGAAATTTCCCTGCTGAAGTCAGTGCAGTTTGCTTGGTTTCGTTTGGGAAAAGCTGCTGCAGCAGAGGTAACTCTGTGTTGTCTTTCCAGCTGGGGGAATGCTGGTTACTGCAGAGATCCCCTAAGGAGTGGTGGTGTTAAGCAGTGTGCTGATAAGCAGTTTGGGCAGTGTTTCCATCTGTGGAGAGGAGCAATGCTCACCTGAAGATGTGGTCCAGGCCCGGGAGTTGGTGCTGGGGCTGACTGTCTCACCTGCTCCTAGTTTAGGTTCCTGTGCATTCCCGACCTCATTAACAGTGTGGCAGCTCAAGGAGCACAGGAAACGCTTACAGGAATACCCACAGCTGGTAACAACATGATTAGGTGGAAATGGAATGGATGATTAATAACATTAAAGGATTAGGAGCAGTCTGTATTGTTCTAAAACTCAGTTTCCTTTGGCATCTGAGAATGCAGAAGCTTGTTTTGTTCACAGTCTGGACACTGCTGTAATGAAATATCAAAGGTAGAACCTGCTTTGCGGTTTCTGTTGTGCCTGTCGTGCTAGAGCATGTGGCATGTTTTAGAAAATCAGTATAATTTCAAATACAGAGCAAAATGCGTCAGGCTGGTTATAAGCTGTGATTGCTCTAACCAGGCAGCTCCATCATCTTTGTGATCTCGCTGAAGTCAGTGGAGCTCTACTGGAAGATCTTTGTTCTGCAGGACTTCCTTTAACATTCAACATTGACTTGGTATTTGTATTAAGAATATTGCTCAGTGATTCAATCTAGGACTGATGAAGTAAGTCTTAATTAAGATTCTTGGCATCTCTCAATTGTGCCGGTGGATGCTGAGAGTTTATTTCAAATGCAGGTCATTGAGACTTTGGAAGCAGACTCTGAAGCTAGAAAGCTGGCAGCAAGAGAAAAATGGGAATTGGAATCTGATGTGCACATCCTCTTTGTGTTTTTAAAAAGTGTTCTCTTTGTGGAAGTAAATGATTTTGCTGGAACAGAGAGTACAATATGTATCTCCGTGTGTCACCAGGTTTGACCTGTTGGAAATACTCTGCCGCTGTGTTTTGTTTCCTGGGGGTTTGTATCCCTTTCACTAAAGACAGATTTAGACACTGTTTCAGGATTTTTGCAATCGGCCTGTGCAGTGAATGCTGCTTTAGCATCTTTAGAGCTGTTCTGCACTGATGCAGCAAAAAACCTGACTCACAGTATGAGGGCTTGGAGGTTTTGCCTTGACTGCAGCTCAGGATTTTCCCAAATCAATTCCATCCTACTTCATATCCCTGAATGTTACAGGGTCTGTGTCTGTTTATGTAGCTGAGGTTGTTTGTCCTTTTTTCCCAAGATGTAGGATTTGGAACGCCCTAGGAATACAAAACGTTTCTTTTGTGCACATTGTGTTGTTTTTCAGGCGTCTTCCCAGGGGATGATGTGTGGAATTCCCATGCAAAGGAGAATCATCTCGTCTGAAAAAACTGCTCAATACATCAAAGTCCTCACTTGAACTGTCTGCAGTGTATTTATGTTTGGGACATAACGTCTGCACCCTGGTGACACTCTGAGAGTTGCTGTTAGATCTTTTTTTTTTTTTTCTTAAATGTTCCACTGACAACATAAACTCTGAGCTGTTAAAACTGGTGTTGGAGATACTAACGTGTCATGCTGGGTATCAGATGATTACATATTCATTAGCAGAAGTACTTAAATATTAAAGGCTGCATAAATTAACTGGATTATCAGCACTAAAAGGCTGAAAGGCAAGGAGTGGGCTAGGAAGGCAGGAAGACAGCTGATGTGGGAGAGAATATGCCAGAGAGGCTAAAAAAAATAGTGGGGCAAGCAGTCACTAGACTGAGGAGCTGATTGTTCAGAAACAGAAAATAAAGTTCCAGTGCTCGGAATTTATGAATTGTTACTGTCAAAGTGTTGTTTTCATGTGAACTAAATGGGGACTGAAGACTGAATGCACAGTAGTGGAGCATTGGCAGATAAATGGATTGGGAATTAAGGCAATCAAGTTACCTTCATGGAGTTCCCCCAGACTTGCATTTGCTGTGGAGTGTGTTGATTAGTCAGGAGTTAATTGCACACATATGTGTCTATATTGGATAGACACAGTTGGAAAGGCAGCAGTGGGGGGCACCCTCAAAACACTTTCTGTTCCAGGTAATGTCTGAGCTGCGGGAACAGAAAAGGTTTTGCTGGAGAAGCTGTTCCTGATGGGCCTCCTCCCCTTGAAATGTCATTTCAGAGCAATGTGAGATGCCTCTGACAAAAGAGAGAAGGATGAGCTGAAGCCATTTCCTCCTGGGCTGTATGGACCCACAGAGGGCTCAGCTCCAAGCCCTGCTCCAGTACACACAATAATCAGAGGCCTGATAAGGTCTGTGAGCACTGGTGTTCCAGAGCCAAGTGACACAATTTCAGCTGCTGTGTACTGACTGCCGTGATCAACCCAGTGACTTCAGTCAACACTCAAAAGTGGAAGTGCTTTCAAAGGGATGGAGGCAGAATTCTTTCTCACAGTGTCACTGTGGATGTGTGAATTGTCCCTAGTTTGGGTTTCTGTCCCTTTCAGGAGGAGTGAGCAGGGACTCCTGAACAATGCTGTTAAATCACAGTACCACTCTCCATGAAAGCAGTTTCTCCTGGAGGATGCATTTGCATTTGAAAAGCTCAGTTTGGGGTCCTACTTGGACAGCAACTTGCAGAACCTGAAAGCTGTGGTGAGGAAGTTGTGTTCCCTGGCCGTGAGGTCTGGGGTGTTCTTTTGAGCCTTGTAAAGAACCTTGATTTCTGCGGTTGCACAGCCTGGGTGGCCACGCTGTGAATGCAGCCGTGGGGACTTTGGGGCTTTGGCAGAGAATGGTTTCTGTTCATATAAAATATGCTGGTTCAACAGGCAAAATAAGCTGTATTCATGAGCTGGTGTGCATCTGCAGCTTGGATCTTCTTGCCATTCTTTTATTGCCCTTTCCTGTGTGTTTAAAAAAAGATTCTCTTGGTAAGGTAGTTATGTCTGGAAGGGGCTTTAGAAAATACCCACTAATACCTGTATTAATGTCCTTCTGAGGATCTCTGGCCCCAAATTAGTGCATGCAATATTCTTTAGCAAGCAATGTAGGGTTTTATACACAAGGAAAAGGGCACGGTTACTTTTTAAATGTCATCTCCCATTCATGGAAAACTACTAAAACTGCAATTTCACATGAACATCAAAGAGAGTCAAGTTTTTGACCCCTGGTGTTTTCTAAGGAAAATCATAACCACAGGTTTCTGAAGCAGTCACATGCTCTGACACTTGTGCAAACAACGAAAATATTTCCTAGTCAGTTCAGCTGTAGTAAATGCCCTTGCAAGAAACCTGAAATATTTAGTTAAGTCTTCCTAAATCCCAATGTGTTTGAGTAATAAAATGTAGATATAGTACCTTTTAGCCAACCTCAGCATTATGTTTAATCATGAAGTTTGCCAGAAGGAACATTCAATTACCTAAGAGGAACAGCAGCAGAGAGAGAAACAGTTGGACCAGTCACTTTCCAGATCACTGGTAAAACTGAAAATCAGGACTCATACACTTTATATTCTTGGCCCATTGTGCTTTTTTTGAGGTTCAGTCTGACTTCATTAAGATGGATATATGCCTATTACAGGGTCATGTGTATAATATTTCATTTTTGTCCTTCTGTTATCAGAGTATGGGAGGTCTGTCCTTTAGGAGTCTTTCTTCCCTGTTATTCTCTTTGCCAACCCTCCCTCCCATCCCTCCCTCCTTCCCCCCTAAAAAAAGTTGATATCCATTGTTTTTAGGAGTGCCTAGCTTAGCGTAGTTTCGATGTTTGCTTCTGAAGACAGTTCTTAAATCACAAGTACTGAAATGGTGAAGAATTCTATTATTTTTTTCGTTCTGTAGTCTCTTAATCCCCAGTGGCTCGTTCTAATCTGGCAGCTTCCTGCTTCCCATAAGAAAAAATCCATCCCAGGCTGTGTCTGTTTTAGGACAACAGCCTCTGAAACGTGAATGCCATGGAAGTTTTTACAGGCAGAGCTCCCAGGCTGTGGTGGGCGTGGGGCCAGTGAGTGGGGCTGTGACCTCGTGGTCAGTCAGGGCTTGGGGCTGGTGTTGGGATCACCTCTGTGTTCAGCCTCATCCCTGCCCATGACACGGGGCAGTCCCACCCCAGGGCACGGGAGCATCTGCCTTGCCTGGTGCCAGAGCTGCCTGCAGACTCGTGCACGGTGTGGAGAACTGGAGATGACTCTTCAGGCTGTGTGTCTGTGCTGTGCTTCTGCACATCTCTGCAGCAATTCTGTCTGTCACATTCTTCCTTCTCTTCGGATTGTCCTTTGCAGGTGTGGAGGAACAGTTGGAGCCATCTTCACGTGTCCCTTAGAGGTGATAAAGACCAGGCTTCAGTCCTCAAAACTGGCCTTCAGGACTGTCTACTACCCCCAGGTGCAGCTGGGGACCATCAGTGGGGAAGGAATGGTCAGGCCAACGTCTGTATCCCCCGGGCTCTTCAGTGTTCTCAAGTGAGTGCTGCTCCTCTTCTCATTCACCACTCCTTGACACTGATCCGAGTTTCACTTCACTCAAATGCAGTGTCATAGGGGCTCCTGGGGGCTTTATCTTCTCAGCTGTCGCTGGCTTACTGAGCTCTCTGCTCTGAAGTGTTGTCTTTGCTGATTATTATTGTTGTTGTTATTATTATTATTATTATTATTATGCATCAGTCCTGTCTTAGTCTCCATTAAAAGCCTTGAGTGGTTCAGACTGCAGTGTTTGATGCTCTAGCTGCTCCCTTTCAGATGTGTGCTCATAAAGAAGAGGAAATGTGAAATTATCTAACAGCTGCTCAATAGTTCTACCAACAACTCTGACAATCTCAGCTGCTGTGTTTTAATACCAAAGCATCATCTACTTATGGTCAGACCTCCTGCAGAAGGGTTGAGTTTGTTGGGCTGCCTGGGCACCCCAGGGTGATGCAGAGGTCCTGCAGAGATCAGGTGGCAGGAGTGCCAAGGAAAATAGCGACCAGCAGTGCGAGTTGAATGATTTTATGTAAGGCCAGCACGCCTGGCAGACTGCCTGGGGAGAAGCTGCACAGTTATATAACACTGGAGTGCTAATTCAAATTCTCTGCAGAGCTCTCTGGCTGGAGTCATTCTGGGACTTGAGTTTCTGTATTGTAAACAGCCTGCTTTCCCCTGCCAAACATTTCTTTGTCTACTCAGAGGTGAGTCTAGAGCAATTCGTGACTGAATGCATGAGGCAGTGCCAGTTGCTTTGCTTTTAATGCCCTTTCCTTTGCTATCTTTTCACCTTGCAGCACTGAACTTTAGGCAGCTGTAACTGAAGAAGGGGAAAACTTTTAAGGCAGAAAGATCTGAATTCATCCTTTGGGCCCATCTTTTTCTGAAGTTGTCTTTTTTTTTTTTTTTAGGGGGAGAGGAAATGGATTAAAATGGGTCAGCCTTTTAATATATTTATTAAGCTCATTAAGTTTGGTGACTGGGATCTTGATTTAATTTCACTTTGGGAATTGCTTAGCTGTGTTCATTGCCAAGTTTTCACCTGATTACTTTAGAGGATTGAGGAGTGAGAGCAAAGCATTTCTGCTGTCATTCCCTTGCAGGCAGCATCTATGAAGAGCAGATAACGCTATTGGTTATGACCTGAGAAAATATAAATGTAGGAAGAAAGAAGAATTGCTCTGTAAGAGTTAAAGGTGTTAGAGTTAAGTATGAAAGGCCTTAACTGCTGTAATTGGAAAGAAAGCAGGTACCCAGAGGGCAGGTTAAGCCTGCTGCTGCTGGAAAGCACTCCAGAAGGACAGGCTGGTTTTGTCTAATCCATTTAAGATTCTGATGAGTTAGCCCAGCTGGAAGCTGCAGTCGTGACTGTTAAGTGACTAAGAACAAGTAGTTGGTGGATCTGTCTCCTTGGAAACACTGCCCTGGAGTTTATACAGAAAGTTCAGCTCTGCTGCAGAAAACAAAAGTGCTTCAGAAGCTGATGTATCTCCTCCTGCCTACTGAGGCTGGGTTGAAGTCTGTGGGGAGCACTCTGAGCAGTGCCAGTGGCCTGGAGAGCACACTGTGAGAGCCTGGCAGCCCTGGTGGGTGCAGTGAGCTGCCCACAGGCAGCCAGAATTTCCTGCATGGTGCTCCCATGCTGAGCTCACTTCGGAGAGCTGCTGGCTGGCAGACTGAACTCACACTGCTTGTAGTGTGATTGCCACATTCAGCTTTCTCGGGGGAAAAAGCACATCCCATGAGTTGTGAAAGGAAAAAGGATTTCTTTTTCCCTGTCTCTGTACAGGGCTGTATGGGAGGCAAACTTCTGAATTGCTTAGATACAGAGAACGCTAAAAATATTCTTTGTTCATCAGTCAGCTAGCACTGGGTTCTCCATGAAACTTTAATTCAATTCCTGACAGATTTCAGAGAATGGAAATTATAACCTCATGCCATTTGACACCCATTTGCCTTTAGAGCACTGAATTTTATGGTACAGTGGCCTTTACTCAGTGTGTAATTCCACTTATTTTGAAGTATTGTCTCGTAGATTAAAATCTAATACTCTGTGCTTTTGTGCAGTTCTTTTGGCTCTCTGCCTGACAGAGCAAGAAACTAACTTTTAACCCAAATACTATCTTCTCCCTCCCTGTTTGTTTTTTTATTTTCAGGTCAATTCTGGAAAAAGAAGGACCAAGGTCACTCTTCCGAGGGCTGGGTCCAAACTTGGTTGGAGTTGCACCATCAAGGTAAATAGTTAAACTATTGCTAAAGCCCATGTTTAAGGTGCCAACACAAATGTTACAGTGCATTTGTGATTCAACATAATAGGCCTTGAAGTTATCCCATCTGTAAACTGAGATTTGTGCCTGTATTCTGCTCAGTGTACACACCAAGAAATACTGATAGAAATCTGGTTTACACTTCTATAACACTGGAAGGCACAGAGTAAATAAAGCATTTAAATTCCAAGTGTACTTATATTCCACGTCATTGCAAGAGCCACTTCTGTGCTTGAAAAGGAAGAGAAGGCAGTGCAGGAAGGTCTGTAGGGTTAATAATTGGATTATTCTAGTGTCCTGCTTCCCTTGAACACAAAGCAGTGCCTGCCTGGCAGTGTGCCTGTGTGCCAGGGGAGAGGAGTTGCTCTCTGGGCCTTGCTTGCCTAAATTCCTCTCAAATGAAAAACTGCACCTGAGGGGGAAGGAGTCTCATTGCTGCCACACCACCCCAAAAGGGGTCTGTGTCCCTCTTGCAGCAGCAGCAGCAAAGTTTGCTTGCATTTGGAAGTCTTACAGCACCTCAGTGGTGACTGTGACTGTCCCGTTCTTGGCAGGGCCGAAGATCTCTCTGTCTAGGAAATGATCAAACTCATTAGCAGTTGGATATTGGCAGATGTTCTCTGCCTGAAACTGAAGCAGTTAGGAAGGAACCTGAAGAGAGGTGAACTCCCTCTCTGGCCTCTGGCCTAGTAGGTGGGATGTCCCCCCAGAGAGAGGCAGGGAACCCAGTTTCTGTACAGGTAACCCTTGCAGCAGGGCTCTGCTTTTCCATGCAACTCCCTCGTGCTGCCTCCCATGGCAGAATATTCCTACCCTGTGGCTGCCAAGTTAAACTGTGGCACTGGATTGTAAGGGAAGAGAGAAAACATAAACCCCTGTCTCATGCAGATGGAAGTAGTCATGGGGAGGCCTCTTCAGAGAGAGCTCTGTGTTTCAGGGGCCTGGTCAAAGATCAGTAATTGTCTAATTTGATATTGTCTGTATTACATTGCTTTTCTTCTTTTTTTTTTTTTTCCCCACAGAGCTGTCTATTTTGCATGCTACTCCAAAGCCAAAGAGCAGTTTAACAGCATGTTTGTGCCCAACAGCAATATTGTGCACGTCTGTTCTGCAGGTTCTGCAGGTGAGTGTTTATAATTACAATGAGCAACAGAGGCCAGCATGTGGCAGGTGCTGAAAATGTGCATTTGATCTGAGCTGGCATATGCCAAAAACCAGGAGTTTGCTAACTCCTAGCTGGCCTCCTCTACAGAGGAACTGTTTTTCTGTTCAGCACGGAAATATTTCTAGATTGTTGTTTACTAATTTGGGATGTTTTTTTCCAACTGCAGTGCTCTGGTCATGTCTCTTAATGCAAGGAAAAAATATTAGTAAACAACATAAAACTTCTGATACTGCTTTTGCCAAATTGTTTCAGGATGTGGTATTTTTCCTACCAGGCTGGGAAAAATAGTTTGTTCTTGTAGGAAAAATACTGCAGAAGAGCTCCCCCCAGTTCAATTACCAGGCACCAGAGTGGTCGCTAAAAATAATCGTTCCCACAGTAATCCCTTAATGAGGGGTGGGTTCTGTTAATGAGCGGCTCAATGGCACCACCTACTGCCGCGGGGAGCACGAGCCCAGGTCAGGTTTGTGTCCCCACGGGTTTCCTTTGAGCTGGAATTCCAAAACCAGTCAGTGAGGAAGGGATCTTGTCTGCAACAGCCTTGAGGAACGTGACACACAGATTAAAATTGGTGCAAAAAGGAAGAATCCAGGGGTCGGTGCCTCCTGAAATTTAACATGAAACTGGAAGCTGTGCAGCTGTGTGGCTTTTGACACCTCTGGCTAGAGCTGGTGGCAGAAGTGTCTCACTGCACAGGGTGTAAGGTTCATGGCAGTACCATGGCCTGGATTCAGCTGCACTTCTGGTCTTGCTTTTTTCAGCTTTCATCACAAATTCCCTGATGAACCCTATATGGATGGTGAAAACGAGAATGCAGCTGGAGCGGAAGTGAGTCACTGCTGGGGGTGAGGGATGCCACTGGTGGCTGCAGGAGCCTCTGGAAGCTGAGCATTGTGCTTTTACCCAGGCATCTTTGATAGAGCCACTTCTCTCACCCAGTTTTTCCCTGACTCTCAGTTCCACCTTTCGAGCCATGTCTCTGTGTGCTCAGACTAAGGGTTCATGTTCTGTGTGTCTCACTTCAGTTTGATGCACAGAAATATTGAGAAGGATGTGGGAGTTGCTTTGAGTGCTGGGGTCAGCCTCTCGTTTCACTGTAAATCCTTAGCTCAACATAGCATTATTTTTCTCTCTGCTGCATACAGAGTCCTCTAGTTCTGGGGTTGATGATGGGGATAAATGTATTGAGGACTGGAGGCTTTGATACAGCAGTGATGGAAGCTGTGGAAGGGCCATGAGAGCTCAGGTGGGAGGCTGAGCTCACGTGTGTCCCTTTTGGCAGCATCACCTGCACTGATCCCAGGTCAGACAGGTGTGTTACTGCAGCCAGCCCAGGCCCCTGATCCCAGGTCAGACAGGTGTGTTACTGCAGCCAGCCCAGGCCCCTGATCCCAGGTCAGACAGGAAGGGTGCTGGCTTCAAATTTGATGAAGACACAGCAGTTCATTTCATAAAACTTCCTACAGAAAATCAGAATCTGCTGCAGTGGTTTCATGTTCTTTTGCCTCCTTCACCACTGTGTTACTGTTAGCCACACATCCAGAAGACAGAGGGAATTTGACAGCAATTTCTTTCAGTTGAATGCTTCAGTCACTGGTGGATTTCAAAGCAATAAGGGACTCTGCTAATAACGTGACTGCTTAGAATGGAAATTCCTTCCTGCAAGGACATGCTAGGTCAGATAAAAAGGATCTTACAAGGCACGACAACTTTATAAATAATTTATAAGACTTAATTCCAGCACTTTGCAGGGTGGCACCTTTGAACTGAGTGCTGCCTCTTAAAATGAAGGATCATTTCTCATGCAGCAGACTTCTGTCTCTCTGCCAGCTGAAGATGGCTTTAAATGGAGTCACCAGTTTGACACAAAGCAATGTCTCTTCAGTGCTTATTGTCTTTTAAGGCCTTAGTGTGAACTGTGGTTGAACTTGAGCTGAAGCAATGATGAGTATTTATTAGTGAAGTAGCAAAGCCAAGTGTGCACTCTTAGCATCATAGTCCTGCTCTGTGCAGCTTCCCTGGGAGAATTTTGGAGTAAAACTTAGAGAACCATTCCCATAGTTATAAAAAGTACTGAAAGCCATAAGGGTTGGGGTTTTTTTTTTAATATTAATTATTTTTCTTGGCTCATGATCTGCTCTGTTCTGTTTGTTTTTAGAGTGAGGGGCTCCAAACCAATGAATGCTTTGCAGTGTGCTAGATACGTTTACCAGACTGAAGGTATCCGTGGTTTCTATAGGGGCCTGACTGCCTCCTATGCAGGGATTTCTGAGACCATTATCTGCTTTGCTATTTATGAAAGTTTAAAAAAGCACTTAAAGGAAGTCCAGCTGCCCCCTTCTTCTAACGGGACCGAGAGGACCTCGACAAGCTTCTTTGGACTGATGGTTGCTGCTGCTGTTTCCAAGGGCTGTGCCTCCTGTATTGCTTACCCTCATGGTATGTTAGCCCTCCCATTTATGAGTGCAGTACCACAGCTGTTGCCTGGAATCCAAGACAAATGATGGGTCTAGGGCTGTAAAACTCGTAGTTGTTCCAAGGGCCAGATGCACGTTACTTTGACTTCTGCACTGGCATTTTCAGTACTGGTCCCACTGTTCCCAGTTAGACACGTGGTTGGTGACTGGGACTTGCTAGTTTCAAAACAACTCAAAAGCCACCAAAAAACTGATTGCCTAATGTGTCTGTTCTCACTGGTAGCCTCAGCTGGTAAGTACCCACAGCCTGTGGGATTCTGTGATCAGGCTGTGGGAAGCACTTGGGGACTGAATGGTGTTGGTCTCTTTGGATAGATGTGAACGATACGGTTGTGTAGAAGGAGCAGTATCGATTATGTGAGCATCAGTAAAGCATTTAGGTCTGTATTAGCTTCAATGAGCAAATCATTCATTTATTCCACATGAAAGAGAGCTCCTCTTTAGCTCTTCCTCTTGCCTGAAGGGCAGTGTGTGCAGGGTTCCATGGCTGGCTGTAGTGGCTGGCAGTTGGTGCAGGAGGGTTCCGTGTCCCTGGGGTTTCCTGGTGCTGGCCCATTTCTCCCTGGTAACTGTGGGCTCTGTTCCCTGCTGTGCAGAGGTGATCCGCACGCGGCTGCGAGAGGAGGGCACCAAGTACAAGACTTTCATCCAGACAGCTCGGCTGGTGGCACGGGAGGAGGGCTACCTGGCCTTCTACAGAGGACTCTTTGCCCAGCTGATCCGGCAGATACCAAACACAGCCATTGTCCTCTCCACCTACGAGCTCATCGTCTATCTGCTGGAGGAGCACGCAAAGTAGCAGAGCCACGGTTCCTGTCACAGACTGAAGACCAATTTCTTCACTGAACAAATAGTCCTTTTAAGAGACTGGTGCAGGTGGCAGTGCTGGTGGAAACACTACAAGGCTGTGACCATCTGTGGATATTTCCCTTTGGACTCATGCTTTCTAAAAGGTCTCAAGTCATTAATGTTAATAGTTAATTATAATTTTTTTTTTAACTTGATGATAATTAAACTGCTACTAAATTAAATTACAGTATTTAATTTAATTATATATTTGTCCTTTTCCTTAAGCACAGCCATATGTGGTCAAGGAATGTACCTCATATTATCAAGTGATCTCTTGGACTGATGTTCATTAAAACTGTATTAAAACAGGAGAACTGGCTTGGACATTTGAAACTGTGTTCTTACAACTGGGTCACATTGCTTTTGAGCACTGTAATAGCCTAAGAGCCCAAATAAGTTTGAGAGTAGTTCTGTTTTTTTCAGGGTGCGTTGTTCACTGCTGTATGAGCACCCTGGAGTGTTCAAACTTGTGTCTCTGTTTTGATGGTATGGACCAGCATAATAATGATAATAATAATAATAACAACGTTGTGCACACCAGCATCTCTTAGAAAAGCCATGTGCAGTTGCAGGATGATGGTGGGAGGCTTTTAGGAAGAATATAATTACAGTTCTGTGTCCCCTGTGCATTTGGGACACGTGGTGATGGTACTGGGTATGAGAGATGTGTCGTGGCTCTTAGACCTTGCTTTGGTGCAGCCTGAGAGTGTAAGGACAGTCAGTGACTGGCTGCCCTGTAGAAGTTCCACAAGAGAAGGATTTTCAACAGTTCTCATGATACAATTCTTACCTTTCACTTATGAATCAAGTATCTTGCATACTTGAGATTAGTTCTTTCAGAAACATTAGAATATGTGTTCATTTAAATAGCCTTCACCCCCCTTGTACTGCAGCAGCACCTTGTGATTAAAGTGTGGCATTTGAATTACTACTGCTAGGGCAGGATAATGTATTTTAGCACTCACATGTAGGCTGGTGTTTTGCTGTGGCCAAACTCTGCCCTTCTGCTCATTGGTGTCACCTGCTTGGGCAGCTGAGACAAACACTGCAGCATCTGAGCCCAGCTTTGGCCTTCCCTGCTGGTGACAACAAGGAGCTCCTCATGGTCTGAGCAGGTGCTGAGTCCTGGAGCATGAGCAAGTGTTTGTGGCCAGCTTTGATTTCAGGGGCTGCTCACAGCAGAGATGCTGTGCGGGCTGGGAAGGAGCCAGCCTGGGGCTGCCTGGGGCTGCCTTTGCTCAGGTGCAGTTTTCAGGCTGGCATTTTGTGCAGGCATGGGCTGGACTGATAACTGGATTCAAACCAGTTCCCATTAGTTCCCAGTAGACCCCAGCTGGTGACTGGTACTTGAGGTCATGTTTGACATCAGTGTGATGTAGGAGCTTAGTGCAAAGAGAGTAGAATGTGTGTGTACCTCATTATGAGGCAAAACTGCCAAAAATAACTGATTTCTATTATGTGTTGGAAATAACTTATCACATTCCTCCTAAGCTAAAATAGGAAACAGTTGAGTAAAAATTGACACAGCTTTTTTTTTTTTTTTTTTATGGAGATGATGAGCAGCAAAAGCTTCAGGCTCTTTATAGGAGGCAAAACTGTCAAACAGTGTTTCTATTTTTGACAACTAGGACACTTGTGCTGCTACTCTGAAACATTTTCTGAGATTTTCTTTCCTAAATTAGCATTCCTCTGTACTTCCAGTGCACTGGCTCACTTCTAAAACATTAGTCAAATGTGTAGACTGCTGATGTCTTTTGAGAATGAGGGGAAGGAACTCCAGCCCTTTTGAGAAGTCTGGGACTTGGTAAGAGAAAGTGAAAGAATTTTGGGGTTTAGTCTTAATTTGATAAGGGGTTAATAAGCTATATTGGGAGATAATAGAGTTTCTGAATTAGTATAATTAAATCCTTTTTCCTTCCTCTGTCTAATAGAATTTTTTAAATTCACTAACCCTTGATTCCTTAAACCCTGTAAAGAGTTACCATTTTTAGGTGATGCTCTGTGAGCAATCCCATTGATGTCACTGAGTATGGAATAAGCCTATTACCAGAGGGAAGAATCTGAAGTAGCTTTTTCCAAAACGATACCTGAATTTAAAAATAACCAACAACCTTCCTCTGCTTGTCAAAGTCAGTCTAAAGGAATTTTTCACTGTTTTTTCCTGTTCTCTAGCTTCTACAGAAAGTCATTTTCATGGAAGGTAGGTAGAGGCTTCATTACTAGACCCTTTGTAGCTTAATTATCAGTAAGCTGATGAAACTACTGCTACCTGAAGTGACCAGAAAGATTCCATTAACTTTACTGCACCTGTTCCATTCATAAATTAACAGTTAAATGGAAATTACACACATACTGTTGCTGCAATATTATGAGCTACTTATGTGGGTTAATTTTGTTTTGGAAGAATTTCTGAGCCAGGGGAGGATTTCCCAAGTGCTTACTCTGTCAGACTTTAGAGTGCCTCCCTTTAGATTGCCTTGATAGCCCTCACAATACCTGCCTTTGCTGGGAATTGTGTTCCATGCACGAGTTCCTCATTAGCTCCTTTAGGGAGGAAACCAAATTAAACAATGCACCTCTGGTTGGGCTGACAGTACAGACGGAGCTGATAGGAAGGGAGGGGCTTGTGTAGGAAAAAAGAAAAAAAGCAGCTCTGCAGCACAAGTCCTGGAGGACACAGGAGGCCCTGGTGTGCCAAATGACTGGGTGGGTTGTTCCTTTCCCCATCACTTGGACTCATAATACAATCCCTAAGTCATTGCACTGAACAATGGAAGAGAGATGGAAAAATTATGTGCCTTTTAAGTTCGTTGAGATGAAATATTCACTGTTACTCCGCAGAATTAATTTCCATGGTTAAATCTGTACAGATGGAAATGGAACAATGAAGAGCCCAACCAGAGTCAAGCTTACTTAAAGTACAGCTTACTCCCAGCACAAGTATTTGTCTATGAAGAGCTTTTCCATTTATGCCTTTTAAAAAACACAATACTGCCTAACTTGGAACTCCTGAATTTTAAGCAATTTCATTGTGCTGAGAAGTTTTTCTTTTTATTTTAATCACAAGAACAAATTGAGGCTGGGTCAGTCTCATATTTTGGAGAGATCTTAACCTCTTCCATGTAAAAACACAGCACGATTGTCAAACTACCAGCTGTTTGCAGTTCTGCGAGAGCGGCAGATGCCAGCTGTGTGTGCTGAGGGATCAGAGCATAACTGGGGTTACTTTCTGTCCTTTCCAGGGGACAGCTCCTGACCGAGCACCAGTTCTCTGCCTTGTTCAGACCCTTGTTTCAGTCGTGTTTGTGGCGCTGGGGGTGGATCTGCCGAGGGGTTTGGAGCCTTTTCCCCTTCAGAGCCGGGGCACAGGTGTGTGCAGCCTGGGGACACCGAGGGACACTCATCGCAGCCTGCAGCATCCTCCTGCGGGAACAGAGCACACACTGATCTCTGTAGGCAGCGACAGACCCCAGGGAAGGGTACGGATTTGTGTCAGGGGAGGGTTCGGTGGGATATCAGGTTCTCCCCAGGGAATGGGCGCGGCCCCGAGGCTGCTGGAGCTCCAGGAGCCTTTGGACAGCGCTGCCAGGGATGCCCAGGCTGGGATCTCGGGGTGTCTGTGCAGGGCCGGGGGCTGGCCCGTGCCCCTTCCAGCTGAGCTGAGGATATTCCGTGCAGCGCCGGGCTGCGGCGGCCGCCCTTCACCGGGGCCTGTCCCTGTTGTCACACAGAAAAGCGCCGCGTCTAAATTTAGGAGCAGCAAAGCGCCGTGGCTGTGAGCTGCGTGCGCCGGGCGCCGGGCCAGGCACGCCGGGCCAGGCACGACCTCCCCGGGCCGCCCCCGCAGGCCGGGCCCGGGCCGCCCCCGCCGCCACGATCTCGGCCTTTGCGGCGCTGACTCACGGCGGCCCCGCCGCACGACTCCGGCCCCGCCGTGAGTCACGCACCGCCCCCGCGGGCCCAGGGGCGGGCCGGGGCCCGGCCGCGCCCCTACAAAGCGGCTCCGCCACCGCCGGGGCAGCGCCGGCATGGACGGAGCCGGGCTGGGCGTCACCGCCTGCGCCGCGGCCGCGGGGCTGCTGCTCTACCGCATCGCGCGGAGGTACGGCCGGGGGAGCAGGGCCGGGGAGGCCGGCGGGCAGCCAGGGGAGGAAGGGAGGAGGAGGAGGAGGAAGGGAGGGAGGGAGGGAGGCAGGGCCTCGGCGGGATGCGGCCCGCGGCGGCGGGAAGGCGCCACGCGGGGCCCGGGCCCGCCCGCCCGCCCGGCCTCAGGGCGGTGTGGGGTCCGTGCCCGGCCTCAGGGCGGTGTGGGAGCAGCGGGGCCGCTCCTGCAGAGCCCCACACGGTCCGTGCCCGGCCTCAGGGCCGTGTGGGGTCCGTGCCCGGCCTCAGGGCCGTGTGGGGTCCGTGCCCGGCCCCAGGGCGGGTGTGCGCGGCAGGAATGTGCGGGAGAAGGGCTGGAGCGTGCTCCCGTATCGCCGGGAATGGCTTTTGTGTGTTTTGTGTGCCGGGCTGAGCATCCGTGCTGGCGCGCTGCGGTGACACCCATCCATCCAGCGATCGCTGCCCGCGGACAGCGCCGGGGACGCGGCTCTGCCCGCCGGGGCCTCCCCCGCTCGTCTCCTGCGGTCTCCGAGGCAGGGAAAGAGAAGATCCTGCTCCTTCGGCTGGACGATGTGGGGTGAAGGAGGGATTGCTGGGGAGCAGGTCTGTAAAATAACGACGCTGTTAGCACGGTGTTAGAACTTGGGGAGATTCTATACAAATCGAAATTATTGATTAGGGACCAAAATTCTTTGGTTACTTGTTTCTTAATTGCACAGGACATTCGTGACTGTAGAACAATTTTGATTTAGAGCAATTGAAAACCAGGTTTGAAAAGCGTCAGGAGAGATGTCGTGATTCAGATCTCATAAAAGGAGAAAAGCTTAGTTTGACAGATTCTAATCTAGCATAGCATGAAAGGAATGTAGGGATGTGTGGAATATAAGGCACTTCAGTCTTTGTAGCAGCAATAGGCTTTGCAGTCTGCTCATCTATTAAGTGCTTCTGTTGGAGACGAGCCAGTCCCAAGGGCTCCGTGTTAAGGTTCACTTCAAGTTTATGCTCTGCAAGAGAAGAATATTCCTACATCCTCATTGTCATGCCTAAGGTTTGCTCTAAAGCCTTTGCTGTTTGTTTAACCAGATCAGTGATCAATGGGACATTAGCCCATATACAAGACTTGGCATTTCTATGACATATTTAGGGTAGCCAAGAAATCCAAGTGGCCTAAAGCAATCCCAGTGAAGCAGGCAAGATTTCTTTGACCCAGTTGAGGCTAGCATGCCTTTTGAGGGAGGAGATGGGATTTGTTTTGCTCAAGTTCATCAAACGGTCTCTGGAATGGAAAGCATTTCTTCCCAAGTCCTTGAAGACTGCCGGTGAATTCTTTCAGGTGACCTTGATGATTCTTTGAGCCTGCACGTTTGTGTTTCTCAGTACTATTCTGATAGTTCCAGATTTCTTATTCTGCCTTAGTTGAATCAATCTTCCATAGTCATCAAGGAGGACAGCTTAATAAGGGACACAGACATGATGTCAAACATAGATATGATGCTGCCTTTGCTTTTTGTTCATCAAGGAGATAAAAGATTTGATGTCCAGATAGGAGCAGAGCCTGGGGTGGTTGTGCCTGGGTCCACTGGGCACCTTTTTCCTGCCTGAGAGGACACTGCCTCTCGCTCACAGGAGAGGACAGGCTGTGTTGTAGCTGACATCTCTGCACTAGAAACTTGCTCTGGTGGCTGAGTCTTGTCTGTAGCTGCTAGTTCTGAGCAAATACATCTGCACTGTTGCTCACCTGCTGGAATCTGGGCAGCTGTGGTGTGTTTTTCTGGCACTGGAAGATGGGGTGCAGCCTTGGGTCTGCACTGACAGACCCCTTTACAGGTGATGGGCATGGGCACACCTGGAGCTTGGCAGCTGTTCTGTGCCACCCAGGAGCTTCCCTGCCAGGGAGCTGAGCTCTTAACCCAGCTGTGCCAGCACTTGGTCTGTCTGACTGCCACCAGATGTGGTTTGATCAGAACTGATCTGTGATCAAACCTGATCGGTGCAAAACAGCTCCTCTTCCCCTGTGTGCTTTTTGTTCAGATTTGCTGGCATAGCCATTTGAATAATTGCCTTGTAATCCAGTTCTGCCCAAATGGAGATTTCTGCTTTAAATACTTTTAATGGAGGATTGGGTTTTTCTTCTAATCTTTGGTAACCCAGCAAAGGAACTGCACATCCACCAGTGGTTTCTTTCAAGACTACAGAAAAGTAAACATTTTCATCTTCTGATGTAGCAGTAAAGAGGGCGGGGAATAGATGTAAATAAAAATATTTACAAATCCAGTTTATTATTACCAGTGCTTATCAAGGTAGATTGTTGTTCTGGCAATCCATTAAAAGCATGGACCTTAGATGTGTGTATAAATGAACAGTGCTGGGAGTTGGAAGGAGCCTGAGTTCCTCCTTGTTGTGTCCACCAGATTGGGAATTTGGGATTTTTTGCACCTATTTCTATGACAACAGATTATAGGTTCACAGAAGGAAGTATTATTGCCTCTTATCCTAAATAATCCAGGATTTAGCCATTTCTTTTGCATATGTTGTCAGAATGAAGTGCTGCTGTTTAATCTGTGGTAGTACTTCCTGAGCCTCCAGAGCAATAAATGAAATCCTGTTTGGAAAAAGATGGAAAGGTCTCGAGTGTACTGAGGATTTGGTCTCTGATATTAGGGAGTTCTCAGGTAGGGTTTGGCACTGATGGTTTTTGCTTTATAGCATGGCTGCTGTATTCATTTCTTTGCCTGTGCTGTCCACCTCTGCTCTCCTTGAAATGAGTGCTTTCACCTCTGTTGTGTCATGGGATTTAGAGGCTGGGGGTGTGTAGAGGCTGAGGGGTGGTGTGTCTGATTTCCGTGGCTGCCAGAGGATGGGGTGCAGTGCCAGGAGGGAGGGAGTGTGGCAGGTTTGCAGTACCTGGGCAGGTGCAGGTGGCAGGTTTGCAGTACCTGGGCAGGTGCAGGTGGCAGGTTTGCAGTACCTGGGCAATAACCTCCCTCAGAGGCTGGAGTTCAGCTGTGCCCTGGGAGCACAGGCTTGTGTGCTGCTGGTTGAAGCCCAGTGTTACATTTGCACAGCGTTTACACCTGTGATTGTGAGAGTGGACAAATACAGCAGGTGTTGCTGTCCATCCTTCAGCTGGCTGTTTTGACACGTGCTTGGCTTTGGGACAGCAGTAGCTCATGGATAACTCAGGCTACTGACCTAGGTTTGTCTGCTTTAAACTCTGGGTTGGTTTGGGGTTGGTTTTTGCCTGTTAGTTTTAGCAGTGATATTTTTAACTCAGATCAGTTGAGCCCCCTTGGCAGTGAAGAAAGTTGAGCAGGGAGTATTCATTTTAAGAGGGGTGTGGGTGTTTGCATCTATTTTGAGATGAGAGTCTGTTATCCTAGTAGCTCCAGCCATTTTCTTTCAGCATCTGGCAGGGAATCCTCTGTACATTCTGACTTTTCAGTGCTTCATTTCAAGCATATCCTCATTGTTAGTGCCTAGACAGGAGGCTCAGCCATTGCTTGAGGCTTTGATATTTTATGAACCCAGTTTCAAGGCATGGTGTATGGAAATGCAAGTGGGGAAAAATGTTAATTGTGGAGATGCAGCTACAGAGGTGACGGCTGAGAGAGAAGACTCGCCTGGCCGTTTGGTTGCAGGGTGCCAGACAACACTTCTGCAGCACTCAGATGTTTCAGCAGCAGAGAACATTTCCTAGAGCTGGGAGAAGTTGCTCTCAGCTGGGAGCACTTTGGCTGCTGCTAGTTGCTCCCCTGCTCCCTCGCCCTTTCTGCTGCTGCAGTGGAGCCACACAGATTAACTCCCTGCTGGAGCTGGGCTGGTGGCAGCTGGGTCCAGCTGTCTGCAGGGATGAATCCTGAGCAGCTGCCCTCCCTCGGAAGTGTGACTGGGAATGGTTCTGATAAACCCAGACAGCTGGGCACTGGTGCCTTGGCCTGCAGAAAGCTCCTCTTGGGGATTGCACTGAGTTTGGAGACAACTGCAGAGCTTCTCTGGCAGGCAGGCTCGGGGTCGGGCCGCTGAAGTTCTTTGCTCAAGCATCTGTCACAACCTGTGGTGGTGGGGCCACGTCACAGCTGTTTGTTTCTGGTGGCTGTTGTTTTAGCAGGATTGCTTTAGAAAACAAGGGGCTCGTGGATCAAGGTCGTTAGTCTTTATCCCTTCAGTTCTAGTGCATGAAAGCAGGGGATGAAATGTTGGTTCCTCAGTTCCTTTAGTACCTAAAGTTTTGAAGAAACAGCTGTTTACAGTGCTGGAACCTCAGGATAATGTGATGTGCACTTGTCCTTGAAAAATATTCTACCAAACAGGGCAGACAGAGCTGTAACCATGAGCCTGTTTCCTGGGTTTCTGAGCACCATCACAGGAGCTCTTGTGGGTCCTGACTTCCTTTTCCTGGAATTCTGTGTATTAAGCATCAGTTCTCCTGCACCTTCTTATAGAATAGCATTGCTGACTATGGAGAGGAGTCGTACCCCCAAATATGCCACTGGAAAACAGTGAAGTGGGTAAATCACAAGGTTGCTATTAAAGTTCTGGCATGTCCATGGTACTAGAACAGAGGTATGATAGTCAGGCAGAATTTATTTCTGCTTTAACGTTCAGTCTTTTCATTGCTAAAATCCAAATCCCACTGCTAAGCGCACAGAGTGGGAAGACTGGCTGTTCTCCTGCATTTCACTGTTTGAGAGCCATTGCTCTCCTCTCCACCAGCTGAGCCCAGAGCTCCTGGCTGAGCCCCCCGCTCTCCCCACAGGAAGAAGCCCACGCACGTGACGGTGAACTGCTGGTTCTGCAGCCAGGACACGGTGGTGCCCTACGGGAACCGCAACTGCTGGGACTGCCCCAACTGTGAGCAGTACAACGGCTTCCAGGAGGTACCCTCCATCCCTGGGGGCTGCAGGGGCTCTGCAGGACAGGGCACAGCTGGCACCTCTGTGCTGAGCCCCTGTGGGCTCAGCACCTCAGCTTGGACAGAGAATCCGCTGCGCTGGCGTGTGCTGGCTAGAGAGATCCAGACAAATATTCCTCTCTTGCTTTAAAGGGCAAAAGCGGCCTTGACATTTCTCTTATAATACTTTCTTTACTGTATGGAACAATTCTTCTCTGGTTTTGTATTCTGTTCAATGGCAAAGCCTGTCTTAAGCTGAAATCCAGCACCACCAGCTGCATGCAATAGATGTGCAGGCCAGTGGAGATGGGGGGGAGATTTGAAGCACTTTGTCTCTTTTTTTACTTATTTGTTACGTAGGTGAATGCTAATGAAATGCAGAGCTTCTGACAGAGCTTAGGGAATCTTACTGTCAAGCTAGCTTTGATTTTCTGATTGAATGTTTCCCTTTCCCCCTGCTTTTTGTCAGAATGGAGACTACAACAAGCCCATCCCTGCCCAGTACATGGAGCACCTTAACCACGTTGTGTCGGGCAGTCCGACTTTCTGTGACCCTGCCAAACCACAGCAGTGGGTGAGCAGCCAAATTCTGCTCTGCAAGAAATGCAACAACCATCAAACCATGAAAATCAAACAGCTGGCTTCATTCTCACCAAGGGAGGAGGTAAGTGTTTGTTAGGGGCTGCCATCACTGGAGAGTGTTTGTCCAAGGCATTCCCATCCATGCATCTGCTCCTCCTGCTCTGTTAATTCCATGCTGCAGCCTAGTAAGCAGGAGTTTTTCAGTGTGCTGTGGAATGATGCTCCAACAGGCTTCAGAAGCACTGTGTGGCCCCCCAGTGCAGAGAAGTTCAGCGATTAATGTTGCAAATTTACCTAATTCTGCTTCAAAGCTGGAATGTTCCCCTCTTCTAGATGAGCCCTGGAAATTGAAGCTTGAGCCCAAGACATTTCTGAGATCATCTCATAACTCCAGTACTTCCCATGGCTGGGTTTATGGGACCTGAGAGGCACAACAGCCCACTAGTTAACATGAAGCCTTAATAGATTTTGTTTTTCTGAGGCCCTGGCTGTGCTGCTCTGCATTTACAAGTGAAGTGGGAGGGGAATCCTGTGCAGGGATATGATTTCCCTGTTAGATCTCTGTACCTAGGAGGGCAAAGGGATTTTGCAGTTAAAGCAACAAGATTTCCAGCTGAGCAATTTCTTGGCCTTCCCATTACTTAATATGCATGGAGGATGGGATAGTGGGGTTTCTCCTTTGCACTTTTATGGCTCCCTAAAGTTTTGTGCAGATAATTTAGTGCTTCACTCCTTAGCCTTCAGCCATGGTCAAGCCTTGGGGTTAGACTGTGCTGTAGTGTGACGTGTCCATCCTCTGGCTTGCCTAATCCAGTCTGCTTTGTGTGATTATAATGAGTTTAATCAGAATGATTCCCAGAGAACAGATTGAAATTTGATCACATTTAATGAGAATATCTTTGGCTGGTGCCCTTTTCTCAGCTTTATTTCCAGTCCCTGCCTCTTGCCAGACCTATCCAGTTGCTCAAGTACTGCCAGCCTTTGGTCCCTTTTTAGGCATTCAGGAACTGCAGTGCCTGTGCCAGCTGAGAAACCTGGGATTGTGTTATCCAGCATGCTTGGATAAGGGTGTCAGTGACAGCAGGAGCACAGCAGGGAGGGATGAGCCTGGAGTGAAGGAGCAACAGGTATTTCGTGTCACTTCATTTGAGGAGAGGAAGAGCAATTCTAGTTACTTGTCTCACCTAGGTGGAATTCATAAGATCTCAATAAAGACTGCAAAGTCAGGCACAGAAATTCAACATCCTGATGTTGGGCCACAGCAGCCTTCTCCAAGGCTGTTTTTTGGGCCAGCTCTGTGTGAGGCTGGCTGTGTGCCTGGCCTGCAGCCTGGTTTCAGGGAGCTGTCCCTGTGAGCCTGGAGTCACGCCCTGCCCGCCTGCCAACAGCAAACGTGACAGCTGCTGGTACACCTGCACTGCTCACCCCTCCTGCCTGGCTGTTCCCTCACAGGGCAAGTACGATGAGGAGATTGAGGTGTACAAGCACCACCTGGAGCAGACCTACAAGCTGTGCCGCCCGTGCCAGGCTGCTGTGGAGTATTACATCAAGCACCAGAACCGGCAGCTGCGCGCGCTGCTGCTCAGCCACCACTTCAGGCGCCGTGAGACCGACAAGAGCTACAGCCAGGTACCTGGGGACAGGGGGAGGGCAGGGGCAGGGACACAGCTCTGTGCTGCCCTGCACCTGGCTCTGCAGCTGCGGGAGGGAGGGGCAGCCTGGGGCTCTCTAGCCCTGCGAGCTGGGGTGCATGGCAGCAGTTTAGCAGAGCGCAGGAGAGTGGCCACAGATGCTTCTCACGGTAGTTTGAGGTTTTCTTCTCGCTGGTGTCAATCAGCACAATTGCCAGAAGGTAAGTCTAGCGTAATAATAGAGTGGAAGGAAAATTATGGGACAGGCAGAGAAAGGGAGGTAGGGAAGCCAATTTGAGTGTGGTTCAGGAAATTACAGAGTACAAGGGGAAAAGAGAACAATGGGAATTGAATTATGACCTTCTCTTCGTTTCACTGCCCTGCCTGACCTTGGCTTCTGCTCGTGTCTCCGCCGTTGCTCCTTGCTAGTCTGCAGTAATCCCATGTGGTGTCAGCCCAGTGCAGAGACTTAGAAGGACTTGAGCAGAACAGCCCAGTAAACCATAGAGTTTGGAAGAGTTTCATACAGCACCGTTTCAAAACCCTGCTGCAGTTCATTCAGCTTCTGACAAGGTGTTTCTCCCTTCCCCTGCAGAGTTTGTGTTCATCCTCCTCCTCCACTTCCATCACCACGCCAGCTCAGGTGATACTGCTGCGGTTCCTGGCCTTCCTCAGCTGCGCCTTCCTGGTTCTGATGGCCTTGTACGGGTCAGGCGACCCCTTCTCCCTCAGCACAGCTGTCCCTGGCCCCTCTGGCCCCGCGTCCCTGCGGAACAGGACTGGCACGAGCCCCCGTGCAGGCGGTGACGGTGACAGCGGCGGTGACAGCGGCGGTGACAGCGGCAGCCCGGGGTGGGGCTGGCGGGACCTGCTCCGCCTGCTCCCGGAGCGCCTGCTGCACCACCTGAGCGCCGCCTGGGCCTACGGCAAGAATCACCAGATGGCAGTGGCTGTGCTGGGGCTCCTCACCTGCCTGCTGGCCATGTTCCTGGCTGGGCGCATCAGGTGGGTGTGCTGGGCTTCTGTCCCACTTCCGACTGCCTTGGTGGGAGCTCTCAGTCCCGTCTTGCCCCGGCCATCTAGGGGTAAAGGTTTTCCAAAATGGCACATGTACAACTGCATGCCTTGATCCATTCAGTTGAGCTCCTGTGAATGAGGAGTTGCCTGTGCAGAGCTCTGGTAGCAAATGGAACTGGTGTGCTCAGCCACCTGCCCAGCAGCGGGCAGGGCTGCACATGGTGTGCTGTAGTCAGAGGCAGTGCAGAACCTGCTCACCCTGGGCACCCTCCCCACCTTCCCTCCCCTTCCTCAGGCGGTTCCCTGGTGCTTGAACTCCCGTTTGGTCTCTCTCCCCCCGGCAGGCTCCGGCGGATCGATGCCTTTGCCTCGGTGCTGTGGTTGGTGGTGATGAGCCTGCACCTGGCCGAGAGGTACCTGAAGGCAGACACGCCCAGCTGGCTGGACACGGCCAAGTTTGGCACCACGTCCCTGTGCTGCCTGGTGGGCTTCACCGCGGCCGTGGCCACGCGCAAGTCAACGGGCCAGCGGAGACTCCGGCCCCGAAGGTCAGAGCCAGAGCAGTGACGCTGGGGGAAGGAGCAAAAAAGCCTTGTGAACTCCTTGCGACTGGTGCTTCTCTCCTCTTGTTGTTTCCCCTTCCTCTCTTTCTCTTTTTTAAACTTAGATAAGCAGTGAAGATCTCTTCTTCCTTTTTTTTTTTAATATATATATGTATATATACACCTATATATATGTGTGTGTGTGTATATATATATAATTTTTCCCCCATCCTTGCTTAGCACTGTGCCAGCTGCTCGGAGCATTCCCACTGCTAGCCACGGAAGCTGCTCCTGCTGCCTCCATTCTCCCTTGCTCCTGCCTCCTACGTCAGCAGTACAAATATCCAGCTTCCCCAAAGCCAGTTCTTCCAGCAGCTGCCTCACAAACTGCTCCATAAATGCAGCCTCCTCCCCATTCTGCTCCTCCAGCCAAAGAGATTCTGGCTCCTCCTGTCCTCCTGGTTCTTCTCACTGCTTCTCCATCCTTAGCCACTCACAGAGGAACCCTCTGCCCTGATCCACCATGGGGCCTGGGCCACCTTCACTTTCCTAATGGTGCTGGTCATTTTAATTTGGAACTGATGGGAACTTGCCTCTGGATTTGGAGTCCTGGTTAACACGTGCTGTGGTGCCCAGGCACGCGAGGAGGGGACCACACAGAGCCCATAACCTGGTGCTTCTTGCCTTCTACTGTGTAGCATCACTTACCTGCAGCATCTCTTGTCTGCCCTTCTCCTGGCTCCTGTTTTAAATGGAGAAGTGTCCTTAAGTGCTTTTGACTGAAACTTCAGTAATTTATTCAAAAAGGTGCTTTAAAAAGTCATGTAGCTCAGGGTGTCTTAATACCTGAAAGTATGCAGCTGTTTGAGGTTAAATTTTCAGATCTGCCAGTGGTTGTTGCTTTCAATGCCAGTTTTCTTTGGGTTTTTACCCACCTGATCCCAAGCACCATCTGTGTATAAGCACAACTGGATAAAAATGCCTATGTTCCTCCACTCCAATAGCCTTAGAAAGAGAAGAAGTGTGGGACTGACAACCTCATGCTGTGATATCTGGTCAGTTTTCATTGTACATCCCTACTCAGCCACTGTTCATTGCTGAGAACACAGTTTGGAAGGGTGTGCTGTAGGAAGGGGTGGGAGCTCTGTTCTGGGGCTGCATGGCAACAGAGATGGATTTTTTGGGTTACTTGCAGGGGGTTTTTTGTAGTCTGGCATTGTGCTAATACTGCTGAAGAAAGGGTCTGGAAATTGTGACTTGGAGTTGAGAGCCTGGCACTCCTCTGCTGAAAGCTGGGGTGTTACTGTGTGGGGAGGAGGGAAACCCAGCTGTTTGGGTTTTTTAGGATTAACTTGTTGGGGCCTCTTAGGATAAGCAGTCTGATTATCCTGCACAGTTGTTTGAAAGGCACTCTGCTGAGTTTCTCATATGGAATTTGGTTTTCAAGAGGAAATAGCACTTTTACAGAAGATCTGCTATTTTGTTCTGTTCAGAATAGCACAGTGGAACTCACACCACCCTAACAGGCTGATATAAGTTAATTGGGTCTAGTGATCTTCCAGTGTGTAAACTATAAAATAATCAGAATGGAGCTCTCACTGTGAATCTGCAACTCCTGCTGAAAAATGCAGACACTACTGGGTGCTGCAGATGCTGGTGAAACTAGAGGAGCTTTTTTAAAGGAAACAAAAGCTATTTCCTAACTGTTCATACTTGCTGTTCTTCAAACTGGAGTTCATTGTGAAAGCATGAAGGTAGCACTGCCAAAAGCTCTGAAATTCATGAACAATAAGCCAGGCTGAGTCATGGGAAGGTGCAGCTCCTGGCTGTGTGCCTGTAACTTAGCAAGGGAATGGGCACACAGACCTGCTGCCCACCTGGGCTCTCCTGTGGAATCTCTTCCTGGTGCCTTCAGGTAACTGCAATGTCCAAGTCCAAGCCAACAGAACCTGGCTGCATTCTGGTGCTTGTGAATGATGCTGAGGGTTGTTCACTTACTTACCCACAAGAGGAATCCAGCACCTGCAGAGTCTGGTTCCATCTTCCACATTCCCATCGTTTATCAGTCCTGACCCAAAACATTTGTCTTCCAGCCCACAGGCATGGGAAACCTTGAGCCATTATGGCCATTAAGTGAAATAAGGCATCTGGACTTTTTTTTTTTATTTCATCCCTTCTTCCTGCTTCAGGATTTCCAAATTTTCCTCATAATGTACATGTAAGAAAAGACTTTTATCTGTGATTATCTTCTGCACTTACCTGTACAATTTGGATTGAAAGTTCCTCTTGCTGTTCTCCTGTGAAATGTGTCCAAGGAATGGGAGGAATCTCATATTTGAAGGATATGTTGAGAAGGCTCAAAGGAGGGGTATGAGAAGCTGACAGACTCAGTGGAAATGGTCATGGTAATGTCATGCTTGATTTCTGTCAGCAATACCCTTTTATTAATAAGAATTAAATCAATCTGTCCAAATTTTCTTGCCCAGTAGTAAGGAAACTCTCAGTAGCGACTTCAGAGATGGCTGGCAGCCTCTTCAGATGTTTTATTTTCAGGAGCTGAAAGTCAAGGCTGTATTAAGCTTCACTGTCCCATTTCATATCATCTCCTATCTCCTCTAAGCAGCTGCTTTCCTCCCTTTCTAGGAGCACTTTGGTTTTCCTTTCTATTTAAACTCGACTCATTCTCAAGCTCCTTGGGGTCAGGCACCTTTTGTGATGTTTTGCTCTTAAATGTTATGTTGGTTTACCATGCCTGTTCTTGTCTCTTATTATCTTTTTCCCTGTGCAGTGCTGGGATGGGATGTGGGGGATGCACACTAAATCTTGGGAACAGGCAGTTGGTAGAACTGTGGGAAGGAGAGGATTTACACTGTGAAGCCTGAATAATCCTGTTAAGAAGAATATTTTAGCTCTGTTTGCACAGCAAGTGCAAATCTGTACTGAGTTTAAAGTCTTTTAATGTGGGAGATGTGTTAACTGCAAGTGACATCCGTTTGTCTTCGCTTTTTGCAGATTAATACAATGAAGTATATTTACTGGTTGCACTAATTTATATGTCAGAACATCAGAAAGCTCCTTTGTTTTATGGCCAAGCTGTACAACTGATCTCTGTGGTGCTTTGTTCACAACTTACAGTTGAAGAACTTCTGTGCTTGTAATTGGGAAAATTTCAAAGGTGAAACAGAGTAACAAAGTACATATTGAAGTGGGGTTCATTTAATGCCAAAGAAGCTTTTCCTTTTGCTCAGGTGTCATCTTATTTCCCTCTCTTCTGGGTGCCTCAGCATGTCTGTGCTGCTGCTTCTAAAACCAACAAAAACCTCAGAGCCTCAAAACCAAACTTGCAATTGATTTTTTGGTGGTTTAGAGACTCTGATGCTGACAGCCTCCTTTCTTTCTCCTTGTCTCACATGCTTTTGCTGATGGTGGAGGATCTTTTGGGGTAAGGGAAGAAAGGAGGAGAAGGGTGGGTTTTGTCCAGAGGTGTTCTGATTTATAAACTCTAGCATTCAGTCTGTACAGTTGTGTCTCAGACAGTGAGCCCTGCAGATGAGTTGTAAGTTAGTAGTATTCTCCTGTTGACTGTGGAAAAAAAAAACCACTACTGCCTTTGCTGAGACTGTTCTTGCCACACCTGATTTCAAAGCCAAACAGGCTGTTCTAGACACTGCCATGCCATAGGTTCTGTATGGAAGGTGCTTTGCATTTTTCACTCAGCAGTTAGATATCATCTGTGTCATCTAGATGTAGATATCTGAGGTGCAGCATCTAACTGCATGATTGCTTGCCCCACAGTGAATCCAGCAGGAGAAAATGTGTGTTTTGGTGCACAGTGGTCCTGTCCTGTGCAGCTGAGGTGCTATTTTCTGTGACACATTTCCTTCTGCTGGGTGGGATAAGAGCTAACAAAGGCTTGGTAACTAACAACCACAGCTGACACAAAGTCATCCAGAACCACTTGGTGCTTTCACCTTCTTGTTTTCCCTTAGCTGGGCTCTTACTTCAGGCCACAGAGGAACACATGGTAACCTGTGGTCTCCAGGTGTTGCCTGAGGATTCTCTCAGCCATGCAGGCCAGAGCATGCAAACATCTTAACAATATTAGAGGGTTTTAGCCCAAAAGCCCCTAATTCAAGGTGCTGTTTTTCCACACTAACCTCGTGTCTGGACCAGAGGATGGTAACAGCAGACTAGAGCTGAGGTGCTGAGGGATTGTTTGTGGGTTTGTGTGTCACTTGAAATCAAATCTGCTCCATCCCCAAGTGCCTGACTCTGGCCCTCAGTGCCCATGGCTGATCTGCCAGCTCAGAATCCTGTACCCTGCCCAGCAGAGCCAGCCTTACAAAGGGGCCAGTGTGGGTTCATTAAGTGCCTTTCCCTGGACAAGGTTTGGGACAACACTGTGTTGCTTTGCTTGGCTGCAGCATGGGACAGCAGTGCCCATGTCTCTGCCAGGCCAGCACTTCTGTCCTTCCTGTGCCACCACCGAGTGTGGCAGGGCACAGGAGGACACCTGGGCTAACATTTCTGAGCAACTCTGCAGGGGGGTCAGGGAGAACCCAGAGCAGCAACCCAGTCAGCATCTCTGCTGCTGCTGCTTCTCTTCTTCCTGAGGCCCTCAGTGACATCAGTGCATGCAAACTGACACCTTTACCTTTCTAAGTACACTGTATTTATATCCAGTTCTTTCCTTTCTCTTAACTCCTCCTTTCCTACATCCGTGCTTTGCATGCCCTAGTGAGCTTGGGTGTGTCAAAGGGTCAGAACGTGTGGGAATATAAAAACAGTGTAGTGGCTTATTATTTTGGCTTTTTGAATATTTTTCAAGTGTGCTGAAATTATGTGAAGCTAATAATCATGCTTAGATACTGTAGGAATTATGTATTGATGTAATGTGGACAAAGTATTTATGCTCTTATAAAAATTAATATAATTAATAGCCAGATAATTTTGCTCCAGACTGACTGTACTTGTGAAGGTTGAAGGGAGCTGTGGTATATGGCTTTGCTTTGGTTTTCAGAGGTGCTACTGAAATTGTGTGCTGTCACATACAACCTGCCAGTTCCTTCCAGGTGTGCTGTCACCTGCAGGTGCACTTGGCTCTTTGGGCCATGGCAGGTGCTCTCCAGAGGAAGGGACAGTACTCAGTCCTGAAGTCATCCCTGTAAGGCCTCGTTTGGGACCACAGCTCTTGAGTGTGCAGGCAGGAGGAGGTTCCCTGAACGTTTTTGGCATGCCAGCAAGTCTGGATTTGTGTAGGCATAGGATGTACACACACACCCCCACTCTGTGCCACCAGCTGGGGGCAAAGGCACACTTGATGCCAAGCATCTGTACTCTAGAAGGTCTTAGTGCAGGTCATGGCAGCTCTAATTCAACCCTCCTTTTTCATCCAAAGCAGAACAACAGGCAAGAGACAAGAATTCTTACTCTTGGCAGCTGAAGTTTCTGGCTTTCTAAGCTACATAACAAAATATGAATGTGTCTGAGAGCTGTGCCTGTTTTTAGCATTACTCTCCCTTGTTCTTGTGCCTGTTTTTTGTTCCTGTGCTGCTCTCCACTCCTGGTTCTGAATTTGACAGGAGGCACAGGCTGTGGCCCTGAGTGAGGAGATGCAGCAGGGCAGAGCAGGGTCAGGGCAGGGCATACAGTGTGTTCCTGTTCCTGGGGTGCAACCACTGCCCAGCACAGTGCTACCCTGGGTAGCTCAGTTCTGAGGGGACATTAAGTCCAGAGGAAATATTTCCCCCCCTGGCTGACACATGGCTCCCCAGCTGCCCAGGGCAGATGAACCTGGGCACATCCCCAGGCTGCCTGCCTGTGGCTGCATCTCACCTTCCTACTTCATGGCTGAATTACCTGATAGAGGAGTGAGTGGCTCCATCTGCAGCCTGGCCTGCCCTGTGCCCTCCCATGTCTCTCTCTGTCCCAGGGATGATGCAGCATCTCTGGTAAAATGTGAATTAGAAAGGCACACAGGTATGGTGCTGTCTGTTGGGACAGAGGAGGGGAGGCTCTCCTGGCAGGAGGTGTTTCTTCAGGACCGTGTACAGTCCCATACCATGTAATACCCTTCTTTAACCTTCTATTTATTTATTTTTAAAGTATATGTGTAGCAGAGTTGTGCCCAACTGTCTAGTAACATTGTGATCATTGTAAACACTAATGAAGATACCCAATTTTTGATGTTCACAGTATCAAGTTCTGAAATAAACGGCTTCCGGGCCTTGACTATTTCCACAAACTATCTGACTCCAGAGCCTTTTTTTCCCCCTTCTTTTTTTTTATGTTACTTTTTTTACTGTTGTCAGAGCCACCATTCCCACGTGACAAATGGCTTGGAGCAAAGACACAGCTGCAGTACTCCATCCCAGGGCTATGATGTGGTTGCTTCCTGCCTCATCATCTTTTTAATCTCCTCACCCTTTTTTTATCTGCTTCTGGAAGAAGTTTTAGTTCAGCTGCCCCTTCTCAGGCATGAAGCACATTCCCATGAGAGCTTTTAGGCTTCGAGCCCTCTTGACATGGCAGTGGCAAACACCAAAGAGTGCAGAGAACAGGAACAGGATTTTGCACACTTAGCAGGAATTTGTTCAGAGCAGATCAATGTTTAAGACATGCTTTGGTCAGAATTCAGTCCTGAGGCATTAATAAGCTCTACTTAAAATTCTTCGGCTCCTCTTTGCTAATCAAAAAAAAAATTCCTTTTCTGGATGGTTCAAGACAAATGATTCTTCACTGCCCTGAGGATCTGGCTGCACTAACTTGGTGAGGTTGAGCAGTGGGGCTGCTGAGCAGCAGAGCCATTGGAAGCCTGATCCACAACAGTTACTGTCCCAGGACTGTGGTTATGAGTGATAAATGACTATAACATTAAATGAAAGACCTCCAAAAGCCAATAAACCAGTTAAGCTGTTTTCTGCTGCAGCAAGGAGCTGTGTAAAGTTGGATCCTTTAGCCCAAAGACACAGGAGGTGCAAAGTTAGGGCAGATGAGCCATGTTGCTCACAGGTGATGCTCTGATTTGGGCCTCCAAGGCACAGTCAGGGGTAGGTATCACTCTCCTATGATTGCTGTCAGTCCTGAGCTGCACTTTGAATTCCCTTTCCCCTTCCTGTCCCCTTCCAAAGCTGAGCTGGACATCCATCTGTGTGTGTGGGGGTGCTCCCCGTGGGTGCAGAGCAGGAGCCCTTTGCAGGTTCCTCTGCAGCCTGCAGGGGTTGGGCTGTTGGGGCTGCAGGACCAGCACAGCCCTGGCTGCTGTTGGAGGCATGTCCTGCACCTGCACCCTGCTTGGCTCACCTGCTCAGTCTCATTAACTTGGTCAGGACTGGTGATGGCTGCCTCCTAGTAGCAGATAAGTAGTTTATAAGATACCTTAAATTGTAATCTTAACTCTAGAGTTAGCACAGCATAATATTGCTGCACCACCTCTTTAGTCTCCAGGAGAGAATGGCATACATCACCCCATGGTGCAGGGCTGAGATTTCCTTCACTCTGATTTCCTCCTGGCTTTCCTCTGACAGAAGAAAAGCCATGTAACCATGTTGCTGCTCTCACCTGCCTCTGTTTCCACCAGAAGTGAGATTAAGCCTTCAAATATTCTATCTGCTAAGTGGTATCTGCAGAGTCAGATATCTCCATTTAAAAACACATCCCCTTCGTACTCAGTTCTTCATCATGATTTATTTGACAGTTCTATTACCTTTTTTAACTAAAAAATCTTACAGAAGAACATTCAGAGATTCTGGTTCATACTCTAGACTTTCTTTCATGTATTTTCATTCAACTGTTGGACTTCATAAAGCATTCTCTGGGTAATTTTCCCATCCAAGCTGTTTGCACTGGCATTCCTAAACTGTTCCACCCTCTTTTCCACCGTGTATTGTGGGACAGGTTGGTGCACAATAATTTAAGTAAGGTTGAGCAGTTCTTCTTTTCCCCAAGTGTAGGGACATTCCCATAAACCCTTCAGCACCCCTGCCCTGAAAGGTTAGTCCAAACCTGGAAACAAAGCAGGTGTTCCTGCAAGAGAGGCAGTTGCTGGGATTTCTCGTTGCTAAGTGTCTCTCATGCCTGTCCTTTGCAGGTTCCTCTCTGGGGACTCGGTCACTGTCTTTCCCAGCAGCCCTGGCACAGCCTTCCCTCCACCTGCCACGTCTCTGTTTGTCCCAACACCACCCAGCATCCTCCACCTGACCAACCAGCAGCTCTTCAGGTCCCCACGCAGAACCTCCTCTTCCTCTCTTCCCGGCCGGCTCAACAGGGCGCTCTCGCTGGGCACCATCCCCTCGCTGGCCCGGGCAGGTGAGTGTGCAGGGCTGGGGGGGATCCAGGTGAGTGTGCAGGGCTGGGGGATCCAGGTGAGTGTGCAGGGCTGGGGGGGTCCAGGTGAGTGTGCAGGGCTTGGGGGGGGTGGATCCAGGTGAGTGTGCAGGGCTGGGGGGGCTCCAGGTGAGTGTGCAGGGCTGGGGGGGTCCAGGTGAGTGTCCAGGGCTGGGGGGGATCCAGGTGAGTGTGCAGGGCTGGGGGGGGCTCCAGGTGAGTGTGCAGGGCTGGGGGGGGCTCCAGGTGAGTGTGCAGGGCTGGGGGGGATCCAGGTGAGTGTGCAGGGCTGGGGGGGTGGGGGGATCCAGGTGAGTGTGCAGGGCTGGGGGTTCCAGGTGAGTGTGCAGGGCTGGGGGGGGGGATCCAGGTGAGTGTGCAGGGCTGGGGGGGATCCAGGTGAGTGTGCAGGGCTGGGGGATCCAGGTGAGTGTGCAGGGCTGGGGGGCTCCAGGTGAGTGTGCAGGGCTGTCCCTGAGGGAATGGCACTGGTGATGGTCCTGCTCAGGGATAGCTGCTTCCTTGCCACAGGGGAATATGCAGCTTTAGGATTTGGGGTTTGGCAGCAGCTGAGCCTGCTGGGTTCAAATTGCTTCGGTTTTGCTTTCAGATTCTGGCTACTTGTTCAGTGGAAGCCGCCCGGCCTCGCAGTCCTCCCAGTCCAAGGAATCCCCTACATCAGGTACTGCTCTGGGCCTTCCAGAGCCACAGTCTTTGCAGGATTTGCACTGAGTGGGTTGAAACACGTGGTCTGGTTGAATTCTTTCCTCCCTGCTCACATTCCAGTGAAAATGTCCATTTTGCTGCTCGAGATGCTGCAGGGAGAGTCCCAGCTGAAAGCGGGAGGGCGCTGCAATCAGGTGCTGTGCGTGTTGGATGTTGTCCCTGGGAGAGCTCACGGTGACATCAGCGAGACAAAACAAGGAGCCCTTTGCTGATTAGAGCTGGGTTGAGCCTGCTTGCACAGGAGACCTGAGCTGTTTGCAGGGCAGCTCTTTTGCAGCTTCCCCAGCAGAGAGCAGCAGTCGGTGTTTGGCTGCCCGGGCTGCTCCCCTGCCCTCCATGACCTGTCTGTTGCCCTTGTGGTGCACACGGGTCCCTGGGCTGCTCCTGCTGCTGCAGAGTCACAGCCTGGGCAGATCCAGCTCCTGCAGCCCCGGGCACTTCCTCAGCAGCTCTGCAGGATGTGCCATAGCTTCATTCACCTGCAAAAGGGATCGTGCAGGCTCTCCTGGATGGACACAGCTGAGCAAAGAGAAAGCTCAGCAGGCTCCTGATTCCTGAGTCATTCCTCAGTGCACCAAAGCACTTGTGGAATTTCTCTGTGTTTTGCTGTCTGGGGGACTCAAAGAAAGAAAGAATTTCAGTCCAAGCTACATTGGTGGACGTTTGCAACTCCCATTCCTTTTTCTTGTGGTCCTGTCAAAGAGAACCGTGCCTGTTGCAGCGGGGCGATAACCCGGCGGTTTTGCCCGTGGGGCGTTTCCATTGCAGATCCCTTCTCCGTGCTGTCCGGCAGCGCCGTCCCCTCCCGCATCCCATCCCCGGCGCCGTCGGTGGCCGGCTCGGTGACCTCCAGCTCGGGCTCGCTGCGCTTCCGCCGGCCGCTCATCAGCCCCGCCCGCCTCAACCTGCAGGGCCAGAAGCTGCTGCTGTTCCCGGCGCAGAGCGATGCCCTGCTCACCCCGAGCGGCTCCGAGGAGCACACGCACTCCGACAGCAACGCCTTCGCCGCCGAGCTGCCCGGTCTGCCCGGGAGGAGCCTGGCGGAGCGGGGCGTGCCCGGTACGCGGCCAGCTGTTTGGGTTATCAATTTAGTTCATACATTTTGGAGGGGTTTATTCATCCTCTCAACTCTCCCTGAACTTTGGGGATGCCAAAGTTGGTTGCATACACCTGCCACCTGATTCCCAAGGCTTTAATGACATCATATAGAGTTTTGGCTACAAAATGAGGACCTCGGTCTGAATCAATATTATTTACTAGCCCATACCGGGGGATGATGTGTTCCAATAATATTTTTATTACCACTTGTGCTGTTTCTTTTTGTAGTAGGAAAGGCTTCCACCTAATGGGTTAAATGATCAACCATAACAAGTAGATACTTGTAACCTTGCACTGAAGGCATTTCGGTAAAATCTATCTGTATATTTTGAAAGGGTCTCAATGCCACCCGTCCTCCCCCTGGGGCATTCCCTCCCACTGCCCTCTGATTTACTCCTTGGCATACAAGGCATCCTTCAGCAACTGCCCCGACCAGACCATAGACTCCAATACCTGAATATTCTCTTAAAAAAATGAGTCTGTGGCTTGCACGCACAGCCCGGCAGCATCTCGGCCACAGCAGGTGGGAAACCTGCAGGAGAAACCCGGGGCTGCATCGCTCTGTCTTTTTCTCCTTGCAGATATGAGATCTGCTGTGGAAGGGGGCAGTATTTGCAGTGACAGTTCCATCAAAAAGGAGGATCACTCGTCACACTCATCTACCTGTGTGGTGGACACCACTACCAAAGGGGAAGATTCGGCAGGCTGGAGAGGTGAGTGCAAGCCTGGTGGCTGCTTCCTGCATGTGACAGCATTGCTGGGAGGGATCTTTCCTGGAAATCAGGTCAGTAAGTAGTTGGAGCATGGGCCTTCTGCCTGCTATGCTAACATCTTAGCAAAGCTGTTCTTGTTCTTTGGACTGTCTGAAGAACACTGACAAAGTGCTAAACTGAGACAGAAGCAGAGGGGTGGGGATGCAGGTGTCAAGAGCGTGAGATGAGATGAAAATAGAGCCAAAAGAGAGCAGTGGAGCCTTTCCTGACAGGAAAAGTGCTTCAGCAATTTCTGCTCGTGCTGAAACACTGGACAGAGAGAAACAGTACGACATATGTTCACTTTTACTTACCAGTTCTTTAATACCTCTTTCTGCTATTCCCTTTTTCCTCTGTTCTCCCCCCTGCCAAGGTCGCTTTGGCACCTCTGCCCTGCGGGGCCTGCTGGCCGTCAGCCTGACTCTCAATGCTGTCTTCACCTCAGCCTATGTCTACAGGAGCCTGCGCTGAGCTGTGCCAGCCCTGCCTGCTCTGCTGCCACCTGGCCCCAGCAGACAAGAGGAGCTCAGCCGTGGCTCCGTGGCCATGCCACTGGTGCATGCTGTTCTTTAAAAAACTACTGTACACTCATGGAAAGGAGCCTGGGCAGCTGCTGCCACCGCTTCCAGGGAGAGCCTACCCCAGGAGTGTCCCTGGAGATGGCAGGCAGAATTCCCAGCTCCAGTTCAAAGCAGGAGGCCAGTCCAACGGCCCAGACACTTCCTTTCAAAAGAACTGACTGAGACACAAGCCTGAAAATGTGTGAGCTGCGTTTTTAGGAACCTACCCCCAGCTCTTCTTTCTGACACATTGACCTCGTGCTGATGGTGCTGGTAAAATGGGGAGAATTAGAGCGAAGGAGCTGAAGAAGAGGGATGGCTTAGTAGCTGCTGCTGGGCTTTGGCTACTGGAGCAGCATCCCCAGCTCTGCTCAGTGGTTCCCCTTCTCTCTTCTCTTTGGCATTCTCTTCTAAATTGTCAGTGAACTTTCTTTAGTTGCCTTAAGCTTGCCTAAGCACATGGGTGACCTTGGCTGCTCTGTCATGTTCTTGCATCTTAGACGTCCTTGTGCTTCCAGCTGGACCTGGCCCTGAGGCTGCTTTCCCCAGTTCCATTCTGGCTGTGCTGGTTCTCAGCCCCTCTGTGTGTGCCTGTGTCCAGCCAGCCCTGCACAGCCCCCAGACAGACACCCTGTGCTGGCTGCATCAGAGCCTGGAAGCCCATGCTTCGCTTTGCCCAGGAGACATTAGTTGTGTTACTCTGAAGTGGGTAAAAAGAAAGGACCCTGGTGTGATTTGCACCACAAAGGGCTTCAGCTGGCAGCTCTGCTGGAGTTCTCACTGAAGCAGTGAGTGGCAGAGCCTGTTCTTGCTGTAAATCGCACAAATCTCTTCTGTTGGAGGTGGGTGAGGAGCTGTCTGATTGTAAACATCTAGCCAGAAACCTGGCACCTCAGTCTGATGTCGGGGTTTGCTAAGTAACTCATTTAAGGTATTTCTTACTTAGTAAAATGCCCAGGTGCTCTCAGTGAGAAATGCCAAACCTGCTTCTGGACAATTCAGCCTTCTGGATAGATTCTTCTTTTCTAGCCCAAGGAAAGGAGTAGATTTTCAAAAGCAGCTTGTAATTTGGGTATTTCTGCTTTTGGGTGAGTCTTCAGCATTGCTTAGAATTCAGGGGCCATTTAGAATATTGTGCTGAGTGTTCTGCTAAACACTCAGAATCATTTAGGGGGGAAAAAAAATTTGATCTTGATGTTTTGGTTCTCAAAAACCAAGTGCAGAGAGAAGATTTACCAGTGTGTCAAAAATACCTTTTGAGGAGAGTTGACTGACATTAGCTGTGTATTTCCTGAAGCAGGACTTGGATCTATTAAGAGTTTTTCTGTTGTCTCTTCCTTTGGGTTCCTTTACCTCAAATTTCACTCCCCCACCCCACTGCCCTGTGTCTGCACCCTAAATTGTTGCTTACTGTGTCTTTCCCCCCCTTTCAGTTTGCTGCTGTTGCCTCTCTTGTGTCCTTGCATGTGCACAGAACAAAGTGTATCTGCTGCTGACCATTCTCTGCCCTGAACCTGAGGGTCACACCTCGCAGTGATGATCACCCTTCCTTGCACTTCATTTTTTTCCTTGCATGAGGCTCTGACCTGAGCTCCCACCCCAGCCTCACTTGGTTGATGGAGCCCTAGCCCGACTCCCATCAGTGTGCATGTGACAGCCTGAATGGGGCTTTACTGCTGCTGCTTCAAGCACTGAAAAGCTGAGTGTCTCTGTGTTTGCCAAGGCTCCCTGCATGGTTTTAGCTGCCCACACCCAGCTGCTGCTCCCACCCCCAGGGGTGAGGCTGCAGGGGGAGGCCAGACCTGCACAGGTGTGCTGATCCGAGGGGCTGGGGACAGGTCACTCCTGCCTCTGCATCTCCCCGGCCTCCTGAGAGCTGGGAAGGGCTGCACAGCCACAACCTCCTGGGCAGGGCCCCAGAGCCAGGAGAGACCTGCAGCAGAGAGATGTGCTGCAGACTGATGATGAATTCTATTGTAACTTGCATGAATTGTTCCCTGTAGCCAAACCAGACCCATACCCTTGTTGTAAAGAGAATTTTGTCCCTTTTATAGCTTTGCACGCTCACCCGAGCATGTGTACAGGCAGGATGATGGCAGAGCGACTGCCAAGCTTCTCTTGAAACCTCTGCTCTCTGGGTGTCACCATGTTCTGGTGCAGTGTGTGACATCCCATTCACACCCCCTTGTCCTACCCAGGGCCTCCTACAGAGAGAGACAGGCTGCCAGAAAGTGCTGTGGCTCTGCTTGTCTGTATCACCCAGCAGATGTGCACTGTGACTTCACGTATGCAAACCTCCCAGCCCGTGTTTTACCACCACACTGGACCAGATTGCAATACCAACCTCCTCCTCCTCCTCCTCCTCCTCCTCCTCCTCCTCCTCCTCCTCCTCCTCTCCAGCACCCCAGGAGCTGCAGCATCCCCACAGCCCTCACAGGAACACTGTAACCTGCCCCTGCACTTCTGTGGCTGCTCACTCAAACTGTTCTTGGAAGGGGGGCTGGTGCCCTTGTCCAAAGCAATAGAGAGACTTTGGGTTTCATCACTGAAGAGGGAAGTTTTTCATTCTGGTGCTAGAACTCTCTCCCGTGGTGCTCTCACGGTTGTGAAGCCTTTGCTTGAGGAATACACGAGCGTGTGTGTGTGTGTGTGTGTGTGTGTGTGTGTGCAGATGTACAAAAACATTTGGAAGGTTTCTTCATTTCAGAAGATCTGAGCCCATGTTTGTCTTTATATTGTTGGCCTTAATCTAGCTCGTAGATACTGTGTCTATCTTGCTGCTCTTCTCTGTACAAAGCTGGTTTGGAGGAAGCAGAAGTTTATCTGGTCCCCCTGTAAAAATCTCTGTGACTGATCCTTCCTGTTCATCTTCCTGCAGTGTTGTTCAAGGGGGAGATTTTATTTTTCTAATATTTTTCTTACTGTAAAAACTGTTGGAGTGTATGGAGTGGAAAAGATCTTTAGAAAATGGCCTGGTAAAGATTTGAACACGACTTAATAATACCAACAACTAATGATCAGATGGAGTATAAATCAGCTTTATTTCCAGACCTTTTCCATTTCCTGCTTTCCATTGAAAATGTCCAGGTACTACTTCTTTGGATATGGGTTTGTTAGGCATGTTCTTAGACCTTGCAGATACTTTAGATGATTTTGCTGTTCTGAATTAGAAAGGGTTTGTATTTTGGAGTCTGGTTCCACAGTCTGGGCAGTTTGGCAGATGTGGCAGATATTATGCACATATCTATTTGATGGGATTGAGGGAGTGGGTAGGACAAGTTGCTGGTTTCTGAGGTCTCTCATACCTTTTTACATAAAATCTTAGACATTAATTTGGTCACTGGGGGGAAAAAACCCTCACTGCTGGCATATGTAGGCCAGATTCACTGAATTTTAGGCTATTTGTTCAAGCAACAGATCAGGCCTGTGAATGTTTGGTTCCCACTCCCTGGGTGCTGGGAACATCTGTAAATCACTGCTGAACTGCCTGGGTTCCTTCTATCAGGGCAGCTGGACTGAAGGGCTTCTGTTGTCTGGATGCTGCTATATTTTTTTCTTCTAAGCACCATTCCTGGAAATAACAATGGTCTTAACCTCTCTCACAGACATTTGTTAAAAGACTAGAATGGGCCAATTTGGCCCATACCTTTTTTTTTTTTTTTTTTTTTTTTTTTTTTTTTTTTTTTTTAATATATGTTGCATCCAGAAATTATCATCACTGTGTTCTGGGGTGGGAGTAAGGTACAGAGTATTTTTGGATCGAATGGGTATCTAGAGAGGGTGAGGAGGACAATTTCAAGTCCTAAACTGTATTTCCTGTGAAAGAGACTGTATGTTATGTGTGTGTACTTCTTTGGGGAGCTCCATCACTGTACAGTTTAGTTAAACACGCTCCAAGGAAGGAGAAGCTGTTCCTCGGAGGTTTTTAGTTCATGCTTTGTGTTTAAAGAGGAATATTTTTCTTTAAAAAATAAAACCAGATAAGTTTTCACCTTAGTGTGACTGGTCCAGTTATATGCACACTGTACTTCTGTCTTCATTGGGCACTTAAATGGTTTTTTTCTTCATGAAATCATGACTGACAGTGCTTATGTATTACTCTATGGACTTTAATTTATGTATTTATTTTGTACTGTAAATTAGGGGGCAGGTGGCATAAGCTGATCAAATCAACACTTTCTAGAGGAGGATGTATTTTAATTAAATGACTGGCCACCCCTCACTACCAGTTCTGTACATACAGGTGTATTTGGAAGGGTTTGATGGCTTGCAGTGCTTGCACACGGTAGAATCCAGGTTGCTGCAGTGGAGCAGCTTCTCCATCATCATCCTCCTGGTACCCGCAGTGCCTGCTGTGCTTGGCCCGGGTGTGCAGCTGAACCCGCCGGGGCCGAGAAACGATGGGGATTCCTGCGGGTGTGGTTGCCGGGACCTGCTCCCGGCCATGCCAGCGCCGAGCTTTGCCCCGAGCCGCCCGCAGCCCCCGCCGGCTCCGTCTCGCTGCCGTCGCCGCGGCTGGGGCTGCCCCGTCCTGACCCGGCGGCGACCCCGAACTGACCAGACTGGGCTGGGCCGGGCCGGGCCGGGGGCGGGAGGGTGGCGGGGAGAGGGTTTAGAAGGGCCCGTGGGGCTGGGACGGGCAGAGCGCGGGGCCATGGCCGAGACAGACCCCGGCCAGCGGCGGGCACCGGGCACCGGGCGGGACACCGGGCACATCACCGAGCCGGGCACCGAGCGGGACACCGGGCACATCACCGAGCCGGGCACCGAGCGGGACACCGGGCAGGGCATCGGGCACATCACCGAACCGGGCACCGGGCACATCACCGAACCGGGCACCGAGCGGGACACCGGGCAGGGCACCGGGCACATCACCGAACCGGGCACCGGGCAGGGCACCGGGCACATCACCGAGCGGGGCACCGGGCCGGGCACGGCGGCGTGGTTGCAGAGGCCTCCCTACTCGTACGTGGCGCTGATCACCATGGCCATCCGGGCCAGCCCCGAGCAGCGGCTGTCCCTGAGCAGCATCTACGCCTACATCGCCGAGCGCTTCCCCTTCTACCGCGGCGCCAGCCGCCACTGGCAGAACAGCATCCGCCACAACCTCAGCCTCAACCCCTGCTTCCGACGGCTGCCCCGCCGCCGCGGCCGCGCCGGCGACTGGGAGCTGCATCCCGCTTTCCAGGACATGTTCCCGGAGGGGAATTACCTCCTCCGCCGCCGCCACGGCCGCCGCCCGTCCGCATCGCCCCCGGCGCCCGCCGGGACGGGGGGAACGGCCTCGCCCCCCGCCGCTTGCTGGCCGCCGCCGCCGCCCCCCGGGATCCCCCCGGGCCCCGCCGAGCCCCGCCCGGGCCCCCCCGCTCTGTCGCCGCCGCCGCCGCCCTGCGCGGTGCCCCCCGGGATCCCCCCGGTGCCCCCCGGGATCCCCCCGGTGCCCCCGGGCTGCCCGCAGGGGCCCTGGACAGCGCTGCTGCTGCACCCGTCCTACCCGGAGCTGCCCCCCGTGCCCCCGGGGCTGCCGCTCCAGGGACCTGCGGCATGGGGGCCACGCTGCCCCCCGCCCGCAGATGATGAGCAGCCGGGCAGGGCTCGGGGCGCTGCTGCGCTCCCGGGCTCCCGGGAGAGTCGCTGAAACGCGCCCGGAGATGCCGCAGGCGGAAAGCGGGGGCTGAGCCGCGGCCCTTGTCCCGCTCCTGCCTGCCCCGAGGGGAGCGCACCGCGCTCCTCCGCCGCCCTGGCCCTTTCATTTGGGGCCGAACCGTGGTTTGTGTTGCTGGAGCCTCCAGGCAGCCTCAGAGGCAGCTGCAGCAGGGAGCTGGCGGATCGGTACCGCGCCTCGTCTGAGCCTGGAAGCACACGAGGGGAGCCCCTGCCAGCCACAGGCCGGTCCTTGCCTCACGCAGCGAACTTGTTTCTTCAAGGGTCCTTCATTTACTTCGGAGCTTTTCGTTCAAGGTCTATGGAAAAGCAATGCAGGCCTGGGTTTGGTGGAAAATACCTCAAAGCAACAGACCCCAAAGATACTTGGATTAATACTGGAAATATTGTGGGTTTGTACTTAAAGTGAATATATACGGGATTTTTCATGTTGTTGCTGGTTATGTATGTTTGCATACGTTCATTGTTAAGGTGTTCCTTATAAATGATGCTGTAATTACCGTGTAAGCATCTCTTCCCTTTTGATTTCAGGGGGAGCAGTTTTTATGCTTTTCTCTCAAAATAAGGGTTCAGAGACAAAATATGCTTCCAATAAGAGCCATGTTTTAGGTTTATGGAAGAGAAGAGTTCAAATACTGTTATGTGAGGAGCAGCACTTGTCGTATGTTTTATTAATAAAGAGTATTTCCTAAGAGTTGTGGCTTCAGAAAGTACTTAAATTACTTTTATTCTTTTCTTGAAAGAAGGTACAAATGAAATTCAGTTTTATAGTCGTTCTTTTGTAAATTTTATACTTAAAAAGTGATTCTAAACGTCATCTTTAAATTCCACCAACATGGTGAAAACGGTGCTGGAGATCCAGTTCGATTTCCCATTGCCCAGGTGCAGTGCATGGAACCTCCTCAGGAGCCCTGGGGTGAGCCCAGTGCCGGCTGAAACCCACCCCGGGATGGGGCTTCTTAACAGGGCTTCGCTGGGGCTTTTAGTTTATTGTAGTTTTATTTTGTTGTTGTTGTTTTGTGGGGTTGTTTGTTTGTGGGTGGGGGGGGTTGTGTGGTTTTGTTTTGTTTGGGAGGGTTTTTTTGGTGGTTGTTGTTTGGTGTGTTTTTGGTTTGGCTTGTTTTTGTTTTGTTTTGGGGTTTTGTTTTTTGTTTGTTTGGTTTGGTGTTTTGTTGTTGTTTGGTTGGTTGGTTTGTTGTGGGTTTTTTTGTGTTTTTTTTTGGGTAGTTTTGGGTTTGGTGGTTTGTTTGGGGGGTTGTTTGTTTTGTTGTTTTGTTCTGGTTTTTTGTTTGTTTTTGGGTTTTTGTGGTTTTTTTTTTTTTTTTTTTTTTTTGTGTTTGGTTGTTGTGGGGTTTTTTTGGGGTTTTTTTTGGGTGTTTTTTTTTTTTTAAGAAAATCCTCTCCAGTAGATGAGTAACAGCTGTGCCCAATCCTGAGGGGCCGGGTAATAATTGTGCCCAGGTGAGCTGAGGCTGCGGGGCTGTGAGTGCTGCCCCCTCACACCCCCTCACACCTCTTACACCCTCTTACAGCCCCTCACAAGTGCTCAAACCCCTCAAATCTCTCACACCCCTCACAGCCCCTCACACCCCTCACACCTTACACCCCCTCACAGCCCCTCAAACCCCTCACAGCCCCTCACGCTCCTCACAGCCCCTCACACCCTCACACCTGCACCTTGTCGGTGCTGATGGGACTCAGACGCTTCGCCCCAGACTCGTCGCTGCTGCCGAGAGGATCGGGAAGGGCCGGGGGGGTTTTCCTGCCCTGGGTCCCCACAGCCCAGAGGTCCCCACAAACTCCTGTGCCCCTTGTGCCCGACCAGGCATCGCCTCTGGAGCGGCTCAGCATCCACCTGGCCGGGAAGGACAGAGGTGAGCGGTGACCATTTCTCCTTCCATCGGGGCTGGGTTTGGGAGCTGGCGCCCTCAGCTGCGCCAGGCCCTGCACGGACAAAGCTGCTTTTGTGTGCCCTTCAGTAAAGATCACTCCTGCCGGGGTTGGTCCTCTTAAAAATTGTAAGGTGTGTGCAAAGTGAATTTCGTAGCCCGGGGGTTTTTTCTGAGGGGCTCTGCGAGGCGCTCGGGCAGCTTTGGCTTTTGTGGGTTCGGAGCGAGGAATCTGCCGTCCCTCTGCGCTTTGTTCGTGTTGTGGTAGCGGCGACAGACTGCAGGGCCCAGACAGGCGGAACACACAAATAAAGCGTGGTTCTGTTTGTTTTTTGGGGGTTTTTTTGTTTGTTTGGTTGGTTGGTTTTTTGGGGTTTTTTTGTTTGTTTGTTTGTGGTTTTTTTTGTTTTTTTTTTTTGTTTTTGTTTGTTTGTTTTTTGTTTTTTTTGGGTTTTTTGTTTTGGTTTGGTTTTTTTGTGTGTGTGTTTTTTGGTGGTTTTTTTTTTTTTTTTTTTTGTGTGTGTGTTGTTTTTTTTGTGTGTGTGTGGTTGTTTGTTTGTTTGTTTGAGGGGGGTTTTTTTTCCTTTTTTTTTTTTTATTTTTTCTGACATTAGCGGCCATTTTCAGCACCTTGCGGCTCCCCGAGCGCTTTACGGCGGAGCCGGCGCTGCCCGGGCCCCGGAGCCTCTCCCGCTCTGCTGGCCGCTAGGTGGGGCCCTGGTGCCGCATCCCACCCGGGACCGGGGCCCTGCGGCCCCGAGGGGCTCCCCGTGAAACACCGGCACCCCCTCTGCAGAGGGAAACGATAAACAGGCCGAAGAGAGGGCCCGCAGGCCTGCACACGGGGAGGGGGGGTGTTCAGGGCTTCCTCCTGCTCGCCCCCTCCGTCCTGCTGGCCGTGGATAATTCTCCTTGCGGCGAGCATGATGTTCCTAACGAGAGCAGCAGGGGTGGCCCTGGCTGAGTTATCTGTGGGTCAGACGGTGCATTCTTCCTCCTCCAACTGCACCGGCCTCGGCTTTTTGTTTGGGCAGCTTTGGACAAGGAGCCACAGCCCCGGCAGCAAACGGCTCAGTCTCTTACACGGGTGTTCTGATGCAAATGCCACAGCAGAGTTAATCACCGCTCCTGCCTGTCTGCCTTCTCCAGAGGCTGCCCCGATTGTCAGCAGGGATGGCCTCTTACAAAGAATGATTCAGAGCATTGAGATAAAGGCCCCGCTCTGAATCACCACTTGTAGGAGCATCTTTCTTTCTCCATCAGTGATTTAAAAAGACAAGAAGTCTGAGCCTGGGGAGGCTGGCTGCCTCTGCCAGCAGAGAGAGGTGCTGGGAACCCCCTCAGGCTCATCCAGGCACCCTCAAGCCCCCCGCAGACCCTGCCCTGCGTCTGTGGCTGGCCCAGAAAGCTGCGGCGTGGGCTGCACTCAGACCAGGGGCGGCTCAGGGTTTGCACGGTTTCCTTGGCAGCTCAGAAGTGCCGGGCCCTCTCCTGAGTTCTGCTTCCCTCTGAAAGCCGAGGGTCTTGCTGGTAAGCTTCTCTCTGGGGTTTGTGACTGCATTTAGAAAACCTGACCTCTGCTTATTTTTCTCCAAGTTATAGCCTTATGTCAACATTCTTATAGGTTTTATAAATAAACCCGGGCCCGGCACATCCCCTCGCGAGCAGCACAGAGGCTTTGGGCAGGACAAGGAAATTAAGCATTCCCCTTTCCCACCAGTAGGTATCAGACTGTCTAATTCTTCTCCTTTGTGTGGCCTCCGCCCTCGGTTTTAGCGATTAACAATGGTTTCATGTGTCACTAACAGCAGGCAAGCAGGACAATTCATCTGTGCATGGTGCTGGGTTAGCACAGATGTAAAAGGCTTGACTGACCAAAGCCAGGCAGGCGTAGGGAGGTGCCGGGCTGGTCCCTGCAGGTGTTAATGCCCACAGCTCATCCTGGGCTGTCCTGGCTCTGCGATGTGCCTCACCTCCTGCACTGGCACCCTCCGTGGCTCAGGCTGTGCACGCTCATGCCTCCTGTACCCACTTCCATTTTGGAGTGCTGGGCTCCAGCAGCACTGGCCAGGCTGTGTGTGGTGTTTGCTTTGTCCTGGCTTTCAGCAGCACCAGGATTCCCGGGATGTCTCCTCTCTTATCCAGACAGTTGGCTGACATAAGGGCAGCCGTGGTTGTGTGGTGCTGGGCGAAGCTGGGAATATTTTCTCTGGAAATTTGGAAGCCGGGGTGCTGGCACTTTTTTGGTGGTTTGCTTGGCCTCTCTGTCCCCTACCAGTGCTTTTGCCCCAGCTGTTGTTTCTCCATCTCCACCCTTTTAATCTCTGAGCCGTGTGTTGGAGACTGAGGAGATAAGGGTGTGAGCAATGAAGAGTCCTGCAGAACAAAAATTTGTGTCGCAATTTGCCAGTGTGGGGTGAGTTAGACATGAGGATCTGCTGGCTTTCTTCAACAGAGAGATGTGACTCAGAATCCTTATTCCTTAAATAATTACATGGGCATAGAGTGGTGCAAACACCTGCTTAGATTGCAGCAAATCCTAGATAAAGCTCAGTCAGCCTGCAGAATGGTCCTCAGTGGATCTTTGAAGCAGCAAATCTGAACTTTTGAGGACAAGGAAGTCACAACCTTTTCCTTGAAGCCTAAAATGGGTGCACCTGTGGAGCAGAGTCTGATTTGATCTGTTCCTGGCAGTCTGTGGCCATCAGAGCCCAGGGAGCTGCATTTCCCTCTGTGCTGCTGGGTTTCCCCTCCCGCCGAGCTCTCCAGCTCCGTACCCAGTTTCCCGTCAAGAGCATTTCTCATCGAGAGTGTGGCCTGTGGTGAGGGGGTGGGAAGGGAAGGAGGGGGTGGGGTGAGTGCTGGGGGAGCTGGGGCTACTGCAGTTTCGTGCCTGTCTGTATTCTCTCTCTCCTCTGCATGGCTTCCTGTTTTTTCACACCACTGCTCTTAGAAACAACAAGCTGCAAGAGAGCAGGACAGGGCTGGCGGTTGGTGGCCTGGAAGAAACCCCTGGAAACACCTGCAGAAGGTCTGGGGGCAGGCTCTGGAGAAGGCAGTGTGTGTCTGTGTGTTCCCCAGGTGTGATCCTGTCCCCAGAGGTGGCTCTCCCAGGAGGGGTGCTGTGCTGTCTGTGTGCTCCCCGTAAATGCCCTGCTCCGTGCTGTGCATCAGCAGAACTGTCCATTCCTTTCCCTCTTTGGGTTGTTTTCCTCAGCTGCTCTTGAATGGACAAACCCAGAATTTGTCCTGTTCTTAGGAGTCTTGTGATAATCAGTCAGAGGCACTCAGTGTCAGAATAATGCTGAATGTTGAATCACCAGTGCTGATTGCTGCAGAATCTGGGATGTTGTGCTTTGAAAGCCACCATGCAGTCTGGCTTTGCTCAAGTGTGTGAAATGAGGAAGGATCTGGTCTGAAGTGCACCACTGAGGAGCTGCCCTCTCTTTCCATGACCCTGGGCAGCTAGCACAGCTGGACAAGAGTGAACTCTCACAGAAATGGTTCCCAATCTGAGAGCCAGGGTCAATTATTATCTAAAAATTCACAAAGAACTGAAAATTCTTAAGAGCTGTGACTTCTGTTTTTAGGGGCTTGACAGCATTCTTAAAAACCCAAGAAGTTGCATTAGGAACTGTGCTGTCAGTGTGATTTCTGTATTTGCTGCCATGTTTTCTCCCCGCTGTTTTGAGAGGGGGGAAATGGCCTGTTTGACCGTAAGTAAATGGTGAAATGTGAAGAAAGCTGTTTAAAATCTGTAATTCATCTTCATAGGTGAATAACTGGAGGGGTTGGGGGAGCTGCTCTACCACACAGGCCTGTGTCACTTTAGTATCTGATCTGTGCTCTTGCTCAGTGCTGCACGTTAGAGAGGCAGCAGGAGCCCTGTGCTCTGGTCAGTGTGATTATTGAAGAATGGGAGATGATTTTTAATCTGAAATCACTGTGTTGCTGCCTCCTCTGCCAGCGAGCCAAAGAGAAATTCTCTACAAGCAGCAGCTTCTGAGGGATGGAGCCCCATGGCCCCAGGTGCTTTGGTTCAGGACATGAGACAATCGGGTGTTTCTGAGATGCAATTTCTGCTGCTGACATCAGAGCTGTGCTCTGCTGGCACGTTGCTAAGTGACTCCCAAAGCTGCTCCTCTAGAGAGGGATGGCTGAGCCCAGGGAAAGGTAAATAGAGGGCTGGGTTGCTCTGGCACTGGCTGCTCCTGGCAGGAGGTGGGTGGGCAGCCAAGGAGCACAGCTGCTGCAGGAGCTCCCTGCTTGCCAAACACTGCTGCAGGAAGGAGATGAAAAATGGGGAAGATTGCATCAATTATTGAGCCTTGTAAAAATAATTAGCCAGACAACAGCAGGCAAATGGGCTGGGAGGAGAAGGAAGAACAGCTGCCAAGGCAGGGAAAGACAGGGAATCTTCACTGGGGATGGGAGAGGACAGGGATTTGGGTAAGGTGCCCCTCTAATCAGTGGCTGGGGAGGGGTGAAAAATAATGAATGAGCTTTGCATGCACATTAGAGCAGGACAAGGAGGGAGGGGGCATCCCCTCACTGAAGCTGCTTCCACCAGAGGCTCCTGCAGGCTGAGACCTTTTTTGTGGCTTTTCAACAATTGCCAGTGGTACCAGGTATGACCAGTGATACAGAGAGGTGAGCACAGCAGGTGCAAATGTTTGTCACTGAGAAGGGTTGCCAGACTTTTCCATGTAGGAATTGGTGCCAGGGCTGTAAAGGAACTGGACAGAATGTTGGTTAGTCCAGGTTTCTAAATGATGGGATTAAATTTCCATTAGGATTCCTTTTTCTCATTCATTCTACAGTTCCTTCCAGAGCCACCAGCAGGCTCATGAATGATTTTTGCACTGTAATGCTGTGGTCTCTGATCTGTGGGTAGAGCTGTCTGCTGTGATACAAGGATGCAGTTAATAAGATTTGACAATGAGTCTCTGCTGTGTGCTAAATGTCACTTGGTCGTTGGTGATTTCATGGTGACACTCATTCATGTCTTCCAGATTAATTCCAAGGGTTGCTCTGTTTCCCATTATGAGCCTGCCCAGCACCTCTGCTTAGAATTTAGCAGGAATCCTCTCCTTGCTCTGTAAGCTCGTGCAGAGAGACTTTTCTGCGTTACCTTAGCAAATCTTTTTGGGTTCTGTAAACCTGTGATGCACACAGGCAGCACAGAAGCTACAACTGTCTTGTGTGTTAGAGGAAACAGCCTGTCACTTGGCTGTTCTTAGTCCTCCCACCAGAAATATTTATTCAGTTAAGGCAACCAGCCAAAAAGGGGAGGGAAAAGGCAGAGCTGGGAGAAGCCCCTTTGCAATCTGCAGAGCTGCTGCTGTGCTCCTCTCCTGGGGAGAGCCAGCTGCACCTGTGCAGTAGATAGAGGATGATTCACTCACCCGTGCTGAGATCTAACAGATAATCTTAACTGAGGTAAATAAACAAGCACCAGCCCAAACTTCATACTAGAGTTCAGTTGCCTCTCTGTAATGGAAGGTTTCAGGGAAATTTTGGGGGAATTTGTGCTCATGCAATCAGAGCTACTGACTTCTCATGCAGAGCACAGGAAAACCTTGTATTCAGAATCAGTTTTGCTGCTGGCTGGGTTTTTTATGTTCCCTTCCTCTATCTTTTGTGACATAAGAGAAGCAGTGGGGCTGGTTTTAATTTTCTGCTGTACGACTGATCCCAAGGCAATGAGAGGGCAGCACTGCTGGACAGTTCACACTGCCTCCTGAAGCTGAAGTGGAAGAAGGCCACTTTTCCCTGGACCAGTTTGCTGGGCTCCCTCAGTCTTTGCTAATTCCCACGAGGGCAGGACATGTGTTTGCCTACAAGGTCTCCCAAGTACAGCCAAGGTAACAGGCACAACCATCTGGTGATGGGCTGCAAACACTGAGCATCAGGAAGGTGATAAAAAATTAATCAAGGTCTGGTTGTGCTGTGGCTGGTCACTGCTGTCCAAAGTGGCTGAAGGGCACTGAAGGGACTTTGCTCTGCCAGCTCTCTCCCGTGCCAGTTCATTGGGTGTTGTCATCTTTACTTTTTTGAACTTAACAGGATTTCATGAGCTATTTTTTGTCATTTGTAAGTTGAGTAGATGTCTGGCTGCCTTTCCTCCTGTGGTCAGCTGAAACCCCACAAAGGAGATTCAGGAAGAGGAGAAGGGGAAAATGCTCTGATGCTGTGGACTGAGCAATTCCCAGTGCCTGTGATAAATCTGTTATCACCAAACATTCTGCTGTGCCTATTATCAGAGATAAGGCAAGACAAAGATTCAGTCAAGATGAGAGCCATGGGGGACAAGAGCTCAGCCAGGCTGGTAAATGAGATCAGAAGCCTCCTGTATTTGTATTTTGCCAAGAGAAGGGATGCACATTTCAAATCCCTGTGGGCTTTTGCTGGTTCTGATTCAGCAGTGAAAAACAGAGGTGTGGGTTTGGAGGGGTTTGTTGGTTGGGTTTTTGTACTTTGGAAACCTGAGGGGTCTGTTCAAACCTCCAGGCTTGCTCTGTGGATCCTCACAGTGTCAGAGCTGTGTGGTGCTTGAGGAGCAGCCAGAGGTGCTGCTGTCTGTCCTCACTGCTGGTGTGGCTCCCCATGGCAGGGAGCAGCAGCAATCAATGCAGCTTTGGAGGAAGAGAAGAACAGTAAATAAATAATGTGCAGGGAGGAAGAGCCAGGGCATGAGCTGTTTGTTAGCAGGGAATGGGCAGTAAAGGCTCTCATGGCCAACGGGAGCCCTCTGAGGGCATTTGTCTGGCTCCAGGGTGGGAGCCAAGTGTGACAGACTGGGAAATGGCACAGAGAGAGAAATCCTTCTGGTAAAGGAGAAGTCTGAGGAGGAGGAAGAATGTATTTTTAGTGTCAAAGGGCTTCTGAAATGTTTCTGCTTCTGCCACTGAAGGAAGCACATGTGTAGTCAGTAGTTGTATTTTCGTTGGGGGCTTCTGAGGGTGGAGAGGAATGTCTTTCAAGGCAAACTCTTCTCTAGAGGGTTGAGTGAGTACCTCAGCTCACCAGGGCACCCTGAAGTGTGGGTGGTGTGTGGTCAGTCCATTCCCAAAGTCACAGAGGGTGGCTTGGCAGCACTACTGTGCTGTCCAGAACAGCACACACCTGTGGGGCTGGTGCTTATGGAAAGAGGATGCAAAGATTTCATTACATTTTTCCATTAAATTGCCAAGACTAATTCAGAAAGCCAAAGTCATGCTCAATCCTCTCCTTTTTGACAGTGCTGTGCACCTGGTTCTGCTCTGTGGGCATCCAAACATCATTCCCTGTGTGCCTGTGAGCTCTGTGGCTGCTACTGCCCTCTCCTCACCCCTGTCATTTTGTCATTTGAGCCAGCAGACTCTGCTCTGTGTCTCTACCCATGGCCTTTAAAGCAGAGCAAATTGAAAATCTGGCTCCTGACTGCAGCTTGTTTGCACCAAAACACCAAACTCCTGGCTGCAGCCTCTCAAAGCACCACACAGAAAGGGGGTAGGAGGAAGGAAGTGAGAGGTTGAGTTTTTTCCTGTTGCAGGCAGCAAGGAAATAAAATAGGAAATTCAATGCAAAGTTATCATCTGGCTGAGCCCCCCAGCACCACAGGCTGCAGGTGCTTTATGGCTGCTTTGGTCTGATGGTTTATTCCTCTTCATGCCAGGGTAAAAGCTGCACTTCAGGCCCCTGTGGTGCTGCAGGGCAGCTCCCAGCAGAGACCCTGTGGAAAAGGGGATCCAGGCAGTGTGGGTAACACTGCATCTGCCCTGGCAGAACACAAGGGGAGTTGCTGTGAGCTGGACACACTCATACAGACCCTGGTACTGGGGACATGGTGAACATGGAGTTGTATCAAATGCAGTCCAAGATCTCCAGGATTTTCCAGGCCAGTGAGTGAGTGGTTGTGTGGGCAGGTGCTCTGTGTGAGTTTGCTGCCATTCTGTGAAAAGGGAAAAATCACTTGGGTGCTCAGGTGCCTGCTGCTGCTGAGAGGGGAGACCCACCCTCACTCAGACCTGGCTGCTGCTATGTTTTAAATGATTATACTCTCATAATAAACAGTGCAGCTTTTCACTTTATTTTTTGAGCCACGCTCTCCCTTGCAGCACATAATCCAAGTGTTTAACAGAGTCAGAACTTGTCCTGCACAATTTCCCAGTCTTGGTTCTGTTTAGGCTGGCTGGACTGTTCCCTTCTGTGAAATACATCTTCTCTTCTTCGTAAATATTTTTAAAGACTTAAGGAAAACAAACATTATCTATTTCTAGACCAAAATCTGAGCACAAAAATTTTGCACTTTGCCGCTGCTGAAAAGAATTTGTTTTTCCTTCACTGTTCCCAGGGTAAAAAGTTGTTACCTCCAGCTATGTAAATGAGTCTTCATCAATATGTCTCAGGTGGAAATCCCCTGTATGCAAATGGAAATTTTCCTCTGGTAACAGCAAAAATAATTTTATTTCAGCCAGAGCCATCTCTCATTTATTAAAAAAAGAAGAAAAATTCCATTCACATTCCTTTTCTCCTTGTTGTCACTGATGACTCATGCAATGGCCTTTGCTACTTATTTCTGACTCTTAAGTGATTTTTCAGGTGGCTGCTAAAAAAATTCTTAAAGCATTTGTCACTGGCATCTGCCTCGCTTGGTAACATGATACATATATCCTGATTTTTATGCAGAGTGTGTATTTGTTTGGGTTCTGAATGTTGCTTAGTTTAGAATACACATTTTAGATGTCAAATAGAGCTAAACAAACAAAAACCACTGAAACACAGCACACTCTCGAGTTTGTGCAAAATATTAACACAGGCAGGCACCTGCATCTGCCTTCAGAGTGCAGCCAGCCACCCACACACCGGCCTGCAGGATCCAGCCTTACTGGAAACCATTAATAAAGAACCCCAGAACTCCCAAAGGGGATGAGGGGCTTTCTTTTTAGCCCTGTGACTTTATCACTGAGGTCTGGTTGTGTGAACTTGAACTGTGCTTCTGAGTGTGGGAAGACTGGTGCTGTCTTCCTGCTGGTAGCAAAGAAAAGGATTCAGAATCCCCCAACAGTAATTTCAAGAAGAAATAGCGTGGTTTAGTTAAATAGGCAGTTACAATTCATAATGGAAATTTGTGGTTTTCAAGATCACTCACTTGTATTGCAAAAAAAAAAGAAAACAAGAAGAGAAAGGAAAGTTGTTTGTCCCCCCTGAAGAGCAGATAGTCAGCAAAGGGATGGAGCTTCTGGCCATCTCTGTTTGACATTTTCTAGTTTTGTATCAAAACCCCATCCTCAGCAGAAGTGAGCTTTTGGTGGCATTCCCTGAGAGGGGGGAATTGCTGTTTGTATTGCTGTCCTGCTCTGAGGTGACAGAAACATGGTGTGCTGTGACATTGCTGCTCTGAACTTGTGCAGCTCCACCAGATGAAGGCATCAGGTGAGCTGTAAAACAGTAAAGCTTCCCAAAACGCCCTGTGGAACACAGAGGAGCATTCCCAGTGTTCTGCATGCAGGGAAACAGCACAGTAAAGCTGTCACAGTGGCACCAGTGTGAGGAGCAGAACACGAGCCCCTCACCTGTCCTTGAAAGCCTCGGGATTTCACAGCAGCTTGGGTAATTTTGCTGGGCAGTTTTGTTTATTTGTGGGGGTTTTTTTTTCCCCAAAGAGTTTTGCCTTGCACTTTTGCAGTCAGTAACTCGGAGTATCCCTGCAAGAGCTGCAGCCTCACGCTCCCTGCAGGGCTGGGTCAGGAGCATCTCCTCCTGTCCCACATCTGGTTGACACCTTCCACTCTGTTCTGGGGATGATGCAGCACCTACAGTCCACACAGCTTGCCTTTTCCTCAACACTAAACTTGGGCATGGGCAGAGATTGTGACTCAGAAATTCTGATGGTGAAACAACAAGGGGGTACCAAACAAACCCTTCTGCTTCATTTTGATAACTCTGAAGCAGAGCTGCCTCCAGGGATTATTCTCCTGTGGAAGTCCAGTGGTGCTGCTGATGGTCAGGGTGGGAATCTCAGCTGCAGCTGACTCAGGTCACGTCTTGTTACATTTTTGCTCTGCAAAAGTTATGGGGGAACCAGAGAGGAACGCATTGTTCTCAAGTCTGCAGTATCCTTCATTTAAATACATAGTCACACAAATAAAACGGCATTTTTATCTGGGCAAGGACACCAAATTATGTCACTTTGGCCTTCAGCAAGAGAGCTGAGTATCTTTGTCACCATTCTCCCTTCTCTCTGTCATTTGGGGTCGCAAGATTGACACAATTTCAGAAGAATTTCAAACAGGCTGCTCAGGTCCTTGGATCCCACCCCCTAAAGCTTCACCATCAGCTCCTTACAGCTTGCTTAATGGCATTTTTGTTTGAATGCACGGCCATCAGAGAGAAAAACCTGCTGAAGCTTTGTTGTGGTTTGGTTTGACTCTCTGAAATCTCTCTTGTGGCAACATCAACAAGTAAACTGTGGCCTTGTTCCTGAAAGAAAAACATCTGATATTACAACCACAGTGTCCCCAGCTGTCCCCAGGACTGAGCTGTGAGACAACTGTCACATCTGTCCTTAGGGCAACGTCCTCCCGAGGGGGCTGCTGGAGTTGGATGGAGAAGAGAGGGAGCAGCACTGGTTTGGGGGTGGGTGAAGGGTGTCTGTGTGTCAGGATGTGACAAGTCAGGGCTGTGTGGAGTGCTCAGTGCAGGGAGCAGGGCTGGGGGCTCGGGGGGGGGGGCCTTGGCCCTGCTCCTGTGCTCTGTGAGGTGCAGTTACAATACTTAGTGCAGTTTATCCTAATTCTAATGGCCCTTGATGTGCAGGTGCTTACTTGCAAGAGGACATATATATATATATATATAAAATTATATATATATATAAATATATATATATTTATATATATATAAATATATAATATATGTGCATGTGTTTAAATAAATCTCCAAAGCCTTAGCAGTACAGTATTATTCTGTAGCAGTATAGTATTATATATATATATATAATATATAATATTATATATATATAATATATAATATAATGTAGCAGTACAGTGTTATAATAGCACAGGGAGCTTTTGTGCAGCATGCAAAAAAAACCAGTGACTTTCAAAGGTTGGAGCAGTTTGCTTTGGTCAGAGGATTCTCTGGGCAGAGGCTGTGGGCTGTGGCTGTGCTCAGGCAGGTGAGCCCCACTGCTCACCACTGACAGCCAGCGTGCATCGGTGCTGCACGCTTTGGGGTGGCTGGCACCCCATTTCAGATCTTGTTGTAAAAAAAAAAAGGGAAAAAAAAGGGCAGAAACCCCCAAACAAACCCCCCTCTCCTGAGTTTTAAGTGCAGGCGAGCTCCCAGCCCCGCTGCAGCCGGCGTGGTTTCCCTGCTGAGCGCTGCTCACCTTGAGCAGTGCTAACCACAGGCAGCAGAGAGCTGCAGCCCTCCTCACACTGCTCAGGCTTCCTGTTTGCCTCCTGCACAGGGAAATGCGAAACTTGGGTTGGTTTGTATGCTTGTTTGTTTGTTTGTTTGTTTGTCTGTCCTGTGAAGGGTGAGGGAGGCTCCTCTGGCCCCGTCTGGAATCAGGGAATTCACCTTCAGAAGTGTTGCTGTTCACTGCACCTGCCAAGTCTCTGTGGCTTGGGACCCTGAGGGCAGCCTGGGTGTTTGTCTCTCTGGGTGGAAGCATCCTTGCTGGGTGATCCTGTAAGCACCAAGGTGTTGTGGTTATGTTGCTGGTTGTCATCCTCCCTCCTGCTCTTCCTCCTGTAAAGGCTGGCCACGTCTCACCTGCAAACGTTGGCTGACTTTCCTGGGAGTGGGACAGTGGTGAGTGTTGGGCTGGGGTCTGCATCCCAAGCAGGACAAGGCTCCCCCCTGACTCAGCAGCAGCGTGGAATTGTGTGATTCTGCAGATTCACCAGATTAAGTGACATAGAACACATGCCCACAAGCAGCAGCAGAGCTGAGAACACAGAATTCACCTTTCAGGGTTTTATGAACAATCTGGGTAAATGTAAAGCAGGCTGGCATGGAGTGGAGATGGTCACTGTGACCTGGCATGCCTTGCATGTCCCTCATGTCAGGTGCATTTGGAATGGTGCCACTTGCCCTTCTCAGCAGTGTTCTCTTCAAATGCCTTAGCCCTGTTTGGTTCTCAACAGCACAGAAGAAACACAACCAAGCAACCCTCCCTTCTGTTCCTCCTGGAGATCTCAGATCTTAAACTTGTCAGGTTGCAGCTATTTTTTCTGAGTTCCTTTTCCCCTTCCCTACAGTTTCTGATGTCTGATTTCTCACAGGCCATGTGGGCAAATGCCCTGCTGGTGTTCAGTACAGCTGTACATGTGAAACTTGGATATGATGAATAGAAAAGCTGTTGAAAAGGGAAAAAAAAGAAAAAAAAGAACAGAAACCAGAATTCCTGTAAACAGTCTGTTAAAAATATCTTCAACACATGTCAGACCCGGTGATTTAAAATAGACAATTTCTGAGCATTAAAAGGTCACATGGAGACGTGATAGTAGATTCAAATGGAGCTGAACAATGAATGTTTCAACGGTCACATCTTGTACTGTTGGCAAGATATCTGTGTTGCCAGCTAGTAATGTTCAGGGGGAAAAAAATGAGTCAGATTGGAAGAATAATGAGCTTTTCTTGGATGATAGCATAGAGGGGGAAAAAAAAAGAATTTATACCCTAATGACATATCTCTAGTAGCAAAAGCTTTAGGAAAAACGGTGATTCTGGGACTCATAAAACTGCAGGACCAGTCGAGGTGATGCAGTAGCACAAACCATGAGCTGTACCAGGATTGTTTGTTTCCATGTGTGGCAATGGAACAATTAAAATCACAAATCCACATTCCCAATATTTTCTCAATTATTTGTGACCCAGAGTACAGCGGGCATTTCAGAGGAGATGTGTGAAAAGAGATTTTCAGATGAGCACATGGTCTTTGAGTATCTAATTGCTGCTGAAAATTTAATGAGACAGAGAGGAATGATTGTCTTTGAACACTGGAAACATTCCTTGTCTCCATCTGCTGCTGCTTTGGAACCACTGATTTCCCCTGGCAGTCGGGAGAGCTGCACTGAGCAAAGGGGGAAGGCAGCCCCCAGGGGTGTGAGAAGTGGCTGAGCCTTGGGGATCAGACTCTGCACAGTGGTTTAGTGCCTGGCTGGGCTTCCCCTGCAGTCCACGGACTTGTACAGCAGGTTGGGGAGAGAAAAGAAACGAGTGGATGACCCTGCGTGTCCTTGGTATCCGGCGTTTAAAGGAGCGCTTGGTCCCGCTCCCATGATCAGCAGGTGGAAGTGGAGCACCGGGCCTGCTAAAACCTGCCCTGCTCCTACTTTGTACCCACGGGCACCCTGCCTCCCTTGGAGGTGTTTCTTCCCATCCCCCGAACCCACTTGACTCTGCTTTGGGATTTGGGGTGTTCCCCGTCCTTGTTGCGCTGTTGCCCACCGAGAGCTCTCTGCCAGTACCACCAGGGTCTCTCCCCTTCTCCTCGGGGCTCTCTCCTTCTCCCCTGCTGTCCACGTCTTTTCCCTTTAAGTGCCCTTCTCCCCCTTTTTCTCCCGGCCTCGGTGTCGGCCGATTTCTAGGGTTTCCCCAGTTTTTCAGATGAAGAAAGAACAGTGGTATGACCGAGGTTGTCAAAGGAGCGCTTTCCAGGAAAGGAGTGAACCCCAAACCATTTTCCATCTCCTCCGCGGGCAGTTTCTCACGCAGACGTGGAGGCAGGACCTGCCCTCGGTGCTGTGCTGCTGCTCGGCCCTGCGGCTCGGAGCGAGCCAGTGCGGCAGAGGGTGGCAGCCGCGTCACGCTCGGACACCGGGTGCGCTGGGCTGCCAGCATCGATCGCTGCCGCCGGCACCTCCCGGAGCCAGCGGGGCCGGGCCGGGCGGGGCGGACACGGCGGGCGGAGCGCGGCCCCTTCCCCGCCCGGGCCCGCCGCCCCTTTGCAGGCGGGGCCGAGCGCGGCCGGGCCGGGAGCGCGGGAGCCCCGCAGCCCCCGGGACCCCCGGCCGCCAGCGCAGGTGAGCGCCGGGCCGGGCCGGGCAGCGGGGCCGGGGAGCGGGGCCCGGGCGGGGCCGGGGGCTCCGGGGTGCGCGGCGGTGCCGCGGGGCTCGTCCGGGGCCGCCTGCGGCAAACGCCGGCTCGGCTTCGGCAGCGGCGCTGCTCCTCGGGAAAAGCGCCTCTGCTTCAAGGGGAGCGCGGCTTTGCTGAGCCGCTGACCTGCGGGGCTGCGGCCGCCCTTGGCGCGGTGTCCGCCGTGCTGGTGGCAGCGCTGGGCTCGGTGTCCGGATGGATGGATGGATGGATGGATGGATGGATGGATGGATGGATGGATGGATGGATGGATGGATGGATGGATGGCAGCGGGCTGCTGTTTTGGCCAGTAAGCACTCCTCAGCTGCCGGCCCACCCGCGGGGTGCTGGTGATCTCGGGCTGCTGGGTCTGCCTGGCCCCTGTGGTGGGTTTGGCCCTTGGCGCGTTGTTGTCGCCACAGTTGTTGCTGGCGGGCTTGGGGAGTGGCAGCACCTGGTCGTCCAGAGCTTCCCTGCCCTAGGACTGGCGCTGCCTGGCTCAGCTGTTCAGAGCCGTGCGTGTTTCTGCTGTGGGTTAGCTTTGGGTCACGTTTTTGGCAGGGCATGAGGGAGTCTCGGGCATGGTGAGCTGTGTGTGCCTGAGGTGGAGCCTCAAAGTTGAATGTCGTGATAGAAGCCATTAGAAATGCATGACTTGGTTTTTGCTTTCATCAACAAGATGGACTTGGGTTTCTGGTACTGTGGAGCCATTGGGATCAGTGGAAGGAGCCTAATTTCAGCCACTTCTTCAGCTGGAAGCTTTTGTTTTGTCACAGCTTCCTCCAACACCCAGGCTTTGCCTGTGCTAGCAGCAATAGCAAGGGTGCAAGGATTTCACACACTTTGCCAGCATTCAGGAGTTACAACATCCCTCAGGAGTTACAGACTGTACTTGTGCACGTGAGAAAGCTGAAACACGGAGGAGTTTGTTGTTTGATGCAGTGCAGCAAACAATTGTCAGGTTTGGGAGCAGAGCTTTGCACAGGGTTGGTTTTCAAGCTTTTGCTTTAGCCACTGAATATATGGTTTCCCACCAGGTAGTTCCTCAGGCAATACTGTGAAGTTGCCTAAAAGCTGGTTGAAAGTTTCCACCAGGGAAAGGTTCCTGAGTCTCCCATCAGATGCTTTTCTCACTCTCTGATGTCTCTGCCTCTCTCCCTGGTGATACTGTTTAACTCCCAGAATGAGGAATGGCTTTACATTTCTTTTCCCCTTAATTTGCTTTGCCTGAACTCCTCTTTCCCTCCCTCTGGCTTTTGCTTCTGGTTGCATCTAAGGTTCTGCTAAGCTTGAATGATGGTGTATTGCTCTGATGCTCTTCTGGAGCTGGGAGCCCCCAAAACTGCAGCTTGTTTTTATCACCACATGTACATTCTGCTTTCCTATCTCTTCTCTTGCTGACAACCCCTTTCATCATCAGCCCTGCACACAAACAAGGTTATCCCAGTTCAGATCACATTAGTGTAGTTCTGCTTCCATTACTTTTCCCTGTGAGCCTGGTTTGTGGGAGTGTGTGTGTGTAAGGTGGGCACTGAACAATTTAAAAGCTCAAAGGAGTCTTTATTTCATTAAGGGAAGGGCCCAAGCCAAGGGATTCTGTAGCCCCAGTGGCTGTTTAAAGCTGGATCCTTGTCATTTCCACACAACCAAAGCACTTCCATGGAAGGTGGGAAAAAACCTGGAGAACTCCCCAGTTTCCCACGGAAAGGGGAGGAGGGAAGTCAGGTGGTGCAGGAGTGCCCATCTATGCAGAGCTTGCCTCATGTAAGAGCTGTCACACTGCATCAGACCTGAGCTCCAACAAGTAGAACATTCTGAATTTAGCAATGGGAAGGGGAGAGACTTAGTAAATTGTGTATTAAAGGTGATGAAAGTCCAGAGTTACTCTTCCTCTGGAATGTTCAGGTTCTGTTGAAAAAATCCTGCATCCTCTAAATGAGGGAGTTTGGAAAGACAAGGTGTTGAGCTTGAGCTGACATTGTAGTGCTCATGGCTTAGACAGGTACTCTGTGTTCTCTGGGTTGTGGTGCCAGGTAGAAATCCTCAGCAGAAGGAAGCAGCCCAGCCACTGCTGTGTCTCTGTCTCTGCTGGTCAGTAGAGTTGTGGTAATTTGCTGGTTTAGGCTGAGGTAGCAGATACACCAGAAACCTGCTGTTTTTGTTGTTGATGAGCAGAAAACAAGGCCAGCTTGTTTTGCTTTATTCAAACTCGTAAACCTTGCCTCCTCCCCCTTTGCTCCCCTCCCTGCAAGGCCCAGGGGTGGTTTGTGGTCTCTCTATCCGGTCGCTGGGTGATGCAGCCTCTCTGCTGAGGAAGCAGGACAGATAAAGCATAGCTCATATTTCTGGGAATCCTGACCTCACTGCTGACAGGGAAGTGGTGTGTTCCCAGGACCTGGCAGATAAGATGCTGGGCTCCTTGTGCTGAAGCCCAGGGCTGGCTCCTGAGGAGCTGCCAGCAGGACTTTGTGGTTTGGGAATCAGCAGCACTTAGCTCAGCTTCTTTCAAAGTCCCTACACCCACAGCTGCAGAGCTGTACTTGAAGTTGTGAATGGGGAAATTTTGTGCTGGTTTCATGGGCTGAGGAGAAGGGATACAGACTTGCTCAGGGCTGAGCAGGCTGGGTTTGGAGCCGTGGCTGTGGGAGCACTTTCCAGGCTGTGCCACTGGGATGTTCCTCTGCTGACCTGACAGAAAAGCTCTGGTGAGAGGGAATTGAGGTGAGCTGGTTTCTCTGCTGGGGTGGTTGGAGAGAATTAGAGCCCCTGCCCTGTCTCTTGCTGGGAGCCAATGCCAGCAGTTCCAGAGTCTCCCAGCACATGGGGACACCAGTCTCTGCCACTTGCTCTCTGTGCAGGAGGCTGGAGGTTTTATTGCTGTAGTATTTTGCTTGTGGGCAAATGGATGGAGACTTTGTTACATGTCTTTGAGAAAGGAAATGTCTGACAGGCTGCTGGTGAATGCCTTTTGTTTCACCCTGTGTTTGAAAGCAGCAGCTTGTACCTGATAACGTTCAGATTCTTGTTCTCTCCTTTGCATTCCTTGGATGTACTGAAAATGAATTGTAGCATCCTGCCAAGGGACAGGCTGCAGATGGAGCTAACAAACTTACTCTGATTGCCTCACCCTTCATTTTCCTGTACTTGTAGAGGGGGGATGTACAGCAGAGCATGATTTGTTTGTGTGTATGAAAATGCATGCATACTTGGAACCAGCAACAACAACTTCTCCTTCTTGCAGACTGGAACTGAGCTCTGGAAAAACAAAGTGGGGCTTGGAGCATGTGGCCTGAGGATTGCCTTACACAGCCAGGGGTAGGAACTTACTGTTTCTCTTGGCTGCTTGGTCACAGATGAGCTATTGGGGCAAGTGTCTGTTCTCCAGAGAAGAGAATTCTCTTATTTCTTTGTCAAATGCAGATGTAGATGTTAATCCCAGCCTAGAAGGGATTAAGAGAGGGTTGCATTAAAATAGAAGCAAATGCTGTAGTAACACGTGGCTCAAAGGCACTGAAGTAGAAGTTTTACTAAGGTCCATGTTTTCCTGAGCTTTAGGGCTGTGCTGACCTTCCTTTCTTTAGGCTCTTTTGCACTTTAATTTTCTGCAGAGCCCAGCACAGAACTGAGCAAATAATGTGTAGTCAACAGCAACAGATTGTTTTTCCTTTTCTTGCAGGTGGTAGCTGAGCAGTGAGCAGGATGCCCCCAGGCATTTACTGCCCTACGGAGTTCTGGTCCAAGGGGGAAAACCAAAACATCCAGGTGGACTTTTTGCTGCCCACAGGCATTTACTTAAACCTCTCCGTGCCCTGCAATGCCAGCCTGGGCACCATCAAGCAGGTAACAGCCTTCTAGCAGCTGTTGGGTGACAGGTCTCTGTTACAACCAGAGGCCCATCTGCTCCAGAGTTTTGCCTCCAATAGCAGGCACTTAGGATGAGGGTGAAAAAAGGGATATGAAGTAATGTGAGAGTGCTATCCGCAGGGAGAGAAGGATCTTTGGGAACTGGAGAGTGTTGACAAGACTTGAGAAGCTCTTGGCTCCTGTCACAGATTTCGTGTTACTGGGAGCAAGTTACTCAACCCAATTTTGTTTGCAGTGTGAGGAATTGCTCTGTTTCACAGGGCCAGAGTCAGCAGGTGCTTACTGGGAGATATTCAGGTGGGGGTTATTTAAATGCTCAGGTTGAGGGATTAACATTGCCCAAAACAAAAGGCAAGCATGAAAAGAGGAAGTCAGTTCAAGACACCTGCAAATAAACCTACCCAGCAGTTCAGCTCCGGCTGGAGCCACCAGGCTGGGCTGAGGAGCAGCCTGGGATTGCAGGTCCTGGGGGGCTGTGGGGAGCTCGGGCTGTGCTCAGCCTCAGCTGTGTGCTGTGCTGGGGGAGAGGGGGTGGTGACAGCGGCAGGGTGACAGCAGCAGGGTGACAGTGTGCAGGGTGACAGCGGCAGGGTGACAGCGGCAGGGTGACAGTGTGCAGGGTGACAGCAGCAGGGTGACACTGTGCAGGGTGACAGGGGTGACAGCGTGCAGGGTGACAGCGTGCAGGGTGACAGCAGCAGGGTGACAGTGTGCAGGGTGACAGGGGTGACAGTGTGCAGGGTGACAGTGTGCAGGGTGACAGTGTGCAGGGTGACAGCGTGCAGGGTGACAGGGGTGACACTGTGCAGGGTGACAGCAGCAGGTGCCAGTGTGCAGGGTGCCAGCGGCAGGGTGACTGTGCAGGGTGACAGTGTGCAGGGTGACAGCAGCAGGGTGACAGCGTTCAGGGTGACAGCAGCAGTTGACAGTGTGCAGGGTGACAGTGTGCAGGGTGACAGTGTGCAGGGTGACAGTGGCAGGGTGACAGTGTTCAGGGTGGCAGTGACAGGGTGACAGTGTTCAGGGTGACAGTGGCAGGGTGACAGTGACAGGGTGGCAGCACAGGTGGCAGCACAGGTGGCAGCGGCAGGGGGTGACGCTGCGCTGCCCCGCAGGTGCTCTGGAGGCAGGCCCAGCAGGAGCCGCTGTTCCACATGCTCAGCGACCCCGAGGCCTACGTCTTCACCTGCATCAACCAGACGGCCGAGCAGCAGGAGCTGGAGGACGAGCAGCGCCGCCTCTGCGACATCCAGCCCTTCCTGCCCGTGCTGCGCCTGGTGGCCCGCGAGGGGGACAGGGCCAAGAAGCTCATCAACTCCCAGATCAGCCTGCTGATCGGGAAAGGTCAGCTCACCGCCTGCTCCTGGCCCAGCCGGCCTGGCTGGCTCTGGGGCACCAGAGGTGTCATCCCCGGGGTGCACAGAGGGAGCAGTGTCTGTGCAGAGCCAGGGGAGGTGATGCTGCCTGCTGGCAGAGCTGGGGCCTTGAGTCAGTGCCACTGGGCATCGGAAATGAATGAGTGCTGCTGGCTTGGTTACTCTGCTTCTGGCCACGTGTTCAACACGTGTTCAGGGAGACTTTCACAGACATTTGAGGGAAAGGCTCATTTCCCCCGTGGGCTGCAGATGGTTATTTTGCCTTCCTCTCTTACTTTCCACCCAGGTTTGCACGAGTTTGACTCTGTGCAGGACCCAGAGGTGAGCGATTTCCGCACCAAGATGTGCCAGTTCTGCGAGGAGAAGGCAGCAAAGAGGCAGCAGCTCAGCTGGGCAGCGTGGATGGAGTACAACTTCCCCCTGCAGCTGGAGCCCATGGCCAAGGGCCTGGGGACTGGCTCCCTGCAAATCCCCACCAAGAACATTTTTGTCAACATCAAGTTCCAGTCTGGCGGGGTAAAGCACCAGCTTTTCTGTCACAGTGTTTGATGTTTGTGCTTTTCCTTTGGAGACCTCTGTGTGTGTGGAGACAGAACAGTGTGTACCTGGACAGTGTTTCCATGTGTTCAGTGTTCATCTTCATTCTCCAGATTCCTTTGCCTGTTGGGAGGGAGCTGTTCTCCCTCCTGAACATGCACTGGGTGTGCTGGTTAGCTGGAGGCTGCGGTTGCTGCATGTACATGGGCTGGAAACCTTTTTGGGTTTGGGTAGGAAAGGAGCACAGAATCCAATACCTGAGTTTCCTTTGGAAGCTCAGGAGCCTGCTCAGCTCGTGCTCAGCAAACACTGCAGGCACAGGTCTGTGCTGCGCACGGGCCCCTGTTCCTGTCCTTGGTTCATGTTCTGCTTGTTGTGCCTGGGTGTGAAGCTGGGTCACCCTCACTGGGCAAGGGCCTTCAGAGCAGTGTGTTTGAGCATGGGGACCCTTCCAGCCTCTGCCCTGCTGGTGGAATGACTCTGGGAGTGTTTTTAGTGACTGGCAACCACGTGAACTGGTGATTCTGCTTAAAATTGAAGTTCCTGATTTCCAGCCTTGTGCTTACACTGCTGAAAGTTGCTGCTGCCCAGTTTGGCAAACATCCCTACTTACCATAGGCTGATGTGTGTGTGATTGCACCTTCCCATCCTGCTCCTCACTGCCAGCAGCAGGAATGTTGTTCCTGTCTGTGCCCCTGCAGCCCTGTGCTGGTGTCTGACAGTTTGCTGCCTTGTTGGGATTGCAGGAGAGCTTCACCTTCCAGATCTCCCCCTGGGAGTTCCCCATCACCCTAATGAGCTATGCCATTAAGAAACAGGCCACCGTGTTCCGCCACGAGACCTTGCAGAGGCCAGAGGACTACACCCTGCAGGTGAATGGGAAATGTGAATATCTCTATGGGAACTACCCCCTGCACCAGTTCCAGGTGAGCCTTTATCAGTGACTCTGTTCCCACACAGCCTTCTCCTGCTGGGGGTGTGGGTTGGGATGTACTGGCAAGGAGACACTGCTGTTTACAGGAGTGCAGCACATCACTGGCAGGGCCTGGATGCTACTTAGGGCAAAGGGAACTTCTAGCAACCTAACAAATCCTTATTTTTGGGGGGCCAGTGGTCTAAGCCTGTCCCTGGGTGCCAAGTGCTGTGTAAATACATTTGGAGACTGTGGTTCTGGAAATACCTGCTTGCTTATATGGTGAGATGAGGGTTCTCCTATTGAAAGTTGGGCAAGTAACCCTGAATCATGTGCTCCTCTGGCAGGGCAGTCTGCTGCTGGGAGTGCTGAATCCTCCTCAGTGTTTTCCCTTAATGCAGCCGTGAGTCCATTGATGAAATGCCAGCTGTAAAAGGCACTTCATAGTCTCAGTTCTGGCAGCATGAGGCCAGCGAGCTGCAGGTTTATAAAGCAAGAGGAGCTAACTGAGAAGGGGAATTGGGTTGTTGCTGTGTCCCTCCTGGGTCCCTGCCTGGCTGGTGCTGGGTGCTGGCCCTGGCTGACCCTGTCCCCTCTCAGCACATCCGCAGCTGCCTGCAGCGGGGCCTGACCCCCCACCTGACCATGGTGCACTCCTCTGCCATCATTGCCATGAGGGACGAGCAGAGCAACTGCATCACCAGCCCCCCAAAGGCGGCCTCCAAGCCCCCCCCGCTCCCCAAGAAAAAGGTAAACGGGGACAGTGAGCCCTGGGGTCACCCTGGGCTGCTCTGTTGGTGGGCATGCTGCCCTTGGCTGGGAACAGCAGTGGGTTCTCCCTGCCCTTCCCAGGACAGGTTCCCGGTGGGGGTCTAAGATGGGAATTACCAGCCCCCTCCACAGCTTCCCTGGTTGTCCTGGGCTTCTTGCTCTTTTCTGTGGGACCCAAAACCATGGAATGGGAGACGAGTTCTGGTGCTGACTGGGGAGGCCTTTGTTGCACCTGTTTCTGATCAGAACCCTTTTCTCTTTCCAGCCAAACTATGGCTCTCTCTGGTCCTTAGAGCAGCCTTTCTACATCGAGCTGGTGCAAGGCAGCAAGGTCAATGCAGATGAGAGAATGAAGGTGGGTTCTGACTCACTCTGGGGTTTGTACCTGTGCCTCCCAGTCACATCCCTCTTGTTTGTGTGGGGAGGGCAGTGTGAGCTCACCTGCTCCTCTGGGGCTTTATTCTGCCTTTGGGAAGTTTCTGAACTGCAGCACAACAGGAGTGGGGAGGGAAGTGGCCAGACAGCAGCCCAGCACTGGGAAAGCTGCTGCACAGCAAACAGAGCTGCTGCCCCGAGGTGATGGCATCTACAGGGCTGGGCAGGGCAGGGCAGGGGAAACTCAGCTCTGAGAGGAGAGTGATGGGAGAGGTGGTGCCTGGCAAAGGAGAGGCAGAAAGCAGGAGGCAGCAGAGGCCTGGGATATGTGGGGGTTTTGCCATGAAGGGGGAGCAGGAAAATGAGGAGAAGGGGAACAGCTGCCCTTTGGGAAAGGAAGGAAACTGGGCAAGATGTGTCACATTAATTAATATGCAGGTCTGCATGAAGTGAGAACAGTGCCCTTATACTGAAGCTGAGTAAAGAGTCAGACTTCAGAACTGAGTGTCTCAATGAACTGGGAAAGAGGCAGGAGTAGGACAGCCTGTTCAGGGGAGGGGCTGCCCTGTGCCGTTCCTCTCCTGGCGATGGATGTGCCTTCAGCAAAGAGCCGTGCATTGACGGTGTGCTGCTCTGTGTGCTGCCCTCAGCTGGTGGTGCAGGCGGGTCTGTTCCACGGCCACGAGATGCTGTGCAAGACCGTGTCCAGCTGGGAGGTGGCCGTGTGCTCGGAGCCGGTGTGGAGGCAGCGCCTGGACTTCGACATCAGCATCTGCGACCTGCCCCGCATGGCCCGGCTCTGCCTCGCCCTCTACGCCGTCATCGAGAAGGCCAAGAAGGCTCGTTCCACCAAGAAGAAGTCCAAGAAAGCTGTAAGTGAAGCCCTGGCCAGGGCTGCAGGGCACAGGACACGATTCTGACCCAGGTGTCCTTTGCTTTCAGAACAGTTCATGGTACTAAAACAGCTTACAGAGTGATGGCCAGTAAGGAACAGGAAGCTGAGAAGTGGCTGCTTGTGAGAAAGGCTGTTTATATGTAACTTCTCTAGAAAGAGCATTAAGAAACATAGCCAGCACCTGACTGGACCTAAAGAGGAATCACTTGCGTTGGCGTCCCTCTTTGGCTGTTCCGCAACTTCCTGGTTTTGTAGTTGAGGTTAAACCATCATCTCTGTTGCATTTTCTTTCTAACAAGGTCTTTCCTCAAATCCCCAGTGGAGCAAATTACCAGCTAGGGAGGGAGAACAAACTGAGGAATGTGAACGTTGGTTATGGCAAAATTAAAGTGCAGATTCTTCAAGGTTACTGTTCAGGTGTTGAAAACTGACCACAGAAAGTGCTAAATAACTTTGGAAGCTCTTGATTTGAGAATCTTAATCAGAGGTAGTGATATCTCTGACTTTCCAAAACTTGCAGCCCATTAATGGTCTAGTAACTAAACCTAGATCCAGCTGCAGCCTGTAATTGAGTTGCTGATTTCCCAGAGCTGTAACCTAAGCCTCAAGCCCTTTGCATGTGAGAGTTTTCTTTATGAGCAGCAAATGCATTTGTGCCTCTGCAAATTATTGTTTCTGTGACCACAAAGACATTGTTCCTGTACCTTCAGGAGAGGGTTGCTCGTGCCATCTGTGCTGGAGTGCAGAGGAATGAGTGTGATACAGAGGATTTCAGTTCTGCTCACTCCTCCTCGCTGTTGGGAGGTTCACTTTGAGCTTTGTTGTGCTGACATCAGTGGAGTTCTCAGGGTTACTGTGCAGTCATGTCTGGGAGCAGCAGCCAGCTCATGAATCCTGCTTGTGGGGACCAATTTCTGGGTTGAAGGCTTCAGACTGGAAACATTTTGAGGCCAGGACCAGGATTAGCAGTTTTATTGTTGGGTTTCTTTTGTATTTAAGAATAGCAGAACCCCAGCTCCTGCTGGAGGCTTTTGTTGGACAGAAGATGTGATTCATCCCCAGGCTGATGTTTGTAGTCACACTGGAATAATTTTTGGTTTTGAAGCAGTCAGAAGGAAATCTTCCTGTTCTGATTGACAAAACACAACCAGTCTGTTTAGCTCAGTTGTTTAGAGGATCTTGTTCTTGTGTGTTTTGGTGCTGGGAAAGGTGGGTGCATCCAAATCACAACATTCACTACAGCTGAGCACTGCAAAAAGGAATTTTTCCCCATGGTGAGCTACAGCTCTGAGTGAAGTGCCCAGAAATCATTTCAAATGATTGGTATGGGCAGATTACAGAGTGCCCTCATTTTTTTATTTATTTGTTTTGATTGTTAATTTTTTTTCCTTACTCAGGTGGTAATTCCATACATTTTTATATGCAGACTGTCCTGAGCAGATAGGTGGGACTAAATCATTTACTACCACAAAACCAGGCATGTTTGCAGGCTGACTGGATGAGTCAGAGGGTTAATGTCACCCAGAGGGTTGGCTTTCAGTGTTTCTCTAAATCATGCAGGAGATGTCTGTCTTTGGAATGCTGGATCCTTGTTTTGCTGGACCTTATCCAGCAGAAATCTTGCCTTGTGTTTTGGCTGGCTCTGAGCTGTGGTTAGATGTCATTTACTCTGTTAGAAAAGGTTATTGCTGGTGGTGGTGTTTTATTTGGCTTTTCCCTGTGATCTGGAAGCTGATGTCTCAAATGTGATTTTACTGAAGATATTTGGAGTAATGCAGTCAGCTCAAGGTTTGTCAGAGGCCACTTGGAGTGACTCATTTTGTCACGTTAGAGGGAAATGGGGGCCCTGGTACCTCCACCAAGTGCCTGGGTGTCCTGTGGGGTAGGGCTGCTGCACTGTCTGCAATGCCCCAGTGGAACCAGATGTCTCCCTGTGATTCCTTCAAACGTGACTCTGTTTGTGGGTGCCTGGATGCAGAATTTCTGCCACGTAACCCCTTTTGCAGCTGGTTTCTGTGCCTGAGCCCTGCTGTGATCTGAGCTCTGAGTGCTGCTGTATGAGGTAAAGTGTTCCATCTGGGGAACCTGACTGCAGGGAAGCTGAGCTCACTCGTGGAATGTGTGTCTGCTCTGGGGCTGGGAGCTGGGTGAGGGCAGGGGATGATGGTTCTTTGTGTTGGCCATGTCCCAGCCACTTTACTTGCTGGGGTCCCTCCTCCAAAACGAGACTGGGTTGGATTTGTGGGGTTTATTTTGGGGGTGTGGCAAGGGATTGACAGCATAAGTTTGGTTTCTATAGATAGTGTTTATTATTGTACAAAGAAGCCAAGCCTTTTTTTTTCCTATTATGAGCTATTTCTAGCATCCTTTGTCTCGTTTTCCAAAATCGTGCCTACTCTGTGTTCCCTGTTTCAAAATTAGTTCTTCTCCCTCCACCTCAAGTTGTGAAATATATGAAATATAGTTCCCTCAAATATTGAATGTGGAGTAGCAAGGCCTTACTGGAAAGTTAGAGATCCTTCAGCTATGCCAAATATCAGATGGTGAAGTTTTAGACACATTTGTGGGGGGCGTTTGGTGCCATTCAGCACCACACAGAGGACCCCAGGCTTTGGCAAGTGCCCGATGCCATCTTGTAATTTTAGAGACCTCAGCAGGTGAGCATTGAGGAGGTCCCTGTGCCTGGGGATGTCTGACTGCAGCCCCTGTGCAGCCGGGCAGGGCAGCCCCCCACCAGCGCTGTCTCCTGCAGGACTGTCCCATCGCCTGGGTCAACGTGATGCTCTTCGACTACAAGGACCAGCTGAAAACAGGGGAGTGCTGCCTGCACATGTGGTCCTCCTTCCCAGGTATGGCAGGAGAGGGAGCTGCTGGGTGCCATCCTCAGCCTCCCCCAGGAAGCGGAGTGGCCGCTGCTCTGTGCTGTGCTGGAGCCCTGCCTAGGCCAGGCTTTGCTGAGCTTGGCTTTGCAGGCGTGACCTGAGAGGTGGCTGCTCACCTGAGGATGTCACCTGCCCCTCACTGGGGGGGGCTCAGGAGGGTGAAGTGCTCGTGGCCAGGCAGTGCCCAGGGACAGTCTCTGCTCTGCTTTCTGCACCAAAGCTTCACAGCATTTGGGCTCATGGGTTTTATGTACTTTGTTTTTCAGATGAGAAAGGGGAACTTCTGAACCCCATGGGCACAGTGCAGTGCAACCCCAACACAGAGAGTGCAGCAGCCTTGGTCATCTGCTTCCCCAGCGTGGCAGCACATCCTGTGTACTACCCATCCTTCGAGCAGGTGGGGCACAGGGATCCCCTCACTGTCCCTTCCCGGGGGGAACCTCTGGGGCAGCCAGCCACAGGGCCTGGGTGCAAGCAAACGTGGTGAATAGATACTGTTAACTGAAAATTTCACCATTTCCTCTTAACTAATGGACTTTTGGGTGAATACTTCTCCAAGCTATGAATTACTGAGGTAAAGCTGCTCTCATAGATGAGCATTTGTTTAAAAAATGGGTTTAACTGAGCTGCCTTCAAAGTGCATTAGGCTCTGTAGGAAGGAAGAGGAATAAAGGGGAAATGAGTGGAAGTAGGCAGCTCCCTCCCTTTCAGCAGAGTGATAACAGGCCATGTGTGAGGTGGAGATTTTCCATCTGTCACTGCAACTGGCCAGACCAGGGGGAGAGGACATGTGCCTGTTACAGGGGAGGAAGATCTGCTCTGCCAGGGACAGGTCTGTGCTCCCCGTGAGGCAGGGTCTGGCTCAGAGGCTGTGCCAGGGAGAAAGGGGAGCCTGGGCAGAGGAGGCAAGGGACTGATCTCCAGTGCAGCATAAATGCCTGAAGTGATGGTGACTACAATTACAGAGGAGCTGAGGAGCCATTCTCACCCTCTTTATTTGTGTCCCAGCTGCTGGAGTTGGGAAGGAATGGAGAACAACCCCGAGCTGCACCAGAAGATTCTGAGGAGGTGAGTCCTCTGGCATCAGTTTCCAGCTGCCTGCAATCCTGGTTTCATGGACTGGTTGTTCCCACCTGACCCACCCCCCCCCCAAGCATTTTTCACCCCAGTGGGTGGTGCCCCAGCCCTGCAGGGTCTCTCTGGGCTGAGCCTGAGCCCTGTGTGTGCTCTTTGCTGTGCTTGCTGTCAGCAGAAGCTGCAGCTGAAGGAGATCCTGGAGCGCAGGAGCCACACGGAGCTGTACGAGCACGAGAAGGACCTGGTGTGGAAGATGAGGTTTGACATCCGTGACCAGTACCCACAGGCTCTGGCCAAGCTGCTCATCATCACCAAGTGGAACAAGCACGAGGATGTTGCCCAGGTGAGGCTGTTGGGGCTGGCAGCCAGGGCTCCCTTTTTGATCCATCCTTCAGTGTCTACATTCCTGTGCTGTGTTTGGGGCCCAGCTGAGCCAGGGATGTTTCACAGTTTTCTCAGGGAGGTTCCCAGCTGGTACCAGCTGAGGTCTGGCTCTTCTGGGCTCTGTTTGGTTCTGTGGGCTGTCCCAGAGTCATTACTGACCAGCAAGGTCTTGTTTATCCCTTCCAGAAAAGGCAAAAAGAAAAAAAAAAAAACAACCTGTTTAATTCTTGGGGAACAAAAGAGATCTGGATTGAATGTTCTTAAATGATAATAAGAGATAAGCATGAGCCACCTCAAGGGATCAGTTTTTGACCTGGTATCTGCAAACTTGCTGTGAGGCATCTATAAATAGTGACCCCCCACGAGGAGCTGCTCTTTCATCAGTAGAATTTCAGGTTTATATCCATTGTCATAAACACCTTGTTCCTTATTTTTTTCCTGTTTTCTTTTTGGTGATTACAGATGATTTCCCTGCTTCAGACCTGGCCAGAGTTGCCTGTCCTGAATGCCTTGGAGCTGCTGGATTTCAGCTTTCCTGACCGTTACGTTGGTTCCTTTGCCATCAACTCCCTGAAGAAGCTGACGTGAGTGCTGCCCCCAGGGGAGGCAGAGCCCTTCCCGTGGCTGCTCAGGGCTGCTGAGGGGCTGTGAACAGCAGTGACAGCCTTGTCCCCACGGCTCTTACAGGAACACTTGTGCTTCATGTTTCCTTTCTGCCCACAGGGATGATGATGTGTTCCAGTACCTGCTGCAGCTTGTCCAGGTGCTCAAGTATGAATCCTACCTAGACTGTGAATTGACCAAGTTCCTGCTGGAAAGGGCATTATCCAACCGCAAGATCGGCCACTTCCTCTTCTGGCATCTGAGGTGAAGAGCAAATGGTTTAGGCTTTTTCTCAGTAATCAAGTGAAACCAGCATTTACTGAGTGCTCCAATGCTCTGTCAAGTGGGAACTGCTACCTTTTACCTCAGATGACTCAGTGAGAATTATTCCAGGAGGACACAATATCATTCCTTTGTTCATTTATTTTTGTCTTTTGTCATTGTAATGATGGTGTTTGGGATAGGTTCTGCTTTCAGAATTTTTATGTATTTGTGCTTATATACACACATGGCTCTGAGCTGGAATTTGCTTTGGGCTTCCATGGCCACCTGCCAGCTCTGAGCCATAAACTCTGAACTGTTCTTGCTCCCCAAGTGATGTTCTCAAAGGAGGGGTTGGTGACTGAATCACCCAGAAGGATGTTTCATCACCTCAAGCAATGGTTTTCCTCCATCACCTTCTGGGGTGGGGGCATTTTTTTTTCCCTCCCCATTACACAGAATCTAAACAGCAGCCAAATATCCTGGTGTTGTCCCCCCCTGTTGTGGGAGTGAGTGGGAGAATGAGTGACTGCAGTGAGTCAGCCCTGCCTGAGCCTCCCTGCCTCCCTGCCAGGTCGGAGATGCACGTTCCCGCCGTCTCCCTGAGGTTTGGCCTGATCCTGGAAGCCTACTGCCGGGGCAGCACCCACCACATGAAGGTGCTGATGAAGCAGGTACAGATTGCTTTGGGCCAGAAGGTTGCCTTCCCTCTGGCTTGGGGCTCCTTCTCAGCTGTTGGCTTTCCCAAATTCCTGTTATCAGTAACACAAAAAAGCCCCCTCAGGGCTGTTGGTTTTGGTGTGTCCTGGAGATCCCCAGCACGTGTGGCTTTGCTCATCCCTTACTCACCCACACAGGCTGCAGTCTGTGTCCAGAAGGGTCTGAACTGTTCAGACCCCTGCTGTTCTTAGATCAGCTGGCTGATTCAGAGCAGTGGGCTCCCTTTCAGTTGCTGTGTGCAGGTACTGCTGGCATTTGCCCACTCGGAAACCTCTCTTACCTGTCAAGGGTCACTGTACCAAACTCAGAAGTGAGGGGCTCCTCTCTAGACAAAGTTGTATCCAAGATGTGCCCACAAGCCAATGCTGCTTCTTTTCAAGACTGAGCAGCACTTTTGCACAACCAGAACTCCCCAAAAGCATTGAAGGGCAGGCTGGGCTCTAGGTCTCATCTTCACTTTTCCAGCCAGTGCACCTCACTTCTTCCTCTGGTGCATGGTAATGTGCTTTACTCCTGCTGCAGTCATTGCCTTGCAATGCCTTTGTGCCCAGCAGAGTATCCACAATTAATTATGGATCTCCCTCAAGCAGATACTGCTAAATTTGTTTTGTTGCAATGTGTGAAATTGCTATAAATTGAAGAGGAAATAGGAGAAGGAACCAAAATTTATGTTTCACAGGAGATTTGAATGTTTTTAAACTTTCTCCAGGAATTTCCTATTTGATGACCCTGTTTCATCTCTCCCTTTTTTCAGGGAGAAGCTCTGAACAAGATGAAAGCTCTGAATGACTTTGTGAAAGTGAGTTCTCAGAAGGCCACCAAGCCTCAAACCAAGGAGATGATGCACATGTGCATGAAGCAGGAAACCTACAGGGAAGCCCTTTCCCACCTCCAGTCACCCCTGAACCCCAACATTATCCTCGCTGAAGTCTGGTAAGGGAGAGATCTGCACCTCTGAATTTGTGTGAATTCAGTGCTTTGTTTCACACTGGAGCCAGGCTTTGGATTATCCCAAGGTTCTTTCCTTGTGGAAGTCCCAAGTCCTCAGTGGGTGGAGCTGCTGTAGGACTTGCAGCTTATCAGGATGGCTGATAGTTTAATAGATGGAGACTGATGGTAATATTTTTATTCCTCTAGTGTGGATCAGTGCACCTTCATGGACTCCAAGATGAAACCTCTGTGGATTGTGTTTAATAATGAAGAGACAGGTGGAGGTGGCGTGGGTATCATTTTTAAAAATGGAGATGGTAAGTCTTTATTATGCCTGTGAAAATATCTTTTAGTCTCAAGTATTTACTGGGGCCAGTGGACCTAAATCTGGACCATTAAGGTGTTGTGTAAATGAGGGCCTTTAATGGTTTTGAGTGAGTTTTATGGTAGTAACCTGAAAATGTATATTAACTCCCCTCTGTATTTCACTTGCTTCTGTCTTTCATTACGATTTTAGTGCAGTGGTAATTGGATACCTTTGAACAGTAAAATGATAATTTCCTCTGTACTGCTGCCCAGACCTGCGCCAGGACATGCTGACTCTGCAGATGATCCAGCTGATGGACATCCTGTGGAAGCAGGAGGGCCTGGACCTGAGGTGAGCAGTGTGCACACAGCTGTCCTCCTGCACTGATAAATCAGGGGGGGAGGCTGTTTTCTCTGCAAGCTCATTTTGCCCCCAGCAGGTCTGTCTGGTGGTCTGGGGGCAGCTGGGCAGATTCTGTGGGGCTGGGAACAGAACTGCAGAGCACAGAGGGAGGGGACAGGGCAGGCAAGGGAAAGCTTAGGAAGTGAACAGCACCCAGTTGTGGGCAGGATTTCAGTGGAAGGGTTTCTCTCATCTCTGCAGGATGACCCCTTATGGCTGCCTCTCCACAGGAGACAAGACGGGGCTGATTGAGGTGGTCATGCACTCGGACACCATCGCCAACATCCAGCTCAACAAGAGCAACATGGTGGCCACGGCTGCCTTCAACAAGGACGCACTGCTCAACTGGCTCAAGTCCAAGAACCCGGGGTGAGGGGCTGCCCCTGCCCTCCCTGCTCCCTGCCTTGCTCCTTTTCCTTCAGCTGTGCACAGCTCCAGGCTGTCCCACACGGGCTGTGGCTGCTCCCCTGCCTGGCACACCTGGGGGCCTCCCGTGGATCTCATTTCCACTGTGGACACAACCTTATTCACAGCCCTTCAGTTACAGTCAGTGCAGCTCATTTCTGTGAAGCAGGGTGGGAGTCCTGCCTCCAGAGAGCACCACAGGGATCCAAAGGAGTTTCCCTCCCTCCCTCCCTCCCTCCTCCTGCAGCTGACAACAGCTCTGCCCCTGGGGCGGGACTGGAGTCCAAAGTAAAATTCTCTTTCTCTCTTTCCTGCCCTCTCTAGAGATGCCCTGGACCAAGCCATCGAGGAGTTCACCCTGTCCTGTGCTGGCTACTGCGTGGCCACCTACGTGCTGGGCATCGGGGACCGGCACAGCGACAACATCATGGTCCGGGAGACAGGGCAGGTAACGGCCTGGGGCTCTCCTGGGGAGGGGGGCCTTGGCCAGGCCCCTCTCTGCCTGCTGGGGTCAGCACCTGCTGGGGTCAGCACCTGCTGGGCACCCTCACTGCACAGCACTCAGCACCCATCTGCTAAAACAGCTACTACTCTGAAAATAGGTGTTGTTTTTTTTTTTTTTGCAGCTGTTCCATATTGATTTTGGTCACTTTTTGGGGAACTTCAAGACTAAATTTGGTATTAATAGAGAACGAGTCCCTTTCATCTTAACCTACGACTTTGTGCATGTCATCCAGCAAGGAAAAACTAACAACAATGAGAAGTTTGAAAGGTAAGTGTTGGGAGTTAAATTTCAGCTTTTGAAGCTCTAAATTTTGAGTATTTGTTTCCACCAATCTGCAGCCTATAGCTGCCTGTAGACATGCAAGTAAATCAATGAAACTGGAGAGAGCAGGGTTGCTGTGTGCAGTGCTTGAGTGTGCAGTTCTCCTTTGCTCCTGCCCAGGTTCAGGGGTTACTGTGAAAGGGCCTACATGATCCTGCGGCGCCACGGGCTCCTCTTCCTGCACCTCTTTGCACTGATGAAAGCTGCTGGGCTGCCAGAGCTCAGCTGCTCCAAAGACATCCAGTACCTAAAGGTAAGGGGCAGAGCCCAGGTAAGGGGTTAAAACTGAACCTGATTTTGTGGCTGGCTGAGGAGGAGGAGCTCAGTGTGCAAGGCCAGATTCTTGGAGGCAGATGAGCTCCAGGAACAGTGAGTGGATGTCCAGTGCCCAGGTGCAGGACATCAGAAATCCCTTCAGGTGCCAGCTTGCAGGGAAGGAGGCAAAGCCCTTGGCTCTCATTTCCTGGTTTGCCTCCTGAGTCATAACCACCATCCCTGGCAGCTGCAGAGCACTTTGTACAAGAGCAATACAGAATCTGCTCTCTCCCTGCACCAACAGAAGCAGAGGGTGCCAGTGTTTATCAGAGAAAAAAACCTCCTGCAGCTACAGGAACAATTAAAAACAATTGAAGGCTACTCCATTCCTCCTTTCAATGGAGTAATTTCTTATGAATAACCATCTCAGTGCTTGAGCAGTGACTTGTTCAGTTGTGCACTGATTTGTTCCCCTTGCCTACAGGACTCCCTGGCCCTTGGGAAAACTGATGAGGAGGCACTGAAGCACTTCAGACTGAAGTTTAATGAAGCCCTGAGGGAGAGCTGGAAAACCAAAGTGAACTGGTTGGCACACAACGTATCCAAAGACAACAGGCAGTAGAGCAGGAGCATGGAACACCCTGAGCCCAGCACTGACAGACAGGTTCCTTTATAAAGACTGAGGAATGGTGCAATGTGGAACATCCCCCACCTGGTTCCCAGAGATCTGACATTGCTGCATGGCTGAAAAAATGTTGGCCTGTCCTCAGCAACACCCTGTGGCTGCTGTAGATCTTTGGGGGACAAGGGAGAGACGTGAGGCAATAAAACTACTGCATACAGAGAAGGTAGGTACAGGTACTGTACCCTTGAGAACTCCTTGAGCTTCAAATACATGTTTCAGTGGAAGAGCTGAGGCAGTTGTAACATCCCTCCAGTGTGCTAATGTCTGTATTTCTCTTTTCTTGAAAACTTAGCTGAGCAGAGACCCCCCTATGCCTGTAGCCCAGCTTCTAGGTCACCACTCTTACAGCTTAGAAGCACTAACTTCAGCATGTGGTCACTCCTCCTGCCCTGTGTCAGTGTCCACTGAGGTGGGTCAGCTCAAAGCACACCAGAGCTGACTTGGACATGGTTTTACTCTGCCTTGAGACAGGATAAAAACATCCACGTTGTCATACTGCTTTCTGTTTGCTTCAGAGGCCAAAGTGTTCTGAAACTCAGCTACTGCTGCCTAGAACTGATGGCACACGAGCAGCTTTGGGGGGGCCACTGGCTCAGGTACTTTGCTTTCCAAAGTTAGGCTTCAGTTGAGCCTCAAGTAATTCCTGCATTTCTGCATTTATTTTGGTTTCAAACCTGAAAACGCTAAGATTGCATTTTCAAATTAAAGTACTTACTGCTTCTTTTCATAAAAGATGTTAAGCTGTGAGGTCTGTTCTGGTTTGGATCTATTCATACAAACCCTGTTGTCTCTCAAGCACCTGTTGGCAGAAGCAGCAGTTCTGGCATAGAAGACACCTCATTTTAATTTACTCTAACCCTGGGAGAGCTCCTTTTCCTGCTCCTTCAGATGATACTGTGAGTGAAGCACTCAGGCTCTAACAGCTGCTTTGGTACTAGAGGGAAATAGTGCAGGATTTAGATCTCTGGGCAGGCTAATCTGTGAGAAACAGTCCTGTGCCTCTGTCCCACTTTAGAGAGTAAATATTGCTATTTCCTGGCTTATTAAACTAACTTACAGTGCAAAAAGTGTGCAAAAAAACCTCTTGGGCCCCGTGCAAGGTGAGATGCACTGAAACCAGCCCCTGATCTTGTGGAAGGGAAGACACTACAATTCCAGAGCTGGAAAAGCAATTCTGGTGCAGTGCCCGAGCCTGGTGTTCAGGGCCTGCAGCAGCTGCTCTCCTCAGTCCCTCCCAGGTCTCACAGCAGAAGGGTCAGGCCCTCACAGCCTGGAGAGCAGTGCCTCCTGTGCTGCCCCTCACCTTGAGAAGTGCAATAACACAAAGGTGCAGCAGTAGCAACTGCAAGAACTGAGCAGTTTCACAGGTTAGGCTGGAACACTTGACTTACCTACAAGCAGCACAAATTCAGCGAGTCATCGTGTGGCCCTTCCTTGTACACCCTGGGAGAGTCTCTTGCATAAATCTCTGACAGCTCTGTCGGGGCAGCAAAGAGCCTTTGACTCCAAATTCACAAAGCAGCAGTTCATCTGATGGTTTTCAGCAAGCTGAACTGTACTAAAGATTGAAACTTATGTAATTTTCAAAAATGTTCCATTTCATTACAAGTGGCTTCTCATTTTTTATAAATCTGCTCAGAATGATAGACCTATTTCTATTTATTTAGAGATGTCTCTGTCATTATTTTTTTTAACTCTGTACAAACTGATTGTGCTTATTCTGTTGCCTTTGAAAAAAGAAGTATTTTTTTAAGCCAAACCGTGGTTCTGCAAGAAGAGAATGTTTACATGTTTAGCTTTTCAGTTGCTTTAGGTACGTGTTTTGTAAATAAGAAATAAAAGATATTGACAGGTTCTATACAAACGCTGCCAAGTCCTTCTGTGCTTGAGAGCAAAGACCACAAAACTGCCCTACTCCCCAGGCAGAGGCAAATTTAGTTTATATAACTGGAATCTACTTCGTTTCACTCTGTAAAATAAAAAATGCAAACAACCTTTAGAACCAGAAATTTATTGTAGCTTATAGACTTTCCAAACTGACCTGTTACCAATATACACATCTGAAAAGTTATACCCACAGTGGCTACAAACTGCATCAGGACATTACAACCCCTCAGTATTACCATTAAGTCATGATCAGTTTTGGTCTAAAATACAGCAGCTACAGCAACAGTATATGGAAGGATAAGTCTTCTACACATTAACACAGGACAACTGTCAGACATAAGTTAAAAGTTTCCCAGTTTACTTAAAACTAGCAGTTAATTACCACGTAAGTAGTCAAAACCATTTTCCCATTTTAGAAATCTAAAATTTTACATTAAAAAAAAACCAAAACAACCCCAAAAAACAGTAAGCTCTGGTGTGGGTTCTTTCCCTGCTGCCAGGTCCATCTCTAGTGTAAAGGCACTCCTCAGTCAGGTTCCCCCAGAGCAAAGCCCCAGCCACCCCCGAGGGGCTGCTCTGCAATCCAGCTGGACAAACACGTGGCTGGACCCTGCTCCTGGATCCCTCTGGCCCTCAGGAGCCCCAGTGCCCCTCTCTGCCCTGCCCCAGGGCTCCTGCCCTGCCCTGGCTGTGGCACACGCCGCCTTACCGTGCTCAGGAGGGAATGCAGTCCCAGGCTCCTGCTACAGCAGAACAAGTTACTCCTTAATCCACCTCCACAGAGATCAGGCAGAAATTCATTATTCACAACTCTGCATCAGACCAAATAAAGTTAAACAACCCTGCCTGACAGAAAAACCAGCCCCCCCTCCCTTGTTTGTACCTTCCAGCTACTGCCCTCTGCAATCCCTTATTGGAACTGGGATCAGAAACAACCCAAATCACATGAATTAACATGATTCCCAAGGTTTTCTGGTTGGATAATTTATGCTACAGTTTTTCACCAGCAGGAAAACACAATTACTAAGTGTAAACAAAGGCTTAAAACACCGACAATCTGAATTACTGTACAAGAGGCTGCAGGGGAGGAGCAGGAGTGTTCAGTGGTACCAGCTACATCCCAAACCCTCCCACTTCCAAATTAGAAAAGATGAACAACAGAAACCTCCCAAATCCATGCAGACCGGTAGCCCAGGTGCTCAGGTACCCAGGTCTCAGCCTCCCTACACCCAAACCTGGCTGCAGTGTGCACAGCCCACACTGGACTCCAGGCACCCTCCCTGGAACTGCCAGGAGCTGTGGCCACACCCCACAGGTCTGCCCACCACAGGTGTAGTGTTACTTCCCCAATAACTTAAAAGCCTTTATGGCAAAACTTAATTGGAGAAAAAAATAAAATTAAAAACAAACTGTAGTGCACAGGGGAGCTGAACCTCTGCAGAGGCTCCTAAAGCCTTTACAACTTCTCACAAGCTTGTCTGTTCCCTCTGCAAAAAAAAGAAAAAAGGAGATGAAAGAAAAGGAAGGAGTTCAAGGAGAGCGGGGCATGAGCGCACATCGCAGTCAAGGCCAAGACAGAGTTACTGAACATCTACACTAAGAACTGTGCCCGTGCTCCTGCTGCAGTAGGATGAGACTTGGAATAGTTCATGCTGCATGATTTTTCACTTTAGCATGTTTTTAAACCCCAATCCCTGTTTTCACTACCACAAATGACATAATTACATAATTCCAATATATTTACAAAATATTAAAAAGTCTTGTTAATCTTCTACGTATTAACCTCATTCTGCCACTTTACACATGCACTAATTCAGGGAAAAAAATTAAAAGAAATCAACAGGCTGAAATGAGCAGCTTTACCCTTTTGTCAACAAGCAATCTTTGCATCTTTTAGAAAGAGAAAAAGGAACAAAGCCAAGTTTGTTTCACTGAGCAAAAAAAGACAGTTCAGAAATTCATGTGCAATGGCTACAGAGCTGTAGAGTCACTTAGCTGAGATGACATGAAGAAAAAAGTGCAAGGTGGTTCCTCACAGAGCGTAAAAAAAATCCAGTCACTGAGGCATGGCTGAAGGAAGAGGTGCTAACTACAACCCTAAACATCAGGAACTAGCTGACAGAACACAAACACGGCTTGTGTGGGGGTTCAATCTACTGGCCAGAATGAATTTTTTTGTTTTAAACACCATGAATCCTTGGTACCAATGGAGTGTGTTACAGTGGAGTCTTCTAGAGTGGGAACATAAAGACAAAGGGAGCAGCTAGAATCAATAACTGAGGGTAGAGTCATCCCATTCCAGCTGCTGCTGTCTGTTAACATTCTGTTGGTCCTCCTCATGCTCTCCCTCCTCCTCCTCACTGCTTTCAGACTCTGCACTCGTGATGTCATCCTCTTCTCCGTCTTCACTTTCTTCTTCCTCCTCCTCCTCCTCCTCTTCACTGCTGTGTTGATCCTCATAAGTCTGTTCAGACAAAAATTAACTGTCATTACCATACTGGCCAAAATTCCTTTTGTTCTGTATTCAAGGCACTGCATTGAGGAAGAGCTATTGCAGATTCCTTGCTGGATTCAAGTTCAGCAGGAGTTAGGCAGAAACCAGAAAAGACAAAGGAAGCAGCACTTTGTAAAGAGTTCTGTGTCACTGCTGTCAATCCTGGCACTCTACACAAAGTGGCTCTGAAGGGTGATCCAGTACCGCAAATTCTACTGGAAAAGGATCTTACAATAGGACATAGAGTGTGACGGTCACACATCTTTCTTGTTCCCAACTTTCTAAAAATTCAGATGTCAGCCACAGGAGAAGGAAACATCATAAACACAGATGTTTCCACAATAAATTCCTTCAAGTTTAGACAAAAGCAGGCTGCGTTTCAGGCACTGTGCACATGATGAACACTAGTGCTGGGCACTGGCCTGTAAAATGCCATTCTCCACCAGGAAACTCCAAGCCCTGCAAGACCCCAAACTGCTCCTGGCATTTGGCACATCCGCTCCCAATTCCCAGTTAACGTCTCTGCCCCGCGCTCAGAGGTGGCTCTGCTCTCCTCTGCCCATGGCCAGCCACGGCCATTCCAGCTGGCCAAGGCCCCCAGCCCCCCAGGTTACCTCCATGGGGTTCACAGTGATGGTCAAGGCAGAGTCATCCCAGTCCATCTCGTTCTCCTTGCCCGTGTCCTGGTCGCGCATGGTTCTCTGGTGCGCGGCGCGGATGCGGAACACGCCCAGGATGATCATGAACACCAGGAAGCTGACACACACCACGATCACCACGGTGGCTGTGCTGGGGACCACTGCAACCACCAAACACAGCAGTGCTGAACCTGACACTGTGCCAACAGCCACTGCCCTCCCCAGCACCTGCCAGGGGATGTGGCTTTACACAAGGATTTCATGCATATTATTGTATTTCATAGATGTTACACAAGGACAGTTTGTCCACAGCCACCTGAAATGCCAGTAGGAAAGTAAGAACTAGATCTTGGTTCCTTAAATACAATTACATCAACCTGAAGGACTGAAAACACAAGGAAAGCACATTCTACCACACACAGACTCTTCTCTGAATTGCCTATTTTTCTTCCTCTCACATCCTACACCCATGCCAAATTAATGCAATTAAAACAGAAAGGGCAGATACCATGACTCATCAAAGGAACAGCACTGCAATTCTTTCCTGCTGCCATTCAGAAAAACTTCTGTCCCAGTTCCTTGCTTTCTGGAGTCTTGCAGGCTGCTACCCTTTTCCAACACACACCCCAACTCTGCTGGCAGGAAAGGGAATTTCACAGGGCTCTAAAAACTAACTCCCTGCCTGGGCAACAGCAGAACAGGACTGAGCAGCTGCCTGGTTTATTAGTCCAACACACTGGTTTAAACTCTGGGAAAAGAACTCTGCAACACTACAAAAACCAGCTCAACTTCAGTGGCTGAGAATTCTGACCTGAAAAGGGATGAGGGTTTGCCAAGTTGTGACCAGAGAGATCAACAAAGGAATGATGCACTGGGTGAATGAACTGTGGCTGTGCAGCAATGTGATTGGCATGTTCCACTGGGCTGGCTGTGTGGATAACATTCACCTAGAGACAAACAGAAAGTGTTAAAACTCTAGAAACCCAATAGTTTAATTCTGAAGAGATAAAAATAAAGAGAAAAAAATTAAAATTTTAGTGCCATTAATGCCATTTTCTGCTGTACTTCCATATATTTGATGTAAGCATACTGAACAATAATTAACCTGCACCCTGCCGCAGAGGGAATGCAATTTTAGCCTCTCTGTGCTTTAACATAATCCCTCAGTATCAGAAATTTCCACATCACACAAGCAGAACACCCAGCAGGCCCATCTGTGGCATCCCAGAAGTGACACACAGAGACCACTCAGCTCTCTGGCAGCACCACTCTCACTCCATTTGCTAAATTAATCTGTATTTTCAACGCAGCCTTTTCACTTTCACACCTCCATCAGCCACACTATTTCTTCTACAAACAATTTTATTTCAAGCTGGAAGACAGGACTAAAACCACATTTCTATATAAAACACTGCCCGAAATGCTCACGTTTCCTGACGTTTGTTTACAGGACCAAATCTAAATCAGTAATCGATCAATTATCTGTCCCTTCCTTCCTCCTCCTGAGCCAGGCAGGCTGCAGAGCCCCTGGCAGTGCTGGGGGCAGCTCACCCACCTCCACCTTGAAGTCGTTGCTGACGTAGCGGCCGTTGAGCTCGGAGCAGAGCAGTTTGAACTTCCTGTCGAACAGGGACGCCGGGTGCCAGTTGCGGTAGCGGATCAGGTGCAGAACCTCCTCGTAGTTGGCCATGGTGTCCACCCCTGTGGGCACAACACAGCTCCAGCAGCTGCTCTGCAGAGCACAGCTTCATACACCAGGCACACGTCACCCCATGGCTGCACCTACGCTCTCCTGGCCAACAGATTGCCAAGGACAGAAACGGTAACATCACTGGCACACACGGGTGGCTCACTCACTGAAACCCTGTGGGCTGGGTTTGGGATAAAATCCTAAACCCAGTCAGTCTTTGAAGGGATTCTGGGAGCTTTTCTATGGAATACTTTAACGTAACAGAAAAGACTGATGCATGCTCCTAGGCACTGGACTATCTGTGGAAGGAGCAAGCCTTTTCTGGGGCAGTCTAACTGCAGTTCCACAGTGGAACAGGTCACCTGCTATTTGGAACAGAAGGAAGGCTCTAGCATTTGTCTTTTCTAAAATCACACCTTTCCACAACATTGCTTGGAATTCTAAAGATAGTCCAAGCTTGAAATTCTTAAAAAAATGAAGTATTTGGAGCAAGTTGTTACAAACCACCTCTCCAGAACTGCTCCCTTTGTCAGTCCCTGCAGAGCCTCCCAAGAGCAGCAGCAGGAACCCCCACCTGTGATTATCATGCCCAGGTTGGAACTGCTCATCTCAATGCCTTTCTGCTGCAATCGTGTCATGTCAATCTCCAGGCTCTCTTGTTCCTGATTTAGTTCCTCTCCCAGCACTGTCACCTCACACATATCCAGGTTGTGCATGATCTCTTCAGATACCAAAGACTCTTGGACTAAAAAGCAGAGAAAAAGCCAAAGATTTAAGCAAAATCACCAGAACAAATAATTAAAATCTAGGCCTGAGGAGAACAAGTATTCACAAAGTAATGATTTAAAAAATAAAATACAAAATACAAACAAGGACACGAGGATAATGGTCTGGACTTAATTCCCCTTTTCAGGTCAGTTTTTGTTATCCCAGACCAGAGGATGTACGCTGTTTTTCCCTTACTGGATTCTGTATTGGAAGAGAAAGCCCCAGGCCTGTGCAGGAGCAGAGAGAGGGGCAGTCACCTGTGGGATCCTCCTCCCCGTCCCCCTGGGGCTCCACCTCGCGGGTGATGGTGCTGATGATGCGCAGCTCCGGGAAGAGCGAAACGCCCTCGGGGCTCTCAAACTCGGAGGCAGAGCGGGCAAAGTGGTTGATGCCACTCAGGCTGATCTTTGGCTCCTCTGGCTGCAGGACCATGACATAGCCCTCCACAGAGGGAATGGAGACACAGGCCTCCTCATTGAAACACCTGCGAGACAGAAGCAGTTTTGCAGTCAGGGTGGTTATTTCAGAGGGAAGCACAATTACACACAGTAATTGCTTTATAAATTTTTGAAAAGCTGTCTCAGACCCAAGAGTCTTAGATAAATTCATCAGCTGCCCTGGAAAGTATGAGATAGCCACCAAGGGAGTAATCTTACAATTCATTTTTACTTACAGTTACCATTTGGCCTCATTTCTCCATTTTGACTTAGAGCCCAGGTAACCCCTTTAATGAAGCTGTGCCCCTGGAGACACAGGCAGCTCTCTGGCAGTGCTTTCCTCCCCCTCTTACACACCCCCCACTCCATTCTCAGGCAGAAAGCAGAGCGCTGCTGTGGAAAACACCTCAGTACTGAAATGTGTGATGGTCTGTGCACAGCCCAGGACTCCCTTGTTCCTCACAAGGCTCCACCACCCCTGCCCAGGGCTGCTCCAGGTCAGCACCAGGACGTACTTGACAGTGCTGGTGATCTTCAGCCTCCGAATGCCCGGCGTTGGGAACTGGCGGGAGTTCAGGTAGGAGATGTGCTGCATGGCCTTGTCAACTCTCTCAATGTCATCCCCTTCTATGCTCAGCGTGGACTGGCTCGGGCTCATGTGGATCTGAGGAAAGAAGAAAACCATAAGAGAAGACCCAGCCGAGTGACACGACCTGGCAATTCAAACTGGAGCTCAGCACTGGGAAATGCAGGGTAATTACATCCATCCCCAATGCAACAGGGTTATTATTCCCCTTGTGGCACACAGTTTAAACTCCCTTCTCACTGCCTTAGCCCAGTGGAATGTATTCAGTGTTTCATTCTTTAAGAAAAAAATCTAAGCACATATCATAATTCTGGTTCTAGTAATGCAGAAGAGAGACAGCTAACATAAAGGAGAAATTTAGCTCTGTTCACGCAACCTTGCTTCTGAAAAAGCCACATAATAATCTCATTTTATGAAGCTGCTTGTTAAAGATCTCTTCTTAGACACTCTGCACAGCTGGTAAAATAGAGGCTTACAAATAGAGTTCCTCTTAAAGACTTAAAAGAAAGACAGCAGAGTAACTTTCATTCCTAAGACCACGTTTATACAAGAAAAAAATCCTAGTTTTATGTAATATTAATGCAAAATGCCACAAGAGATGAGTTTGTTATATTTGGGACACCCTGTTAACTCTGCCAGTAAAACCTGTAACTCCCATCAGGGAAGGAATATACACGTTCCCCTTTGTTTGTGTGCAAATTTACCTTGACACCTTTGCCAACACCATCAGCCATCTGCAAATCCAGCCCCTCTTTGCAGGTGTAGAGGCAATCAATCACCTTCTTGTTCTCCAGTTTACCAGAACGAATCATCAACCCTGCCAGATTGCCCCGGAAAAACTGGGCCATGCGCAGCTCACCACCTTCAGAAAACGAGGGAGGAAACACCTTTACTTGTTTTGAGTCTTTTTGCCTTTTGTATAACAAGTATGCCAGCTGCTACACACAGCATTACACACATGCAGGTTAGTTTTCATCCACTCTGGGTGTTAACCTTGTGATTATGGTCAGGCATCAAGAAAGAATTAAACAGTTCACCATGCACGTGGCCTTCAGACAGCTGTGGCCACCCTGAACTGACTGCTCCGTGACAAACACTTCCAAAGAAGCCCCAAACAGCAAGGTGCTGCTCAGAAATCAAACCCAGAACCAATGGATGAACCATGAAACCTGAATCTTCCTGCTCAGGTAACACCTCCTTCTACTCAGGACAGCATGCCCCAGGTGTGAGGGATCTCCACCTAAACCAGCACTTCATGCTCTCCCTGCACTCCAAGGGTAGAAAGGAACTCTGTAAAGTCATTCAACTCATTCTGAGAGAGGTGTCCAAGAGCTACCTGCCCCCTCTAAAGGTGCCATCTTTGAGTAGTTTAAACCCAGGTAACTCATTTTTAGATATCTGAGTTAGGTCTGATAAGGGCAACCAAATAAGCCCTTTATTCCTTGGTGTTTGTGAAGATGATGTCACAATGATCACCTAGTCCCCCCTGCTAAAATCCTGGGGCCACAAAACACCTGGAAATGTGTATTTCAAGCCCCTTACTTACTAAGCAACCTGATTTTAGAAAGAAGTTCTAAGCTTGTTTTAAAAGTTCTAAGTGATAAAAGATCCTTGGTACAACTCAACCATTCAGTGGTGAAATGTCCTGTAACAAATTACACAATTTTCATATAGCTTCAGCTCCTAGAGCCCCTAGATGCTGCTCCTCCTTGCCAAATTAAAATGTGATGCACAGCTACAAACCTCTTGCCAGTTACTATTCCAGCAATTCTTAAACTTTACAGGAAGGGTACATTTCCTAAACTCACTTTTAAAAAGATACATTAATTTTAAGTATCTCAACTCAAGACACAAACCCCACTGAATTAGCACTAAAATTTGTTATGAGGAAATAACCCTGCAGCCAATCTGAAATACCTGGTAGCCAAAGCTTTTTTGCCCATTCACTGTAATTAGAATTTTACATAAATATCTGACCAAGTGAGTATCCCCTGTAAATTACAGGTCCGTCTCTATGAGCAGCCTGATCTAAAAATGAAATCAGTCTTGTTCTGAGAGAGGAGCAAAGGTATCTGAGTTCCTGAGGTCCTTCCCAATGCACTGAATAAATTCTACAATAAAGACACATACCTACATGCCTACATGCATAAATACATACATTTATATAGGATGATGTGTTTATGCTTTAACAAAACTGGATGAAAGAGATCATAGCTGATATTTGACATCAGCAACTTTTTTCACCACTTCACTGCAATCACAACCATTGCAGATTTGTACATGGAGGTACATTTGGATGCAACCAAAAAAATACCCAAACCAAACAAAAAACCACCCCAAACCAAGCAGAAGTCAGCTGATGATGCTCTGCAAATAGAAGCACAATGAAGACACGAGCCTAGGAGAGGATTATGTGAAGGTCAATGGCCCGAATGCAATGCCTGCAGTTCATGCTGTGTGCGAGATGAAGCAATGTCTTGGCTTAAAAATGAAATAAAACAGTAGGAATAAAACTCCAGCAACCTGCAGAGGTCTCGGGCACAGTTTCATTGTCATTTTCATTTCCTGTATATTCTGTAGAAAAGCAAGACAAAGAATAGGACAACAGGGAAAGGACCGAGTAGTTACAATTTGGCAAACTCTCTAATCCCAGAAAATACAAAGCAGCACAACCCCCAAAGTTTGCTTATATTGGGCCCAGCTCCTCAAGGATTTTGAGCTCTTGGAAACATGAAGAGCTGCAATGCAGGGAGGACACATCCCTGTGCTGTTACAAGAACAGCCCAAAGAGCCCCGCACACGAGCAGCAGTGACACCAGCAAGAGCTGCAGAACACCTGAACCAAGAGAGGAAACCTCACACAAACCACCTTTAGTGACAGGTCTAACAACTGGCTCCATTTGAGGGGAAATTAAGGTGAGATCCAGAGACAGCAGCTCACCACAAGGTATTGAAAGCTGATCAAAAGAAGCCATTACCAACACAAATTTCTTAATCAATAATAGAATCACATGTACTAAGCAGTCAATTTATCAGATGGAAGCACCAAAAATGAAAATTGGCTTTTAAATTTTTAAAATAAATGTTAAAAGAACTTCTTCAAAAGGATAAAATCTCTCTCTCCTTGAAGAGGAGCTGTATATATAATTTAGAGCGGCCTGAATAGAGCAGACAATAAAGCAGATGTCTATTTTTATAAGCAGAAATGGTAAAATACCCAAGAGACAGCACTGCTGTGTTGCTGTGCAGCTCAGAGCTGTCTGCTGGACAGACTTCCATTGATGAGAACACTTTTCCTACAAGATGCTTTTCAACCTACTTGAAATGAAGTGTTCTGCTTGGTCATCTGAAGTATATGAGGTACTGTTACAACTCTTATTAAAAAGAAGCTATCAGTATTCCCATGGGCACCACAAAAATCATATTGATGGGATACAGGCTGGTGAGCAGCCTTGTACTTCACACACCTGTGGCCAAGAAGAAAACAAACACTCATGGAAAAAATGACTCAGAGGAAATCTGTGATACCAGCTTGGAGCAAAACTGATCTGCAGGAGGCAAAACAAGTTACATTTCATGCACTAGGAAGATCTGCTGGGTACTTCTCGATAGCCACAAAGATTTCATTAAATCAAGTTAATTGAAGTATTAACAACTGTAAATAGTTACCTTGCCAACATGCTCCAACCACCAGCTGTGTTTCTATCTTGGAAGGGTGGAGTGGGTAATCCTCAGCGACGGGGAAAGGATCGTAGGAAACGCCATCCACGTAGAGAGACACCGCGGGGAATTCAACGTTGACAACGTAGTGGTGCCACTCCTTGTCACACACCTGAGTGCAGAGTTTTAAAAATCCTACTGTCATTTTTTTCCCCATTACAGTTCAGTAACTGCCATGTTTCATATAAACATACATGCAGATGTACCCACAACCTACAATACAAGCCTGTACAGACACAGTTGATCTTTCACACACATGGCACACATCTGAAAAGCAAACTGACTGCCAAACACGAATATAAAGTTTCTTTATTCTGTTGCCAATACAGGAAGCTACATGTACTTCCTTTCCTTTAATTTTTACATTAAATAACAGCACATTTCAATCTAAAAATACATATCTACATGCATGCACATCCTGAAATACTGCTATAAGACAACTTTACTTGACAAAGGACAGGTATCTGCTGAGAGCAACTGTTAAAAAAACCACTATTTATCACAGATCCAGGGGGGCTGAGAAAACGTCACCCACTCAGAAGTACTTGAATGCTATAAACAACCTGGAATAAATACCTCCTGTCTTCTCATGCACTCCACCTTAGAGTGCATCTAGTGAAGACAACTGATGTCACAACTGTAAGACTGACGCTGTATTTTCTACTTTACATTCAAGATGAAAAGATTCATACAGATACATTCTGTATGAATACATTCAAGATACATTCAAGATGAAAAGGTGAAGCTGAACCTGCCCCAAGTACAACAAGCACAGCTGGGCTCTACAGAGCAGGCTGTCAGGAGTGGCAGGAAGTGTTTCTCACCAGTGCCCTACCAAGGACATGAGTCACTGGTGGCTCTCACCCCAGCCCCCCAGCAGCCCAGCAGAGAGCCCCCCAGGCTCACCTGGCTCAGTTTCCAGTGGAACTCTGCTGGCTGGTAGCTCTTGCCCTGGGCAGGCTCCTGGCGGAAGAGGAAGACCAGGCGGCAGTTGTGCACGTACAGGGTGTAGTGGTGCCGGCTCATGTCTGCGGGGCAGTTGCAATTCACAGCGTCATTCTCTGCACACCTTACCAGCAAAACCCACCTCTGCTGCAGTGGCACACTTAAACAGCAAAGTAATTGATAGGCAGCAATCAATGCAGAAGTAAATCAGGCCTGGTAAGAGGCATGTAAAACATCTGCAAGGGCAAGGGCAAACACCCTTGAAGGTGCCACGAGGCTGCAGGACAGACAGACGTGTCTCTGTCCAAACCCAACCTAAGCCAAGGCACACTACTGAAGAGTCAGAGATAAACCTGTCAGCAGGAGAAAAAGAGCTCTGTTTGCAAACACAAGAGGGTTTTTTGTTACAAATAGCAATTGTGGAAACAGGATTATCACATTTCCTTCTTATTAATGGCATTTCCCAAATTATTGTTTCTGTGTCATAAGCAGAGAGTGAAATTATGCACAGAATAAAAAAAAAAATCCTCATCTCTGGAGAAAGAAAATTATATCTTCCTAAGGAAAAAAAGATACAGCAGTAAATGCTGTCACTAGACCTGATATGTGTGTCTTAATGTTTTTAGGCAGCATCAAGAACAAGGCTATCTTTGGAGATGCAAACTCAAGGCTGCAGTGCCAGAATAAGTAATCTACCACAGCAAAAGAAGTGCATCATGTAAACTGAAATAGAATTAGAAAAACAAGTCTGCCCAATCTGAAGCTACATAATCTAAGGCCAAGCCTAAACATAAGCACAACAGAGATTTATAAAGTCAGCTTCATTTCAATTCCAAGAAAACCTTAAGGTAGAGAAAACACTGTCACACGCGCTGCCAGAGCACATAAAACACCGAGCAACCAAAAAGACTGTTTGCAATTGAAGTATTGACAAACCTGTCTTGTCTGAATTGCACAGAATTGTCTCCTTCTCTTTGGTCCCGGGCCCGTGCCTCATCCACACTGAAATCATGAAGGGCTCCTTGAGATTGACTGTGACTACACCATCTGGAACCTTCACAGCCTGGGTGCCATTGAACTCGAAGACCTGGTCGCTGTCATGGCCATTATCCGTGGGCAGCCCCACGGTCCAGTTGGCAGCACTGCTTGGAGGGGGCAGCAGCTCAGCTGTGCCAGAAGCAGCACCTACAAAGCAAATGCTCAAATGAAAACAGAAATTTAAAAGACCACCACCAGTTTCAAATTCAACTGTTTATCTCAGCACGGATTTCTCAGCACCAACTGTCAGGATTATGCACTACCATCACCCATCAAGCAATTCTCCTTTTAAATAATGTGGCACTAATTACAGGCATCTAACACCATGGTAACTTCCACAAATTTGACTTCTGGGCAGACAACTAATCTCATAATAAGCAAAACAATTTCAATCTCCACAGCTGTAGAATCTTATTTTGCCTCTATTTCAGGAACCCTTTCATGAATGCCACTTGTCCCTCAGAGCCATGAGCATGATGATGCCTGTCTCTAGACACTGTACTTAGCTGTGAGACCAGAAGTGATCCAGCTGAAGAGAGTGCACAAGCACCAGCTCACAGCAGTCAGCAGCAGGTACCTTTAACATCACACTCAATCAGGAATTGCCTGGGTCTCTGGGGTTACATGCTACTCAGACTTTCAATTACTTTCAACTGAGGTTGAAGACATAAACCATGAGTGATAATTTATCCTGTAATCTCAGTTCTTCCATATGGCTACAAAGGACTCACTGACATTTTGTAAGACCTTTAACTGCAGCAGAAGTGGATGCCAAGGGCCTTTATTCCTAGGGCAAGCACAGTACAAATTTAACTGATCCAAGCTAACTGGTTTTTTTTTCCAAACCACTCTTTCTTGGTTTTCTCTAGTTTTTCATCATGTACTTCTCAGACTGCAGCCATTACATCCATCATGCTCAGAAAAACAGAGAGGCTTTAATGGCTATATGCTTCCACACAAACTCTTTAGCTCTTGAACGTGAATCTCACGCAATTATGAGTCTATGTAAGACAGCAGAGAGGGAGAAGAAAGATTCTTTACCACATTTGAGAATTATTGTAGAAGTCACCTTCAGGCAATTTCATGCCTTTTGCTGCCAGTGAGGAAATGAGTTGAAGGAAACTATGTGCAAATGAAGACCAGATCTACTCATTGATTTCTGGTCTAACACAAAATTCAAAGTAAAACTAGTAAGCAAGAGAGACCACTTTTATTTTAACAAAAGCCTTCTTACCACAGAGCCTGTGGATGGATTTCTCAGAGTAGGTGTCTCTATCACAGCCTTTACCAATATGGTTGGTTTCTAGTTCCACCGTTGCTTCAACTGAGGTTATTGGCTCATCACACGTCTCCAAATGCATCCCAGGGAACAGAGCCAAAGAACCAGTGCCAGGCTCATACTCTATTCTTTTGCTCCAACCTGAATATTAATCCAAAGAACCAATATTAAAGATCTCTCGTGTTTAACCGATGGTACCAGCATGCTAAAAGCAGAGAGGAAAGAGAGCAAACTAACCTTGCCAGCCAGGCTTGCACGTAGGCTTAATGCTAATTTTAACCAACACATCCTCAGCAGCTCTCTTCTTCCCACAGTCATAGGCTGTAACTGTCAGTTTATACTGGTGTTCTTTACCATAGCTTAACTTCTCTGTGTTTTTTATATAACCTGACATAGAAAAAAAGGCAATTGTCAGACATCAATACAATTCTTCAGGGCCATTGCTGCGAAACACATCCAGGTACCACCTATGTACTTCATACAGACTTGAATAAACTCTTCTGCAAGTGAGTCACCCTGCAGTGTTTGACTTTTCAGTGCCAGAGGTGAGGCCCAGAGGCTGCTGAGCAGGGTGAGCCCTGCTCCCTGGGTGTCCCTTACCGTCCTTGTCGATGGCAAAGGGCACATCTGGAGTGACGATCTCGTAGCTGCAGATCTGGCTGAACTGGGGGGAGCAGTCTGCATCCACGGCCTCCACCCTGAGGACGTTGTCGTACCTCTTGCCCTCGATGACCGTGGCCTTGTAGGACTTCTCCTTGAACACGGGCGCGTACTCGTTGACGTCGTTCACCTGGATGTGGACCGTGGCCCTGCAGGGACACACGCAGGCTCCCAGGGACTGCCACCCTGCTCCTGCCAGCACTGCCTGCAGCAGCTCCCTCCCTGCCACCACAGCCATGTCAGTCTCTCAGCCTACAGCTCTGAACCTGCACTGCTCCTGTGCCAAGTGCTCCAGAAGGCCTCCCTCCAACCAGCCTCCACCCAGTCTGCCTGTACCGCACAACACACCACGGGAACGAAGGTAAATGGCATTCATAACACCAGAGAATAGCTGCTGCAGGAATTACACAGTTAGGTCTAACTGAGGAATAAGAAAGGAAAAGTTATTTTGAAGGTCTGTTTCCTGGGTACTTTAAACAAGGAAAAAACTGTACTTTATATTTGCCTTCTTTTCTTCAGCCCACTTACTTCCATGGATGTGAAAGTTTGGGGTTTGATTAACAGGAATATTTGTACCTTGTTCTGAATGACTGTTCACCTTTCTCTTGTTCCAAGAAAGGCTTTTAGAATACTACAGATTTTGCCAAATCAGCATCTTCTTTTCCACATGAAGCCATCCTTCAGCATCCCAGCTCTCAGAAAGAAGCAACCAATGACTAATAAACCCAACAATCTCAACTACCCTAACTAGGAAAGCAGTGGGTGTTTCTCCAGTGTACTGCTATGTAATTCAGTGTAGCTCTAGGTTTTGTTTACTATCACTGGTTATTTGAAAATAAAAATCAAACCCTTGTATAATTATAGAATAGCAAGGCTTTGTTTGTCACCAGGCTGACCTTTGCTACTCTACTCCTCATCTTACTTCTGCCCCTCTCTTTGCTTCACACAACTGCTCATCTCCCACATGCTCTGCAGATGTTTACACCAGTGTCAAACAGTTATTCTCAAGTGGGTTTTCTAGAGACTATTTTATATTGTGGTTTTTCCTTAGATAAGCTAAAGACTGCTTTGTTCCCATTCTTTAATGTAGGCACAGAGATGAGTCCCATGCTATTGATCTTGGGTTCTCTGGTGAGGCTGGCTGAAATGACAGAAAGATGAATGCTTTGGCATTTTGTTAAGCTTAATATAGACTGACTTCTTGAACCAGTTTTTTGGATTTAGAAACTGAATTCCAAAACAATGTCCCATTGCAAGCTCTACCAACTAAAGAGAGATTTCAAGTGTATCAGCAGTTTCCCTGCTTCTATCCCCACCTGGCTTTCTAACATAAATTTAGAGACATCAAGGGATAAAGCAGTACCACCTAAAATACAAACGAAAGGATGTCCAAGCAGTTCATGTCCATTTGGCTGCTCTTTTTATTATTGCCCTGCTTGAGCAGGGAGGTTGGACCAGATGACCCAGTGTAGTCGCTTCCAAGCTGACCCTTTCTGTGGTTCCAGTATGAACACTTGGTTCACATTCACTCTCAGTACACAGACCATAAATCACCAGAAGCAGGAGACCCCCCCAGAGCCAAACCTCCCCTCAGGCCAGGCCAGCCTGACTTACTTGTGGGATTTTTTTGCGTTTGCTCCATCTGGTCCCTTCCCACAGTCGTAGGCCTGGATGGTGAAGGTGTAGTCCTTCTGCAGCTCACAGTCAAGCTTCTCCTTCGAGCGTATTATTCCCTCACCAGTGGATTTATCCACTACCACTGCTTCAAAGGGAACATTCTGCCCGTGGATTTTAAATCCACAAATCTCACCTACAGAGGTAAAGACAAGACAGGTTAGAGCTGGTCAACGTTATGATACGCTTTTAAAATAAATGACCAAATACTTTGCAGCCAGGGGTTTGTGAGGGTCTGTGGACAAAGCAAGAGCACTGTGCTTTAAAATGGGTGAATTCTGGGAACTTTAGTAAAAAGAAGCAAACGTCTGCCTTCCAAGCAACTTGTTTACTTTGCATCCATTCATGCAGGAGTACAAAAGAGAAAAAGAGAAATGTAGACAGGCATTTCACAGGAGTACTTGAGACAGCTCTAGGGCAAGAGTAGATCTTATGTGAGCATACAGCCAAGGCCACTGGTAATATCTTCTATGCCAAGCTACTGGCAATAGCTGGGCAGCTGGTTTACTTTGACCAGAGCAAGAGGTTAAAATGTACAGTTACAAGTCAAGGGATGAAAAGGCTTCGATACAAGTTCAGCACCATAATTACAGAAATTCTGTCAACAGATCAAAGGACAAAGTCTTCCTGTGCAATGTACCTGGCTAAAATCAGGGAATCAAAATAAACTACTGAATGAGAAAGGTAGAAATACCAACTTCTCAGGCATCCATTTCAACAGCTGTCTACTAACACAGGCCAAATGTTAGTCAAGGAAGCTCTCAGGGAATGATTTAGAAGGCTTTCCTTCTATTCAAACTCTTCACTCTACAGACTTGGAAGAGAAGTCCCAAGCCACCATTTTTAAACACATCTAAGCCTAAGGCTGCACTACAAGATTCCAGCTGGCACAGCTGGGTATGCCCAGCACACAACAAAAGCCACTCAATAAACTGACCACCTACACTCTGTTTTTACCTCTGCAGTTTGTTATTTTTTGATGGGGATTTTCTTACACCAACTATTTTACTATTATAGCTGCAGTGATTTCTTAGCACCAACAACACACTCCTAATGAAAACATGTCTAGAGGTATTCAAAAAAAGGGGGTTGATTCATATTTTAAACCACTGAAGTCAGTCCTGAAGGGTGTGTACTGCAGGAAGGTGCTGTAATGCTTCAGCACTCCAACTTTACTTCACAAAGCATGTGGAAAACTTCAGCTGTCCCAAAGAAGTAATCTACAAGTGAAAATAGCAGAAAATGCTAATTTTCCCCGAACAACTTCTTCAGTGTCCACACAACGTACAATAACCTCAAATGGTTCAAATGGATGTCTGATTTACAGATATTTCTAACCAAGGGTTTGGTTACATAACACTTTTTATCAATATATTTTAAAATAGAAAAAAACTGGGAGAATAAATGGGACAAAAGAGCATGACAGGATCTTCTGTTTCAGTGCTGATTCCCCATTTCATAATCAAAGTTAGTAGGTTAATAGTCATAAAAGGGATAGAAAGAACCCTTTATCACCTTCTTTGGTGACTGTCACCTCAAAACTCTCTAAAGGGAAAAAAGACAAACCCAAGTCAGTAACAGGAAAGGTTGAATGGGAGCAAATAAGGAAAAGGCAAAGATGCACACATTACACAGAAATGCTTTGGAAAAACTGTATTTTAAAATTCCAGTGGTGATCTGCTGCAACAATTCTAGAGTTTTAGTTATGTTAAATATGATTTAATCATTTAACTCCAAGTTTGCATTTGCAGAATTTTGAAATATTTCACACGATCAAGGCTTTGTTTTCTTTTCTTTTTTTAGTATCAACTGTTAGACGAGATATTTTCAAAATTGCATGTTGAATAGAGATTCTGCAAGATCCCTTTCAAAGCTCTACACATATTCCTGCTTTAAATTAAAAATTCCTAACCCCCACAAAACACTACTTTGCATCCCAGAGTAGCAAGATGAAAATAAAGCACTGTGGCTGAGAAGTGGTTTTCTCTAGGGGTGGGGGAAGAAGGGCTGAAGCCCTGTTACAGGCACATCAAAAAACCAAGGGAAACATTTCAAACATCTGGCTACGAGACCCTCCACTGCACTCTCATAACAGAACACATTCAGCTGGGTGAAGGCATCCAGATATAACAGTGTCTGTTTCAAATGTAATAGAAATTCAGTGCCTTTATGCACAGTAAAGAGGAAATCCCTGCTTGAGAGCTTCAGCCACCAGACTGATTTCAGGCACAAACAATAAACGTACAATAAAAAATGTAACGGTCTTTTATTTTATTTTTTCTTTTTATTTCTTCAGCAAAACCACTTAGGATCAAATTCCAACATGATTCAATTTGTAATGCAGAAAGATTCACTGAGGAACAAGAATGGTTGGTCACTGTCTTCTCAAGCAGATCTGTGACAGTGATGGTGCAGCAGACTGCTGCCATCCTGTCCCTACATGCCAGGCAGTCTGACAAGGCAAGCTGGCACGACTGTATTCACCCTGCTTTCAAAAGTGTCACTTCAGATTTAAAACCATACAAATAATCTGAGAAATAAACATCTGTATAACCCCACTTGTTTTAGCACACCTGAATTTCAGGATCCTACGCACAGCACAGAGTGAGCAAAGCAATAAAATGCTACTTTTACTTGCCCCACAGTTCCTGTACTACAAAGCATCTAAATGAACTCCTTTCAAGATGTTTCGACATGCTCAAAATTGAAATAAAGCAAAAAAGCTCTACTTAAAGTGTTTTAAACCTGCAGACAGTTCAGAAGTTTCACAGCTCAGCTAGAGGGCACAATTAATTAAAACACCCAGCCTTTTGAAGCATGAATCAATTTGATTTCTAAGTAGTTACACAGCAGCAAGGGCTGCAGCAGCCATTTCATCCTGAGCAGCGCTGTCTGGCTGTGGAAGCACAGCAGTGGCCCCGGGGGATCCTCCCAGGAAGGCCCAGGGGGAGCTGGCCAGCAGCAGCGAGCCAGGAGGGGAGCAGAGCTGCCCAGCAGGGCTGGGACAGGCAGCACTCACCCACCCAGCCGGGCTCCTCGAGGCCAGCCTGCAGGAGGCTTCCACACAAACGCTCCGTCACCATCTGTGCAACTCAAACCCAACAGTCTCCTACCGAAAATTTCTTTACAATGTTCATCTGCCATACTCAAAATTGAGTTTCTTTAAATCCACTGATCTGCTGCTGCTAAGAAATGTCCATTTTTGAAAGCCAAAATATATTATTTATACAAATATATTCTGTTCATACAATTTCCAGTTGATAAAAATGTTCATTTAATGAAAGCAGGTTTGTACAGCTTAGATCAACCCAATGGGAAAAGTCTCATTTAAGAAATGCTTTGACATTGGATTTTCCTCTGCAAACACAATAAAGTATTTGAAGATACTCACAGTACTTTCTTGAAAACATTCCTATCCAAGAGGTACACACCTGCCATTTTCAGAATCTGTTCAATGCTGCTGAACTGCCAGCACCTACATTTAAAACACTTAAGAACTGCAAGAGGGGATTCATGTTCTCCTCATCCCTGAGAACACAAGTCAGGCTTCCCCTTCCTCTTTTTAATTAACAGATTTTGTGTATCCCAACACAAGCCTCTTCATTTGGCAATGGAAGTTTTTTGTACACAGACAGCAGTTTTATTTCCAGTTAAGATAGCAGAAGAGCCTCTGCCATATGTACCCAATACATGAGGAAGTTTGAATTTCAGAGGTTTAGCATTACCTCTCAACTTCTGAATAGCAAATTTACCATTATCTTCAACTTCACTGGAGATAATTAGCCTTGTGATAATGCAACAAAACTGTTACTTTAAGCAGCACCTCAAGAAGATTGTGACCAAACTGCTATAAAACTGTAGTACTCAATGCAGTCAGCTGCTGAACATTTCAAATGGCTCTTAATTTAATTTAATCACTCTCTCTTCCTCCGTGAAGCCAGGCTAAGCAGTGCTCCCAAAAATGGCTCATGTCACATCCTTTAGGTACTTCACCAGGGTTCTTAACTCTCACATTTTGCTTAACCAAATAAGCTGCTGCAAATATCCAATTTAAGCTTGTGTTATCCACTACAAGTAATTTAAATACCTGCAGATACCCAATGGCATTCTTCAAACACATCTAACACTGTCAAAAACAGACTTTCCATAATACTGCATCTAATTAATGAATACAGTATTCCTAAACAAAAGTTTCCAGAAAAAATCTACTGCAGAATTTTTTAAGAAAATTGTCAGTCCTATGTTCAAAGTGAAGAATTAGCCCACACTTGGCAAATATCTTGTGCATCATTCTCTATATTCTTTGCTAGAAGAGAAAAAGTCTTTTCTTCAGCCAGAGGAAGTTGTTCAGTTTTTAGAATACCCTAGACTGTTAAGCAAACTTATCATAGACGTGCAATTCTAATTCGACGAATTGATAGTTTCACTCTATTAAGACACAAATAATGCTAAGGAAATCAAAACTCTCTTCAGAATGGTAAGAAAATCACTGTTTCAGAACTCCCACGCTGAATGCTGTGAAATGTGGAATCCAGAGGACTGAGTACAAGGATAGACACTATGAAAACAAAACAAAAATAAAACACCAGAAAAATTACCACGTACACATGAAACTGAAAGAAGCAAAGCACTTTCTGGTTTGGATACTTGGATACACCTGGATACACCTACAAACCTGAAATAAAACACTGGTTCATGCACACACATTTCCTAGGATCTAAAAGCTTTGAAATGTTATGCTACTGTTAGGGAAAACACACAGAAGATTTGCCCCCCAGAAAGCATTTCCACATCTGCAAACAAAAAGGCAGATGAACTCTTTACCTGCAAAACGCAGAGGTGCATCTTTGTCCAGGGCTATTAAAGGGGGGTCCAAGAGCACCGTGTTGTCATTTTCTGTAATTATGCCATGATAGGTTGTTTCGATCCATGGCTTATGCTTGTTAACTGAAAGGAAAACAAAGTAAAACATCTGAAACTGACAATTCTGTTAGAAATGCTTTATAATACTAGTTTCAGTATTTTCCTTTTTTGGAATTCTGAATCAAGGTTTTAATAAACGAAAAGATTTGAGACAAAATCCTGGCTAAATACGTTCGGAAGAGTTGAGTGTCCCTGTAGGCTTTCCAAAAGTAACTCAGAGAATTTAAATTAGTTTCTAACTATGCTGGGATTTCAGATGCCCCTGAAGTGCAATTCAAAAACCTGCTAACGGTGATGGGAAGCTGCTGCCATCAGTGCCAAGTGTGACACCAGCGAAACCTCAGTCAGCAGCACACCAGGGAAGTCTGGCCAACACAAAACACCCGGGTTTGCTTACACTCTGCTTCCCCCCACCATGGAAACCTTGGGATACAGCTGGTGGACTGTTCTTCAGGACATGAAGACTTGTTCTCATGTCAGCTTTTTGTCCTGTATAGGGGGTTTCACTATCATTAAGAAAACAGGTGGAAAAGAGATCAAACTTCATTTCTTTAGTAGTTGTTTTAAGAGACTGGGAAACTCCACTAAAAAAATCTCACACCAAAGTATCCTTCACCTCTGCACAGAAGAGCCTCAAACTGATCACCTGAGCCTGTCTCAAGATGACTGTCTCTGCTGCAGAGAAATGCAGTATCTTTCCTTGTCAGCCTCAAAAAGAGGTTTTTTTACTACATCATTAAAGATGTACATCAAATCACGTTATCTACTAGGCTGTCATCTCCTCTGCGACAACCCAGTAGGAGAGTCCCTTAATTATTAAATATTTAGCTTCATGTTCTGATCTCCAGCTCAGGTGGTGGAGTGTGACTGCCGGAGTGGCCCCTGGATGGTAAAGTTTCCTTAATTTTCCCAAATGCAATTCTGGAAGACTGCACGTACCCAGGTGCTTAGAGCCTACTGAAAAACATCCCACAGGGCTTGAAAACTGCTCCTTACCAGACAAAACCAAGTAATCTTCAGCAAACGATGCACAGTGAAATATAAGAAATTCTTTGCTAGAGGCTACAACAAACACACCAGAGAGCATTCCATAGGCAACACCAGGTTTTGGTCTGCAGGAGATCAAGAACTAAAAACTTATGAGATGCATGCCTGTGCGATTACAGCAAAATGCACACTACAGCTTGAACACTATCACACAGCTGAGTCCTGCTATTACACCCCTAAAGAATTATATAAGCAGACTGTCAAAACAGGCAGAGATGGAGGGCTAACCCAGACTCTCAAATCCTCCCTCTTCAACACACTCAAATGGATTCATGTCATGTGCCATATGCTTACCTAGGGGGAATTAAAAAACAGTGATAAAAGGACACTTCAATAAATGATTAAACCTAGAGAACTCATACAGGAAACCATAATACTCCCAAATATGCTTTCGTCTGCAATCTTTTACCAGTTAGTAGCAATAGCAGACAGGGTATATCATCTTCATCCATAACAATGCAGCAAGAAAGAATGCACAAGGAACTGTTTTAATGCAAACTGTGTTTAATTGCTCCATGTGGTTTTACTTAATATGGCAACAGTCTCTTTATTGCCTCAGTAGTTTCACAGAGGCACACTTCCAATCTGCAGCACACCGAAGAGGCAGTAAATGCCAAGCCCAGGGCTCTATTTACCCAGAGAAGCTCAGGGCTGCAGCTCCCTCCCAGGAACACAGCGTTTCAGAACAAACCTGCTCACGCTCACAGGCACTAACAGAGATTCCTCCCTCCCAGGGAAGGGGCCAGGAACTGCTCAGGTGTGAGGCTCCCGTGGAACGCTCACCCACCATTCAAACCTGGTCTCACCAACACAGCTTTGGCTTCAGGAGCACAAGGAGGTCACAAATGTGCATTTTTCTGTCAGTACATCCAGGACAGTTATACCCCAAATGAAAAGCTGAGTCCTTTCATCCGTTCATCTTCATCCTTGCAAGGATGTGGTATAAAATACCAGAACAGATCTCTGCCAGAAAAAAACCCCTCTATCTCTATTCTATTGCTTTTGAATGTGGATTACAAAAATACTTAGGGTTTTTTTTTAAAGTTCTGAGAAACCTTCTCCTAATTTAGCAACCTCCTAAATCCCACTACTGCTGGGTAGGGAGTTCTATAAAACCTTGAAGTACTGTAACCACATATGAACAGAATTATGAGTATGCTGAGCATCTGCAGAGTCTAGCAAACCTTCAAACAACAGGCCCAGTTGAAAGCAAAGTCATGTCCTTTTATTGTGCCGCAGACAATAAAATCATAAAGCTTAAACCCCTTTGTGTTTTGGAAATGCTAAAACATCACTAGATTTTAAAACATAAAGCTGAAATCCCTTTGTGTCTATGAAGGCTAAACATCACTGGATTTTAAAACACCAAACTTACTGCTGAACATCCAGGAAAGGCCCGTTATCCATATTTGTGATCTACTGACTTCAGCAGAACCACACATTGGAAGGAATTCTCAAGCTAGCATTTGAAATAGGAAGTACAGTTTACAAGCAATACACCACTACTTCCCTTCAATCAAACTGAACCAGCTGCTTAAATAGCATTAAATGCTGGACTGACAAGAGGGACAAAAATGTGAAGGGGTCGTTTAATTGTCACAAAACTCCTGCAGTCTACAGAAGCTGCTCAAAGCCAGACTGGTAATTTCAAACCAGAACAGCAGCCTATTCCAAGCCTGACACGAACGAAGTGCCCTGAGCTGTTAATCTCTTGCCATTTAACTGGGATAAACTACACCGGTTTCCTTGAAATACAATATTCACACTATTTGTAAGCGCCTCAGCTGGAATCTGCTGTAAATCCCAAGGAGCATTTAATCTAGTCAAGTGGGGGGAGCTGTGCTGGCACAGGCAGCTCGCAGACTTCAGCCTGGCTTTTAGTGGGCACAGAGAAATCCCAAGGCCAGCAAAGCACAGGCATTTCCCGGGTGTCACCCTGAATGGAGAACCCTGCAGAGCCCTCCCTGCTGCCCAGCCTGACAGGCCACATCCCCCGAGGTGAGCACCAGCCACCCCCCAGCTCTGTTTCTCTGCAGGTAATTGCTGCTACAGGAGGAGGAACTGCACGTGTGCCTCCAACACCAGGTGAAAATTCCATCTGCTTCACGTAAAAGTGTTCAGTGTGTCCTGAACCAGAACAGAGCAGCCTGACTGCTCTGCAGCAAAGGGAATGCTCCTCAAAGCAAGGATGCTTCCTTCCCAAGGGCCACAGCTAATGCTGCAGAACACAATCCAGCAGATAACCAGCAGCAGCCTTTTCCTGCTGCCTAAAAGAATTAATGAATGTAAATGAACAGGTAGGCAGGGCAGCCGGGTTTCAGGCTAGTATGGAAACTTTAATCAAAACCTATTAAGACAATCAGATGAATTCAGTTCTGCAATTTGAAAGCAAATATTAAAATTAAATGTACTTATCAAAGTCCTTTCTGAGGACTTCTGTTACCTTCTTACAAGTGGTCAGAAGTTTATTTGACTTAAATGGGATCTGGACCTACATGACCAAAGCTTTAAACACACCTCACCCAGAAAGGATTGTAGCTGGAACACTTTTTCTTCTAATAACTACTTCTAATATACAGTGCTGCCTAGCCATGCTGCACGTTGTCAGAACTGAATCAAGATGATCCATGTAAAAATAAATTCTTAAGAATTAACTGGTTAAACATATTAAACTCAATAACAAGTACTAGAGTTTGAAAGCTATTTGTTCACTCTAGTGACAGTAAACACAAAATCCTCATTCTGAAAATGTACCTTTGAGGCCTCATGAAAAATTCCTAGAAAAATTCATAAAGAGAGAATTTTATTCTCTGTTAATACAGATGAACTGCACTTCATCTGCAGTAGATGAACTAGTAAAGAGCTCTTCACTTGTCCTGAAGGTCTGACAAAAACTGATTACTGTGTATCTTTTGCTTAATTGTCTTCCTCTGGATGCAAGAGATTACAAAGATGCCTTTCAGTGAGACAATAAAACCTTCAACGTGTCTTACCTTGAACAGTTGTAATTTAGTACTGTTCTGATGAAATTTCAAGCCATATCATTAAAAGAACAAGTCTGTTCTGCAGTTAGGTTCCTCAAGAACCTAAGCACAGAAAAATACAGTCCAGCCAAGGAGTGAAGAGCCCCACAATAAAATATGCCTTCTCCACCCTGAAAGTAAAGCTGAATAAGAACGGCCTGATTACAATGTGTGTTCTGTCCTGCCCAGCCTGCCACTCACAGCTCCTGCCTCCAGTCTCCAGGAGAAAAGACCCAGGATTAACTCTGGATATAAGCAACTTGAAATAAACGAGTGGTAATGAAAAGATGTATTGTATCTGTTTATTTAACTGGGTCTTCTCAAACCCAGAACTTTCTCAAAAATCCTTGTTCTACAACCAGACCCAAACTGAACACAAGTTCTGCTCAAATGCTGATTTTCTTCATAGCATGGAACTTATCCCCAGCACGAGGTTCCAAAACAAACTACCATTTCCACTGCTGGGAATTGAGGCAGCAGCAAAGTATGAGGGAGTGAATCCAGGAGACTCACTTGGAATATCCAGGAGATGCCCCAGGCCAGGGATTAAGTAAGAGCACGGACATCCACCAGTACCCTCTATGGCTCCTGGCTGAAATTCATCCCACAATTTCACATCTCTGCCTTGGATTCTTTGCCACAGTTAAGGAGCACTTGGAACACCTCTCTGGAAGCTCAACTGCCACACACTGGAGCACGAGATGATGTTTATAAACTATCAGTTGCCCACACTATCAGCCTGTACAATTAACACTAATTCTTCAAACACCACATTCAATAACTGAATGGATTCAACACAGTTTTATTAAATTGTATATTGCCTAGAGAAAAATCACTTGGTTATTATCACTTACAGAAAGTTTCCTGTACTGCACTGAACCAGTTGCCTAAATCTGATTTTATTTGTACAAAGATACATGGAAGTTTTGCTATAAGCCTGATGAAACTAAGAGACACACAAATAACTGATTAGAAACTATCTGCAATTTTACTATCCACAGCTGCAACAGAAGAAACATTCAGAGCACCAAAGACCTTAGACAGAGAATATACTGACCAAATTTGAATTTGGATAAAAGCCTGGCAGAGAAAACAAAGATTCCACCACAAAACAGTTTAAATAGGATTAAGACAACAAAGCCTTAATTTCAAGTGAAATTTAAAATGTTTTACACTAAACAGAAGACAGAAATAGAAAACATAAGCCTTTAGCTACAAACACTAAATTAATAATGTTATCTTAAATGTTTCTAATTATAGTGCAAGAGTGGAAACCCCTTCCCTTTTAACTGTTGTCGTATTTATAAACTTCGCTCCTTGAAAGGAAACAGTATTTAGAAACACAGCAAACATCACCCCAGTATTAGCTGGCACTTCTGGCTCTACTTGTTGACTCCATTTAAAAACAGAGAAACCCACTGGGAGCAGTAGCTGCAACTTGTTTTCAATCAGATACAAAGCAAGTGAGATGAGACCTAATACTATAAACAAAGGACAGACAGACACTTCTTCAAAGGCACTGAGGTTTCCAATAATCCCTTCTAAAGGCTCCTAAGGAGGTTTAGTCCCTACAGAAGCCAATGCAAGTCAATCAGTACAAAACAAATAAATTAGAGTGCAAAACAAGATTTAAGACCAAGGCTTCCACCCCGCTGAACTCTCCCGTTGCTGAGGTATCATTTCTGTCTTTGACAACAGTGATAATGTTACAAGATATGTGGTCCTTAAGACCATAAAGCACATTTTAGAGAGACTTCTCCCAATGGAACTAAAGAGAGTGAGATAACGCTCAGAAAAACAGTAAAAGAAAGCGCTTTTGTTCAGAAAACTTTAATGACTGTAGAAGTTTTTTCCTCTCTGCAGAAAAATTTCAGAGGCACAAGCCACTTAGCTATCACATACTTGGCCTTCATGGCAGGAACCTCTACCCAGAATACCAAAATTCTAAGTTGTGGGATGTTCACATTAGGCAGAGAGCTGTGGACTGACCCGGGTTCAAAGCCAACCCTGCTAACTCCCATGACACACTGAAGCCCATGAGCCCAGCTTCTTCCCTTCTCCTTAAAAAAATCTTTGCAATTATCTGCAACTGGTGATTTTGCAGAAACATTATAACCTCAAACCAAAGATATATTTATTAAGTCTAAAGAAGTTTCTGTTGACACATTTTCCTCCTAACTCAGCACAGACAGCACAACCTGCAGCCTGGTAATACAGGAGAAGACAACCACCACAGGAGTATTCCAAACACAACGTAAAGCATGCTTGCCCAGACCATCTCTCCTCCACTTCAGTTTCCACAGCAGTGCATTATTTTAAATAACACATACAGAAAAAGAGATTAAAATTGTTTGCATGAACAGATGGTTGTATATAATGCTTTCCCAAGCACCATTGTAGAGAGGTCTAGTACTAGTTAATTTTCTCTCTTCTCGGTGGTTTCTTACTTTCATAAATACTTGCATAATAAAAAAAAAAAAAACAGACCCCATAAAGAGCCAAACTGTCTCTACATAATGCTTTAGGGTAGTGTTACATTTCCTTGCCTCTAGAAAGGAGAAACAAACATACCTAATCCCCAGCCCTCTATTAAGAACGCTGTTCCTGTGTCAAAAAAACATCTGCAACAAGACTGTAGTAGTAACAAAGTGGTTTGTGGTTTGGATTTAAGACATTCATAGCACCACATAACTTCCTGAAATAATCACAGATCAGCAAAGCTTCCTCAAGATAGTATTATTTTCATCAATACCCTTCCTAAATGATAGTGAGCTGGAAGGGCCCCAAGACAACAGAGGTCTATTGCTCTGCCTGGTCAGGACCCGTGGAAGCAGCAGCTGCGAGCTGCACTGCCTCCTCCTCTGGAAACTCCTCCATTCCACTCCCCATCCAGCTCTGCTCAGAGACATCCAACTGCTTCCCCACAGACACAGTCTGAAGGCACTGCTAGGTACTGATTTTCCACTGCAACAAGCTTAGAAATATTTGGGTCAACTTGATCAATTACAAAACGAATTCGATTAGGAGTTTTGCACCAGCTGGACAGGAAAACGCCCTTTAGAAGCCAAAAATCACTCTCTGCACCCCTTAAAATAACAACAGGGAAGATGGTAGGTCAGCTAGCTCACACCTGCCTTTTGTACAAGATCACATCCTCCAAACGCTATCTCTCTTTCATCATCACAAAAGAAACCACTTTTCACTCCCCTGTTCCAACCACAGGAATGGCAGAACGGGCAAGTTCAACTGCACTTGAAAAAAAAACCAAAACAAAACTGAAAACGGAACTGGCAATACAGCACAAAATGGAAAGCTCACCGTAAATGCTTCCAAACAAATGCCTTTCCTAACAACAGGGAAATGAAAACGAGTAGCCCTTGCAGCTTTCCAGGCGTCCTCCAGAGCTTACTTGTCACTAAGTACGTCTCCACAGAACATTATTAACAGGCCTACCTACACCAGCCAAAACGCTGCACGGACTAAGGCAACTGCACATGCTAAGCAGAACTAGCCCTCATTCTGTAACTCAGTTATTGTGTGTTGAAGTTCAACAGATCAGGACTTGCAGTCCAGAAGCTTTGTAGATCTGACTGAAAACAGGTACTGCCTCCAACAAGCTGCAGAAAATCTGCCTACCAGTGCTGTCCTGGGTAATGCTGCCTAAATTTGCCATTTGTTTCCCAGCAGCTTTCTTGGAAAATGGCATTTGATCTTAATCTTCTTCCTAATTTCAAACGATAGAATTCAAAGACACTATGCTTGTGTACTGGTGCGGTAAATGCTACATTTAACAATTCCAAGAACGCTGGTGAACAGACTGTACTTGAGGGATCTTGCACAGGTAAATGATGGCCACTGTCAGAACAGCTGGCAGAGGACTTCCCAGACATACTACAGCATCAGCTTCCTCATCCCACACACGGAAATATGTCCATAATGAGCTGCTTTTTAGATCAAGAACTTCCCTTCAACGTTATTTATAAGCCATTTTACAGCCGCACTTCTAATGTACGCTCCTACCCAACGCTCTTAAATCTCATCATGCGATCAAGCTGAATCTTGCAGAAACAGCACTCCCGATGCCAGGGGTAACCTTCAGGTGAGGAAGCGTCTCCGAGCCTCTCACTGGAGCCTGCCGGGGAGCAGCCCCGCAATGCGTATGATGCTGCTGCTCCTCGGGATCAATCAATAGCCACCAGGCCCGCGCTCTCATCGCCAGCCCGCACGGTCTGGCCCAGGCGCTGCCCCGGCTCATCCCCGCACGCAGCTTTCCCACGCCAGCCCAGCCAGGCCCGGCTGCCCAGGGGTTTTACCCCCGCTCCGGCTCTGCCCGGGTCTGCCCGCGGGACCCTCCCGGCAACAAGTGCCGCCCCCCGGCCGCCCCGGGCCCCGTTATGTAACAGGCGGGCGGACACAGCGAGCGCCGCCGCCGCGCATCCTCGGCCGGGCCGGGCCGGGCTCGGCTCTGCCCTCCGCGCCTGGCAGCGCTCGGGGCCGCCGGGCGCAGGTGAGCCGGGAGGACGAGCCGCCATCCCCCCGTCCCCTTCGCAGGTGCAATGGCCGCGGCGGGGTCACCCCGGCCCCAGCTCCATCCTCCCCCCTTTCCCTACCCTCGATGTCCGCCCGCCTCGGCGCTCCCTCCCCTGCGCAGGGCGCCAAGGACACCGTCCCCTCGCCCGCCCGCGGCGCGGCTCGGGAGGCGACCCGGACTGTCGCCGTCGTCAAGGCGCCGCGCAGCCTCCCCCACCCGCCCCAGCCGCATTACCTCGAGCGGCCGCCGCCGCTCCGCAGAGCAGCGCGGCGAGCAGCAGGCGGGCAGCGGGGGCCGGCATGGCAGCGCGGAGCGGGGACGGCAGCGCGCAGCCCCGGCTGGCGCCCCCGCTGGTCCGGGCTCCGCTGTGCGGCAGGCGGAGGGCTCGGCTCGGCCCCGCGGAGGAGGAGGAGGAAGAGGAGGAGGAGGGACGAGAAGCGCTGCGCGGCCCCGCTCCGCTCACTGGCCCTCCCCTCCCTCCCCCGCCCGCCCCGCCGGCGGCTCCTAAAATGGCGGCCGGGCCCGCGCCGGGCACCAGGCGGGGGAGGGAGCGAACCAACGGCATGGGGCGAGGAGGGGGGGGGTGGGAGAGCCCATTGCAGACCCCCGCGGGCAGCGGCGCGCCCCGCCCCCGGCGCTGAGGGCACTGCGGCACCGCCGCTCCCTCACGGGCACCGCCGCTCCCTCAGGGGCACCTCCCGCTCCCTCAGGGGGCACCTCCCGCTCCCTCACGGGCACCGGCGCCTCTTCCCGGAGCACCTCCCGCTCCCTCAGGGGGCACCTCCCGCTCCCTCAGGGAGCACCTCCCGCTCCCTCACGGGCACCGGCGCCTCTTCCCGGGGCACCTCCCGCTCCCTCACGGGCAACCCCTGCTCCCTCAGGGGCACCGGCGCCCCCTCCCGGGGCACCTCCCGCTCCCTCACGGGCACCGGCGCCTCTTCCCGGGGCAGCTCCCGCTCTCTGGGTCCGGAGCGCCTCCGCCGCTTCGGGCACTTTGGGCTTCGTTTGGGTTCTTACCGCGGGCAGAACCGGGCGGCGGGCACGGAGCAGAGATGTCTCCCCCTCGCGTCACACAGCTGAGGGAACCTCGTGCCACCCCAGAACCTCACACAGCTGATTTAAATTGATGCCCCCCCAGAACCTCACACAGCTGATTTAAATTGATGCCCCCCAGAACCTCACACAGCTGATTTAAATTGATGCCCCCCCAGAACCTCACACAGCTGATTTAAATTGATGCCCCCCCAGAACCTCACACAGCTGATTTAAATTGATGCCCCTACAAAGCCTCACACAGCTGATTTAATAAACGCTGATTAAGTCCCCAAGTCGTTAGAAAGACTTAAACCCCATACGAAGCTAGCTAAGAAATAATTAACCCCACATATAACGCTATTTGAATGCATTCACCCTAACATTCACACATCCCTTCAGAAAAAGAAAAGAAAAAAAAAAAAAAAGAAAAAAAGGACAAAACCACTGGGTTTTACCCAACTCAAAGCTGATGCCAAAGGCAGGCAGGTACAGGGACACGCTGGGAATGGGATGCACAAACCCAGTCAGCAGCTGGGATGGAACAAACTGCCAACACCTGGTGCTTACAAGCAGCAGGTACAATCACAGCATCATTTAGGTTTGAAAAGACCTTTAATGTCATCAAATCCAACCATTAACCCAGCACCCCCTGCGTCTTGCTGTTTTCCCAGGTCTAGAAGTGCAATCCTGCAGGAATGTCTCCAAACACACCTTGGTGACAAACACCACTGAGTCTGCTCTGCAGAGCAACAAACCCTTTTAGTGTAATGACTTCTATCAAGGAAAAAGATTACTTCTGTTTGGAAAAATTTCCAAGTGCTATCTAAATCAAGAATTTTCATTAAGTTGCACAGAACTTGTCCTGTAATAGAAAATTTCTTTCCTCTACTATCAAAAATTTAAAATAGAAAATGTTTCAATAAAGGAAAAAATGATCAATACCATGATCTGAGTTTTGACAATTAAAATGCAAGCAACTTATTTTATAATTAGATCTGACTACTCATGCTTTGTACCTATTAGCCATTTCACTCCCACAGTGAAATAAAAATAAAGTCCAGAATGTTCAGGATCCTAGAGATGTGGTTATTTCCTTATTTTCTGTGCAATTTAAATACCAAGACTGCTCTGTGTTGGAAAAGCTGCCTCCTCCCTCCAGAGGCAAGCCCAGGGCTGGCTACCTGGTCACCCCACACTTGAGATGGGGGAGAAACCAAAGGTGAGAACTCAGCCTATTCACTGCCCTGGAGCAGCCACCCAGGTCTCAGCAGGTGACAGAACCTGGCCTGTACACGCCAGTGCCTTTGGGTATCCAAAGGAAAAATGTCCTTCCTCTTCCAGCCTCAAAACCAACCGCTTCTGCTGGCTGCACACTCTGGCTGCAGAGCAGAGCAGGAGCCTGAAGAGCCGTACCCTGAGGCCCAAGGCCGTGAACGTCCCCAGTCACTATCCTGTGCTCTGCAGCTCTCCCTTAGCCAAGTTATTCCACATTTATTCCATTGACTGCAGGGCAAGTGCTCTATCAAGAGCTAAGACGTTTTTCTTTTTTTAAATAAAGCCAAAGCCTCAGTCTAAACCTCCTTGATTTCTCAGCCTGGCTAACATATGCTGGATGGCAGATCATGTCAGAAGAAGCCTGGAGCCCATCTGTTGCCAGAGAGCTGAGTCTTTACATTCTGCCAACGCAGCTTCAGCTGACAGGGTGCTACATGATGTGTTTTGCTTTTGTATGGAGAGTAGGACTGTCCAGCACAGTGTGACTCTCAAACTAGGCTTACTAATGTACTGTCTGAGTGAGAACCACCCCATTAGTAAAGATTTGCTAGGCAAGATCTCATCAGTTGAAAGCTCATTGATGAATACATGGTGTAACACGTGTACTCACCCAAATATTGGGGTTTATTAGGAGTCTAACCATGGACAGAGCTTTAATGTCAATATAAAGGTATCTGAAGAGTGCTAAATGTCTGGCCAGTTGGCATTCCTATACACATTCTCTATTAAAACATATTTTGCAAAATAAATTATTATAGGTGTAGCAAAAACACATTTTAAAAGAGCTCTGCATTTCACTTGGGTGTATCATGCATTGTAACAGGAGAAAGCACAGCACCACGGACCACACTGAGAAGGGGACTTCAGTGCTACCATTAGGACTCATTTAAATTGTTCTGATTCTGCAGAATTAGGAAGAAGAGACATTTTTAAGAGAAGAAGTGCTATGTTCAGGTAAACCTTATTTATTACACAATGACACTACCAGCTCTGATGAATTAATCAGCTGAATCAGTCATGCTGAAACTGGGAAATTTCCATGGAAGGAGAAGGCATTGATGGCATTTCACTTTCTAAGCAAAACTCCTCCGAGTCAGTTGTGACTAAGGCACTGATTCAGGAAAGCAAACAATTCTTTAGCCTGTATGTTAGGATCAGTTTGATGGCTTTGTTTCCTTGGATGACTGAGAGCTTTGAACTGGCAGTTGAGAGGCTGATACAGACAGGATGGGCCCTGCACACCAGATGAGGCAGCCATATGAAATCCTGATCCCTGGCACTACGGATGGTCCACTGGCACTTACTCTGGAAGTGTGGCAAATACAACACCCTCTCATTTTGTTTCACAAAACTCAATTTGATTTCAATCTCCCAGTGTGGGACCTGCTGTGCACCAGTCCTGTTTGCTGTTAGGCAAGAGCTGTCCTGTTCCTCCTGTCTGCCAGAAGAAACTGCATTTCCCATGCTGACAGAGATCCTCACTCTATCCCAAATGCCACATGCCATTATTTCAGAGAAATTCAGGGAAATAGCTTCAGCACCTTCATTTTACCACTTATCTCCCTCCTACTCTCTGACCTGCTTCTCAGGTTCCAAAAAACCATTGATTTTTATTTTATTGGTAAGCAACAAAACTGGAACAAATGGCTCCTGGCAGAACATGTTTTCTGTTTCAGCTGAAAACCTATCGGCCTGATGTCCTTGAAATGCACAGTGTGACTAATGCCTGGCTTGCAAGGACCCAGGAGGACACATTTATTGTGCTTGTCAGAGTGGAGCTGAGCAGCCAGAAGAGAAAAGATAGGGTGATAGGGAAAAATGAATGCATTTGCCTGCTCCTGAAAGGCAGGCAATGCACTCTGTGAATACAGGGAGCAGCAGGACATGCTCGGGTACATCAACAGCAGATCTGGATCTGCTTGTTAGAGCTCAGGATCATGAACATGCAGAATACATGCAGAATATGCACTGTTACTTCTGGACATTAGACTTGGACTCTTGTTTAAAGGGGGACATATAGAGAAAGAGCTCAAACCTCAAATGGTCTAGAACTGCATTGAGAAAATGGTTATCTTTAAAAAAAGCAGCTGGAACCAAGTGTGGGCTTGTTTTTCATCTCAGTGCAATTAATGTCTGCATAGCACTGTGTTTGCAGATGATGATTTCTTTTAATGTGAAGTTAAAACCCAGCTTTATCTCCTCTACCAGTTTATCACAGCTACCCTGAAACCACATCTGAGGAGGGACCAATTGCCATAGAGACTATGCAGTAATTAAGTTCAGGAGAGATCTGCACGCACACCCAAGCAAAATACTAGATGAGGGCAAGAAGAGAGCAGCTCCTAAGAAGCTGTAACAGCACCACTGTAGCTGCTCCCATCCCCACTGGAAAAGGCAACAGGACAATCACAAAGCATTTGGGGAATTTGAATTTTGGTGTTCTCTGGTTCTGACATGGCTGAAGAACAAACAATTATGAGACTAAGAAAAAGAATTTGGGGTGAATATAAAGGATTAATTCTGCACAATGAGGTCTATGAAACCCCAGAATACTCTTGTAAGGCAACAGGCAGTAGTAGCACCATTTGGGTCATTCAAAAGAGAACTCCACAACACAACGGCAGAGCAATGCCCCTGCCAGCTGGAAGACAAAACACACATAGGTGACCTGCTAGATCATTGCTAGTCTTGCTGTCCCCCATATACACACTCTGAACATGAGCATAAAACTCAAGTGTTTTTAAATTCAGTAGATTAAGACTTTATTATTATTTTTTAATGCTTTGGAACCTGACTGTATATTTTAGAGGAGAAAAAAATTACAGGACTGCTTTTCCCCACACTTGAAAATTTCCAGAACTGCTTTGATCATGTATGAGAATTGATTTAGGGGATGCAAATGAAGGCCTTGGCAATCTGAAGAAGAAAATCTTCTCCCCTGACATTTCTGAACGTTCAGAGAATTCTCAACAAGCCATTGAAGTATGGGTTCATCAGAGAGACAAAAAGAAAATTCAATAAGCAAAGAAGTACATGAAACCAACCAGCTCCCTCACAAGAAAACCAGCAGCATGAGCAATCTTTCTACCTTGTTCAATCCTTCCTCCTGCTCAGACTCACCTTCTATAGCAAAATATGCATCCAGAAACATGAAAGCAATGGAGGGGAGATGCAAGTCCTTCCTTACAAAGATAGACTGAATATTCTGCATCATCATTATAATATTTTACAACTCATTAGCACCTTCCATCCCAGGATCTCTGAGCATTTACAAGCGTTAATTAATGCACTCTCACAATACTTCTGTGAAGCAAAAGGCAGGTGTCTGGGTACCCTGGTGACAGGTGCATTACAATTGAATAAGACAGAATTTCTAGGCTTTCCATTTACATATTTAGGAAAGAAGGGAACAAAGAGGGGAGGGAAAATTAACAAGTGCTGCAATAGCTTGAAACCTTGAATCAAGATATACTGTAAATACCTTGAAATACCTTGAACAGACTGGCTTTCAAGTCTTTACCTGAAAAGCAATACTTGTTAAGGACCTCAATAATACTTAGGCTTTATTAACATAAGTATTTGCTGAGTGAAGAACGATGGGGTTTTTTCCAGTTCTGTCACAGATGTCCCTCTGGGACAGTGTCTTGCCCCTACTCTATTTCCTTGTCTGACAACACAATCCAGTAACACACCAGGTATAAAAGGGTGGGTGGATAAACCAACTTGTACATTTGCACCAGGTACCAGTGACAGTGTTTAAATTTTTCAGCTTACAGATGTTTTGTATTCTTTAGGCTCAGGGTGTTCTGCAAACATCTGGTCACACAATGAGGTTTTCCTCTCTGTCTTCCCCCTGCAAGGGAGAAGAGCCATGTGCATGAGTATTCCCCTCCCCAAGAGCCATATGGGAATGTAAAGGCATTCTCTGAATTCATTACCCGGCCCCACAATATGATTCTGTCTTTGTATGGGCAAGAAAATGGATGTTAATTTATTCCTTACTGCTAATTTGAAAAGGAGCACAAACACAACAGTTCCATTGCAGAGACTTCTACCAAGGGTGTAGTTTAAGTCCAATTATGTGCTATTAGTACATTTGCTCTTTATTCCTGTAGCATATTAATTACATGTCTGGTATGCTGATAATTAACACAATTACACTCTTTATTTTCCCCTTTTGTAGCCAATATTCTTGCATGTTATTCCGATAAGTAATTTTCTGTAGGTAAAAGGAGCCAAATCATCACATATTAATAAAATCAAGCAATGGGTTTTCAAATGAGCTTATACAGAGAAGTTCCAGCAGTGTTCTTCAGCAAAAAGAAAAGCAGATGCTCTCCTATTGGGCTGCAGCCTATCTCAGAGATTGCAAAATGAACCAAATTACCACCCTCTAGTTGTGTATCCAGCATGACAACCAGCCTGAAGCAGCAGGGCCGTAAGGACTGGACTGGCACTGCCACACACAGCTCTTCCAATGCCACCGCATGGTCAAAGGCTCCCTGGTACCAAAACCTCTGATCTCCCACTGGCATCTGTGAATCTCAATGCCATTGAGCAAAAACAAAAGGGACAAAGGGTCAGCCAAGATGATTTACAATTGCACAGGTCATCCCCATATCAACACTTGGCAGATGCTGCAAAGGAATATTAAGGAACAAAACAAAACAAGCACTCAGTGCTGTAAAACATCAAGGTAGGTAGATTTCACTAAATTAAGTGCATACAGACACCTCAAAGATTTGGGGTTTTATCTTCAGGACAAATTACTGTTTCTCTAAAAACAAGTTACTGCTTCTCTGTAGTTTTCTCTAAAAGCAGGTCTTGAACCTCCAGTCTGTCTCATATGCTGTGGCTAAAAAAGTCCCACAATGGAAAGAAAGATTCCAGCAGTTTTCTTCTTTGACTGTTTTTTTGGAAAGAAAGAAAAGAAGGAGCAAAGTGTTACAACATTCTGCAACAGTACAAAACTGGGTGGAAGGCTGCTCGGCAGCCTGTCCCCCAAATGCAGTGTCCGTGTCCAGCAGGTCTGGCTGCAGTACAGCTGTGTGTAGAAAGATTCTTCGCCCAAAGAATCAATGTCCCTGCTCCTTCCCACAGCCAGCAGCGGGCACTCCCCACTCCCTGCTCTCTGGTACACGTTTCACCACATTTTACCAAAAAGGAAACCCGGGACTGCAAGAACAAGTCCCGCACTGCACAAACCCCATTACATTGGTTGGTATCAGTGAATCCGTTTCCAGGACCTGCACTGAGGATAATTTGCCCAGAGTTCCCTGAGGCAATGTTTTACCTACATAACCTACCTCTTAGAAAGTTTTTAGAAGTCCCTTTTGAAATGATCTGGTCAGGAGGAAAACTCAGTTCTGCTTTCCTTTTTTTCCTCTCTTCCCCCCGCCCCCCTCATCTAAAATCCCAGCGCTCCCAGCTCCTTCCTGGCAGTGCCCCGGCTATTTCAGTTACGTCTGCTCAGCCACGAGCGCAGCTAAATCCTTTGTCATCTCCCATATTTATTTCTGTTCTGACAGATACCAGCGGTGACCCTTCCTACAGTAAGCCACTGCCCTCCTGGCCTCCACTCTAATTGCAGCTTTGCTAATCACGTTTGGATCAGCACGCCTGTAATCGCTGCTGCGCACGCAGGGCCGGCCCCGTTAGCGGGGCACACACACAACACCCGCACGGACAGACAGACAGACAGACAGACAGACAGACAGCCAGCATCAGGGCCTGGGGAGCAGGCAGCGCTGCCGAGGCACCCGCAGCTCCCCGCGGGCAGCTCCCGGGCACACAGCCTCGCTGCCCGGCTGCCCTGGGCAAAGCCGGCCGCGCTTTCCCTCGCTCTTCCCAGCAGGAGCGCGGCCCCGGCCTGGGAAGGGTGATGGGGAAGCAGCGAACACCGCTCTGGGAACGTCCAGGGGGTTGTTGCCGTCACTGCCTCAGCCACTGACCCGCCACCAGCAGCAAAACAGCACAATTCCACTCTGTGCCTTTGGAACTGGTGCTAGGAACACATTAATCCTAAAAGGGAGTCAGCAAAGAGCTGTTTTGTCTTCACAAAGCAGGAAACGAACATCCGCGGAGTTAAGGCTCACGTACCAGGCAGAACAAACCTCGGTACTCAGCAGGTCCCTCCCCAACCAACCCAATATATGCAAATGAATCGGAGGGATTTAGAATAATTACCCCATCCCACCGTGTGCTGCTTTAATGTATCCATTAGATTGTTAACTCCATGGTTTCCTCTGTTCAGTGAGGGAAGGTAAAACATTTCCAGTGAGTAACCTTCTGGAAAGGATATATGCCCACCTCTTTCATGGGATCTACTTCTGCTGGACCCCACAGGATCTCGAGGACCACCCCACTACTCACACAAACATTCAACAGCCATGAATTTCCACTTCACCTGGACCTTTTAACGTTCCAGGCTTTCTCTTATTTTCAGTCTGGACAAAAAGCCTCCAAACAGAGACTTTTTACTTTTTCTCCTTCTGCTCTATCTGCCTGTCAGAAGTGGATCAGCTGAGTAAGTGGAATGACACACTGTCTTCTGCAAAAGGAAGCAGGGAGGGCTTTAAATCCCATGTTGTGTTAAATGACTGAAGTACAGAGCTTTGTAGTGCATGCTAACAGCACACACTGCTCCCTGTTTACTGCTGCTTCAATGAGACATTGTCCATTGAGTGGAAGTAAAAAGCTTATGAGATGAGACAGGCATATCATCCTGTCTGAAGCCCAGCTTACACAGGCAGCTCCGTGCGGCGTGAGGAAGAGCCTCTGGGAATGACAGGCGTCTCTGGAACATTAAAATACAACCCAGGATAGGTCAAGTATTTATTGACCTGATCCAAAACGCAGCCTGAGTGCCCAGATTTCATTGATTTGAATGAGGGGTATATGATGACAGCTGAAACTCCAGAGGCTCTGCAGTGACTGAGGAGTCCTCAAACTGAGCAAGACACAGAGGGGCGAGTCTGTCTGCAACAGAGTAAACAGGATAAACCTTTCCCATTTGTTAAAGCCACGATTTATGTACAAGATTATCATATGCCATTCTACAGTCCTAATCCTAGACCTTGAAGTAGCAGCAGGGATTAGAGCCTCTGACCATTTTCTCAAGTAATGTCACTAGTAACCAGTGACACATCTCAGACAGAAAAGATCCTAAAGCAAGCAGGGAAAACACCCTAAACGTCTGCAGAATATCCCATCTTCTTTTTCTTCACTAGAAGGTGCACACAAAGCCACATATCACACAGTAGATATGCACAAGAGAATTCAGCACTAGAACATCTTAGTACCCTTTTCCCTCAAGCATCTCTGCTCCCTTTGCTGCCCAGCTCTCATTCTGCCTAACAGCTCCTTAATCACAGTATCTGTCACACACATAAAATATTATTTAACCTCCAGCACAGAGGAAAATGCATTTATAACCTACTGGGTTTTCCCCTTTAATCTCTCTCTTTCTTCCCTTACTGCTCTCCCTCTCTTTTTAGTAGCTCTGGGCAAGAATGGTGCTAACAACCTTCACAAAGACTTATTCAGGTCCAGACAGAAACCAACTCTCTGCACTCTTGTCAAGACAGGAGACTGAAAAAACAACACACACGACCTCTTCTTTCTACCCAGGTGACAGAACACACTCAAACACATCACAAAAGCACTGTGGCCTCTCCTGCAAAGATGTCAGTGTCATTTTAGAATTATAGAACCAATTTAATTGTGACTGAGGCTCAACTCAGCCACAACCCAATCCTGCAGATAGAATGTTATGATCCCTCAGTGATATTTAATAGTACTTGTGTTTCAAAAGTATTTTTGAGTCTTTGCTCTGCAGCAGCCTGACACAGCTGAATTTAATGTTCCTTCTTTCTGGGCAGAATTTGAGGTGTTGACTTTCAGCTTTAAGCATGACCAGGTCTAGAATCTGACTATGCCAAAGCTCTCGTTCTCTGTGATCCATCTCACCAGTAACTAAGTCAAGGGGCTGTTCCTAAAAAATTCTCTATTTAAACCCCCAAGGACCTTCCCTCCAGAAGGATATGAGCTGGCAACCTTTGCACACACAGTGGTACCAGGCTAGTCTACTACTTACCAGAGCAGGTACACTCCCAGCTCTGCTGGTTTTGGTCTCTGCAAAACCCTCAGTGAGCCTTTCCTCATTGTTACTGGGATGTAGTTTATCTAAACACTTCTCAGTTATCCAAGTCTCCCCTCCTCCTTTTGACAATGGCACTGAAAGTGAAAAGATTTAATTCCTTGCACTGCTCCAATCCTCTGACACCTAGACTTTGCTACATTTAGAGAGAAGAAAAAAAATCAGGTAAAAATGATCATGTAGCTACAACAGCCAGGGGAAGTCCACATGTCCCATATAATTTATATAGAAGCCTGTGACCTCAAGGTCAAGGTCAGACAAAAACAAAGGCACTGCTGTACACCCATATGGTGTGAGAGCAGCTAAGCATGTACAGAACCAGCATGAGGCACAGCTCCTTTTAGAGGGAGACTCTGAAGTCTGGTGCTGCTGGCAAGGCAAAAGCTTAAGATTCTGTCTAGTTTAATTATCATCTTTCTGCAGGCTCAAAGAAGCTTATGAGAACACAACAGCGAGGCAGAGTTCTCGTCCTGTGCTTCCACCTACAGAAACTCATCCCTTCCTGACCTGCCCCTGTTTCCCTCCCCACACACCCCAGAGGTTTGGCAGAATCGAGCCATTAAAAACCCACCCCTGAGTAGGGAGCAGGCAGTGAGCTGCTGTGCTGCAGGAGGCAGGGCCCTGTCCCCAGGCCCAGGCAGCAGCAGTCCCTCCCTGCAGGTATGGCAGCAGCAGGGACACAGGAGCCTGCCTGCTCCAGGACTCAGCTCCAGGACAAAAGGCTGAAGGCAAATGCTCAGCTCCCACTGTCCATTCCAATCACGTTCAAGGCAATTTACACCGTGCCCTGCGATTAGGAGGTCACAAGCAAAGCTGAACGTGGATTACAGCTCACAGCCAGCAGCACCACCAGCTCCTGGCTCCCTCCCTGGTGAGGAACTCCCTGCACTCCATCTCCTGGGACAGACAGGACCCTCTCCTGCCCCGTGGGGATTGCTGCACTTGTAACTGCATCAGAAGAGATCAGAGAGGAACTGTGGATGGTGAAAAACTAAAGTACAGAGGCATCAGCCCACATCTGGGTTGGAGCCACTATTACAATTATAAAACAAGGTCTGAAAGTTTATTTTCTGAGCTTCACATGCCTCTGGTCACAGAGCATCCTTTAGTACCAAGGAGAGTCAACCTGGAAAACGTCAAGGCAGCAAAAAGCTCTGTGCATAGAACCATTTCATGCTGATACACGAGGCAGCTTGTGAGCAGGCCAGGTTATAAAGCTTCAAAATTTTTTTTTTTCTCTTTTCCAAAATAAACAATCCCCAAACTGAAGTTCTTCAGGCTACAAAGGAAACCAGCCAGGTTGTTTATAACATACAGCAGGAATCCTGCTTAGGGCAAATCAGCTGCAGAGCAAATGAAAGGAGAGCTCAGAAGGCAGTAGATGATTTCTGTCTTTGGATGGGAACCTACCTCAGTCTGGCAGGGAGCAGATCCAAGCTCCTACCCTGGTAAGTAACAACAATGGTCCTCCCTGTTACACAGCACTTTGATATTTGTAAAACTCTGAAAAACATCAGTAACAAGGAGGTTTAAGGGAAACTGCAGTGCAAAGTGTCTGTAAATGCAGCAAGTCTAAGGCAGGTCTGGAAGAAGCTCCACAGCAATCCAGTCACCTATTTCCTGACTGCTCCAGAACTCAGATACACAGGGTACAGACATTGCAGGATGCAAATCACAGATCACCTGAGGCTGCAAGGAAAGTCTGTCCACCAATCACTCACTGGTGTTGTGCCTGCTCCTGATTACTGAAATTTGACATTTTCACACCCTTCAAAGCTAGTTTTGTCTGAGGCCATGCACAGCATCTAACTTTATTGGAGTAATTCATCCAGGCCTTACTGTCAGGATCTTTAAGGATCAAAAAACCCCCAACATTTTACCTCAAAGAAATTGAAAATCAGAGGTTACTTCCTGTGGCTGCTGCCCTGCACACAGCACACACCTCTGACTGCAAGTAACAAGTGGGTCCATGCCCGGGGAGGGGCTGGTGCCCAGCCTGGATTTACCACATCTCTCAGGTGGCTTAAAAATCAACTGCCTCCAGCAAATATCCCACCAAGGCAGCAACTCTGCAGCACTTCACTGCTCCTGCTACTCCTGCACCCAAAATAACTGTTCTGCAGCTTTAATGGAGCCTCCTAAACACCCTTTCTGAACCTCCAAGCTTTGCAACACTTTGTTTCTGATGGTAACAGTGAGGAAAAGATGCTACTCACTAAGGACTTCCTTTTGTGCAGACTGAACAGAAGTCAAGATTCCTTAAACTTCCAGAAACTGTTCTTCCTGCACTCTTGGTTTCTGCTGGTCCCAGTGCCTCCCAGTCTTTTTTGCTGTCAGCTCTGCCACAGTTCTTGAGGAGGCAAGAGACCAAAAAGAAAGCTGAAGGACTGATCTTAAACGAATCCAAATCGTATATTCCTCTCCCTGCCAGGGCACTCAGTGTACTTCATTAAATAATTTCTAACATATTTTATACATTTAATTCAAAGCTTTTAACTTCCAGCCTTTATTTCTCCCTTTTGCAGTGCAGAACACTGGTAACTTCAGACATGGCACTGCTCTTTCTATTCGTGTAAGGGATTCTCAGTAGCCATAGGAATTTATCCCACATATGATCCCGATGTCTCATTTAGACAATCTCTGCTATAGGTGATGGATCTTTCTATTTCATGGGCCATTAAATCTTCAGCCTTTAACAGAACTATTTAGGTTACTGGTGAATTAGAAAATAGACTTTGTGGAACTGAAACAGATTTAATGGTCAAGCATTAGAAACTCTCACACAGGCCACAGAGTTACTTCTAGTAACTGCTTACCTTAGGTAGGAATAGAAACAAAAAATCCCAAGAGCTTTTTAAATTTAATTAGTGATCCAAGCTTCTTTCAGGCAGTATCTCCTTCCAAAGTGTTGCTGTGCCTCCAGCTCACATGTTCTGTTACTCCAGAGTTTATTTTAGCACCTGGGAGAATCAAAGCCAAGGCCTGCATGAATGGTGGAGCCCCATTTTCATTTACAACAGGTCATGCTCAGACACAATGAGCTTCCAACAATTGCAGCACCTGCTGCCCACCTGGGGAGAGAGGAAGGGTGGGATTCAGCTCTGAATCTTCTCCTCAAGCTCTGCAAAACACAGCGTGTTATGAGAGGTAGATGAGCAGCTTGGCAGCAAAAGTACAATAGCACACTCTGAATCTCTAAAGGAACATTTCTCCCCCAAAAGACCACCCAAAGAGCATGTGCTTTCCTTGGAAGATGCCTCTGAAGTGTTTACACTCCCTTTCTCAATGCCTTAAGCACTATATGGTTGATAATTGGACTACAAAGCCTTTTCTAGTTACAAACATATTTCAAATTAGGTCTGTGCTCAACTCTGGCCTCTAAAACGTTTGATTTCCTGGTTTTATCAGTAATGGTTTACTTGAGAATGCAAAAGCACAACAGCAAAGTTAGAGAAATTTGTATAAACAACAACTAAGTCCACCATGCTGATGTCCTGTGTCTTTCTCAAAGGTGAAGCCAAGTCTTTTTCATTTGGCAGCTCAGCAGTGTAATAAATCAATATGAAACAAGAGTAGCTATTAAAAACTGTATTTCCCCCCCTCCCCAACAGTTACATTTTTTGTGAAAAGATCAAACCACATAAACAGTTCACTTTTCTTCTTGAAAAGCTTCAGCTGCCATGGGTAGGCAGGGAGGGTGAATGGGAGCCAGCAGAGAGCAGCCCCCTCCTCCAGGCAGCCCCACAGACCCCTCATTAACACTGCCAGGGCTGCCCACCTCTGCACCAAATTCACTCTAAAGTGCTTCTCAGGCAACCAGGTCAAAATCTAGAGAATCCTTTGGGCTCGTTCCTGCTTTATTTTAATAAAGAAATTTCTTATCTGGCCCCAACAAAAAGGGGTAGAAGATTTACTTTCACATAGAACTTTACAAAGCTGCAACTGAAACAAAAGGGGCGTTTTCATAAACAGATGTACAGTTGCTCTCATTACACAGTATTTATTTGCTCAAGATAATTTCTTCCTTGTGGTCACAAGTCTATTCTTCCTTTTGCACAGTCCATGGTTTCTCTCCAGCTTTTCCCCCATTTTGAGACCACAACAGCATCCTGGCAGCAGAATTTCTGGCCATGAAAATGGTCACGTACTCACAGTTAGATTCTAGAATTGTTACTGTAAATAATTAACAACCATAGGAAAAGAAGCAGGAACAGGTAAATTGAGTTCAGCTTTAATAGAATCCGAAACATCTCGAAGTCAGTGCAACCCACAGCAAAATCCAGAAGTTTTGTAAAAACCACCTGCACACATGAGAGAAAATGAAGTGCTTGGTTTTAGGCAGCAGTGCTGGAGACTATGTGCAGATTCTTGAACAGTCAGTGCACCTTGGGAATTTCACTGCAGGTTTTTCAGCCTGTAAAGGTCTGTGTGTGTTTTAAGGCCCTGCAGCTACAGAGAGTGAAGCTGAGTGTCACCTGTAGACTCAGTGCTGGACAGCCTCAAGCAGCACTGCTGCCTCCTGTAACAGTGCCTCAAGAACATGCTGTTACCCCAGGATCCAGGGAACTTCCCTATCACCAAACAGCTGCAAGGAGGGAAACCATGTACAATTTTTCAAGTGACTAGAAACTTGAGTTTATTAAAGCCCAGTGCAAGCTGGATTAAAGTTAATGATCATTAATTGTTCCTAATGTGAGAGCTAGTCTTGTGCAGCAATTAAAGGGTTAAAGTGGAACTTTGCAGTATTTTGAACAAGTTCACGTATTCTCTATACAAATTTGGCAAATTCACAAATGTCACAGCCTTAGACCTCATCCTTGCAATTCCTGCAAAACATCTGCAGCTCCTCTGTGGGAAGCCAAGAGAAGCCCCTGGGCAGCAGGAGTGCCAGGGCTGGGGCACAGCCCCCGGGGCCCACCAGGGCTGCCACCTCCAGCCCGCCCAGGTGGACTTCTTGAACCAAATCTGCTTTGACACATGCTCCCAAAAGAGCTCGAGGCCAGAGGGCAGCTGAGTATGGAAAAACTGATTGCATCAGAAACACTGCAGCCAAAAGGAAATCAAACCATGACTTCAAAGCCAATCAAAAGCCAAAACAACCCCCCCAAAAGCAAGCGTTTATGTGTGTGTAGATGTAATAAATATTGCAAAGCACATTTGTCTTTTCCCCCCCAAGTCAATAAGTATAAAGAAATAACCAATGCACCAAAACATCAGCTTCCTGCAATGAAAATGTTGGAGTCAGCAAAATACCTGCAAGCCAACTGAAGGGAAAGCTTTTGCATTGTCACCCAATCACAAGTTGCTTCCAGTTCTATGCAGCCAAATCAAACCCTCTTCAAATTCACAAGTTTGACCTAAATAAGCACCACAGCATGAAAAGCTTCTTTAGAAGTAGGATGTCAAGAGACTTTGTTTAAAATGCAAAATAAAATGTGAGATAAAAGGTTTCCATTGGTCAAGTTTGAAAAATTGCCTTCCTTTAGCCAACCACAGCCTGTCCCTTTGAGCCAACCAAAATCACACCTTTAGGTTTGTCCTTAATGAACACAGCCTTGCTGAGTTGCAAAATCTGACAGGAATAGATGGCTGTGAGATGCATTCTGAGGGTTGGGCAAAGGGAAACAACATTACAAAGGAGAAGGAATACCAAGGAACAGTTAGGGTGGGCAGAGGAACTTATTAATGTTCAGCCATCCTCCTCTATCTTCAGGAGTCTCACTGTCCTCTCCAGTTCTGTGTTGTTCACTTGTCCTGTAGTTACTGTCTTCTGTCTTCTGTCTCTGATCTGGAAAATGCCATCACAACATCCTCAGCACCTGCAACAACAATGGAGAGAGGAAAGCTGTGCCATAATTACCTCCTCTGAAGAGCAGTGGAGAGGTGCAGTACCCAAAGTGTCACTCTACACACCCACACAACCAACACAAGCACGTGGCAAACGAGGGAATGCCAAAAACACCACCACTGCCTGTCCCAGCCAGGTAACTGCTCAGCTCCACAGAACCCTCTTCCAGGACTTTGCAAAGTTCAAATTCAACTCAGATGGAGCATTGGCATGTAAAATTCCTCCAGTCATTTACCTGAAGCATATCAAGAAGCAAATCTCAGTTCTGTGCCCCAAGCAACTTCTGCCTATACACCTGCATGCAAGGTAAAAGAGGAAAATAAAAATGCCTCATCTGTTCTCATTATATGAATTCCATCTCTCAGGTATCTAATCTGCTCTTCAGTTGCAATATAGCAGGAAAATGGTCAAAAATGGTTGTAAATTCCCCTTGCTAATGTCCTTAAAAGCTAAATCAATGCTCATGAAATGCAACTGCACTTACTTTTATACACTTCACCATTTATTTGTTATATGTACTCAAAGGAGGAAATACTAAGGACCAAGCAGTAGTAGTTTGTTTTTCATATGTAGGGCCCTTATCTTATATAAAACTACATCAAAAACTGCTCTGATGCACCCTCTTGCCAGCGTTCAGAAGCCCTGCAGTCATCTCCCCTTTCATCTCCTGCACAAACTGTTTCTTCCTTGATCAAAACATAAATGATATATAGCACCAGGATCCAGCTTGGCATTAACAAGCTGCCTTGTTGATTTTAAAACAGGCAAGAACTCCCAGCCCCTAAAGAAACACAAGGGTTTCACTGCGAGGAGTGTGACAAAGCCTCCAGTGCTGCAGGGGGAGAAGCCCAGGCTGCAGCAGGAGGGAGCAGAGCAGCTCCAGCAGCACCTCTGGCCCTGAGGGCTCCTCGCAGCCCCTGAAGGTGCAGGAGCAGCTGGAGGCGCCTGGGAATGCAGAACCACAGAGTCACCGTGCACAGGGATGAGCTGCATTCCTCAACAGATGCTCATTGTTCTCCTGGGGCCTCCCCTTTCCAGCCTCTAGAGGGGAACAAAATTCTTCCAAGGTTCCTTGCACTCCCACGCAGGAAAGGAGGCTGCATCCCAGATAACCCCCCAGCTCCTGCCTGCATCCCAGATAACCCCACAGCTCCTGCCTGCATCCCAGATAACCCCCCAGCTCCTGCCTGCATCCCAGATAACCCCCCAGCTCCTGCTCCTGCCTGCATCCCACATAACCCCACAGCTCCTGCTCCTGCCTGCATCCCAGATAACCCCCCAGCTCCTGCTCCTGCCTGCATCCCAGATAACCCCACAGCTCCTGCCTGCATCCCAGATAACCCCACAGCTCCTGCTCCTGCCTGCATCCCAGATAACCCCACAGCTCCTGCTCCTGCCTGCATCCCACATAACCCCACAGCTCCTGCCTGCATCCCAGATAACCCCACAGCTCCTGCTCCTGCCTGCCCTGAGCTCCCAGCCTCCCTGAGGCCACTCAGGGCCATGTCTGGAGGTGTCCCCCAGCAGAAGAACCTGGGTGACATTGTCCAGAAAAAGGTCATGCACATTTCTCAGCATGAAAGCAGGTTCTGTTCCAGCCCTGTCCTACAAGCCAGACTACCCAGAGCTAAAGGAAATCAAGCTAATGGGGCTGCTCCTGAAGCAATTCTCCAGTGCCCGTGCTCGTGCACAGACACAAACACTGCCAGAGAACAGAGCTGGGCCTTCTGTGTGCTCCAGGGAAAGCTGGGACTCGAGTACCAGGGAACAGAGCTGCTCCTGCAGGCCCACTTGGCTCCCACAACGGATGTTTGCTTACTAATCAAGTAAAATAATGTAAAAAGCAGAGCACAGGTTATAAAGTTAAGCTGCACATGGCCAAGAGCCTGTGCCTGAGACAATAGGATGGTGAAGCACGTCTGCTTTGAGCACATCCTTCCCTGAGCTCTGCACTTCCAGCAATTAATGTACAGAACAATGACAAAGGCACACTTTTACCTGACTGCTCCACACACACAGCTGCTCTCTCCTCAGCTGTCCCTTTTCTGGGCACACATTTCTACCCAGAAATGGAGACTCACAACATACCCTGTGAAATATTCCCCATCTTTTATGAGCAAAGCATTCACTGCCAAAAACCTTTAGACATTCAGATACTTCTCTCACTGCTTCTGCCTCACACTTTCCCACACTCATTCTTCCTAGAAATTAACAACAATTAACAGGTGGGCTTATTCTATCTTAGAGTTGTGACAACCTTACCCCACTAACTTCCAAAAAAATCCTACTGAGATTATGTTCCGATTGCAGTTGTTTGAATTGCTGGATTTAGAGCTCTTTTACACCACTTGTTCTTCAGTCTTAGCAAGCCAAGATGAGCTGAAGGTCAAATGACTTTACTGCAGGGCAGGGAAGGCTGCAGACATGCCCTGAGCTCAGTGTCCCCAGCTGCTCCCCAGCTCACCCCCATGGCAGAAAGCTTCCCCAGGGGGGCTGATGCCAGAGCTGCCAGGACCTGGGCACAGAGACATGAACCAGCAGGGTACAGGCTGGATTAAAACCACACCACCTTAACACAAGGGAAGATGCTGACACCTCTAACAGCTGCTGCTTCCAAGTGCTCTTTGAATGATAAATAGATGTGCACACCTGATTTGCTTGTAGTCACCTGCAGAATTAATTAAACCCCAAAAGCATTTAGAGATCAGAAGGTTTAGCCTGTTGGGAATTTCTAAAAGCTGCCAAATTTAAAAAAAGAAATTCTTCACACGAGATCTTTGCATACACACATTTCTTCAACCACCTTCCAGAAACAATCTTCTAAACATTAACTCTTCCCTGAAATTTCCAGTATTAGCATCCTAGTCTGGCATTCTAAAAATACACCAGGCACTGCTGAGAGCAGCAGCACATTAAAACAAGCCTTGTGTTCAGCAAAACAAAACTGCACCGAGCAGAGCTCAATCTCCACTCTCCATCACCATCTGCCAAGTCAGGAGCACGGTGCCCTGGAAGGCCAGCGGCGCCCGGGCTGGTCCTGCTGCCCCACCACGCCGAGAACACCTCTCACCCAGGCAGGCACGTGTCTGCCTCTCAGCCTTGCCCTCCCCACGGGAGCAGCTTCCTCCAGGAGCCAGCACCACACTCCTGTTGCTATAGGAACAGCAGAGCTGCAGTCACCAAGGTCTCAGCACAATTCCCATCTCCTGCTTCCATTCCCAGAGCTGCCAGAGCAGCGCCTGCAGCCAGCCCAGAGCCAGCCCAGCCCCTGGAAGTGCAAGGAGCTGGGGAACAGGGGGCTTATGCAGGAGATGCTTCTGTGCATACAGCGTCCTGAGAGGCACTGTGCTTGTACTCAAAAATCTGTCACAAAGCCCGAATTTCATCATGTGTGAGCTGTGTTAGCTCTTGCTGCAATGCAGGCAAGACCAATGTGTGAACATCCCAAAACAGCTCAGGATTACATCCCCTCTCCAGCACACGCACTGGCTGAACTGAGGTGCCTCAGGGTTCCTCAGTTATTCTTGGAGCCATAAAAACAAACAACAAACACTCCACAGATGTCAGCTAAAGAGCTCCCGGAGTAAAGAAAAACACCCTGGTTTTTGCACTTTCATATAGGTGTTAACAGCGATGGAAAAATAAAAAGGCTACAAAAAAGTGAGCATGACATTAATATTAGACTCAGTTAACACATCTCCTCTTCCAATAAAAATAAGCATAAATTGAAGGGGAGTCTTAGCCTTCAGGCTTGATTAAAAATTACAGAGATATTCTAAGATGTTTCTTGATCCAAATTAACTTCCCTTGTTGGATCCTTAGACAACAAAACAGTCTCATGGAGGACCTTTAAATGTCAGAGGTATTGGTATTAAGAGTGGCTGATGGAGGGTTTATGGCACAAGCCTGAATTGAGCAGGGACAGTCAGAACTCCTTCCCTCAGTGCAGTCACACCCTGAGCCAAGGCACACAGAGGCTGCAGTGACTCCCTGTGGTCAAAGCAAGGGGCTCAGCAGCAGCACAGACCCTGAGCAGCAATCACAGCAGGCTTAGGGACCAGCTCAGCAGTCCTGCCAGGGAACTGCTGTGGGGCCACCAGCCTCAGACATGGGTCATGGACACCCAAAAAAGAAATACAAATAAAAAATGCAATAGAGACTGGAATAACCTACAGAATTCTACACCCCCCACCCTCAACACTCCTGTCAAGAAAGTCCCAATAAACCACAGCAACCTTCCTAGCACTGGAGGCAGACTGCAGCACTTTGAGGGACACACAGAAACCTGCAGGTCCATAACAAAGCTCTCAGAGTGCTCAGGCCAACAACGTCATTCCGCTTGTTGGAACAAAACGGGGATGTGAAGTTAGCTTTGTGTCTTTTGTGCCTGCTGGAGGAAAATGCTCTAAAGATACATCAGGGACAAGTCACATTGAGAGCAACCTATCCTACTGTGGAACAAAAGATTGTGAAATCCACTGAAGTGCTGACTTGGTGTAAGTTACTCCCTAAATAACACCTCTTTTTGTTGTTGTGTAAGACAAGTTGCAAAAAGGAAAAAAAAAATCCTCCAGAGGAAATTCAGTGAAAATAGAAAAGTAGGGAAGAAAATTCCTTTAAGCAATCTTGGAGCAAGAGAACAGGGAGTGTGTGGATTGCAGGGGTTTCCAGCACAAGGCAATGCCATCTAGTGGAGATGGGATCTCCCTTGGGGGGCACAGCCCACACCCATGCCATGGCATTCCCAACTCCCAGGAATTTCATACTCAGCTCTCCTGTCTCGCTGATCCCAGGACACAGCAGAGGGTACAGGCAGCAGCAAGCAAGGAGCATTAGCATTACTGACTGTTAGAAACCTGGAGAGGCTTCTAAGAAAGTCGAAGTCCTGAGCAATAAATTATACTTGCTTCTGTCTGTAGAGCACACTGCAGCTTCAGCACTGCTGTAGGAAGTATCTGTGTCCCTTGGCACGACTTCTGATTTTATCACCTTTTCTTTGCCAAAGTGCAGGTAATTCAGCATAGATTTCACTGTGAAAAATGTACCTTTTAAAGAGAATGCTGAAAAATGCCACCTGCAACTAAGTCTCTCTTAACTGAATGTATCTGCCTCAGTTTTTGACAAGAAACAGGGAAATTCTCACTTTAGACTGGCAGAAAAGTTGCATATTTTGGCTCAGAATTCTTCAAGTATATCCACCTCCATCAGCCCCCAGCTATGCAAGGAATGAGCACGGCAGCAAGTCTGTGCAGGTTGTGTTTGTAATGGATTTCTAGATGTCTCAGATCTATACCAAATTTCTACTCAGCTCGTTCTGGCATGAGTCCTACAATGTTCCCTCAATACCAAACTGCACTTTATGAATGTCATCTGGCATGAGGGCTGTGCAGGGGAGGGAGGGGAATCCAGCAAGAAACATTCAGGTTCAGAAGAGATTGGTGGACTCAGAGCAGCTCCACACAATTGTTTACCAAGACTTCTGCAACAAATTATGAACAGAAGCAGCATATCCCGGAGTGCAGGATGGCTTTCAGCAGGTGGCACACTGCTCTGGAAGGACAGCAGGCTCAAGCTGGGCCAGAGGAGGGCACTGGGGGCACTGGGAGGGCACTGGGAGGGCACTGGGAGGGCACAGAGGGCACTGGGGACACTCACCCTGGTCGATGGAGTGCTGGGGCAGCTGGCTCAGCTGGCTGTTAGGAGGGTACAGGGCACTGGGGGCACAGAGGGCACTGGGGGCACTGGGAGGGCACTGGGGGCACTGGGAGGGCACTGGGAGGGCACAGAGGGCACAGAGGACACTCACCCTGGTCGATGGAGTGCTGGGGCAGCTGGCTCAGCTGGCTGTTCACCACCCCCGCGTACGTGCGCAGGAACTCCTCCTCGCTGGCCGTCAGCTGCAGGCACAGAGGTGATGCTCAGCACTCAGCACACCAGAACCAAGAGACTGCAGGCACAGCTCCCAGGGAGAGGCACCACAGCAGCCTCTCTCTACTCTTCACCACCTGCACCACCCCTGGTTTGTGCACCTTGACCAGCAAGGACACAGCAGTGAAATGGGACAGCATGAACTCAAGGGCAGGTTCAGTGCCACCTTCAAACAGCTGCTTCACTTGGCTCTTTTTCCAATAATGAAAAACTTGATCATTTATCTATGCATGGTAGTTCCAGGCATCACAAGCCTCATAATATTTAAGCAAAAATCAACTGTGTTTAACTGATAACAGTTAAATCCAGGATGGCTAAGACAATTCAGCATTAAAAGCAGACCATCACCTGCCCATCTCAACAAGCACTACCCCAGTTAGCCCAAAGTTGCCTGAAAACCCACAAAAGATGGGCTAGGAAGTGCATCTTACGTTTGATCCCATCTTCCTGAGCATGAGCAGCACTCTCACTTTCTGCTGAATGTACATCTCCTCCGGACTCTTTCCGGGGACGCCCTCTCGGTTCATTCCCCTCCTGCCAGCTCCTGGATTTCCTGGAGATACAAAATCAGGAAAAGACAAACTAGAAGGAAAAATTCATTTCCAAAATACCTGTTTTTTATCAGTGGGCAGACCACTGAATATCCTGGGAGAGTGAGGATTCCCAACCCTGCCCAGAGAAACCCTTAAAAATGCGAGCAGCTAAACTGGGCCTTACATCTGCAGCTGAAAGATTCACAGAGGCTCATGCTCACATCCCCACAGCTCATTATCTGTGGGTACGTTACTGCATGAGTAGAAAAGGAATTCTAAGAACTAGATGAAAGAATCACTCTGACAGAAGAGTCCGTGGTTTGGGGTTTTTTCCATAAATAAAGCACAGGCAGAATGAAAACAGGATGCAGAATGCACAGCCATCAAGCCTGCAATGGCTAAACAAAAGCTGTGTGAAACCTAAACTCTTAAGTCTTCCTCCTCTTCTTCTTTTTTCCTTTATCTATCATAAAAAAAGGCCATTGTGTTACTGTAAAATTTATTAAAATTTATTAAATTGTTTTGGAGAGAAAGCAGAGCTAAGAGGAGCGGGGAAAGAGTATCACTTAAAAGCTGAGCTTTTGCATCTTATTTTAATAAAAATAATTATGTTATGGAATAAACAGACTGTGCTATCCAAAATTCTATAGCACAAAGCATGATTATACATTATTATATAAGTATCTGATAATTATTTAAGTTCCACAACAGGGTGTTTACCACGACATTCAGCATGCCATTCAGGCATTCTCTTCAGCTGCTCTTAAAACCACCCTGAACCAGCACAAGGGGGAATGGCTTCACACTTACAGAGAGTGGCCTTAGACTGGATATTGGGAAGCAATTCTCCCCTGTGAGGCCCTGTGATCCAGGGTGCCCAGAGCAGCTGTGGCTGCCCCTGGAGCCCTGGCAGTGCCCAAGGCCAGGCTGGGCACTGGGGCTGGGAGCACCTGGGACAGTGGGAGGTGTCCCTGCCAGGGCAGGGGTGGCACTGGGGGGGCTCTGAGGTCCCTTCCCACCCAAACCATTCCATGCTCCCAGGGTGGATGGAAGTGTGACCCAGCCCCTCCTGCACCACACACACCTCAGAGAAGTGGCTCTAAAACAAGTCTTCAATCACTTTTCACTCCCAGAACTGGGTCTGGTCCTACACCAACCTATAAATGTGATTTCCTGAACCTCAGTAATGAAGGGAACACACTACACAAGGCTTGCATAGGGAAGGCTGTATCCCAGCAGGTTCAAACACAGTTTTCCCAGTAATGTTATCCTGCAGTCATTACCAACCTCTCCTCTCACTTCATTTTCATTATTACTTTTAAGGGAAAGTAATCTGGGTGTGGAAAGTGTTTAAAATTACACATAGGCCCTCCTGAGTGAGTCAGAAGTAATGCAAACTTCAGCAGCAGCTGCTGGGACAGGCTTTGCCACCCACATTACTGAGCATGGAGATAACAGCAGTAAAAAGTGAGAAAGATCCATCACCAGTCCTTCTTGAACATGTTTCAGTGGGAAGATCTGCATGAAGCTGATTTGCTGAAGATAGTTCTGCTTGGAAACCTGCAGCCTGTGCATGTGCAAGGTGATGATTGTTGGGGTTTTTATACAACCAGCAAACTGCTCTCTGAATGGGGAATTAAACAATCCCATCATTTTGTGTAGTGTCAACTCAAGTAAGTCAATTGGATGATGCTACTAGGTATATACTCCACAGTGCAATTTACTGAGGGCTAACAAGTGATGCCAACAGTAAGGCAATGAACAAAATAAGACAGTGAGCAAGAGACACAAAGATATACAAATCCAGAGACTGACAAAACAATAAACATTGATCAAGACACCCACTCAGTCTGAAAGGCTGGGATTGGTTCTTAATATTATAAATACTTCTCAAAAATATTGTACATGAAAAGGGAAGCTGCTGTACTAGTAACCAATCAACTTAGAAAAGAAAAACTGCAACAACAGAAACTGCAACGTAGTAAGACATCTACTGTTTAAAAACGAAACAAAAGGGATGGGCTATCAATAGGTGGCACCATCCACAAGCACCAAGAAAATGCCATGGCTGCCCCCATGCCAATGAGGAAGAGCCCACTTCAGCATTCCTCTGCACATCAGATATTACAAGACCTGGCTTGGTTACTATTCATTGTTTTCCACCATAGCTGTCTTCTAGTTGTTTACTAATTTTCAAACTCCAAAAAGGGGTGATGGGAATTCCTGTCTAAGCCTGGTTCTTCTAAAGTAACCTCCAGACAAGATGGGTTTGTCATGAAGCCACCTATTTAACAGGAAGGATAAAAATCCTAAAGCCTGCTCATTCAGTGAATGCTTCACATAATTAGTAAGCAGCATGGGGGAAAAAAAGAACTCAATATGGCTCAAAAAGTATGTACAGAGAGGTAAAGCTGAGCTTTCAGAGCAACTTAGCTTCCCCTTCACCACACAACCACCCTGCTGCCACAGCTCTTCCTACTCAGTGGCACCAAAGTGGAAAGACAAAGCTCCTGAAACAGCACTGAGCCCCCAGCATGAGAAATGTGAAGATATCTCTGTTTTCTTGTTACATAAAGCTTTCAGAAGACACAGTTTGGGATGACAACATTACCCAGCATATGCTACATGAGAAAATTTCCAAACCCACATACAAAGCTGGTCCATGGCCAGAAGACAGCACGATCCACACTTGCAAATGAAGGACTGAGAAACCTTACCAAAGTACTTATCAACCTTGTTCTCCCCAGAAAGGTACATTAATATGCTACACATTACGAAATGCTCCTTAAGCAGTGTTTCCCTGCCCCCACAAATCCTTCTGGCACATGGATGAGTGGTCAGTGCCCCATCCCCAACCAACAGAACCCCAGATTTCAGTGCCAACGTACCTGCTTCTAGAAACCACAGGAGATCAGATAATCCACGTGTTCAGTCCTGAGCAGTGATTGGAGCTGGGAAAAATGTATGAGGGAACTGCCCTGTGAAAACAAGGAATTACAGAACATACTTAGCTGAAGTCCAGAAAGATCCTTAACTCAATACACCTTCACTCTGTCTGCTTTAGAACATGGTCTAGGTAAAATTCATAAAACCACAGGCTTGTCTGGAGCTGTTAAACATGAGAACCTTTTTATGTTTAAAGTTTTTTAAAATCAAGCTGTTCTTCAGCTGCAGGATTTCCACCCTGACCATGCCAATGACATTCCCAATCACTTGAGAATGAATTGCATTCTAGCTTTGCATTCTTTAGGAAGCTTTCAGCATAAAACCCAACAGATACATCCTGGCCTGAGCAAAGAAGTAATGGGATCTCAGCTAAATTTCTGGGAAGCGTGTCCTGGATGGCTGGCACTGCAGGAGGAGAGGCCACAGGCTGGTGAAGCCATGGAGAATGCACTATTCTATCAGATCTGGAACTGGTCTCTCCAGGTGAGGGTGAGGCAGATGTGCACAGCCAACAGGAAAGTTTGGGCTGCCCGTGCTTTACCTCTGGCAGCTAAAGGTGGATCTACTCCCCAGAGCCAGTTTTCACTTCCTTTCTCACAAAGACTGACCCGTGCATTTCAAAAGCTGCAGTGTTAGTCAGAAATGATTGCATTCTTCACTAAACTGTGTTAAAAGACTAAATGCTTCAAGCCTGTCCTGCTGCATCTAACACACTGCAAATGGACATAATTGGGTCACCTAATTCCCTCTTGTTTGCCAGGCACAGGCAATGAAATTTAGTTCTCATTTATTCTTAAGATGATTCACATGACAGAATAATAAACAACAAAGATCTACGTATTACAGCCAACACTGCCAGCCCAGCTTTGCCAAAGCAATAAATCTGAGTTTGAAAACACTCCCTCCCTTTCCCCAGCAGTAGAGGAGGTCAGCCAGAGCAGATGGGAAAGCTGTCCTGCAGCCCAGCACTGCCCTCCCCACGCTGCCTGCACTCGGCTGGGTGAGGATCCCAGGAATTCCTTCAGCTCAGCAAGGCCCAACATGTGGACTGGGCAGAGCCAGGAACGTCTGACATCCCCACCTGTCTCCTTCCAACCCTCTCCTGGGCTGGGGACAGGCTGGGCAGGCCTGGCCCTCAGCAAACCAAGCACCTTCCACTGATCACTGAGGATTGAGGGTGCAGGTCCTGGCAAGGCAGGAAGGCAGAGAGCAGGGAAAACCAGACATGGCTTTGGAATGACAAGGTCTAGCTACTGCTACACCTAAAAACACCTGGGCTACTCTGCAAAGGTATTACCCAAGTAATGCAATAGCTAAGTGCTTCCAGTTTTCCCACTAGCATTAAGGGCTACTTCCTCACCTCTTCTCATGGTTACTTGTTCTGAAAGGTCTCTAATGAAAATAAAATATATTTCTTCCAAAAATGAATTAAAAGACCACAGTGGCTTTCTCTTCAATTACTGACCCCAGACACAACAGCACATAATGAAAAAATACTGTAAGTGCAGTTAGCCTTCCCTTTTATTCTGTTTTGCTAACTAGGTTTAGAACATCAGCTACTGGGGCTTCACTTCAAAAAAATGTAGACAGGAGAAATCTGTACTCAATCTCAGTTTAACTTGTCTGTTTTACCAACAGATGGAAACAGCTCCTCATGAAACTCAAGCCTCAGCAAGAGGCTCAAGCAAGAACTGTTTTGACTGAACGCCCTCAGAAGAAGATTCCAACACACAGCAACTGAAAATTACAGATTTGTAACTTTATTTCCTTCACTTCCACCTACACTGGTATGAATTCAAAATCTGGAAGGAACTTTCTGCTGGTCAGTGCCACAGATCAGTTCATAATTAAGAACTCACAAATTCTTCTGACCCCCCTCCTGTCATCTTTTTAAAGAAACAAAAATTTCACATCTCAAGAGAAAAAGAGACACACCAAAAATGCATTTTCATAAATTTCGCATAAAGGAAGTTACTTAAACATCCCATTCAGTTTTAAAGCCATGCTTATTTAATGCAATGAGAAAGCAACATGAGCTTTTGTTCCTTCAAATTTCATATTCCCCCCAACACTGTAGTCCTCTGTAATGCTGAAATTCCTAACAACCACATTTTACTGATATGAGAAAACACAAAGTGCAACTGAGGAATCTGCACGGACTAAATCAAGGGGGAAGAAAATAAAAAGGCAGTAAGCTGTTGGAAAATGTAGTATTTTACATATTCAGTCTTAATAATTTAGGGTACTTAGAGCAGCCATCTGGCAAGTTCTTTAAAACCTGTCACAGCTGACTACCTCTTTAATATCTTGTAGCATTTCCAGTTACAGCCAAAAGAAACCCAACAGGAGTTAGTTCAGCCACATTTTTTTTTGTTGAATCTGACTGGTTCTGTTCAAGGCAGTTTGAAACCCTCAATTAATGGGATAGGATTATAAAGCTCAGACAAGGAGTTATGGTGAATAAACCCAAGCACTGCAGGTTCCCTTTGCTCTACACAAGTGCAGTTCAGAGCAGCAGGAAGGGTCCCTTTGACTCTCTGATATCATTATCCAAGGTTAAGCCATTCCCCTCCACAGTTCCACCACGGAGCACTTCAGTGCTTCAACATGGTCATACTGGGAAGCTTGGAAGTGCAAGGGGATGCTGCCCCTAATTTAAGCCTTGTTAATTTTCAAATGACATTTTTCAGAGAACAGTTAGAGCCCAAAAAACCTTCCAAGCTGGAGCCTGAAACCTGAAGTCAGGAACCAGTCTGCAAAAGCCCTGCTACAAATCTTCCTCTAATTCATTCTGACTCATGACCTTCAGTCACAGGCAGCTGGAGACTGGATTAATTCCCATCTCCAGAGGGATACAATGAAGAATTCATAACAGCTACCTATTTATAGGTGAACAGTAAGAACTGAAATATTTAATATGGGGTTTTTTTGTCTTCATTTCTATGTTCAGTGCTACCTTTTAGCTGACTTCAGAATGTGAACCCCAGTGTCAGATTTAGGTCAATTTACTGCTGGAACTCCCGTGGTAGGTTCACATCTCTTAAATGTTAGATTTAAATTTTTAACGAAACACTCCAGTCCTCCCTCTTGAAGAAGGCCAGGAAACAGCCCCACACACTGCCATTTATTCATGAAACATTTATGAACACAAGCAGGGGGTTTTCTCCCCAGTGCTGGATCACCTTTCAGAGCTTCAAAACGGACTTCAAAAGTAGCAATAAAGTGCATTCCATAGAGCTTCCCAATATACCAAATCAGTTCTCACATCAATGCTCAAGCTGACTTAAAAAACAAATTTAAAAAATCCTACTATCATAATCACCACTTTCATGAAATTAAAATTTGCCTCCTGACCTTCAGGCACACAGAAACCAGATGATTCCCCCCTTCTCTCAAGGAGAAGACACCTCTCACATCTCACACAGTGAAAAGAGGCAGCACAGGGTTTTAGGTAGTTCACGCCAGTCAACTTGAAGCCTCTGAAATTAACTGTAGTAACAGCAACAAAACCTGAAAAAAAGCCTTTCATTTCACAAAGGTATTCACACTTCAAAGATGAACGTGTCAAAAATTCTTTAAAAAGTGACAACATTTTATAAACAGCAGTTTATACACAAATCCCAGCCCAAGAGACAATTCCAGCAGAATGTTCCAGTACTTTACTCACGATGGTCACCAACAGCTGAATGGACAGTGCTGCTCTCCTCCCAGCCAGGGGCATCTTTCAGAGGCTCAGACACCTCTTCTCCTATTTAAAACAAAGCTCCAAATCTTCTAGGCAGGAAATTAGGCACTAATTACAGATAGCCAACGACTTAACTACCAGGTACCCCATTGAAGAATTACTGCTGTAAAAAGTGTTCAGCATCCATCATTAAAATAGAACAGTACAGCAAAGCTTTGTATGGATCTATCTGTAAGTATTTTATTTCAGAAACAGAGACCTAAACTTGATATACCTTCTCCTGTCTCTGAGAAATCAGCTCTATTTTCATAGTTTGATACTAACTTGGAACATAAACTAGTGAAAAAATGGAGCACTGATAATAGGCCAAAATTATCAACTACTGACAGGAATCACCAAATGATTTTCAGTGCATCCACCCCATTTTATATGGCTGGCACTGTACAAATACGTACCCATGGAACTCCTGTGAGCTGTGATACTTCTTGAGTATTAATTATTGACACCAATGACAGTCTCCAGGTCTGTTCTGTGGTCAGAACCTGAGCCAAGGCCAATTCCCAAACATGTACAAGGAACATGGGGACCATTAATTGTGGTGACACCAATCAGCTTTATGACCAAAGTCACGTTCTCAAAGTAGCTCTGCACAAACACCGGACTCGGGATCCCCTGAGCACAAATCCTTCATCAGAACAGGCAAAATCCTAACTGACAACAGGAAAAATTCCAGCAAGTGTCTGTAAGCAGTTAAAATAACAATGACATTGAATTTCAATTCACAATCATACAGTAAAAGCCTCCAAAGACCAGAAGTGCCATTTCTGAAGCTGAGCTGGGGTGACCAGCTTCTCCCAGCCCAAGCACACAGTGTTGGGTGCATTTAACCCGAAATGGCAGAGAGCACAAGTGGTGGCACAGAAGGGCTCTCCCTCCACTTTCTGTGTACATATATCTACAAATTTTTATATGTATATATATTTATAGGCATTTCTCTGGTACTCATCAACACAGGATCTACAGACAGCCAGGTATTAGTGAGAGCTCTCTTACAGCTCACTGTGCTGCTCTCTAATTTTTACTGACATGTGAACATCATTATTGCCAGGTCACAGACATTTCACACTGCAAATGCCTATAAATCTTTTATACTAGAAAGATTATGGCTAACTACATTTTTAAAAGCAATTAAAATGTGAGTTGTTATTAGGTGACTACTTAGCATTTTAGTATTTTGCAAGAGTATATCAAAGTACATTCCTAGGACCAGAGACTCTCAGATTAATAGTTCTTTACTACCAAAATTGGGTAACCATTGGACAACAACATGAAATAGTGTTCTGGTCTCATACATCAATAAAATTTGCTGCAAAATGTGACAAACACAGCCCTTATGCCACCTAGTTATCTTGCCCCTTTAGGAAAAAAAAACCCCAAAACTTCTGTGCTGCCTTCCCCATGGATGCTCTGAATAACCAAAAAAAAAAAAAAAAAAAAGCAAAGAAGAGGTTTCAGTTCTGAATCAAGGTTTAGTTTTCAAAATCATTTAAAGAGATCTATTATTAATAGCTCTTGCTGTGAGTTGAACTAAGAATTAATGGCTCTTTGTCTAACATGGCTGCATCCTCTGTCATCTCTTTGGTACCAACCAGAACACAAACTCTGCCTCCTCAGTGATCAGCAGTGCCACTGCATAATACGGGCAAGAGACTTCTGCTCCCAAGACCTTCACAAAATAATAATCCATGAGACTTTTCCTGGATAGTGTTCCACAGGCTGGTCTCAGTAGAGCATGCCAAGTATGCCAGCTTCTCTCTTCTCTGAAGGACTTAATAGAAACAAAAAGTGCAAGAAAAGGATTTTTGTTCCCTTCTTAGAACACCAAACAAGACTGTGCTGCAAAGGTATCTGATGGAGAGAGGAGGGAGGAAGGAAAAAAGTCCTTGTCAGTTTTAAGAGAGGACTTTTAACATTCACTAGTTCAAACCAAATTCCTAATTACACACCAATTTTACCACGGATATTTTTGCTTCCCCTATGTTTCGGCCAAGTGGGATTGCAAGGAAGGAAATCTTGCCTTCAAGAGACTTCCTATTTCTCAGGAAAACGGATGCAATTTCCTTCCTGCCTAGCCACTACTCTGAATGTTACCTTAATTCCATGAGCCTGTGACATGAGGCTGCCTGAGGTCAGTGGTCTGACAGCTGCAGGGAAAGAACCCAGGCACTGCAGGGCCCCAAGGGCTCCCAGGCCCCATCGGGTCTGGGACTGATTCACTCCTGAGCACAACGGAGGAATCACAGGCAAGACAGAACACACACATGTTAAAGGCAACCATATGTAAAAATATTAATTTAGATGAATCAAACTCCAATACATAACAATGGTAACAAGAGGAGTTAGCCCAGAGACCACTCACAACAATGCTCAAGAGCAGCTGAGCCTGGCACAAGTTAAAACCACTGCCAGATCCCAGAGCACTCCAGGAAGCTCCCAAGAGCAGGACTGCACCCAGCCACCACCAGCTGAAGGCAGAATGGGCCCAGAGAATGACTGGAAATGCAGCCAGACTTCTGCAGCTCCCAAAGCATAAGCACAGGTAGACACACCTCTGTCGTGGTTAGCTGCTCGACAAAAGGAAGGAGCTGACAGCAGCTACATCTAAAACAGAGCAATGAAATGAATATATCAAAAACAAGGGGCCAAAACTGTAGTGCTATTTCACACACAGTAGTTTATTTAGAGATTAAAATGTATTTTGTAAAAGTTAATGGACTAAGAACCTTGACAGTGAACAAGTAAGAGAATGGTTGCAGTTTGATGTGAATTGTGAAAGGCTTATTTCACCAAGTTCATTGTAGCTGCTGACCAAGATCTCAGCAATAAAAGTTCTGTTTAGCAGAATGTTTCTGACCTCTGAAGTTAAGCAAAACCTTTCACGAATTCCACATAAACCAATGAGTATTATTTGGCATCTACAGACATTCCTGAAAAAAGGCAGCTAAGAAGATGTGAATGCTCCTACTTTTCTCAATTTGGCATCAGCTCTTAAAGTTAATTATATTATAAGTGTTACTGCTGATTGGTTTTGCATAAACATTCAGTTAACTGTGTTTATCTTGAAGTCTGATATTGCCTCCCCCGACCAACCGAGCAAGCTGCCAAGGCACAAAGAAATTTCCAGTTTTCCACATAAGATTCAACACACTCAAAGTTCAGAAACTCCACTAAAATTACATTAACATGGCAACAAGCACCAGAGATCCTGCAGCTGCACTATCCCCTCCTCAGCTCTACAAAAAGCCTTCCTTCAGTAGTTCACCTTAAGTTGTTTCAGGATTTTTATTCCTCCTTTACAGCAACTCAGCTGCAAAAATTTAGGTCACATTTCCTTTAAGGGTGCACGTCCATGTGTACTTATTTAAAGCTCAAGGAAATTAATTAAAAGCTCCTCACTGACTTCACTGTGCATTGAATCAGGACCTGGATGAGTTCAGAGGCAAAACAATTACACTTTAATTAAACATCTCCACCTTCATGTGAAGTAGTCAACTAATTTCATGGAAGGATAAACTGAGTCAGAAGGTTTCTGAGCTTGGTCATGGTCATAAACAGAGTTGATTACTTAAGTTGTTTCCATATTTTTTTAGCTGCCCTCATAAAACAGAGAAAATGGATTTGCTGAAAAATCAAATAAATTCTCAGTCTGTGTACTTGCATGGAATAAAACAGAATGTCCTGAGACAAGTGGAAGGGTTGTACAAATTTACTGACTCCATCTCTGTTCCCCAATCAGTAGGTCATTTAGTCAGTCACAGGAATTCCAATAATGCAAGAAGTTGAAATTATTAGGGTTTTTTTTGAGATTTTTAGGCTGTTTTGTTTGGGTTTAAATAGCATTAATAATTATATCTCTATTATTTTTGAAAACAGAAGCCTGGCAGATTCGATACTTGTAAAACCTTGGATGCATTTACTGAAAAGCAAGAAGTATGACTCCACTTTCTGAACTCAGACTGACATTTAAACCATACAGAAGCTCTGTAACATCCTGTCAGATCACCAGCAGTGAGCAGAAAGAAGAATGAGCTTTCCTCACTTTTTTGAACATTTGTTATATAATGCTTCCTCAACACTAAGGCTGAAAATAAATCTGAGAGTCAGGAGAGTGTTCTCCTTATTCTAGTACTAACTGATGGGTTTTGGTTCATTTGTTGTTCTTCAATTTCTTCTCACCTCTAGTTTTGCTCACTCTGCTCTATCTGCACTCTGGTGCCAATGGAAGCTCATGGACAGGGCAGAGCTCTTCAAAGGGAAAAAGAACTGTAAGAGTCCTCCACTCTCAGAGATAAGACACTGAACAAAACTGTCTGGGCTTTTTCCTAAATTAAGTTACTTGGCAAAAAGTTTTTGTAGCACATTTCAGACCCATTTACATATCAATTCTCCTTTCAACTCAGAAGCAAGACCATTCAATTACCAACACTGGATGTGAAATCGGTGACAATATTTTTGTTCCAATAATTTGTATCTTTGGTGCACATCACCATCAAAACTGGGACTAGTCACACACCTGTAGCACGTGATAGCTTTAGCCCAGAACAGAAACATTTGGCACGTTTGCTAGGATTGCAATTTCCCCCATCACTTCTGCACTATACACCCGATGGTGTGGTGCAGCTGAACAGCTACCTCTGTCCTCCTGCATTTCAGCTGGAAATCAATCTGATGACAGCTTGCAGATTTGCCTGTGCATGAGTAGAAATATTTCTGATACCAAATCCTTCTTTGTGGAAAAAATTCTCCTGGAAGTTTCTCCCAGCATCTCCAACAGCAGCCTCCAAAAGCCTACTGCCTCTCTGTGCACAGCACTTGGGTGGATGTTTGATGCTTCAAACTAGGTCAGATGCTCAGGAGGGTGCTTTGTAGTCAACAACCAACTTAGGAACTGAAATACTTAGTAAAAAACAGAAATGTTTGTGTTGGTTACAGATGACAAACATTTTGGAGAGGAAAAACTTATATTAAACACATATAAACAGATCTATTTCTGACAAGCTGTTTCCTAGGCAAAGCATCAGCCTTGAACAGCTTAACCACATCAGGCACATTTAGGTGTTAACTCTGTTTGCCCATATGCAACACCTAACTTGTCTCTAAAGTCTGCTGGAGTTTGGTGTTTTGATTTTTAAATCCTCGCATCTGCAGAATGTCTCACACTCATCTCACAGAGCATCAAAGCTCATCCTGTTCAACATGCCAAGATGAGGAATGGACAAATAAAAGATGATATACAACAGAGCAAAACATTCTCTTCTTGAAGAGAACGCAACCGCGAGTCTGAAAGGCAGATACGCCCTGATGAAGCACATCTGGACGCTGAGCAGAACCGAGGATCATGTCTCGTCATTCCGATCCGGAGGGTGATGCTGTCCCTCTCTCACGCATCTTCCCAACAGGTAAAAAACTAACGTGTGCCGACAAATACCGTCCACGTAAACGGAAAGTTACCGAGTGCTGCCTCAGAGGCTATAGAAACACAATCTTTAGCCAAGGTAAGTGATCCCGAGGGAAGCCCTTTACTAAGCACTCTCCGGGAGGCGTTTTCCCAGGCGAGGGCCGGGCTGCCGGGAGCACGGCGGGCACACGGCGCTGCCCCGAGCCCGGCGCACACCCAGCGCGGGCACCGCGGCACCTGCCGCCCCTCGCACGGCTCCGGAGCACTTCGGGCAGCTCCACCGGGAATGACTTCACCTGCCACAGCCGCGCGGCCATGCCTGGGGTGGGACACCGGGGAACGGGGCGCCTCCTGACGTACGGGGTGATGCCAGAAAATGAAAAAGGCACCTCCCGTACCTGTGGCGGGGGCCAGGGCCTGCCGGGGGCCGGGGAGCGCGGAGCGGGGAGCGCGGAGCGGTGGGCCCGGCCGGCGGAGCGCCTTTGTTCGCGGCCGCGCACAAAGGGCACCGCGCTCACCTGGTGCGGGGCCCGCGGCCCCGGCGCTCCGGCGGCTCGGGCGGCGGCGGGGCGCGCTCGGTACGGGCGGGCGAGAGCAGCGGAGCCCAGCGGAGCCTCCTCCTCCTCCGCCGTGACTCACCGCGGCGGCCCGAGGGAGGTGCCTGGGCGGCTCCGGGGGAGGGACCCGCCGCGTCCCGGCGCCCAGGGCAGCGGCGGCGCCGCAGGCAGCACCGAGAGCCGGCCGGGAGGAAGGGGCGGGGACGCGGGGCAGGGCCGGGGAAGGGGCGGGCGGGGCAGGGCCGGGGAAGGGGCGGGCGGCGCCGGCCAAGGGGAAGGGGAATGGGCAGGGGAAGGGGAAGGGGCAGGGGAAGGGGAAGGGGCGCGCCCGGGGGCAGCGCCGGCCGGGTCCGGCTGTGGGCCGGGGCCCCGCGGGGCCGGAGCCTGGCCGCCGGGACAGACCGGCATCTCTCAGCTGACAGACATCCCCCGGAGGGGCCCAGCGGCCCGGGCCCGGGCCGTCCCTCCCGCCGCGGCCGCCCGGGAGCCATCCCGGCAGGGCGCGGGGCCGCTGCTCACTAACACTGCGCCAAGAAAGTTAGAGACACTGCGACAGCCAGTACAGCTTAAGCTAATGCAGCCAGTACAGAAAATGCCAACCTCCGACTGGAATTAATGGTCATTTGGTCATTGAAGCACTCAAAAATAAAGTAATGCTTCTCCTACATTGACTGAAGAAGCATAAAACCTCAGTGAACACAGAGAGGAATTAATTAAAACTAAACATCAAAGAAGCCAGAAGCCACCCAAGGCCCTTCACCCTGCTCCATCACGCATCTGCCTTATGGTTTCCCACTAGGTTAACAGTATCCCTGCTTCCTTACAGGGTGCATTGGTGAGGCCAGCAAGGTAAGTACAAAATTCCTGGAGATAAAAATGCTTTGTGCACCAAGTGTTATTTAGTAAAATGCATCTGTTTTCTACTCGGTACTTAACTTAATTGCATAAAGATAGTCACAGAAATGAAATAGGTGGCACTTCCTTTAACAGCTTGATACTTAATGACATCAAAGCCCGGTGCCACTGAAATCCAAACCCCACTGCCAGCTAATGAAGGGCTTAACATGAAAGCCTCTGCAAAGAGCAAACCCAAGCCGCTGACAGGAACAGGAATGGTGCAAATGTGCTGGGATCTGAGATCACTGGCACATACCCACAGCACAGCAGGCAGTAATGATTATTAATTATTTAAGAAAGGAACATAAGAGCTCCAGTATAAGCTGAAAAAATATGCAGAAGCATTGCACTGGGATCCTCCAGTTGGATTACTGTTAATTAGCACAGTACATGAGTCTGAGGGAAAGATCTAAAAGCATCTTATGCTAGTGGGAGCATATAATTAAGCCATCATTTGCATCCTTGCAATAGTATGAATTTCCTTACTGATAACATCATGGGCACAACACCATTTTATGACTAAGTACTGTCTAGCTCTCCTAATTCAGCTGGCTGACTGTACAGCAGTGCAATGCAAACTTACAGATCATCAATTTAAATCCGGCATTTATTTAGAAAGGGTTTTAGCAGGGAGAGATAACATAAGGCTTCCTCTAGCCTAGGAAAATTTTAGATGTATTTTCTTAAAATTAAGCTTCTGCCCTACCTTAGCTTATTCCCTTCAAGCTTCCTGAGATGTTCAGCTATCAAGCAAGGTGACATCTTGCCATCAGTCACTTGTATCATCATAAGACACGATGGACGCTCAAGAGGCCTCACAGCTATGCTAGTTCTGCAAGAGATAAAATATTGTCCATGTCTCTTGGGAATGCACAGAGCCTCCCAAAGCAAACAGAATGTAGAACTGCACTTGATCAAATCCGTTCCCTCCCCAGTCAGCACGCTGCTTGACCTAACCCTCAGCAAGGGAATGTTAGAAGTTTAATTATCTAACGGTTAAGTCTAACATTTTTACAAGTATTGTATAAAGACTTGATATTATTTTACAGAAATCTATCAGATTAAATGGATTTTTCTTTTCAATAGCTTCTAATCTCTTGTTTAATGAGGCTGCTGTTTATTGTAGAAAGCCAAAACTTCATGAAACCTTTTCCTCCAAATCCCTACTCGAATTAGAAAAATTCTCTCCATTCACCTTGTCCTTCCTGATCTCCAATTCTTTCTTAATCAGCTCTGAAATTCATTTAGGATTCCTTCACAGCACAGCTGCTTCCACCCTCCAAGTCCCTCTGTACTTGTTGGCATCCCCCTCTCATTAAGGGCTTCCAGCAGCATCTGCACACACAATCCCTGCTTTCATTATCCATGATTCAACCACATACAACAATAATGAAAACTCTTTTTCTCCAAGATGTGTGTGGTACCCAATGAAGGACGTGCTTTTAGTTTGGAATCTCTTTTTCTTTTGTTAATCTTTTATATGTCAGACTTAGTCTGATAATTCAAATCCATCAAAATCATGCATCAATCCCATTTCAGCCACTAATGATACAGCTGAACTGCCTGGCCATAGGGTGTCATTAACACAGAGCTCTCAATCAAAATGAATTTGACTTTTACAGGCAAAGTAGCACGAGAAACCAAGGGATCTCTAAAGAAATCTTGTATTTTTTCTTCAACACAAAGATAACTTGCTACTTTTCCATTCAAGATCAAAGAAGGGAAATAACACAAGGAGACAAAGATAGAAGAAAGAGAGACAGAATATTTGAAGCTTCAATTTTCTAACACTTTTTCTTTTAGATCAGTACAATCACTGAATTCACTCTATAGAGAAAGAAGATTAAAAAAAAGGAGGTTATATATGGCCAAAAAAGGACTCTGGGAACTTTGCTGATGTGTTTAAAGCTACTGTACTTCACAATTCTTATTTCAGAAGTAAAATGATAAACAAAAAACAAAGCACTTTTAATCTTCAAAGCAGTGTATGATCAATAACAACTTCACAGCACTCGATATTTAAGGATCTTAATCTGTATTTTACTCCAGGAAAGAAAGATGTGTACAGAATGAGTGATCTGCCCAGGTCCAACACTGAACTGGGGATGGAACTCACACATCACAAGCTTGTTTGTTAAACACAAACCCATGCTTTCATTTAGCAGCTGTTCTTTTCTTATCAGTTTTTATTTGAGGAAATCATTATTATAATAAATAGATTATGGACTTTTTTTTCCCCAGCCACTGCAGAAACATTTGAGATGGTGGTAAAGGTACATCCCGGGATTATTTAGCAAAATATTTAGCACAACACACCAATTAACTCACTATGCCTGAAATCAATCTAACTATTTCAAGAGGTTACTAAACTATCTGTGAGGGTCAACACATGAACAGCTTCACATCAGCAGCAGCTTCCTCATTAAATCACATTTAAGGTCAGGGCATTCTGCAGGACACAGCCAATCTCTGGGCAGAGCTCTGATTTCTGACCCTTCCCAGCTTCTGAGAAGTCTGACCCGACACACTCAATCTTGCAATACTGGTCACTGATCTCAGTCTCATCTCTGTCCATCTAAACCACGAGCTCCTTCCAAGAGCAGAAGCAGCACAACGTTGGAAAGATGTTCAGTCAAGGATCAATTTAATTGGAATGTTACAACTGCCCGCAGTACAGGAATTTGCAAAAATCCTGAAATATTTACAAACCAATTAAAAAAAGTTTCTCCTGGAAACTTACACCTCTCAAACTGCAAAGAAAAAGATTTCCATCTCATTGTACTGTAAACTTTTTGTGAGTGCTGAGAGATTTAATTTACATAGTAATGCTGCAAGCAGGCTGGGGGTGTATGGGGAGAGAGTTCCTTAGCACCAGTAATGAGCAGAAAGGAAAAGAAGGCAGCTCCAGTCCCCACAGACTGTTTTGTTTCCCATAATTTCAGAGTCTAATAATGCCCTTTAATAAGCTGCTCTCAGCTATGAAGCTGCAATCAGCCTTTGTCAGAGAACACAATGCTGTCCCAGACAGGAAAATAGTTCTGCTGGAATGGACAAAAGACCCCTCCTCAATAAAGGCTTTTTAAAAACAGGGAGAAAGAAGTTCTATCAGTGAAAAACAAATTATGCTCTCTATACCATGTATCCTTTCATTTCTTAAATGCTATGTGTCAGAAGTATATCTATTAAAACAAAATACAATCTAGAAACACATTTTCTAGTCTATTCCAGTCCTAGCTTACAATTAGACAAACTCACTAATTTATGGGGCATTTATGCCCTGTAAGTGCACTCTAAATGACGACTGACCATGTTAAGTTTCTGTTTATAGTCTATGCTACCCACTTAGTCTCTGAGCTAAACTTCAACTACATGAGATTTCAAACCCTTGTATGCCAAGTTCATTTAGGATCCAGTGGAGGCACAGACCCTCCCCTCTCCATAGCACTGAGACTGAGCAACGCTTGCACTGATAACATAACAGGAGCTTTTCCCCCCTTTTAAAACTTGTTTCTACTTGCAAGCTATTCCATGCCCCCTCTGACATAACAGCAGCGTGCAGTTAGTTAGACAGCGGGGCTGAAGGAAGGGCCAGGAGAGAGCATCTCCTGGCCACGTCCTGTCAGTTCCCTGTCCCTCCAATGCACAAGGTTCAGTGACTGCAGAAGGCTCCCCACAGGGCTGCCATTGTCCTCAGCCAGGGCCGGGACACAAAGTGCTCATTCATGTGCACAGCAGACCAGCAGCCAAGGGCCAGTCATCAGCATCCAGGCTCATTTTGGGTCTTCTGCAAACAGTTTGTAGAAAGATGGCATTTCAATAAACTACATCCATTTTCCAAAGCTTCAATGCTTTCCTAGCACAAACTACTTAGCAGGGAGTCCAGACAAAAATTAAGACAATGTGAAGAATCACCCAAAAAAGTCATCAGGACCACTTCTTAAAAAGATCTGCTTGTTACAACCACATGCAAAAAGATTAAGTTTTAATAGAGAAATACACATTTAGAAAAGTTCAAAAGAGCTGACTCTTTCCAAAGACAGTCATACCATGCTTTTGTTTTAGATTTCCACTTAATGTTCAGCCTCAGAGCTTGTATTATTAAAGGGTACAGACACCAAGGTTCCAAAGTGCACTTAAGGCTGTTTACTTCATATCTTCTGGTTAAGGACCCAAGAGGTTTAGAGCTTGGGGTTTTTGTTTTTGCTTTGCTTTTTTTCAACATGTTAGAGATAGAAAAACCAAACGCAGTATGACCAAAATCCAATGCTGCTGATAACTGGAGACACAAGCCTCACGAACCTCTTCATTGTTTTGCCTTTTCTACTTCAACACTTGCAAGAGCAAAGACTTTGTCTCCTGATCCTGAGGGGGGAAAAGCATTTTCAGTAAGTATTAGGGGAAATTGTGAATTACCTTATATACAATTTAAATCAAGCAAAACATTTGAGATCCAACTAAATCAAACCTACATTGTAAAACCTAGAACACTTGAGCTAATAAAAAAAACAACAAACCAAACCCACACAGGCTTGCCAGGTCTAGAGCAGCCACGTCCTACCAGGCCTGGCTGGGATAGGGTTCCCTTTCCCCCAGCTTCTCTTGCAGAGCTGTGATTTCTGTTTGTATGGAATGGTGTTGGTAACATCCCCCCACACAGAGCTACTACCGGAGTCCTCTCTTGAGCGCCAAGGTTCTCACCTTGCTTACACTCCAGGAGAGCAGAGCTGAAAGCTGGGGCACCCAGACAGTTCATCTGTACCCTGAGCTAGTCTGGCACATTCCTGCCATTCACAGCTCTTTCATCCCAGCTTAACTACTGCTACAATGAACTGTCGTGCTTATTTAAAGCCTTCTGTAAGTGAACTCTTGATCTTGTCGACACAACCAGAGGTATGATAGTCATGGCAGGAAGAGTGCTTTAAAGCTGTGTTTTGACAATGTGCCAATAACTGCCAAATTCTCTGCATCAAGCAGAGGAAAAGGCTCTCCTGAAGAGAGTCTTCAATGCAAAAAAGATCCCTGTTTAATTCTAAGAGCAGCATCACTGCTTGAGACAGATTATTCAAGCCTTCAGCATGAGGGGCAGCCTTGGCATTTTGTGGATGTTTGGCATTTAATTTATTTGCTGTGTTACTTTTTCCTCATGACAGTGTATCACAGTTTTATTGTTAATAAAACATATATTAACATTTAATGGCATGAATCTCTTGTTCATATTTTCTGTTTCATAGAGGAACCAGACGTACTTCTATTAATCAGTGTTCAATGGAAAGGCAAAGGCATCAAGTTCTTGAGAATGAAAACTTACCAAGGTCAGTGGAGACTCTCTCAAATTGGCTCAGGGCTGTACCAGCATTTGTTGACAAGAACATCTCATCATCACCAGTGAGCTAAATAAAAAATGCCACAACTGTGAAGCTGATACCTTAACTGTGCATATTCTCACCATCTACTTGTGCATCTGTGTGAGCTAGGAAAGGTTACAGCACTGGTCCATTTGCAGCTTTTCAGTGGCAGTGTTATCTACCATACCTAAAACAAAAACACAAGCTACTTCCCCTAGCACTGAATTTTCCCTCCCCGGCTCCTGTCAGCCCAGGCAGGGCAGCATGTGCAGTGCCAGACATGCCTGCACATGCAAGTTTCAAGCTGATCTCCAGAGATAATTTTTTATTAAAAGGTCACACTGTATCTGTGTACCTAAACTATGTCAAGGTGTCAGTAACTTTTTTGTCACATGGTCAGTGCAGTAATGAACTGAGATCCAAGCTTACTTCCTATCATCTACTGAGGAAAGAAAAAAAAAAAACCAAACCTTTGACCATGTTAAGAGCCAATGACCTAGAAATGGTTCTCTTCCTTTAAAGTGACATTTCCCCATGTATATTTTACCTTTATGTACGTGCTCTGGTGCTTTGTGACAGATGCCCATAAAATATTTACAATAATAAAGCAGTAACCTACATTTGGAAGGTTCAGATATTCTAAGTTAAAAGTCACTCATTTAATTAGCCTCAGATACACGTATTTATTACAGCAAAGCATGTCTGTTAAACCCTTGACAGTGTTTGCGTCAGTTTATTTATTAGAAATATAAAAATCAGGTACAGACGTTCAGGATGATGCCGGAACGAAGGAAAACATTTTACTTACCTGCCTTTGCTGGCTTTATAAGCAGGCTTACAGCTACTTAACATTTTGCAATGTTGTGCAGACAAACATGCAGTATCTGCTGCCATTGTTCACATCCAGAACAGATGTGAGACCACTGTCCTAGCAAGCCTTCTGTGCAGCAGGCTACTGACCATTTTAAAAGATTAAGGGGATAGTCAGAGTGTGGTGAAGTGGCTTGATGTTGTGGTATAAGGAACTCATTCCAAGAGGATTAGATAGCTTCATGCATTCACAATCTTAACTAGCTTTTACATATTTGCAAAACATTTTTTTTCCTCTGACAGTCAAGCAATAAAATATTGTGAGGGAAAGCCCTTGCTTTGGAAACTACTTGGATTGCAGCTCCTTTAAGTACTGCACTTGACCTTTTCCATTATATTCCTTCATTTCCTAAAAAAGCTAAAATATACACAGCAACCCATTTTCTTCATATACCATCCACAAACAGAAGTAACTTCTCTTCCTCCCTCTGGTGGCAAACCCGGGGCTTTTTCTGCCACTGATGGATCACTGGGGCAACAATGAATTTATCACTCATCTCTCAAATTTCTTTATCTCATACCCAGGGGTAGGCATAATCAGCACTATAAAAGTGAAGCTGGACACATGTCAGAGGTCTTGAATAGTTCCTGGTGAATTGGTGGTAGCTGACCAGTAAAGACTTGTAGCTTTTATAAATATGATCACTTTGTACCAGCTGGTGTGTGATTCATGCATACAGCCCACCAAAGGAAGTATTTAAAAGTAGAAACGGCCTCATAGAAAGGTACCAAACTATTTGATACATGTTCAGCTTCAGAAAGTTTGGCATTAAAATGGAAGGATGTTTATGTAATAGAACAGCAAGTTCCATTTTATCGTTTGCTTATAAAATTGTCATTTCTTATTTTGATTATTCCTAATTCCTCCTAAATAGGGAGAAAACTCTATTCACCTGTCTATCATACCAGCCCCTTACCTTCTCACCAAGTTTTCTGAGGGCAGTCAGGATTTCCAGTTTCTGTTGGGTGTACAGGTCTCTTGGCAACTTCCCAACCATTAAGTCTCTGTCCATCTGCACACCAGGGGGAAAAAAAGTCAAAATATATAAGCTTTCCATTATTTCATCCAACACAACAGCATGAGAAATGGAACAGCCCAAAAATATCAGTAGTCATGGACCCACAGCAGTAAGGGACAGAGGTATCTACAATTTAAAAGATGTCTGTGAAGTTTTTCTGAATGTTCAGCAAATACTCTTTGCCCCTAACCTTAACTTACTTGATTTCTCCAAACTTGGATCTCTTTTTATCAAAGAATGATAATCATTTAAAATTACATATTCACACATCACTAGTACATGGAGGAATCACATTTGATTTCACTTTATCTGGATCTCTGAACATCGAGTGCACTCTCCAGCCCTCAGTACAATCATAGACTTTCTATTTGCAGTCTCCTCAGTTCACTCTACTCATCCCATTTTTGCTTTGAAGCAGGAAGATAGAAGAAAACTCAAGAAATACGCATGGTTGTCCCCATTACCTCAATAAACATTTAAAACTGGACAAATTCTGAAAGAGAACTTCTCCATCTCTTTTGGACTTTACAAACAAGATTTCCAGCACACTCAGTGCTTTCCTTGCAATGATTACATACTTGAATCAGTCTCAATGTAAACTCAAATAAACAGTTTTTGCAGTAAAACAGAAGCCTTCACCTCTGCCAGCCTTGTCCTCAATTGCCTTGGCTGCTTCTTTGCAAACATTCTAATCACTTCTGGAGTTTTAAATGCTTGGCTGATGGCTGCTTGTATTGCCTGCAAGGAGAAGAGCAAGAATGACCAAGACAAACAGGAATCACAAACTACAGCAGCAGGACAAGATTAATGAGGGCTGGAGAACATCATTAGTATCCTCTGCATCATTTGATACACAGAACTCATCTTCTTTTTTTTCATAACCATGGAAGTAAAATAATAAAAAAATAACCTTTATGGAGGGCGTAAAGAATCCTCTAATTAATATAACTATGCTGAGAAAGAGCTATGAAACTTTTCATTACTGTCCAGGTCTTAATTTCCTACAGGGCTAAGGTTGTAATTCACCATTGGGTTTTTTCACCTTTTAAAATGAAGACACCTATCCAGGTTTTTTACATATACAAGTGTATTAAACTATAAAAAACATTAGTTACATAGATCTAGATTTCACATAAAAATTATAGTGAATCACTTGTATCTGTCTGCTGTTTCATCAACTCCAGGCAGAACATGAACTTTTTTAGCAACACATCATCCTTACCAGTTGCATGCCACTGAGCTCATCCACCAAAGTCATATCTCCAGACATAATCTTCTTCAGGGAGTCATTGAACTCACTCAGCTGCTCTAGAGTTTCTTTTTTGGTCTCTTCGTACTCATCTGCATCCAGCTCCTCTCTAGGGAGGCCCCAAGAAGACACATGAGTTCACAGGATTCACCCTGGGACGTCCCGTGGAGCAAAGGGCATTGGGCCAGATCAGGGAGCTTGGTTCCCCAGGCAGCACTGAGGAGTTCCCATCTCTGCAGACTGCTCTGCTCTGGCCCTCTCAGCTCCTGTCCAGCTCATGCATTGCTTGGGTTTGCTGCCCTCCCAGCCACCTGTGTGCTTGTACAGCCACTGATAACAAAACAGCCCTAATAATAAACAAGGCAGAAGTTGGAAGTATTTCTGGATCTGGACAAAAATATGTGGTGGGATTGTCCTGCCCAAAGCTCCAGTGAGTGAGATTATCTGAGAAGCTGATCCCCTCACCCAAAGCCATCCACTTAGCAATAACTGATCCTGCTCTCTAAACCCTGCCCAATTCCCAATTCCCAGAACAGCACCACCACCCCTGAGCAGTTCTAATTGTTCTTGAAAAAGACACATACTGCTTGGACAAGTTAGAACTAGAGTCGGAGAATGCATCTAAACACAGGGTGCTTAAATGCAATTATTAAAACAGATAAAAGCCCAGCCTTCTTGATAACTCACTGTCTCAAATTGTATCAACCCACAGAAGACGAATACAAAATCACACGAAAAGTTAGACAAACTAAAAAGAAAACATGCAAAACTACCAGGCATCCATAATTATGAAATAAACCAGAAGACCCACAAAAGCCATTTGTTTACTGCTATTAAAAATCCCATAGCAAAATTGTGATTTTTGTGAACAGCTATTAAAAGTCATACCGAAATATAACATTTCAAAGAAAATACTGAGTATTTCTGCTTGAACTTTTCTCAGATATATAAAACAATCTTAATAAAGGTTTTTAAAAGCAATTTTTACTACCTGACACCAATATCTTACCTAATTTAAAACCAGAAAGCCACAGCAAGACACAAAAATAAGTAAGCCCTACTTGCCCCCGATTTTTGAAAGGCACCACTTTCTTCTGCCAACCGCTTAAGAAAAATACTACCATCTAACAGGAAAGCAATTGTTTTTATTACCTGCATTCTTCCAGATCTTGAAGTTGCTGCATTAATCTGTCCAATTGCTCCTCCAAGTTTTGTTTTAGTTTACTGGTCTCTGTTGTTCCTCTTGAAGCCATTTTCTGTTTTCACATGAAAATGTTTTTACATGACACTCCTAAGAGAAAGTACATTTTATTGTTTGTATCAACAACTTAAAATGTATTTAAAATAAATACTGAAATCATGCAGTATCTTGCTGATGGAATGTTTAATCAGAACACCGGGAGATCCTTGCAGTGGAAATACAGAAATGCCAGGCTGGGAGTACAGAATTAGCTTCATGGTAAGAGGCGGTTCACAGGGAACTCCAACAGCCACGGCACATAAAATCAAGCGAGTGTCAGATCAAGTAGCAGTTACTGAAATAGAGGCCCCGCTATATGAAACAATAGATTCGACTCTTCAACGGCCCCTTGGAACGCTGTGCAGGAGACAGCGCGGGTGCGGGTGTCTTGAGGCGTGCGGGCACCTCAGGCAGCACCAGCGGCTGCGGAGAACCAGCGCTCCGGAGAGGAACCCCGGGCTCCGGAGAGGAACCCGCGCTCTGCAGAGGAACCCCGGGCTCCGGAGAGGAACCCCACGCTCTGCAGAGGAACCCCGGGCTCCGGAGAGGAACCCCACGCTCCCTGAGGATCGTCCCGGGGCGGACACAGCGCCGGGCCCGGCCCGGCCTCACAGCGCTCGGAGGGGCCGCGCCACCGCCGGCGGCCGGCAAGGGAACGCGGCCCTCCCTCGGGACAGGGCGAGCGCGGAGCGCCGAGGCCCTGCGGGGAGGAGAAGGCGGAACTCGGGCGTTACCGGGGCCCGCCTGCCCGTCCCTCCGCCCGCCTGGCCCCGAGCCCCCTCACCCCTCAGCCGGGCAGGCCGCGTCAGGGCGGGCTCATCCCGGGCCTGCGGCGCCGCTTCCGCCGCGCCCGGGCCAATGAGCGAGAGCGGCCGAGCGGCGGGGACAGCGCCGGGGAGAGCGGGGACAGCGCCGGGGAGAGCGGGGACAGCGCGGGCCCGGCGAGGGGACAGCGCCGGGGGTGAGCGGGGACAGCGCCGGGGAGAGCGGGGACAGCGCCGGGGAGAGCGGGGACAGCGCGGGCCCGGCGAGGGGACAGCGCCGGGGGTGAGCGGGGACAGCGCCGGGGAGAGCGGGGACAGCGCGGGCCCGGCGAGAGGACAGCGCCGGGGGTGAGCGGGGACAGCGCCGGGGGTGAGCGGGGCCGGAGAGCGGGGCCCACCGGGGATGGGCTGCGGCGGCCGGGGATGCGCGCTAGGCGGGGACCGGAGCCCCGTGCAGGTCCCCAGGGGCGGAGAGCTGCGGGAGGGTGTTAGTGAAGCGTCCAGCGACGCCCACATCATGCTTGTGTTCTATATATATACCGATATGTAAACATATTTGACAGATGTTTGCCTCTGAAACATAAATGAGATTGAGCGAAGCATCCTTACCTGCTTATCCCCGGAAGGTGACTGGCAGGTTGGGCTCCAGAGCCATCCCAAGACCTGCTGTAGGCATATTTTGATGTCTTTTAGTGCAAGGTGAGTTTATGAGGCAGTGATTGCCTGTTTCTGTACTGTAAAATTAGCAGCCTGGAAAGGGACATTTGACTAACTCCCGAAAAGGCACTCTGTACTTCCGTCTTAAATTTTTCTACTTTTATTGCACTTTTTTTTTTTTAAGGAAAAAAATCAGTCTTTTTCAGTTTTGCAGCATGAATCACCCTGTTGAAAGTAGGATTTGTGCATTACAAAGGCAGTCTTAATTCCTCTCCTCCCCGTTCCCATAGTAACTCTCCTAGCCATGCCCCTGTGAAAGCTGCATTTCAAGTGCCACCAGCCCTTCCTTTGCCGAGCTACTCTGCAGTAATGAAGGCTATTTTAAAAGTTTGTGAAACTACTGAAAGCACAGAAAAGTGCTAGCACTTACGAACTCTGAAGCCTTGCAAGAGTTTCTTTTATCCACGGGCTGTTTGATGTTACCACAGAGTCACTGTTACAAGGTTTTCCTGTGATGGTGTCTCAGCTCTGTGGCTGCTGTGAACATCACTCAGCCTCTCTGTAAGGGAGACACAATGTCAGGGTGACCTTGTGGGATTTTTCCACGTGGTGATGTTGCTGTAGAAACAACGGAGACAATTCTGTGCTCCTCAGGTTGTCTCAGACATCTCACAAACAGCAACAGCCCATTGCAGTTCTTTGTTAGGCCAGATGTGGGAAAACATCTTGGCAAGCCAGAATATTCTCATGAAAGAATACAGAAGCAAAACTGTGTGTGAGGTGTGAGGTATGAGGAGAAAGTGAAGTGTGAGGAGAAATTAAATGATAAATAGTGAAATGTCCTTATTTTCAGCAATTCTTAAGCAGCTTTCTGAAACTGAAGCTCAGGATTGGAACAGAACTGTGGTATTTTAGAAAAGGGGGAAACTCCCAGTATTTAATTGCAGCTTTTACTAAACTTCTGTAATTTACTATTCTTCTCCAACCTTTTCCACTGGTACAGCTAACACTTGCTGCAACACAGAGCAGACTGACTATTGTCATGTTTAGGCCATAGCACTCTCTTCCCACATATCATACGGAATTATGTAAATGACCCCCTTTACATTGTATATTTCAGAAAATGTCAATAAATCCCAAATGAAGAACTGTTGAGGCTGTTCTCCTCCAGAATTTAATACAATATGTGACACAATCTCGGTTTTACAGATGATGCTGGAAAGGCTCACTGCAGTTTAGAATAGCAAGACTAGGAGCAGTCACAGGATGTTCTATTTCTCCCTATAAGCAGTAGGAGGAAGTTACTCAAGAAGGAAGTCCTCTGCCCACATGTCTCTTGGCAGTTGATTGGCACTAGTATCTTAAAAATGTGCAAAGTTCTAATACAGTTTGTCCTGCAGGCAGGACAGATAATCTCTCCATATGAAGTTTGAGCTGCTTTTCTTTAGAGTGGGCAGTATGCCGTCCTCTCTGGGCAAGCAGCCTCTTTGCAGTGATTTCATATTTTAATCACTTAGAAATTAGACAAAGAAGTGTCACATGAACAGTCACAGGCCAGCTTGATGGAAAAAAAAGACAACATTCAATTTGATCTTGAAATTTTATCTCCTGCTTATTGGCAGCACAAGTAAGTAACAATGACTCGTTTTTATCCCATTTCTTGTAGTTGGCTGTACCTGGCACCAACATTCTCCACTTGGCTCTGTGGCTGTGAGGAATGGCAGTGGAAGGTCCTGACAGGAAGACTGAAGTGGTACTGCTGGCCTGTGGATCCTTCAATCCCATCACCAACATGCACCTGAGGCTGTTTGAGCTGGCTAAAGACTACCTCCATGAAACAGGTAGGATGGTAACTTATATCATTCAGAATGGCTTTGATAACCAGACACGTAAGAACGTTAATATTTTGTGTCTATGAATGCTTCTTGAACAGATATTTTTGCAAATGCTAATTAGATAATGAAGCTGATATATGTTTATGTCTTATACAAAACTTTGTAGGCCATTATGAGAGAACTCATATATTGTGTTGCTTATTATGATTTTAATGAGCTAAGCACAGGGTTTATAGTTTATAGAAGTATGCCTTTCTAATGTATCTTACTAACTCTTTCACTGAGCTGCCCTGACAGTGCAGAAGTGTCCTGTATTTTTCCACAGGGCTGGCTATCAGCTGCCATTGCACTGGATAATGGTTATGTCACAGGTTAAGTACAATGCAGGGGAAGTAACATCTGCTCAACCACTTCTCATGTCCTTGTGTGATGTGGTTTTTTTTCCACAGGAAAATACAAAGTAATCAAAGGCATCATTTCACCAGTGGGTGATGCATATAAGAAGAAAGGTCTGATCAGTGCGAATCACCGAGTGGCTATGGCAAAACTGGCTACAGAAAACTCAGACTGGGTGGAAGTTGATGATTGGGAAAGCTGCCAGAGCGAGTGGTTGGAAACACTGAAGGTTTTAAGGTATTCTTCAGCCAACCTCTAAAAAGTCTCATGAACCTATAGAAGGATTAGGAATGGTGTTAATTCCAACAAGTTGGGATAACTGCAGAGATAGGTTCTTTGGTAGGCCATATTATGCCGATTTTCCCCTACATCTTTAAAATACCTAAAATACATCTGTTTTGCAGGTATCATCATCAAAAGCTTTTATCTGCTGATGTCACCAATAAGAATAAGGATGCTGTACTTATAACAAAGCTGGGACGGAAGAGAAAACAGGAATCAAATAGGCATGAGCCCATTAAAAAGAAAAATCAGAGTCTGGTTCTAAAAAGTTAAGTCTGTTTGCAAATCAAGTGGTTAATGATCCTTGTTATTTCAAGAGAATTGCACTGATGAGTAACTTCTATAGTAGTTCTTAGTTCTGATGTCACTCAGTAGTAACTTTATTCCCTTAGATTCCACAGCATAAGGCTTTAGATCCCTTTAATGAAGGGACTCCCATAACCTTTGTTCAGAAAAGTCCTCTGTTACAGTTACTAATTATAAATTATATACTCTGAATCTTTTTTTTTTGTTTCATTCCATTGCCTCATCTTAACCAAAGATATATAGAGAGAGCGCCAAGAAATTAAATGTCCCTGTCAAGTTTGCTACAATCTGCCAAGCCCTAAACCAAGCCTGATTTCTCATTTAATTTTCTCTTTAAGGTGTCCCACAGGTTAAACTACTTTGTGGAAGTGACATGCTGGAATCTTTTGGGATCCCCAATCTGTGGAAGTTGGAGGACATCACTGAAATTGTGGAAAAACACGGCCTTGTGTGTATCAGTAGGGCCGGAAACAATGTTCAAAAATTCATCTATGAGTCTGATCTTTTGTGGAGACATAAGGATAACATTCACCTTGTGGAAGAGTGGATCACAAATGACATTTCCTCCACCAAGATCCGGAGAGCCCTGCGCAGGGGCCAGAGCATTCGTTACCTGGTGCCGGAGGCGGTTCGGGCGTACATCGAGAGGAACCGGCTCTACAGCCCCGAGAGCGAGGACAGGAACGCAGGGCTGCTCTTGGCTCCCTTGCAGAAACATGCCAGTGACCCCAGGAGCTCACAGGCGCTCAACAACTGACTGACTGCCTGCTGCCAAAAAACAATACATTTCAGTACAGCAAAGTGTGCTCCCTAGGGCCTGGTTGGGGGTTTTTCTTAGGTAAACAGTGGGCTAGTTCCGTACATCTGTAGTTAGTAATGAGGTTTGGTGCACTCCGTGATTGGACCTACGCAACCTTTTTCAAGCCCAGTAATAAGATTTTCACATTTTAATGTTTTGTCCCGGTGCACTGGAGTATAAGAATTCACATTGGTACATGAAAATTGCAAATGTATAAGCAAAACAAATGAATGTTCTGATTTGTTTTAACTCAAACTGCTCTATTTATAAAACAATAACAGTGTCTTAACGAACTTATCTGGTTTCAAGATGTACCATTTACTTTGAGTAAATATATGTAATTTTTTTTTAAATTGTCAACATGATTCACCTCAGAAAAATTGTCTAGCTCTCTCCTGGAAGGGAAGAATTTCCTCCTGGCTGAAGTGGTGCTAGGTATAGCATGCTTTGAGCTGCTTGCCTTTGAGATATGCAGCTGCTTGTTTGTTGTCATGCAGTTTGCTTCCAGAGGTACTTTACTTTTCCATTCATGTTTCCAGGGCTGTAAGGTTCAGTACTGTTTCTGATGGAAGACCAGCCTACCTCAGGAACTGGTTTAAAGCCATTGATTTAATAGACAGAAATTAATAATAGTGTCATTGCACTGATTCTCAGACACTTGTCCCTTTATTACAAATAACACATTTATTTCAAATAATAAAGTATCTTTTACTTTTGAGCCATAAGTAGAATATAATTATATATAGCCAGAACTGTTTTCTGTTACTAGACAGAAAATGGTAGGATATCATTGCTGATCATAAGTGAAATATTTTTCTTTGCTGGAAATCTGGTTTTGAATCTAACAGTGTATTGTCTGTATTATGTGAACATAAGCTAGAGAGGCACTGTGACTGTTGTGGTGATAGAATTCTACCTCCCTTTATTTGCTGCTATCTCACTTTTGTTTGGATTATGTGCCTTATTAAGAATGCCAAGGTTTGCAAGCCACTGTCTCATGGGTCAACAGCTCTTTCATGGGATCTCTACAAGACAACTCTGGTCACGTTTTTGCAGATGGACAAAGCCAGCTGAATGGAGACTGTCCAGGCAGGCAGCCAAGATGCTGTTGGGCAAGGGACATGTTCCATGATCATGGCTGCCTGCTGGGCATGGACCCCTGGTTTTACTGGCAGGGTCCAGGATTTAGTGCTGCAGCACTAGAAGTACTTGCACATTGGCCATCTCCTGTTCCAGTTAGAAACACCAGCACCACAGCTGGTGCTGGGGCTGTTCAAGGATGTCAGACAGGTAAAACTTTCAGGAGTGGACTCTTGTCAGACCTTAAAGAGCACACGGGGCTCTTTCACCACACGTGTCATTTAGACTCAGAATATTTTATTAATGCTGCAGCAGCAGCAGGACCCACTTGATCTGCTTCTGTAATTAGGCCACATCCCTAAAAGAATGTATTAGATGCTCAGTGCTTCACAGCAACTAGGATGGAAATGGCAAAAAATATTTCCACAAAACTTAAATGAGAAATTCAAAGGGAGAAAGCAATGAACCATTATAGGATGTGGCCAGGGCAATAGGCAGTTCTTAGAAGCTCCATAGGCAATTCTGTGGCTGAAACTTGAAACAGTAACCCTGGTGCCCTTTATAGATCTTGGTGTGGGGTTTAAGTACTGATTTGCAGAAAGAAGGACCACACCCCAGACTATCTGCAAAATTTAAATTAAACTGTTATATCTGGACTTTGACACAGGACTTAGCAAGTGCTGACTTCTCTTTGCTTGCAAGAGTCAGTAGTATTGCAACAGTGCTTTACTACCATAACCTCAGAACACCAAATTGTGGGTGAAATGTTACTATTTGAGTGGAGAGGAAACAGTAATTTTCATTTCTTGGTGCCATTCCTGGTTTAGTGTAGGTTAGAGAACAATATCCAGCTGCAAACAGGAAAGAAGCTTTGACGTCCTGAGTTCCTACTCGCATGATTCTGTGAGTCATACGGATCAAACTGCCAGCTCCAGGACGGAGCTAAACACTGGGGAAACTTCTCTGCAAAATACTATTCCTCTTATTCAACCTAACACAAGTCAGTAAATAAATAAATGGTGTAGGTGTGTTTCCTCACCTCTAAATCCCTTAGTTTCTCACTTTCAAATTGCCTGAGTCCTTTCTCTTCAAACTCAAGCATTTTTTACTCTCTTTTCAAAACACATTGCTGGCTCATCAGGGATTTCTATCATTTCTTTCCTGAAGGTGAAGTCCAACACTGAAGGTTATCTGCTGCGTCATGTGTGCTCTACTGCCTGTGTGTTCTGCCACAATGTGTAGCATCTAATAAAGCATCAATGGAACACCTCCTGTGTCAGCTCTCCTGTATGTGTCAAGAACAGAAAGCAAAGGCAGGAGTTACATCTCCTATATACACAAGATCACTTTTTGAATTCTGTTTACAATTCGCTCCAGACATAAACCAACATGATATAATGCTTATCTCTGTGCCATAGGTATTGCTTTAAAATTTGTTGATATAATGCAATCCACAGTTAAACAGTCAGTCTGTATCTGTTCAAGTACAGCATGTTTTTATGGGGTGCATCACCTTTTCAACAAATATCTGGATTTCAGATCATAAAGCCCCAGATCTAATAAACTTGCAGGAAATCTTAGTAACAACAAAATCAGTTAGTTCCTTTAAAGTATAGAAGATGGACCAAAAAGGTTTAAACCAGTTTTTGGCTTGCATTGTGGCTTTTGGGCTATTAACATTTGCTCCACACAAAGATTTCAGACATGGTGAACTTTCCCCTCCAGCGCAGCTGAAGCCATTCTACAAATACCCTCTCACCCACTGGCTCAGCAGAGCACCCTTCCCCTCCAGCAGAAAGGTCCTGGCATGGAATCCCACCCACGGGCTGCCTTATAAAAGGCCTGGCTAGAAAACTACATTTGCATTTTTGACTGGACCTTCCTTCTACTGTCTGGCAATGCCTGTGGATTTCAGTGGAACCTGGAACCTTGTCAGCAATGACAACTTTGAAGGTTATATGGTGGCCTTAGGTAGGTGAAAATACCTTCTATCCTTCCTCCCTTCTCCCATAAGGATCTTCTTGAATTTTAAGGACTGCTTTTCATTTCACCCTATTTAAGGTAAAGAATGCAGAGAGCTCTTGTTAATTCTTTCATTGCCTCTCCTCTGACAAAGGATGAGAATAGGCATTAACCTCTTGCTACGGGGATGAAGTCTGAAGCCAAGTTTGGGTGTCTCTGTGGGGCAAGCCAACTCTCTCCAGGAGTCTTCTGGCTCGAAAGTCCTGGAAATCTCACATAGGAATTGTACAACAACTGAGTAAACTACTTTTCAAAGAGTAAAAAATACAAGAGGGCAACTTAACCTGTGTAACATGCAGCTTTAAACAAAACAAAAGGTTCCAATAAAACAACAAAATGCTGCATAGCAGGAAGGTCAAACTACCCTAAGAAATGCTTCTGGTAGTAATAAAGGTTAATTCCTGGCTGCCAGTGATAAATGGCTGGTGATAAACACAACTCTGATATTTTTGCCTTCTGTCCAAGGTATTGACTTTGCAACACGCAAAATAGCAAAAATGCTGAAGCCTCAGAAAGTGATCAAACAAGATGGTGATTCATTCTATATCCATACCACTAGCACATTCAGAGATTATTTGCTTGAATTCAAAGTTGGAGAAGAGTTTGAGGAAGATAATAAAGGCTTGGATAACAGAAAATGCAAGGTAAGACTGAATATATGAGGCTGTGACAAAATTAAGATGCTGTGATCAATCCAGATACTTGAGCTGAAGTTGTTTTGAGAATAAAATTTGTAGTGCAAGACAGCAGTAGGAGCCTGAGTTACAGACAAGGAGTGTCAGTCTCACTCAGGAGTAATATCTTGGTCCTCTTATCCAGGAAAATGCACATTTTCTACAAGTATTTTGCAGAACTGAGATAGACATGGAGAAACACCTTTTTGTTCCCTGTTCTACAGAGCCTCGTTACCTGGCAAAATGACAAACTTGTCTGTGTCCAGACTGGTGAGAAGAAGAACAGGGGCTGGACTCACTGGCTTGAAGGCGATGACCTCCACCTGGTATTGAGTTCAAATTTCTACTAACTGTATCTCTGTATGGTGAAAGTTAGATTTGAAATGTGGCCATGATGTGCACAGGTCTTCTAGCCCTGTAGGATGTGTAATGCATGGTACTTTGGGAGCACATTCTGCTTTGAAACAGCTTCCCTGTTTCAGTGTAATGTGTAGTTAAATTCAGAATGTTAAGCATAGATCATTAGCATGGCCAGAGCAGTGGCAAAGGATCTGGGTTCAATTTTGAAAGCAATTCCTTTGATTATTATATATATCTATACTCTTGGATTTTCTCTTTATTTATTTTTTAAATTTTTTTTTTGGTAGGAGCTTCGTTGTGAGAATCAAGTATGTAAACAGGTCTTCAAGAGAGCTTGAATCAGTGTGGTGTGCTGGGTCCTGCCTGCAGGGACAGCTCTGCACAGGAGCCTCCTGCCCAGTGAGGGCTCTACGGACCAGAACTGACTCCTGCACCTATTAACCTGAATGGCCTGAAGTTTCTGGATCAGGAAATAAGTCTGCTGTTGCCAGTGTTAAAGGTCTGATTTTTGCTAATAAATGCCCCAAACCAAACTAATCTTAAGTAGCTTGCTTTTGAATATGTTTTTGGAGAAAAAATACCCAACCCAAAACATAAGTGATGAGGCCTTGGTCTCTAGGTAATCAAAAGTCAATTAAAAGAAGAAAACCTACCAATCCTAAGAGGCAGGTCAACATCAAAAAACCCAGGGGGAGTTGGGTGCTGATAGAGAAGCAAAGATAAATGATAAAACAAACAGCAAAAGGTATGGATTTGTTTTTCAAAATGCTTCTCTTTAAGGTGTAGACTACTACTTTACTTGCTTGTGTCTTTCACACTGTAGTGTGAGGCCCCATATTGTGCCAGAGCTGCTTTGTTCTCGAAAATAGTTAAGTTGAACTTATCCGAGGAAACCAGCCTGTGGTCAAATCCCAGAACCATGAAGATGGGTCTGAGTGATCCACAGAGATTCCAGTCTGCAAAATAATTGAACTCTGTAAGCACATATACAGAGGGAAAACAATGCTGCTTTAGTTAAGCTTTGTTTGCATACAACCGTTAATTAGATTCAGTGTTTTTCTTTATGACCGTGGCCAACATTGCATAGAAAAGTTTTTCTTCTGTGAAAATGTAAATTGTCAGATAAACTAGGTAATTACAAATGAAATGAGCTGCTGCATATTCTTCGTTGGATATTCTTGAATAACTGTAGCTTAAGCTTAGTAACTTAATTACTTCATATAAAAAAACAGTCTCTGACATTTGAAACAAGTAGCGCCACATTTCTGGTAATTCTTATGGGTTCAAAATGCTTAAAGCCACCATCAGAGTCAGACAAAAGCTGTTGAAGCATGGAAGGTTTTTGGTTAGATTGACACCCTCCCCTAATTACTAGACATGTATAAATTTAAGCTGGTTTCCAAAGTAAAAGGACTGATAGTTTTTATACAGTTAGGGAAATGTGGGTAAAATGCCTGGTGGTTATGCTGTGGATCCTGACAGCGCCTTCCTTCTGGAACTGAGTGGTTTCAGTCGCTTGAAAACAGGATTGCGGAGTGCTATTTCAGTGGGAATCACGAAGCGGGGCAGCAGCCCCGCTCAGACAATGCAGCAGCAGCAGCAGCAGGCAGAGTTCCGACACCGCGGGATGGCGCCTCTGCAGCGCGCTGCTGCTCTCCCCGCGCCGGCTCCCCCAGCCGCACAGCGCCGATATCCTCAAACCCTCTGCTTCCAGCGCTGCTCTCCGCTGTGACAAAAAGGCACCGATGACCCTGAAGGACAGAGCTCCCCAGAGAAGCTATTGAAGGGTTTTATTCAAAGGTGTTTCAGACCACTTCAATTATCTTAAAAAAAAAAAAAAATCCCAAGGAGATAAGCACAAAAGTTTAATCTGAAAATCAAAGGTAACAATATACATCTATTCTATAAAAAGACTGGCAATATATTATTATGATCCAAGTATTGGCTTCCTTTCTGAGCACCCTGGTTAAGTCATCAAAATATTTCGTTCAAAAAAGTTAAGATCAATAAAGTACATTAAAGATGTATATAAAAACACAAGACCAGATAGCCTACCTGTCTCATCTACGCATTTAAAAATGGATCAATTCTATTGCAATACAATTATTTGCAGTGTGGATGAAAATATGTCCTAATAGCTCATGTGGATCAGTTTAGTTCCATCTTAAGAACATCCTGCTGTCCAGCTTTTATGGGATTTTTCCCTTGCTGACTCAAATCACACTGCCCCGTGCATGGCTTGCTGTTCAGATCATATTATTAGTGACTGTTCATCCTGGGCTAAAAACTTGCTGATGCAACTCTCAATTCATTTATCCTTTGCCAAAAGAGCAACTTTTAAAAATCCTTTTCTCTTTCATCTGTGTGTATTATAACTCAAACAAGCTGAGCCGAGGGTGAGCCTTACATATATGTAATCTACTTACATATAACCTGGCAGTTTGTTCTGTAGCTGAGTTTCCTTTCGAGTGTGAGGGAAAAGATTCATGTGTTCCAGAAACATAATATTTTGTGGTATAATGAGGGAATTTAGTGCAGAAAAGTTCATAATAAGGAAGTGAAATATACTTCATGTTCAAACTGCACTTAAGAAAAGGCCGAGACCAAATGCTCAATGGGGTCTTGGCATCTTGTTTTTTTCCTTGGTATGTTACCCAGCTCGCAAGAATTAGATTTAGATCCTGTGAATTCTCAATGACATGTCACTGAGAAGGGGTTAATATTTACGCATTTATGGGAGAGGGAAGTGTTCAGCAGCTTGGCCCTCCCTGGGATGGCGGTGTCCCTGAGCGGCAGCTGTCCTGGTCCCGCTCTTGTTCCCGCCGCTCCCGGAGCCCACACGGACACCGGAGCCTCTTGTCCCGGGCCCCTCACGAACCCCGGGCCCCTCAGGGCCCCCGGTCCCTCACGGGCCCCAGCCCCGCCCCCTCACGAGCCCCGGCCACGCCCCCCTCACGAGCCCCGGGCCCGCCTTTCCCGGGCTCCACCCGGGCCCCGCCCCTCACGGGCCCCGCCCCTCCCGCCGCGGAGGAGCTGCGCGTGGCCCCGCCCCTCCCGCCCCTCGGGGCGCTGCCATTGGCCAGCGCGGCGCGCGCGCGGCCCCGGCGTGCCCGGCCCCCCGCGGGGTCACGTGATCCCCAAGATGGCCGCCGCCGCCCTGTTGTTTTGATGAATAATCTCTGCGCGGGGCAGCGGCCGCGGCCGGGCGGGGGCCGGGGTCGAGAGCTCTGAGGGGCGCGGGGGATCCGGGAGGGCGGCTTCCCCTCGGCCGCGGCGGCAGCCGAGGCGCGGGTGGGCGGCGGGGAGCGGGCCGGGGGCGGCGGTGCTGCCGGCGGGCGAGGCGCGGCGCGGTCGCCCCGGAGATGCCCTTGTGAGGCGGCCCGGGGGGCAGCGGCGGCAGGAGAGCGCTGCCTCGGAGCGGCCCCGCGGCGGGGCGGAGGAACGCGCCCTCCCTCCGGGCACCATTAAGAGGAAGGCGATGGAGGAGCTGAGCGCGGACGAGGCGAGTGCCGGGGCCGGGGCCTGAGGGGGCGGGTGGGCTCCGCGGGGAGGGGGCGCCGGGCCGTGCCGGGCCCTGCTCGGACCCCAGGGTGTGCAGGGAGCGGTCCTGAAAAGCTCTGCCTTCGCCCCGTGTCTGTGCTCGGTGTTTTTCCTCCTGTGCCCAGGCTGTCCCTGACCTGCGACCCCCGGCTCGGCCGTGGGGTTGGGTAGCTGCTCTCCTGGTTAATTGTTTATTCTCTGCTTCCATCTGCTAGGTAGCCTTTGTCTGCAGCGTGTTCTCTCTCTGTGTCCAATACTAGGCGTTTATGTGTTCTTTGTGTGTGATTTGAAACACCCAACCTTTTAACATAGTAAAACACTTAAAATTTTGCTTCCTTAGACTCGGCTGAGAAGCAAGATGGGTGTGTTCATGGTCTTATATTTAGTATCATTTCTTCTTGAAGCAGCTTCAATCAGGCTTGTCAGGTTTCCAGCATTTCCTTTGATTTTCTTTATTTATTCAAGCTCTTCGTCTTTCACTGAAGAATTCTAGTGTCATGCTGTAATTGGCAAGCATCTGTCTATAGTGTATATATCCTATTCACATAAATATGTGAATAAGGTGAGTTGGTCCTTGTTTCTTTCTTTTAAGGGATGCTGCTTTCCTTTGCTTTTTAATATAGAATAAGATCTTAAGTTTTGCCCATATCTTAGAGGATTTCCAAAGTAATAATGTCCTGGATATATTATAGCAGGATCCAGGGAGTTTCCCACTGTCCCAGTGTAATCCTGAATCAAAATGTATTGTACTGGACCTGCTAAAATACAGGCTCAGTCCTGTACTTATATTCCAGGGAGGATCAAAAGAAGCTATTTTTATTCTGTCCATATCTTACAGTGGGATTGTGGAGCAGGGTGGCTGCTGCTGTCACTCAGATTTGTATTCTGAAAAGTTGGGATGTTTTTGATGATGATGTCTGTCACGATTTAGCAATCCTGCTGTGTTGCATCATGATCTAGGAGAAAATACTTTGTGCTGTTTACTTGATGAAGGTCCTCATACTCTGTGGAAGCACTGAGAAGAGGAGAGCAGCTCCCGTGTTGGGAGGGCTGGGGTGGGACACTGGTGCTGTAAGCCTGCTGTGAAAAAGGCTCTCCAGTTTTACAGGTGCATTTCATGAGTACTTTGTTTACATGCAGTTCTTCTCATTGTTAAAGTGCCCCGATCCTGAGGTGTTTTATGATTAATTTCAGAGTTATTTAACCTATGTAGGTTTATTTGTGTCACTGCCTCAGCACATTACTGACATCACCAAAACCACTGCATCATGGATCTGAGGCTGCAGGAAGGGACTTCTCCAGTGAGGACTCATCCACCTTTTTTGGCCAAATGTTTGTCTCAAGTGACTTTTCCGTGTCCTTCTTGTCCAGTTCAGCAAGGACCAAACCAAATGGTCTTTTAGGTGATTGCTTGTGACAGTCCTGTATCATTTTAACAGAGTCACTGTGTCACTTCTTGTTATTAATGGATTGCTCACTGAAAAGTCAGAGCCAAGTCGATTTTAATGTTCCTCCACATCTCCACTTTGCTGTTATTTGGCACGGTGGGCCTGGATCATATTGAAAAATAACCTTCTGAAATCTGCTGTATGTGACTTCTTCAGACTCAGACTTTTTTTCAGGCAGTGACTGAAAGTGAAAAAATACCTAACAGAAGTTTAATTGCAAGGCTCTTACAGATTAGGCTATCTCCTGTTATCAAACCATAATTGAATATAACACTAATGAGTTGCAGCTTATAAAGAAGAGATACACAATTGATCATACATATATTTTAGTTTCAGGATATTTTCCCCTCCTGTTAACAGTGTCTCTCACTGACATTTTCTCAGCGTTCTCTTTGTTAATGCACTAGAACTTGTAAATCATTACAGACCATAGTAAAATTTTTAGGAGGTGGGAAGAAGAAATTTCCTTCTTAGTGTGTGAGTTTTAGCACAGTAGATATCACAGAAAAAAAGCAGAATCCAGCTAAACATAGCATGAAGTGGGAAAGAACGATGTGAGTTTGTCATCTTTCAACATGTACGTGACTTTTGAGCAGCATTTTGTGAGCACAGAACATGACCACCATCACCAGAAAAAATGAAGCATTTCTTAAACCAGTTTAACGTGCTCTAATGAATACAAGAAAAATAAAGCTGTCAATTAAAATTACCTTTAATTGTACAGATTTGGAACTCTTCTACATTATGGTTCAACAGGAAATTTCTTTAGAGTCTCACTAAGCAGTTGCCACTATAGCAGATACTGATGCAGGTCTTTTTTAACTGGGTATGTGTGAACTTGAGGGACTAGCCTTCCTGGTTGTATCTTTATTACCTCGTGCAAAATTAAATTATCAGTTACCCATCTTTAGCAGGGTGCTATTTTTATGTTTTTTGTTGTGGTGCATGCATGCAGCTAACAGCTTTTAAGAAGTCCATTAAATCAAAAATGTATTTCTGAGAACTGCTATTTATAGATGTAGTCCAGATGTGTCCAGCAAAAACTGCACTAGACTGTACTGGTTAAAAAGCAACGTGCTCTTCCCATTCAGCCAATTTTTTTTTTAAATTATGTTTTTAAACTGTGTGTTCCAGAGCTGTGCTCTGCAGGGAAGATGGGCTGTGGAGCAAGCAATGCCCAGTTAATAGTTAGGACTGAAAACCTTGTCACTATTAGGTAACATAATGACACATAACAGCTTTGTCATATGTCACTGTCTCAGGTCTAAAATCAAGGTTTGGGGATTATTCAAATACCCTGAACTTCTCTAAAACATTATTTTTAACCCCCAGCTTTGTGCTGCTTCATGGTAATTTGGGCAGTCATTCAGTCTGAAATGGGAACGGGTTAGCTGGAGGGAGCTCCCACACTTCTGACCTGGTATTTGTGTTATGTGAAGGCAGCAGGCTGGGGTCTCGTTTGTCCCTTGTGTTGTGCAAACAGACTGTGCCTTCTGAGTCCCTAGCTGTGCCCTCAGCATCAAGCCCATCTTCTCTGCCTGCTGTTCAGCCTGGAGATGCAGGGTATTAACTGGACAGAAGGTGTCCACCAATTCTATGCCATCTCTTCAAACTTTTTTTTTTAGCCTGTACTTGGCCTTTTCAGCATCGTATGTTTCTCTTCTTTTGTCTCTTAGTTAAAACTTACTAGTCTTCAGATCAAATTTCAGATTCCTGTAATAATTTTATATAAACCTGGAGGAATATGACAGCATGGGATATCCAAGAACCAGATCTGGTCCTTTAACATGTGGTCCATGTACCCTCAGTTGTGAAAGCTGTATCTGTCAGTGGTTAAAATGTTTGGAGTTTATTTATATTTTAATGTTACTTTGTTCAGCAGTAAGGAAGGTAAGTGTAATTTGCCCATCATCCTTAAAGGGGCAGGGAAAAATATTGTATTAGTTTTTACTAACATCTTAACTCAAAGCAGCCCAGGGTCTGTGCAGATTTCTTGTTCTAGGCTCTCTTCAGACTATTTGCAGGGCAGGCTACAGTCTGGGGCAGGTGGCTGAGGCACTGTGACAAATACAAGGAGAAGATTTGTCTCGGTGTCCTCCTGTGTCAAATGCTGCTGCATTTGCTGTAACTTGGGCACGGGTCTTGCCTAGCAAGGGAAGGGATGCCAAATGCCAGTAGTGTCCCCAGTTATCTGCCTGGCACTGGGAGAGGATGAGGAGGGGACCTTGTTTGAGTAATCAGTTAGACTGTACTTGTGAATTAATTAATAAATGTATTGGTTATCACCTCTGCATTTTTCTCCTCACGTGTCTCCTGCCTTACATCTGATTTGGAGCTAGCTAGCAAGCATTCATGTGGAGAGGGGTGGAAGAGTTCCATATCACATTAATTATATAGAAAGTAAGAAAAAGAAATCATCTTTCTCCTTCCGACACTGGTGCATATATGGAGTGCTTGTGTGTGTATTTGTTGTGTTTGTGAGCTGTGAACACTTAATTTGGATTCAGATATGGGGACATGTAGCTGACATTTTCTCAGTTATACCTCTGAGGGCTAAGGTAGTTCTGCAGTTTTTTCAGGTAAGCACTTGGATGAAAAACTGAAAAATTGAAATATGAGGTACAAATGAAGAAGAGGGAGACCCTAGTAAGTATTACTTTTACTTAAAGGCAAAGCTGAACAATTTATTTCTGCATTAAGCTTCCCTATTTTGCTTGACAAGGTGGAAGGATTAGAGATTCTATTCATAGCTATTTTTTTGAGTCTTAAAAAAAATTCTAGCTGCCTTCCATGTTCATGTGGTGTCACCTGTCGTGGAGGGAGATGTAGTTCCAGACACTGTTTTCCCACAGTTTTTGAAGTCTGATTTAATTTGATCTGTTCTTCTTCCTGTTGGAGTAGGTTTCACAGGCCATTAAATGATACAGCAATGTAGTGCAGACATTGACTTGACACAAATCTTTTGTTCACTCTTTCAGTTGCCTGGCAGTTCTTTAGGACTATGAGCAGAAATGAAAACTTTTAAGTTGTGTGCAATGCTTGAGTGTCATAATACAAAGAGAATAACAGGAATTGCTGATTTTTGCAGGGAGTTGACATTCTCAAATATGATAGCTTTATTTTGGGCATATTTCAAGCCAAAGATGTAAGCTTTGGGCACAGATCTGTGAAGCAGCCTGTGATAATAAATAATTTATTTTCTGAATTTTGTTTACGTGAAGATTGAAGAATTATAAATCTAGTTTTATAAGCTTTATTCTGTCTATTTCTCATATATAATATTAGTGTTGTGTGGTCACATACTGCATTTAATAGTTAGGTTCATAACAGTTTTCTGTAGTTGGATTTTGAAGGCAGATGCTTCTCCATCTTAAAAGTAACATGCAAAAATTGCTTTTAAAATTCTTTGTGATGGAATGCCTCTAGGTGATAAGATGTTTTTTACTCTGTCTTTACTTGTCAAGGTGTTTCTGTCCAGCACACAGGATGCATGTTTTTGGTGTTGCAGTTCTGTTTTGGATTAATTTGAACGGTGGTGGTCTTGAATAACTTTCAGCTGGATCGTCTTTAGCACAGATGTGTTGGTATCATGTGCTATAAAACTAAAGCAAAGGTCACATTCATGTTGTCCCTTTTATCACATTAACACAGTTTGTCAAATGCCAAAGTAAATGGGGAGGAGTATTGCAGGTTTTGAAACTGCTGAGCAGTAAATGTTAAACTGGTCTTACACAACCCCTCGAGGGACAAACCCAGCATTCCCAGTGCAAATGGTTTTCCAAGGCAGGCAAATACAAACTTAAAATTTGATCATGGAGGATACTGTGGTGCTGTGACACAGAACAAAGGAGCACAGCTCCACGGAGCAGGCTTCAGGTAAGGCTTCAATGTTTGCCTTTGCAGGAGCCAGCCCCACTGTGAGGGAGGGCTGGAGGCGGCCCCGGGGCTGCAGAGGGGCTAGCTGTGCAGGCCCAGGGGCTGAGGTCCCTGCTGCAGGCCCAGGGGCTGGGATCCCTGCTGCAGGCCCAGGGGCTGGGATCCCTGCTGCAGGCCCAGGGGCTGAGGTCCCTGCAGCAGGCCCAGGGGCTGGGATCCCTGCAGCAGGCCCAGGGGCTGGGATCCCTGCAGGCAGGCCCAGGGGCTGGGATCCCTGCTGCAGGCCCAGGGGCTGGGATCCCTGCTGCAGGCCCAGGGGCTGGGATCCCTGCTGCAGGCCCAGGGGCTGGGATCCCTGCTGCAGGCCCAGGGGCTGGGATCCCTGCTGCAGGCCCAGGGGCTGGGATCCCTGCAGGCCCAGGGGCTGGGATCCCTGCAGGCCCAGGGGCTGGGATCCCTGCAGCAGGCCCAGGGGCTGGGATCCCTGCAGCAGGCCCAGGGGCTGGGATCCCTGCAGGCAGGCCCAGGGGCTGGGATCCCTGCTGCAGGCCCAGGGGCTGGGATCCCTGCTGCAGGCCCAGGGGCTGGGGTCCCTGCAGGCCCAGGGGCTGAGCTCCCTGCAGGCCCAGGGGCTGGGATCCCTGCAGGCCCAGGGGCTGGGATCCCTGCAGGCCCAGGGGCTGGGATCCCTGCAGGCCCAGGGGCTGGGATCCCTGCAGGCAGGCCCAGGGGCTGGGATCCCTGCAGCAGGCCCAGGGGCTGGGATCCCTGCAGCAGGCCCAGGGGCTGGGATCCCTGCAGCAGGCCCAGGGGCTGGGATCCCTGCAGGCAGGCCCAGGGGCTGGGATCCCTGCTGCAGGCCCAGGGGCTGGGATCCCTGCTGCAGGCCCAGGGGCTAGGGTCCCTGCAGGCCCAGGGGCTGAGCTCCCTGCAGGCCCAGGGGCTGGGATCCCTGCAGGCCCAGGGGCTGGGATCCCTGCAGGCCCAGGGGCTGGGATCCCTGCAGGCCCAGGGGCTGGGATCCCTGCAGGCCCAGGGGCTGGGATCCCTGCAGGCAGGCCCAGGGGCTGAGCTCCCTGCAGGCAGGCCCAGGGGCTGGGATCCCTGCAGGCAGGCCCAGGGGCTGGGATCCCTGCAGGCAGGCCCAGGGGCTGGGATCCCTGCAGGCAGGCCCAGGGGCTGGGATCCCTGCAGGCAGGCCCAGGGGCTGGGATCCCTGCAGGCAGGCCCAGGGGCTGGGATCCCTGCAGGCCCAGGGGCTGAGCTCCCTGCAGGCACAGGGTTGAGGTCCCTGCAGGCCCAGGGCTGAGGTCTCTTCAGGCCCAGGGGCTGAGCTCCCTGCAGGCACAGCGTTCACCGGGGCCTCTCTCCCCACAGATCCGTCGGAGGCGCCTGGCACGGCTGGCAGGAGGCTCCTCGTCCCAGCCCAGCACGCCGCTGACGTCCCCGCAGAGAGAGACCCCCCCGGGGCCGCCGGGCGCGGCCGCAGCGCCGGGGCCCTCGCACAGCCTGGGCCTCGGCGTGCACAGCATGACCCCAGCTACCTCTCCCATCGGGGCCTCAGGTAGGCTGGCAGCTCCTCACCGCCTGTCTGCGCCCTGCACGCTGGTACTGCTGCTGCTTCTGCTCCTACTGAAAGTCATTGTCAGAAACAAATGTTGCAGAACGGTCAGGGAATGCACTTTTTTGTTTTAATCAGCCAAATAATAAATGGTTTCTCATTTATTCGATTTACGTTCGCTCCGGGTGTGAGTAAACTGGTGGCATTTACAATATGGGTTACCAAAGCTTGAAGAAGTTTGTAATAAAGTTTATTATTACACAGTATTATGGAAAAGATGTGTCAAGGAGACAGGAAAATCCCTTTCAGGTCTTCCAACACAGTTTCTATTGATTTGTTTCTAGGTACATTTTAGCAATCAGTCTCAAGTTAATTTTTGATCTTTAGTTGCAAGCGTTCAGCACAATTAAAAATAGCAAGCTGTGACTGGGCATTGTCAGTGCAAGAGTCAAGTATTTGCCTTCTGCTTTGTATTACTTTGCCAATTTCCTTATTTACTGGAGGGAATACCAGCAGGATATTTACAAACTGCATTTATTTCAGGAGATGCAATAAGTAACTGATTTGTTAAAATCATATGAATGCAGCAAGCAGGGGAAGTTGGGAGGGTTGCTCTATAGAGAGATGAAGACAAAATTCATCTATTTACACCACATTTGACCTAACAGAAATTAATTTTGATTTCAAACTATCTGACTTAGCAGTCAGGACAAATTGGCATGTTTTCTAGTATCGTGATCTTTATCTGAAAACTTAAATTGTTTTGCACGTTGTGTTAGTAAGCTCAGAGGTTCTCAAAACCATCCCAAAACAAATGTCGAGATGGTTCTAACCAGATTTTCAATATGATTTCTAATAGTTTAATAGAAATAACATTTTTCCAATGTTCCTTGATGAGCTTGCAGAATTCATTAGCATTTACCTATTTGCTTCTTGAATTTTCTGGTTTTGCCTTTGGCAAGTAGAGTATTTTACAATCTTAAATCTTGTAGTTTAATTACAGCACTGTTCAGAAATACCTAGAAGTGACTTCTTCCTGCTTGTTTTATTTCCTTGCATGCAAAGCAGGACAGAGAAAAGCTATCAAAAGCATTTCCTGAGATAAACTCATTGCAGATGGAATTTAACACTCTGTATCCACCCTCATGATTAAAGGCAGCAACCCAGAGGTGGAGGTGACTTCTTTTTTTTTAAGAACAGTGCAGAGTTTGCTCGCTGTATCCCCTCAGCCTGTGGTTACATGACTGTTTTAGTCCATCTGAGGTCTGACTCCTGCTGAAAGGAGTATTTGTTCCTCTGCTGTCTGTGGCAGCTGTGTGGCGAGGGGGATCATGGCCTTAATACAAGTGAAAACTAACCCAGGAAAAGTAAATGTTTAATTTTCAAACAGAGGAGGTCCTGATCCATCCTAGGGCACCACTGGATAAACAATATTGCCAGCAGAGCAGGGGGTGTGGAAACGTGTACCTGGAGGTAGAAATGCTCAGGTATTGGCAGGTGGGTTTGTCGTGGCTTGAAGTGCTCAGACAGTGAAGACCTTGGAGATTTCTGTGTTAGCAATTCCCAGGACAGTACCTGACTGTACTGACTGGATTGGCTGATGACCCAAAGCAGGAATTTCTAGTGTTTGCTTCCTACAAGTACCATTTGTGCAGCTATTTAGTAATGTCTTTTTCACATCAGGGTAAGAGATGCGGTTAAACTGGGGAATGGATCAGGAAAAGATATTCATAACAGTTTATCTTGTGTGTTTATGTAGCATAAATGAAGACTCAGCTATTGCTGTGTGGTTTTGCAGCAGTTCCTTTCAGCAGCAGACTAGAGTGACTGCAGAGGATTTTAATTCATTTGGACACACAGAGAGCAGCTCCAGCAGAATAGTGTCCTTGTAAGCATCCATTGTTCTGAGGAGTTGCCTGTCATGGTGAGCTCAGACATAGGAATCAGTTTCATGGAAAATGTCATTATCTTGTGTGTATTTTGAAAATACCTTAGAGAACCTAAAACCAGTGTTATCAGTGACAACTGGAACTTTAGGTGTCAGGTATTTTATTATGTATCTGATTTAGCAAAATACAGATGCAAGTGAATTCAGGAAGATCTGTGTGAGGAGATGGTAGGGAGGGTTGAGGAGGGCTGTTAATGAGTGCTGCAGCATCGTCCTGGCTGTAAGGCCCAAGGGAATGCAGAACAATGCAGTCCTTTGCCCTGGTGAGCCCTCTTTGCTCTGGTCTCTTTTGTCCAATGACTTAGCTAGATTTTCTTTGGGAAGAGGAAGGAGGAGAGATGAAGAACTCAAGGAATATTTGTTGCCCCTTTATAATTGACGATGTAACTCCATTGTAATGGCCCAGTGTTGAGTCCTGTTCTGATAGGACAAGTCTTTGGAGGGGCTCTGACAATGTCTTATGGTTGTAGACAGAGCAATCTTATAAGAGATCAGTTTTTGTAGGAGTGAATCTCTGAGCACTTTGTGGATGCAAGTTTATCCTTGTTCTTTGTTTAATGCAGGTAAGTATTCCTACATTGCTACTGCAAGGGGAGGTAGAAAGTGTGATTATCTGTAGTGAAGTATTGTTATTAACTTTCATTTCCTAATGCACTGCTAAGAATGGTTAAGAGCTGGATTGAAAAACAGTATTTCCTCTCCTTTTCCATCCAAATAATGTGTAGTGCCTTCTCACTGCTGTAGCAGTAATCTTGGTGGTGCCTTTTCTTTAGGAGTAGCCCACCGAAGCCAGAGCAGCGAAGGAGTGAGTTCCCTCAGCAGTTCTCCATCAAACAGCCTTGAAACCCAATCTCAGTCCCTCTCTCGGTCTCAGAGCATGGACATTGATAGTGTCTCCTGTGAGAAAAGGTAAAAAATGCAGCTTGTAACAGCTGGCAACTATGGCACAATGCTGGTGTTCAAGCCTCCTACAGGACAAGGCTCTGCCCTTTCTCCCTCCCAGCTGTGTTACTGCAGTAGAGTTAATGCCTGAAAATCATACACTGTTCAGACCACTGTAATGCTTTTCCTAGCTGGGTTTTAATGGGAATTCCTGGCCTAAAATGGTAAAAGAACATTATTTTAGACATTAAGAGATGAGCATGTCTGGTGGGGATAATTCAGCTACTCTGTTTAAAAGAAAAAGGTGGTGGGATGTGATAGCTGAGTAGTTTGTATTGCCTGCTGCAGAAATTTAGAACTCAAATGTAATATGAGAAAGATTTATCAACCAGTGATTTTAATTGCTGTTTGTGCATTGCTTTCTCTGCTGCATCTGCTTAAGGGGACACTCCTTCAGCCAGCATCTTACAGAGGACTGTCTGCAACTTTCTACAAGTTCATGGGCTTTTTCTCTTATTTCCACTTGCAGTATGTCCCAGGTAGATGTGGATTCAGGAATTGAGAACATGGAGGTTGATGAGAACGATCGCAGGGAGAAGCGGAGCCTGACGGACAAGGTGAGCCGGGGTTGTGCTGCCTGGAGGAGGCCTGGGCTCACTGACCTCCGTGTGCTGAGCATGGGCTTTGGAGAGGATGGAGCTAGTCCTGGAACTGACCCTCAGGTGTCATCTGCAAACAATTTCTTCAGTGCATTTCTCATTAAAATTTGTGCGAAGGGAAAAAAAACTTGCAATATCAAGGCTGCATTTTGATGCATCAAATTGGTTTACAAAAGATATTTGAAAACTGAAGAAAATAATTAGTTCTATATCTTACAAAAAAGTCAACTATTAATGCCCACAATTTTTTAATAAACAGTAGGCCCGAAGAAACATTTTTAAGCAACTTTGAAGATTATTGCACTTTATTTCTCTCAGATACATTGAGATAATACAAGTGCAAGTGAGGTGTTGATTGGTTTGTTGCCCCCAGGAACCTCTGTCAGGGTCGGAAGTGTCAGAGGAACAAGCTCTACAGCTGGTCTGTAAGATCTTCAGAGTCTCTTGGAAGGACCGAGACAGAGACGTTATTTTCCTGAATTCACTCTCTGCCCAGTTCAAGCAGAACCCAAAGGAAGGTGGGTGCCTGAGCAGGATGCACTGGCAGGGCTGTCTCTCTTGTGTGGCATGTTCCCCACTCTTCATTTTCACCTTTTTATCCCTTTGCTGCAATACCAGAGCCACCTACCTGTGGTCTTTGCTCCATTTCCACATCTGCTGTCAGCAGATGTAGCAGGAAATGGAACCTTGGAGCGGGAACGTGGGACTGATGGCTCATAGCTCCTGTTTTAATTGCTCTCCTTTTGTTGGTTGTGGTTTTTGTCCTCAAGGTAATGTGTGGATCCAGAACACATTGCTGCTTCAGGTTATTTTTTCAGAAACGTTTTAGTGAATGAAGGATTGTTTTGCTTCATAGTAGACATCTAGCACTTAATTTGATAAACCAAAAATTCCTGATTATTTTATGTGACAGACTGTATATTCTATGTTAGCTGTGAAATATGACGAAGACAATTGTTACTTTATGTGTGTGGGGTATGTGCACGTTTTGTTTTCCTTTCTTTGACACAACTTGCCCAACTCAACAGCAGGGTGGAAAAATAGGAGTGCAACCCACAAGACAGCTTTAATAACTATAGGAGCATTAGGTCATCTGTGATCTTCTGTGCTTTCCATAAAGGCTGCATTTTTTGTGTAGCTGTGATTCCAGAACTTAGATTAATATAGACAGTGGTAATTACAGATGTGTCAGTGGGTTGTTTTTGCCAAAACCAGCGCTCAATTCACAGAAGTCTGTTTCTGTCCTTTTTTTCTCTGTTAATGTTTACACTTGACTCCTGTGTAGATGAAGACAGAGGTGAGGATATTGATTCTCTTCTTCTTAACAGTGTTTTCAGATTTTAAAGACTTGATCGGGCAGATTTTGATGGAAGTGCTGATGATGTCCACCCAGGCAAGGGATGAGAACCCCTTTGCCAGCCTGACAGCCACCTCCCAACCCATTGCTGCAGCTGCCCGCTCTCCTGACAGAAGCCTGATCTTAAATATGGGCTCCAACCCTGGAAGCAGCCCCATGTTCTGTAATGTGGGCTCCTTTGGTTCCAGCTCGTTATCCAGGTGACTTCTGATTGTAACTGAATGCTGATTTCACTTGAATACTGATGGGTAGACTAGAAGAGAAAAAAGGGCATAGAAGTGTCCCAAGAATAATAAATAGAATGGATTTTTAAAGTCTTTCACCCTTTTCCATGTGAACGTCCCTCCATTTCACCATTTTTGATTACACTGCCATGGCTAGGAATGTATTTGATAGATTCAAGCCATGTAACTGCTTTCTGCTGAGAAGTATCCCTCGCTTGCATCACGAAGGCCTTGATTTTTAAAAGCGTGTAGATCGTGACATAGTTTTATTCAACAACGGTAGAAAAGAATAATGTGTGTGAGCTGCAAAAATATTGCTGAAGAGTCATCAGAAGGGCAAGAACTTCTCTTGCTCATTTTATCTTTTTCGCCCTTTTTCTGCATATCCTAAATTGTTGCTCTTTTTTTTTTTTTTCTTTTTCCCCTGTAACTGGTTTAGTCTCTATGGGACTAGTCCAGCTCCTCCTACCAATTTCACAAGCTATGTACCAATGACCGGTTCATCTCTTACCCCACCAGCCAGTTCAGTGTCCACCCCAGCAGTGCCTCCCCTTTCTGGCAGCCCCGGGTGGACGCAGCCCTGCTCTCCGCGGTACCGCCCCTACACCGTGGCGCATCCCGGGGGCGCTGCCGCCTCCGCCGGCCCGCGCTCCCCGAGCCTTTCCATGCCAGCTGCTCCCGCCGGTGCTCCAGCCGCGGCTGCTGGCCCCGCAGCCGTGCCAGGCAGGCACAGGCCCGCAGCCACGGGCCCACCTTTGCTCGGTGCTTCACCCGCTGCCTTGCGCAGGCGTCCTTCCTTACCCAGCAGGACTGCTCCTAGGTACTGCCCCAGCCTGGGTGGGTTTGCTGTGTGCCCTGCGGGCTGTGGCATCGCCTGCACTGGGGGACAGCTGACGTGTGTGCTGAGCTCACCCTACTCACCCCGAGTGGATTCCTGCCTTTGGGTTTGTGCTAATACCCTGACTTGCTAACCAGCTGTCTCTGACCTGCTTGTGTGCCTGTGAGGTGTGATGTAATTACTTTAAGGTAGCAGTGTGGTTTTAATTTCTGCCTCTTCATAGATCCATTCCAGTTAAACTATAAGCTTTCTGTTCACTTGCTGCTGCTGGATGGTAAACCACATGAAACTCCTGCTCCAAAATCAGTTTCCTCAGTAGAGCCTTAGTTAATTTGTTGAATGCTGTTACTTGCTGGACTGGGTTGGATTTGATTCCCTGGTGCACAGATTTAAATTACAGATCAGCATATTTCAGAATGGCAGGCTAAGTACCACTGCTTTTCTTCTCTTGGCTGGAGAATGGAATCCCTTATTCCTGCAGGAGGGAGAAACAAAGACACAAGGTTTTGGACCACGGCTTTAAAGTCATTAGCTTAGAATTGTAATATTTATTATTCAGTCACGTCTAAGCATTTCACTTCAGCCATAATTCTTATTCGATCTTAAAAATTCTTTTTCAGTTTTTGGGTTGTAGGTGTGTGGTGTTTATGATACCTGAGGAGCTTGTAGTAGTGTAACAGAGCATGTTAGTATGGTCCTGGTTTTACTGACATGGAGTTACCCATTGTCTGCATGTTTAGAGAAGATGATTTTTGATAGACCTAAAAAGGAAAGCTACCATTTAGTTTTTCCTCTGGCTTAAAAAATCTGATGGCCTTTTCCATTTTTGTTGTGGTAGTTTATACGACAACCCCTTCTCCCTCCTCCTTCTTGCTGTTTCTGATGTGTCTGAGGACAGTAGTGATGAAGAAAATGAAGACGATGATTTTTCTTGTGTCCAGTTTGGGTCCAGGTATTGGAGAAAGAGAATGTAACCTGCATGTTTGGTTGATTAGCAACTAACAGCCTGTGTAGTGTCAAGTGATCTTCAAAGTAATGTGGGAAACAACTGAAGCTGAGGATGTGACTTGGCTGGCTCGTTAAGTTGGTGTGTAAACATGTGTAATGAGTGCAGTTAGTCAGCTCTCCTTTGGAGACGTGACTAAGGGAAATGTTCATCATACAGGCTTCTAGGCCTAATGAGCACGGTTCTGAGATGATGTTTGAATGGAGCTTCTCTTGGGCTGTGTGAGTAGAAGGAATAGTATTTGCCCGTGGCTGTAATTTGAAATTCCTGGTACATCATGTCTGTGTTTTCCTGTGCAAAACTGGAAAATGAGGACAAGGGTTAACATGCACCTTCCAAGTACCATCTCCACTTTTCTAATCCTGTCTGATTTCAGGAGAGTGACCTTGATAACACAGCTGTAGGAGAGCTTTGTGTATGTGGAATTTAGGATTATTTTCCCCACTGTCTTGTTTAGTTTTTATCCTGTTGGTGATTCAGTCCAAATGTTGGATTGAGTTGCCAAGCTTTGGATAGGGTTTCTGCTGTGCTTCTGGGGCTTTGGTGTGTTTATTGTGTCCTGGCATTTTGCAGAGAGCAGTAAGTTGTTAGATTATAAACACAGTGGCTGTACAACTATGCAACAACTGGCATGCTGAAAACACCAAGGCATTCAATGTGTGTGAAGGATGTATGAGCTTTGTGTTACAATAGTTGAAGTTATTGCTGCAGTGAAATCTTTAGCAGAATGACTGTAGAACTAGTAGGTTTTCATATAAATTTATGTTCTTAAAAGAGTATTTTAAAGCTGGATATGAGAAGCCAAGAGGTTTAAAAAGACCATTTAAAAAACCTTATGTGCATGATTTTGAGGTTACTGAGAACTATTTCAATAGAGCTGTGTTTTACATGGGTTAGTTTTAATTGAATAACTGAAAACATCTCTGCAAACAGAGATTGCTGCTATTAGAATGTTGTGTTTCTTAAGCATCTGGTAGCTCAGCATGTGAACAGTAATAACCTTTCCTGGATTTATTGGTTGGACTGTAAAGTTTGCACAATAGATTTGTATGGCTCAATTATAGAAATGTAAATTATTTTACAGTTTAAAGAAAATTCCAGTTCTGGATCGTAGTTTTAAATATGTTTTTAAAAAGCTGCATTTAAGGAAACCAGTAGTCTTATTTTCCAGTTTAAAATCTGGGGCTTATAAATTGGTCTTTATTCAAATCTATCGTGACTGTACACAGACTTTTCTTTGAGAATTGCAGCAGACCATCCAAGTAATTTCTGGTTTTTAGATTTCATTTACATAAAGTGAATATATAATGTTTTTAATCTCTTCTGCAAAATGAGGATGTTGCTTTTAATTAGCTTTGGCAAGCTGTTATGTAGAGAAGAATTTTGTTGCGATAACAAGTCTGAGATTCAGAGTTGTGGGTCTGTTCTCACTTTTATGTTCAATTTCTCTCATGTCAAGGATGGTTTTGGTTTTGTGGGTTTAGTTTTTGTGTTTGCAATATCAGTGTTTTCTTTTCCCCACGGAGGCTGTGCTGCTACTTAATGAAATGATGTATTTCACTGAATTGAAATGAACAGAGTTGAAATGAAATGGTCTCGAATGAGGGAGTGGCAAAAGCAGCAGCAGCTTGGATGTATTGCCTCTGTTTTATTGATTCTTCTTCCTTAGAGCACCAAAAGTGGTTGTGTGTAGCCCTGTGTCAGCCCAGGTCTCTTCTCAGCAGTGGGAGGCTCCTGCCTCCTCTGCTTTGGTGGTGTTAACAGAATTTGGACAGTTCTGCCTTTCTGAGCAGTGGCAGGGAAGGGTTGTGGTGTCCTGAGTGTCAGGTACCACTCAAAGGCTGTTTGTTTTCTTTGCTGCATTGTGAGCCCAGGATTTAGTGATTCCCCTCAGTTATGCACCTTGTTGCTGTCCTTCAGGCACTTATTCAATAAGGCATTTACAGCTCTGAACTTCCAGGGCTGGACAGGCTGTTACGTGGAGAGCTCTCCATAGATCACAGAAATGCCCTGAATCACTGAGCCATGTGTCTGATGGGATGGAGTGTTCATGAATTGTTTGTGCACAAGTGAAGAGCTCTACCGAATGCTTTGTTTCTGCTTTTTGTCTGTTTTAAAGTGTGGGAGGCTCTGGCAGCTCGAGTGTGTTCGATTCCTGCAGTGACCACTTCACCATTGAAAATTGTAAGGAGACAGAGATGCTGAACTACCTCATTGAGTGTTTTGACAGGGTTGGAATAGAGGAGAGAAAAGCACCAAAGGTATGTTAGATGAGTGAGATTGTGTCAGTGCTGTCACAAACTCCTCTGACTCATTGCTGGGAATGATACTTCTTAATGGCTTTGTTGTAGAAATAGATTTATTGAATTTATTGGGGCCCTTCAAGTCTTGTTAATTCATCAAATTTGAGTGATGCATATATTTTACTTCTCTTAAATAAGCACTGTTAGAAATCATCCTTCCCCTTTCAGTCTACTACATTTCATCAAGTTTATTCTGCGTAAAACATTTTTGTGAGACCAGCTCCCTGTCAATGTTCTGTATTCTGCTCCAAGGTCTTGCTTCTGGGGAAAAAACAACCAACCAACCAACACTATTTATATATAACCTGGAAGGTTTTAACTGGGGTAGTTCTAATCTCAGTGTGCATATTACATTTATACTGCACAAAAAATTATCGTCTTTCCTGTGTATTCTGTCTTTAATTTCTGATTTGTATTAAAATAAAGTTGTTTTTATCAGATGTGTAGCCAGCCAACAGTTAGCCAGTTACTGAGCAACATCCGATCCCAGTGCATTTCCCACGCTGCTTTGGTGCTCCAGGGATCCTTAACACAACCAAGGTAAATCCAGCTGATGTTCCTCGTGACAGTTAGACTGCCCCAGGATCCTTCTCTCCTTCTGAGGATTAGCTAAGGAAACTAAGCTCTGTTGTTGGAGCAGGACAGTTACGTGCCAGAGGAACAGTTTGTTGCTTTACGAGTGGGGAGCTGGTGGGGAGCAGTTTGAGTGCTTTCTAACTGCATTTGGGTAAAATCAGCCAGAGTGATGGGAACAGTTTAAAAGGGGATCAGGAACTGAGAAGAGGCACTCCTTTCAAAATGCTAGGAGTTAAGAGTGATGTTAAAAGTAATGACTGCATTAATTCAGAGAAGACTAAAGTCATGTTCTTCTTTAATCTGGAAAAACACATGTAAAAATATGTTGTTCCTTTACCTGTTGAGCTTAACAAAGGGGTTTCTTTTTATTAGAGGGGGTAGAAGGAGCAACCAATTACTACAGAGAAGCTGTTGTTTTCTTCCAGCCTCCTTAACTGAAGTGTGATGTTGGCATCAGTTTGAGAATAACCTTTCCTCAAGTAACTTGAGCAGACAAGATTAGTTACCTGTGAAAGGAACAGGTGTATCCAGACACTGATAATGTGCTTGCAGACACATCCTTGCCTGTGACTACTCTGACGTTTTTGCCAATGCTACTGCAGATAATCAGTAGATTTTAATTTTTTTTTTAATATGAATTAAGGTCATTGCAGCAGCAGTCTTTGCTGGTACCATATATGCTGTGTAGGAATCTCCCATTTGGCTTCATTCAAGAATTGGTGAGAACAACTTACCAGGATGAAGAGGTGTTCAAACAGGTAAGGCATAGGTAATAAAAAAGCTGTAGCACATGGTTTTATAGTTTGCAGTATCCAAGAGAGGGGATTTCCAGATGTTTCATCAGTGTCTCCTAGTCCTCTACCCATTACCTCTGGGACTAGCAGCCTGTTAAAGCAATTGGAGTTTGGTTTTGTTCTTTTTTTGACTCATTTAGCATTTTGTGAAATAGGCTGACTTTCATTATTTGCTGGCTCTAAGTATTAAAAGTGCTAATGAGCAGCAACACTAATGTAGGAGTGGACTACTTGAACGTGCAGGCACATATTGCAAGATTGATCTTGGTTTCCATCCTTTTGTACAAAATTCCTGAAAAGGTGCATGTTAAGACTGCAGTCTTGTGTAATCCTACTCAGATTTATGGTGTTTCCCATCTCACAATCTTTACCCTTCTTTGCATCTTTAATAATTTGTATCTAAGGTGCTAAGAGCACTTTACAAATCCTACTCCAGTAATTCTTCATGCTTACAGAGGAAATGTCTGAGGAACATGAGATGGTCTGTTCTGTGTGTCAGAGTAGCTCACTGAGATGACAAATAATTAAGATACAAAACTAGCAAACTTCTAGCCTGCATACTGTAAAGCAGATCAGTAAGGTTGCAATTGTGTCTAATTAGCACTCCCACAGTATGGTGTGATTTGGTAGTAAAGGGGCCTTTGAAATGGCTTTTGACCCCTCCAGTTCTGCAGAGAATGACATTAGATATTTTTTATGTGTAGTGCAAGTAACTGTTAATAATTTATGTTTCTGTCTGGACTCCTTTTAGTAGAGGTTGATGTAGTTGAAAGTACATTTCAGACTGACAAAAAGCAGTGGTAAAAGTGTTAGAGGTCCTGCCCTGGCGAAGAGAAGCATTCCTGGAGCTGAAGCACATGGCCACTTGTATAGTGCTTTTCTGGAATATGATTTAATAATATTTTTGTCTCTTCACAGGAGCAAAACAATGTACTTTAAAATTCAGTGAGACTCCTGTTGTTGTTGCAAAATTACTACGGGTTTATTTTGTGAGGGTGGAGTTGTGAGAATGGTGCCATGGGGACTTACTAAATGGGTATAATTACTTCTGATTAATAAGTTCCTGTCAAGTCACTTCCTCTTTCCTAACAACCCTTGACTGCTGCTTATGATCTTTACCAACTTACACATCATGCAAAATCCGAGCTGTGTTATTGCCCCAAGTGTACAGACAGATAGATGATTCCCCATTTGGGCAGTAGGTTGTTGGACACCTGTACAGGACCTGTGCTTGCTTTGTATCTACAGCACACACAGAATTTGCTTGCAGGGAACTCAATGGAGCAACACCCCATTGCTTGGACTACAGCAAACAAGTTGGGTTTTATCTTTGAATACACCCTAAAGCCTTCAAGCTTAACTGATACAAATTTTAAAAAAATCTTAGTTTTAGTTTTGTGTAAGTTGCACTATTTGAAGAATGAACAGGCATTTCATGCTTTGTATGGCAATAGAGTCATTTGATTGCTTCCTGTTCTTGAGTAAAGTAATTTACTTGTGTTTTTACAGATCTTTATTCCCATCTTACAAGGCCTGGCCATGGCTTCCAAAGAGTGCTCCCTCGATAGTGACAATTTTAAATATCCCCTTATGGTAAGCACTGTCCATTTCTGGAAGCAGTTCCTTTATGTTCACTAATAACATGCTTAATATTCCCTGGCTGAAAATCTGAGGGGGTTATTTTTAGTCTTTTTAAAATTCATACTTTAGTCCTAGGTCTGCTTCCCTCCTGCTGCTTTTATTGACAAAACAAACCAGTCCTTTGCAAAGTGTGTTTGGCCACCAAAGAGCAAGTTGGATTCTTGGTAAATTGAGCATTGTCAACTTAACACCTTCGGATCCTTTTAGGATCTTCAGTGTATGATGCCAAAAAAGGCTGTTGCATCTCAGGTTTAATTTGTACTTAAGGAAATCAGCTGGGCTGGGGTGCTGCAAAATCAAACTGACTAAGTAACTCTGGTACTTGGCGAAAAATTAATTAATTTTTCTGGTTTTGTGTTTTCCTGCTCTTTGGTTATCCTCCCAATCTGTGAACTGCTACAAATTTGGCTGTTGGCTGCAAAGAAGGACTATTTGAAAATGAGTCTGTGTTTTCCTTATCTCTAATTTGGCACAGTGTGTAACAAAAGGATGGAATAGTAGTTACTCACTGTAGTATAACTGAAGACTGAGAACATGTAACACAGGACAAGTGGGACAGCCAGCAGTGTCTTTGTGTTTCCAGAATTCTTTGTTACGACTGCTTGCTTCTTTCTGCGCTGCAGTTGAAAGTGAGCTGGAGAGCTTGGATAGGATTCTTTGTTTCCGAGTTCTGTGTTCATCTGACGTTTTTCCACTCTGATTCAGAAGACAAAGGCCTTGGTGTATGGATTAAACAATTGCTCTTTTTATGATTGTTACTGGTTTTAATGGGGCAGGTCAGGAGTTCAGCACAGGCTTTGTCATGTTCTGAGCGAACAACAATTTGCACAGCTAATTATTGAAATAAGTGCAGTAATTTGTTATCCTGTGAGTTGTGTTGGCTTTTTTGAGACAACTTGGAGCAGATGTAAAAGCTAAAATGGGAGCAGGGTGTGCTTTAGTTCTCTTTGGACATCTTCGCTGTGATTGTGAAGTTTTTCCACTGATCAAGGGAGAAAGGTTCTGCTCTTTCAGCAGTTTGTCACAGGAAGCTTATCTGTTGCAGACAGGTTACTTAAGAATTACTCAAAAAAGTAATTTTTACTGGGATTTCTTTATAGGCGCTATGTGAACTTTGTGAGATCAAGTTTGGGAAAACACACCCCATGTGCAGTTTGGTGAGTGTCTCCAGTTTGAGTTTTCCAAGTTAAAAGAACCGTGTCACTTACTTTGGTGATGTTGTACAATCCCTGTTGATAGTTCTCCGGAACTCTAAGAAAGAGCTATTGGAGCCTTTCATGCAAAACAATAATTTAAATGAAGCTGGTAGAGGGAGTCCTTTACCCTGACAATTTATTAAAACTGGGACAAGCACGAGTTGCTTGTGTTGCTGGAATACTGAGGAGATGTTTCCATTTGCCATCAGCATGGCTGAGTGTTGGAGGTTGGAGGGTGTGTGGCAGACTCTGGAAGGTGACAGAGCAGGATGGCTGACACGGCAGCTCTGACGAACTTGCTGTTTCTCCTATTTTTAGGTTGTCTCCTTGCCCTTGTGGTTGCCTAAATCTTTAAGCACAGGTGCAGGAAGAGAACTGCAAAGACTTTCCTACCTTGGAGCCTTCTTCAGTCTGTCTGTCTTTGCTGAAGATGATGTAAGTGTCACAGAAGGATGTTGGCAATAGCATGGTGGGGTTCTTTTGTTGTGAGGGGTTTTTTGCTTCCCTGGAACATTGCGATACATTTGCCAATATTCATCTCACTTTCAGAACAAAGTAGTTGAGAAGTACTTCTCAGGGCCTGCCATTACTCTTGAGAACACCCGGGTTGTTAGCCAATCTTTGCAACATTATCTGGAATTAGCAAGGGTAAGTATTCTCATTCCTTAAAAAAAAACAACATAAAATGCACTTTTTGGTCTTGACGTAGATGAAGAATATAATTTAAAAAAATTAGCTTCTATCTTAAACCACAAACCTTTCAGGCTATGGCTGAAATGAATTGGGGAAAAAAATTAAGAGTGCTAAGAATATTTCTCTAAGGCTGTAAGCCAATTCAGAAAATATCAGATCAGTTAGTCATGAGTTACGGGTCATGTTAAAAGATGAGTAAATACATAGTGTGTTAGTAGTGTGTTGCTCTGCTCTTGTATTTGCATCTTTGGTTTACCTAATGTCATAACTGACATATGCATATCAAGTGGCGATGAGACTAGAACAGAGGCTTTACTGAGTTTTGTGGATTTGGTAGAACATAAAAATGAAACAGAAAGCAGGAGTGTGGTGCTGAGAGGTGTTTGTTTGCAATTGCAGCAAGAGCTGTTCAAGATCCTGCACAGCATCCTGCTGAACGGGGACACGCGGGAGGCGGCGCTCGGCTACATGGCAGCTGTGGTCAATGCCAACATGAAGAAGGCCCAAATGCAGGTGAATAAAGGGAAATGCTCTTCCTGTGATTCATCCAGCCACAAATAGCACTACATGGCTCATGCAGTGATGGTCTGGAATGGACGACAAAAGAATTTTAAGTGCTTGCTACCACAGGCAAGAAGCTCTGTGTTGGTTTCAATACCTTTTCCATTTCTGAATTTAATCAGTTTTACCTATTTTAACAGTTTATTTCCTCTCTTAGAACTGAGATGTCACTTCATTAACAGGGCTTCTGTATTACATGTTCAAAGCTTTGTACTTGCCCTGCCCCATTTCTGAGGGCATCATTCCCATTGTCTGTGGTTAACACATTGCCTTCCCAGCTGGTGAGGTGCTGGGCTCTGGGTGGTGTCTGTAAAAGGACTGGTGCAGATACAGAGTGGCCTGGCTCCAGTGAATCCATCCACAGGGATGGGATTTTGGCATTGTGCATCCCCCTGTACTTCTCAGCTCCTGTCCTCAGCCCTTTGCTTTCTCCCCCCACAGACAGACGATCGCTTGGTGTCCACAGATGGCTTCATGCTCAACTTCCTCTGGGTACTGCAGCAACTGAGTACGAAGATAAAGCTGGAAACGGTTGATCCCATGTACATATTCCATCCCAGGTGTCGAATCGAGCTTCCCACAGATGAGACAAGAGTGAAAGCAACAATGGAGGAGGTTGCAGCCTGGATTGCTGAACTTTGTTAGTACTCTTACTGAGATATGTTAAGCATTACTGTGCCTTCTGATATGGAGGTACATGGAAGTACTTGATTCCAGCAAATTCCCTTTTCCTAAATCCCTTTTCTTGATGCTATCTACTTTTCCTTGTTCTAGAGGAAGCTGAATTCGAGGTCTCACCCTAGATAAGTCGGTTCATTTTTTAACTTCTTTGCCTCTGCTGTTTTTTGTTTCCCAGACAGGGATCCGTCTCCATTTTCTGAGCCAAAATTCCCAACGGAATGTTTCTTCCTCACGCTGCACGCCCATCACCTGTCCATCCTGCCCAGCTGCCGTCGCTACATCCGGAGGCTGCGCGCCATCAGGGAGCTCAACAGGTCTGCAGGGGGCTGCTTGGGGAGGCTGGGGCTCCTGGCAGCCCCTGGGTCCCCCTCCCCAGGGCAGGAAGTCTGACAGACAAAGTGAAATGACAGTGGCAATTTGGCTGAAGCTGCTGCTGAGCCTCAGCCTTCTGGTGCTCTGCTGCTTTGGCCCTTGGGGATTTTGGGGTGCGTGGAGGGACTCAGGAATTCAGATAATACTGAGATGGAGGGCATTGGTTACATGAGGCAGCTCAAATTGGTGAGAAGAGCATTCTGTTTAAAAGGTAACTCTCTTCAGAACATTCTAGGATTGATGACAGTACCTAACAGTGTTCATTGTAACTCATCTGTGCAGGTGACTTGTGAGTTCAGAAACACGACACTGGGGCTTGTGCCTGAGCTGTTTTGAACATCCCAGAAGATATTTAGCTTTTCCCTCTCAGCTTCTGAGACAGGAGAATTTGTCATACTCTCAGGACAGGGGAAAGAAGCCTTCAGCAGTGAACTCTTGATATTGCTCTCTATGTAATTCAGCATATGGTTTACTGTTTTACAAAGGATAAATACATTATGGTGTTAAAATGAAGATACTCCTGTTTTCCATCTCTCTTGGCATAGACTCAAATAGACTTTTACAGTTGCTAAACCTTGAAGAATACTCTGTTAAAATTAGAACAGATTTTTGTATCATCAGTATTTTCCACTGTTTATAATTGCACTCACTGCATTTTGGTAAATGTTCCTTGGCAGTAATGCCATGAGTTCATTACAGGATTTTTGGACTGCATTTGAAATGATTTCATTTTTAAAGCATATGCAGGCCAAGAACCTGGGAAGCAGCAGAGAGCAGAGCAGGAAGAGTCAGTACATGTTAAAGGAGAAACTATTTTTCTATAAACAGCCTGTGGATTACTTGTAAAAAAGCCATATGTTGGCTTGAAAAAGGAATTGCTGCTTTTTCCTTATTTAGAATTGTTTCACAGGAGTTGCTGATGCCGCAGTCCCCATCCAACAGTGCAGAGTGAGGAGCTCTTGGCTTTACTGACAGCAATAGGGGCTTAGGCTTCAGCATTTCCCATGAATTGCATAGTTGCTTGCAACATTGGAAACGTCTTTAGATCTTGTTAGTAAAGAAATTACACTGGATATTTGTCTGCTGTAGGCAGAGATTGATGTAGAAGAGAATCTGCATTTAGAGAAGGGATGAAAAGGGACTGTATTCATGCAGTTCAGTGTATGAGTTTTTTTTCTAATCAGCTGCACTTCCTGAAAAGGTTTAAGATATGTGAATCTGTAAAATTTTTTTTAATGCAAATGGTGTGTGTAATGTAATTTAAGTTCTTTTCTGTGGGGCATCAGAAGAAGATGGGTAAGGAAGGGGAGGAATATGAACACCCTTGCCCTTCTGGTTCTTACACTGACAGGGTCACTCTGGACTGATCACATCCTGAGCTCCTCTACAAGCCTGAGTTTTCTTGGGAGTGGAGCATGAGAAGTGTAGAACAAAACTGAAAGAAATCATTTGCAATAGTAGAAAGGGGAAAGATACACAAGATATAGACCTGCAACTTTCTTGTTTCTAACAAGAATTTCTGCTGGACACCTTTTTCTTCCTTAGCTGATTTTGTCTTCCAGTTTCCTTTTTCATCCTAGAAGATGAATGAACCCTCTGTCTCGCTAACTGAACATCCTTTCCTTGTATTAAGATTTAATTTTCATGGCATCCTTTTAACCTTCCTTTAGAGTGACCATAGACTTCAGTGTGGAAAAAGGCATTATTTTTTTTTTAAATACAATGGAGAAAATTAGTTTGTCAAGCAGGATAGAGCCCTTGTTTTTGATCTCTTTGGTGTGTCTGACAGTCATGGGTGTGGGAGCTAGTGTATGTGGTGCCTCTGAGTTCTGGCTGTGCAGATGTTCAGTCTGCATTTACAAAAGCAACTTACTTCTCTTTTTATGATGATGGGTAATTTCTTTGAAAGTGATCAGCATTTTCCCCACTTGGTTTTTAGCAGATAAGTCAGTGAAATGCCCTGTGCTGGCAGCACATTTTTCCTCTGTCATGATAACCAGTTCCTGCATCTGGTTTTCAGGACTGTTGAAGATTTGAAAAACAATGAAAGTCAGTGGAAGGATTCTCCTCTGGCCACCAGGCATCGAGAGATGCTGAAACGGTGCAAGACACAGCTTAAGGTTTGTAAGTGATTCAGTTCTCAGCTAAACACTTCTGTGGCCTGTGTGTGTTGACTTTGTGTCCGAATGTTTAAGTACAACTTCTCTTTTTTGCTGCTTGAAAATGGTGGGTTTGAACCCCTGACCCCTGGGAGTGCTGCACTGGATGGTGGTTGTGATAGAATATAACATCAGTGGGGAATTTAAGATTCCAAGTAACACCAGTAAGAAAATTCTGTGTTCCTTAATTGGAGAGAGACCAAGCCAAGAGACTGTGCTTTGGTCAGTAGCTCTGTGTGCAGTCCATGCACAAGTAGGAACTCTCAAGTCACTGGTTTCACACAGAATTCCTGCAAGGATGAGTAAGCTGGGGTGCTCTGGTTTTTGAGGGCCTGTTCTGCTTTGATCTTCCTCATAGAAATTGGCACAAATTTTCTGTAGCACCAAAATGGCTTGAATCACACATTTTCCCATGTGAATACACGTATTGCTGCTTTCATTGTTCCCATAAAGCTTGTGAAAGGTACATCTGTCCCTGCAACTCTAAACTGTATTTTACTTGCTAAGTTGGGGTTTATGTGCCCTGTTTTCTTGAGATAAGAGTGTATTGTAAGAAGAGACCACTGTATAATTGTCGTGATTCACAGATATATTGATTATCTTCAAGAGGCTTCACATTCCTTTATGCTGTCTTGCCTTGGATTAGTTTTTGTGTGCATGTTCTGCAGAAACTGGTGAGGTGCAAGGCTTGTGCAGATGCTGGTTTGCTGGATGAAAATTTCCTCAGGAGATGCCTGAATTTCTATGGCATGGTGATTCAGCTGATGCTTCGCATCCTTGACCCTGCCTATCCCAAGTGAGTGCCAGGTTCATCTGTGAAGTTGTATCAAAGATATTTCAGATCATGTTAGATTGCTCACTTAATTTAGCAGTTCTAGAATTATTTTTACTTACAGTGTCTGCATTGTTATGTGGTCGGTGACACATATCCTTGCATGGAATGTGTCTGTTATGCAGAGTTTAATGTTCACTTGGGTTTGGGGGGCTGCCTCCCTTGGGGTACTGACACGGGGTTCTAAAAAGTCAGTTTCAGGTTCTTATAAAGGATTCCCATGGAGGAATTCCATAAGTGAGCACATGGCTTTCTGCTTAACCCTGCTGGTTTACTGTCCTGTTTGTTGTCTCTTCTGTTTTACAGCATAAAATTGCCTTTAACTCCTGAGGTTCCGAAAGTATTTGCATCATTGCCAGAGTTCTACGTGGAAGATGTTGCTGAATTTTTATTTTTTATTGTACAGTAAGTGAAGTTGTATTTGAAGGAAACTTGTACTACCACTTGTCCCTTGTGCAGGTGGCACATGCATAAATTAAGGGTGCAAAAGTAGTTTTCTGTCTGCAGTTAATGTTCTGGTTGTTAACAGCAACCATAAGGTGATGGCAGGGCAGCAGCATTGCTGCAGCTATTATGCATAGATGCCTCCACAGTCCCTTCTAACCTGGATTTTTCTTGGAAGAAAGCTGAAAGTTTTTTGGTTCTCTCCCCAGGAATTTTCTTCGTGGTTTGCAGTGAGACCTTTTGATCTTGTGATATGTTAAATCATCACTAGAATAATATTTTTTAAAAGCCGCAGCTTAGAAGTAGAATGTTAGGGTTGGGGTTTTTCACTTGGTTTTCCTGTTTGCAGATATGCTCCTCAGGTGCTGTATGAGCCCTGTACTCAGGACATAGTGATGTTCCTTGTTGTGATGCTGTGCAACCAGAACTACATCCGAAATCCTTACTTAGTAGCCAAGCTGGTGGAGGTGATGTTCATGACAAATCCAGCCGTTCAGCCCCGGACACAGAAGTTCTTTGAAATGATTGAGAATCACCCTCTCTCCACTAAATTGTTAGTCCCTTCCTTGATGAAGTTTTACACAGGTAAGTGCTTTGACTGTACCTCACTGAGTGCACAACAGTACTCTAAGGCCAAAGGCTCTGCTAGCTGCTGTAACTATTAAAAAGGAACTCCAAACAAATCAAAACAAAAACACCCCAACAACCCCAAAAAACCCTTGATAGATCTTGAGTCTTGTGAAGATGAGGCATTATTGCTCAGGAACTGGGGGAAATAGCATTAGATGGAGCCATGAGAATTCCAGTCCTTTCACAAGCTGTTGTGCACTGACAAGTCCACAATGACAAGTCAATGTGACAATTGCTTTTGTGGTCTTTACATTCCAAAATGAAAGCTTGTCCTTTGCTTTGCTTCCAAAGGAATATTGGGATTTTATGCTAGTCCTGTAGATTTGGATGTTTCAGAAGAGTTTTTGCACTCATAACAAAACCAAGTATTTTTGTAGGGTACCTAGAGTTTTCTTAGTGAGATTTTAGACTGTGGGATGAAGACCAGAGTTGCATAGAGCAAAATGTTTTGTTTTCTGGGGGTTCTTCTGAAATGAGGTTGGGTCTAGATTAGAAAATGTATAGAGCTGCTTCTTCTAATGGGAATTAAGATGGAGACTTCTGAACAAGAATTGAGTTTCATATCTGGGCTCAAAGTTTCTCTGGGCTTGAAGCTCACCACATTGGAGGCAGTAGGTGTGTTGCCAGTGAATCCTGGTGGGAAAGTTCTGGGGTCTGTTCTTTTGCAGATGTGGAACATACCGGAGCCACCAGCGAGTTCTATGACAAGTTTACAATCCGCTACCACATCAGCACCATTTTCAAAAGCCTCTGGCAGAATATAGCTCACCATGGTACATTTATGGAAGAGTTCAAGTGAGTAAAAGGTTGGCTGAGGCAGCTTCCTGTCCTGCAGGCTGCTCAGGCCGGGGCCTGAGGAGGTCCCAGCCCTTGGGACTGGGTGATGCTGCTTTCTGTTGTATCTTACCAGGCAGCCCCTTCCAGCATAATTGGAGTGTTCCTGAACTGAGTTCTGGACACCACAGTCAGCTTGGCCTGGGGAATGGGATCCTTGTTGGAAATGTGCAGTGCAGGAGTGCTGCTGCCTGCCCTGCTGTGATACCTGTGTTTGCTGTTTGCAGCTCGGGGAAGCAGTTTGTTCGCTACATCAACATGCTGATAAATGACACAACTTTCTTGCTGGATGAGAGTCTGGAGTCCCTGAAACGTATCCATGAAGTGCAAGAGGAGATGAAGAATAAAGAGCAATGGGACCTGCTGCCCAGGGTGAACAGAGCTGTTTTTCAAAGTGCCCTTTACTTATTTTTAATTCTTCAATACAAGACTATTCAAAAAAACTTTTTTATAAGGGGCAGCACCCAAGAGCTGCTTATGAGAAGCAGTTCTTGATGCTTTTTCTTGCTGCCAGGATGGCCATGGTCACTCTGGATGACATTCTGCAAAAAACCATCATTCTGCCTAGTTATGTTGTGGCTGGCAAAGAGTGGTGTGAAGTAGAAATAGTATAAAGTTTCAAATTACTGTGCACTTAATTCTAAGTGGAGAAACCGAGACTTTAACCTTCCTGAAGGAGGTTTGGGAAGATGCTCGCCAGTTGAATTGACTTCAAGGAATAGAAGCTTTTATTCTGTTAATGCATTGGTCCTTGGTAGATTCGATGCAGACAATTATAGTCCTGTACCTCAGAGCCTGGCCTGATTAAACAGTAATTGTGTGTGGTGACCCACCAATGTCAGGTATTTCTATTTTAAGGTTATTGATTTAAAAAAAGAAAAAGTACAAAAGGAAAAGCTATAAAGATCTTGTTTGTTAAACATGTTCTGGTTTGCTCTTCTGAAGCCTCTCTTCCTGTCTCTGCCTACCAGCAAGGTAAAGCCATTACTGTAGTTACAAAATGAGCTGGTACATCATCACAGATTGTTTCACTGGGGAGTGTTTGTTATTTATGGTGGTGCATAAATTAGAGAGAATTAGGGAGAAGTTCATTTGACTCTCAGATCCCAAGCTGGTTTTGAAATATTGGCATTTGGATGGAAAGGAAGCATAACCCAGTTCTGCAGCTGTGAGGAGCAGTTAGAGGATGTAAACAAACTCAATGACCAGGGGGGCTTGTTCTGCTGTTTGCATTCATTCTTTAGCGTTGCAGAATTCTGTAAAATTGATGCAGACATTAGTACGAGGTAATGCAAGTGAGCAGCTGTACCTTAGATTAAAAGACGTCCCACATCTGTATTTGAATTACTGTCCTCCTTTTGTCTAGGTCCCCTTAGCAGTGTGGCTGTAAGGCTTTGCTGAATGACAGTGTGGGAGATCCCAGGAGCTGTGAGCAGCTGTGTTTGTTTTGTAGGAGCAGCAGCAGGCCCGGCAGTCGCAGCTGGCTCAGGACGAGCGCGTGTCCCGTTCATATCTTGCCCTGGCAACAGAAACTGTTGATATGTTCCATATCCTTACCAAGCAGGTCCAAAAGCCTTTTCTCAGACCTGTAAGTCCTGCTCAGATTTAAGTTGGTTCCCTGCTTCTCTAACATCTCTGGATAATAACCTGGAAATGTTTGGTAGTGCTTAGTCTCCATTCTCCTCCCCTTTCTCCAACTCATTAAAATCTAATTGCTGTTGATGTTATTTGATGTTGAGAGCATTACCTGAGTCACTGAGATGGTGTGATCCTTCCAGACAGAAACTGTTTGCATGACATTTTTAATGGCAAACATGCATAAAGAACAGACACTTCCTGCAAGCCTACCAAATGAAAATTTTATTAGTTAATAATTCCTGATCTTGCTGCGTGCAACTCTAGCGATAATCTTCTTTATCACTGCCTTCACACTGTGATCTGTGTTTCACTTTGCTCTCGTAGGAACTTGGACCACGGCTGGCTGCTATGTTGAACTTTAACTTGCAGCAACTGTGTGGCCCCAAGTGCCGTGACCTGAAAGTTGAAAACCCAGAGAAATACGGGTTTGAACCAAAGAAGCTGTTGGACCAACTGACTGACATTTATCTGCAGCTGGATTGTGCTCGCTTTGCTAAAGCAATTGCTGATGATCAGGTGAGCTCCAGAAGGATGAAGGAGAAGGGCAAAAGCTCTGTGGACAAACAGACTTTGCAGAACATTCTAGAAGCATTTCACCTTGCTTGTGTGCTGCCAGCCAGTTTGTCTTACATCCCTGCAGTTTGTTTTCTTTCAGCAGATCATTTCTGTTTGTATTCTGTCTGCTCTTTGTAGATGGGTTCCCAGTGCTTTGCAAACCTGTGAACATACACAGATACCCGTAGCACTTCAGATGCCCAGGCAATTTCCTCAGCATGATGTGCCCGTTGCCTACAGCCTCCTTGTAAATTAGCAGGAATACTAAAGGTTGTCCCTTTGCAAGAGAACCCAGGCAGAGTTGTGACTCCCTCCCACTGCCTCATCAAAACGGGCAGAGCTGGGACCAAGAGCCTCCTTCAACAAATCAAAGTTCCTTCTCTAGAATAACAGTTTCCAAACTGGATTCCCTCTGAAACCACTTTATGAAATGGCTGTGTAATAAACTGACAAAGCCCAGCATGTATGAGACAATTAAGGACATCTTTGAACTCCTCACGGTAATATTCAGAGCAAGATAAGCTATTGCTCAGCTCTGTGTTCTTGTAATGTTGTCAAACTCTGAGTCACATCTGTCCATGTCTTCTAATACAAGCTTTTCAAAGTATAGAGGAGAACAAACGTTCAAGGCAGCTTCTTGAGATTTTAGTGGAAGCTGGTTTACAGCACATGAAGCTGTTTGCATGTTTAGTGAAGCAGCAGTATTGGGGTAGCTCATCGTCAAAGATCATTTTTCTGTAATTATTTAAGTTCTGATAATTGCAGATAATACCAGTAACACATCTGAAACAGACCTTATGTGTTTGCATGTGTATAATGAATATTTTTATACTGTTCAGTGTATATGAAAGTGAGAATGTTATTCATATTCATCCGTGCCATCCACAGCAAATGCACAGACTGACGTAGGGATTCAAAAGAAAGAAGTCTGTGGGTGTGAGAACTGGAAAAAAGCTTAATTAACAAAGTGGCCCTTCATCAAAAAGGAGTGGGGGGAGTGACCAGTCTCTTGGAAACTGTCAGTGACAGGAAAGAAACACCAAGGAAATATGCGGTTGGTTAATGGCTACTGGTATTGGGAGAAAAAACAAACAAAAAGTTGCTTGATCATGGTGGGATCTCTCTAAAGCATTTTGAGAGATGTCCCATTTGCAAATCCCAGCGGGCAGGAGAGGGAATCTGCAATCTGCAGATGTTTGTAGAGCCCTGGGCAGGTTGCCATGGTTGTGTTCCCTCGGATGGGGAGGGCGCTGAGTGTCCTGCCTGCTGAGGGCACTGCTGCCTGCAGCCTGGGGCAGATGGAAGACCTGGGGCTGTGTCCAACACTTGAAAAATCCCAAGGGAAAGAGAAATCTGTGAGACTTAGTGTGTTTTGTTTTGTCATACAGTTCGACCTCGCAGTTTTCATTAAAAGGTTCATGTCACAACATGGCATTGTGAGCTTGAAGGAAGATGGTGTCTCTGTAGAACACAGACAGCTATAAAAGTCCTTCTCTGACTTTCTTTTTCACATGAAAGTAATGCTTGTTTCACTTGCATTTGGTCTCTGGATATCCCTACTGCACTGGGCAGCCAGTTTCCAGCATTCACTCTCTCTGAGCTGTCTTACTATTTTTGCAACATTGTGGGGGGCGGGTTTTGTTAGTTCTTGTTTGGATTAGGAGAAAGAATCACTCCATTCCCAGTACTGCCTTGCATATTATCAGAGAAGTTAAGAAATTTTTAAAAAAAAAACATTTTATGCTGTATTTTCAGCCAAGACTTGTGAGAGCAAGAATACAGACAGGAGAATGGCAAGACAGATGTTTTGTCTAAGAACAGTTCTAATAATTATAGTCAGCCTCCCTGAGTGTCTTCCTCATTTTCTTTAGGTGATGTTGCCTTTTTTTTGGCCCTTTACAGTTCTACAGTGGTGATGACTGGTTAAAAAAATCCTAAGTCTACCCCAATGTTGACATTTTGGTGCTAGATGAATGCTACCTACATACTGTTTGCTTTGATGTAGGGTTGAGGTTTCATTGATCATTCCTCCTGCCATTTTAAAAATGCATTACATCTCTTTACTATTTTTATGGCATGTAAGGATACTACGACTCAGCAAAGTTGTCTTTTTGTGCTTTGCCTGTAGAGGTCCTACAGTAAAGAGCTCTTTGAGGAGGTTATCTCCAAGATGAGGAAGGCTGGAATCAAGTCTACCATAGCAATAGAGAAATTCAAACTGCTGGCAGAGAAAGTGGAGGAAATTGTTGCCAAGAACGCCCGTGCAGAGATTGATTACAGCGATGCTCCAGATGAATTCAGAGGCAAGTGGAGTCTTCTAACCCTGCCTACCTAGGAGAGAGGGCTTTCATTTGTTACATTGATTCCATTTGTTAATAGCAACTGTATATTGTTTATGAAGCCTTGCACCTTGCTCTAGTTCCGTGATGCAGGTAACTCAATACAGAGCCGAGAGTTCCTTTAGTTTTCCCTGGGATTGCACTGTGCAGCCCTAGCCATGCTTTGCTGACGTGTGTGTGAGCACAGTGACCCCCTCCCCTGAACCCGGGGTGGTGGCAGTCAATGCTTAGTCCCAGGTCAGAATGGGAAACGTGCTGTAAAGGTTTCTGTCCCTGTAACCTTTTCTTGTAAGTTCAGCAGTGTAGCGGGGACCCTGAGCATTGGTTCTGTGCTGTGGGCTGGTTTCTGGGCAGGTAAAGCCCATTGTAGCTGTTTCTGCCCTTTACCGAGGAGCCCCTTGTGCCCTCAGATCCGCTGATGGACACGCTGATGACCGACCCCGTGAGGCTGCCCTCGGGAACCATCATGGACAGGTCGATCATCCTGAGGCACCTGCTGAACTCCTCCACTGACCCCTTCAACCGGCAGACGCTGACGGAGAACATGCTGGAGCCAGGTACCAGGGAACCAGAGTACCAGGAACCAGGTACTCTGGGCTGGGGCAGACACCTCTGGGCAGGGCTGGGCTTCCAGAGGACAGTGCTGGGGCCTCAGGAGAGGTAACAGTTCTTTCATTTCAACTCGCAGAGGAAAGTTCAGCCCTTCTGCTTTCCCTTCTTCTGGGGGGAAAAACCCTCACAGCCTTGTTTCCATAACTGCTTGGCTGAAAAACATGATGGTATATAAATGAGAAATGGCCATTGGTCATGAGGGACTTTCTTACAGTACTGTTACCAAGTCATTTAATAATTTTTTTTTTTTTTTTTTTTTTACCTTACCAGTGCCAGAACTTAAAGAGCAAATCCAAGCCTGGATGAGAGACAAGCAGAATGACCATTAAAATTCCCTTGCAGTGCACGCCACCATCAATGGGCAGAGCAGGGCGTGGGCTGTTCTGGCAGGAGTGGAGCAGATACCTTGGGAGCTGCTGATGGGCTTGGCACGCCCACGGCACTGACTTGCAGTAGTGACCAGGAGCATGTGGACAAGGAGAAAAGCAGCTTCATTCTTGTACATATATTTAAGTGATACCGATGGTCAATAACATGGAGGACAAGCTAGGAAGTTACTTACGTTACAAAACTGTCCTTCAATATGTCACATTTTGGAGTTTTTACAGCTGAATTATTTTAGCAAAGACGAATGGATCAGGGCAGCATCCCTTCAACCTTGTTTTTTACCGCCAGATATCCGTTCATTTGATTGTGGTTAGAACCTTGGACATTTTGCTGCTAAAGTAACTTTTTTCTCTTTCCCTTCCTTTCTTTCTGTTCCACCCATCAAACCTGCACTGCTGTCTTTTTCTTTTGTAATGCAAAAAAATACAAACCCTCTGAAAATCAAAATCATTCCCCTGCCCTTAAAAGAACATATTTTGTGCGATAACTGTGCCTGCAACAAAGTGTTCATCTTGGGATCGTATTTTTATATTACACATATTTGCCTATTCGGTTTTTAATTGGTGTTAGACACAAGGATAATTTAAAAAAAGTGAAGACTTCACATATGGATTTTAATTTCCTTTCCTTGAGATGTCCCTTTCCTTTATGTTGATCAAGATGCTCTGGTACTTGTGAAAAGCCTTGAGATAGAAATATGTTAAAACAGCTGCCATGAATGAGATGCTTGGGAATACCAGGATTTCAGTGACTTAAAAAACAAAACAAACAAAATACATTCTTTCAATGCTGCAAATCTATGCTAACTGACAGTTCTGAGCCATTGGAGCTTGTCCGCAGAGAGCAGATACTTTTATCCTTGGAGGCTGCAGTTTGGGGCAGGGGTCATTTTTTATGTTGCATACCAATTTGTATCCATGGCTTGGCCTTACCAAAGCAGAAAGGGTGCAGGAAATGTAGAATTACGTTTTTAAAAAAAAAATAGAAAAAAATATTCACAAACATTTTTATATTACTGCCCCCTGCATATGATACTTGAATTTCCTTTTTAAAAAGGATTTGAAACCACAGTGTTTTAAAATTAAGTTGGAAAAAAAAAGGTTGTTTTTCTTTTCTTTGTTTTTTTTTTGCCATGTCTTCTGTTCAATTCCTGACTCTCTTGAACTACAATAAATGATACACACTCGCACAGAATGTTTCCTTCGTCTTTCTTGTGTCAGTGAAAATATAGAATTTGCAAATGATTGGGTGTCTTTGTTCAGGTTTTCTGATAGTGATTTAGGATTTGGAGGTAACTTAGTAAATCATGTGGAAAATTTCTGTGCACACAGATATCAGTAATACTTTAAACTCAAGGAAGTTCCCAAGCAGGTGCCACTGAGCACCTATTCATAGCTGCGTGACAGCTGGTGACAGCTCCAGGGGGAATTTTGGTGAGATTGTACAGAATCCCGTTGACCTTTTAGGTGTACAAGTAACTCTGAACTATAAAATGGGAAGGTACTGTTGTGGGATGGCTTGTTTGTTTGTTTGTTTGTGGGTTTTTTAGCGGTACTTCCTCGTACAGCATGAATGTGTCTTTCTTTTCTCTAAGGATGGGAGAAGATTCCAAAGCTGCTGTCTGCACTGACTGCTGCAAAAGAGAAGCCTGTTTGTTGATTGGTTTCATAGTTAGAACCTTCACCACTTCCACAAATTCAAATCCCCCTCTTCTTTCCTCTTCAGTAAATCACAGATCAAAGCCTGCTCTGCTTTTACCTGCAGGCTTCCAGTCAAGCGACCAAGCCCAGCACAGATTCTGACGTGTTACAGGTTGTGCTGAGCTGTTGCTTTCCTCTTTAGTGAAGAGCTAATTACTTTCTATATGAAAAAAAACTCTTACATGCTCAACTGTCCCCTCATTGTTGAGGATTATTGCATGAAATCTTTAGGAATGTGCCAGACTTTATTCTTTTTTTGATGAAAGACAGTTGTTCCATAGTGAATATGTGTTTTTACTGGAGGATGGGTAAACTATGGCTTTACATTATGGATTTTTTTTCTGCAAGTCGGTATCATATATTGCTTCTATTGACAGACTATAAAATGATTATGAAATGAAAATTCTATAGTTTTGGGTTTTGCCAGGAGGAAGTAGAAATATTTACATTTGGTGTGGGATGTTTTAATCAACACAATGCCCTTCAGAATCTGAATTTATATTTATTCTGCCACTGTATCAGGCTCTGACCTGAGGAATATAAATAGCAAAGTGCATTACTGAAATGTTTTGTCTAATTATGGCATACATCTATCATTTGAAAACATGTCAATGCAGATAACTGCACAAGACACGAAGGCTTGACATAAGTGGCTAAAACAATTTTATCTGGGCAATGAGTATCAAATATTTCAAAGGTGTGAGCTCAGACAAGCGTTCTCCTAAATTCTGCATTTGTGAGCAGAATAATGAAATGTATTTTAATAAAAGGTGCTTAAGTGCCATTCTCTTGTGTCTGGCCACTGTTCTGTCTTTCAGTGGACAGTGGACATCTTGAGTGACTGAAAAGCAAAGCTGAAGCTGGATTAAAAATCAATCTCCCACAAAAATATATCAGTTGTGTGACGATTCTTGGTTTAGTTAATTAAATGCTACCTGCAGTTTTTGGTGATTTCCCTTCCCCTCACTAACGTGTCATTTACCTTTTTCAATCCAGCTGTAACCTCACTGCACTACAGAGACTTTATATTTGGGATCACAGAAACCACCAGTGGAGGGATTTACTTTTGACACATCCATGGATGTGCAGAAGGTAAATGTCTCTGAGCTGGGAATGGTTTACCCAGCAGTGGCTAACTCACACCACTGTTACAAAGTGGAATTTATTGCGTGGCACTGCTCTCTCCTTGTCCTCCAGCTCTACACTAGAGACTAGAGAAATTCCTGGGGCCAGCGCTGATGCTGTAGCAATACAATTCAGGACAATTGATTCTATTGTATCACAATTTATACTTATGTAATGGCCCAATTTGCATCTCTGTCAGCCCTTCCCTGCTGGCAGCAAGGACAGCTGATGCTGTTAATAGCAGGATGCCAGCGCTGCTGGCAGTCAGAGCTTGACTCCAGCAGCCCCCAGGAGCACAGAGTCACTGTGTGCCCTCCTCCCTGCGCTCACACCTGCCCTCTGCCCTGCATTCCAGCAGCCTGCCCTGCTCTCGGGGCTGTGTGCTAGAGAGTGCAGTGACCAATTGCCTCTGCACTAATAAATGCCAGAAATTGCTACCTGTCGCTGTTGGACACAATAAATGGAGGCAGGAGTGGACAGAAGGCTGCGTGGACTCCTCATCTAAGGAGGAGCCACCAATTTATTTCTCGGGCTTCTTTGATGCTTTTACAGATGTGCCCACCTTAGAGGTGGGACCTTTGGGAACCATTGGTCAGTTCCAGAGACCACCACGCGAAAATCCCTCCTCTGGGAAAATTGTGCAAAACAAGGTAGTTTACAAATATGTGACCTTGTGTACCAGAAGAGTGCCTGGGAACAGAATTTCCCCAAACCAAAACATGGCAGGCAGGCACCAAGCGTGGCAACAGCCACCTTCACTACCTCCCTGTTTTCCATCATGTAACTTTGGCATTCTCTGCCTGTTTCTAGCAGAGTTTTCAAGGCTCTGTGGCCAAGGGCGGAATTCCCGTGCGGGAGCTGTTCGGTGTGAGCGCTCCCCAAACTTGGGCATCGGACTGAGGCAGGAACTGCCGTTCCTAGGAGACACGACACAAACTTTGCTGAAGTGGAATTAATCACAGTGTCTATTGCCGGGGAGGGTCACAGCAGGCACCCAGTATCCGGGCAGTTTGCAGGAGATTTTGAAACTGGTTTGAGTTTTTTTGAGGTGTTCTTGCCCTTCTCAGAGAATAGCTGACCTAATTCTCCATAGAACTAGGTAGAAGTTAGCACAGTTACACCACCCTAAAATCACCATTAAACCATCTGTGCCATCAGTAGGATGTATTCAAAGCTCCAGTAATGGTATTTCCTCAGACATACAAAAGCCACTTATTTTTGATTTGTTGTTTCTGTGGCAGTATTTCCCTAAGCCTCCTGTTCAGCCGTGTATTGCTGGGCTTCTGCATTTGTTGCCACAACTGCAGATCAGACTGGCAAGGGGAAATAGTCACTTTTCACCAAAGTGAAAAATAACTCATTCTGCCAAAAATCTGAACCTTAAGGGGAACAGAAGGGACACGGCAGAGATTACCAGAGCTAATAGCCAGGCTATGCACAGAAATAAATCTTGTTCTGAAACAAAAAATCTGAGGTCCTGAATGTTCTCAACGTTTTAAATACAATCTGTCTGTGATGGTGTACGAATAATTAAGGTATTTCATGTAATGTGATTTTCTTTAAAGTGCTTATAAGCTTAAACATGAACCAATTTCTAACAGCAGAAATTACCAAATTACTAATGATAAGGTGGACTTAAAGCTGAATTATTGCCACAAAAATAAAATTTTACTATAAGAATATGCATGAAATTATTGAAAGTATGAGAGTTAATACTTCATTATTACATCAATAACTAAACTTAATCATTTGCCTAAAAATACATTATGAGGTCTAAAGAAATGACTCGGGCTGCTCAAGAAAGGTTTTGAAGGGAGGGAGGAAGGATTACTAATCCCTCCCCTCTGAGCTCTCGCCCTTACACCCAGTTTAGGATCCAAATCCCGCTGAAGCACCCCGAGTCGAGAACTGGGCAATTCGCTACATCAAATACCGCCTTTCCACAGCGGGAGCGCATCTGCCCCGGGCCCTGGGGTGGGGCTGCCCAGCCGGCGCGCACAGGACGCGGTGTCGCAGCAGTTTTTAGCCCGAGGGCCGTGCGGCCGCAGCTGAGGCGCTGCCGGCGCCCGGCTCCCCTCACGGCCCGGGGAGCGCGGCGGCCGCGGCGCGCACGGACACAGCGCGGCGGGCGGTGCTGCGACCGCCGCCCCCGATAGGCTCCGAGGGCGCACACGTGATCTGCATCGCGGGTTCTGATTGGCTGGAGCTGGGCGAGGGGCCGCCTTCCCGCGCCCCCGCGACGCGGCGGAGGGCTCGGTTCGGAGGGCGGTGCCGCTAAGGCCGGGCACCGCTAGGCGGTGCTAGCGGCCCAGCCGGCTGTGATTGACAGGGCGGGGGCGGGCGCACACGGGCTCCGCGGCGTGCCATTGGCGGGTGGTGCCGAGGGGGCGGGGCGACGTGCGGTGATTGGCGGAGCGGGGGCGCTCCCCCCGCGGGGCGGGTGCGCAGCTCGCGCTCCGTCAGTGCGGGAGCGGCGCTGGGGCGAGCGCGGCGCTCGTTCCTCCCGGCGCGGCCTCGCTCTTCTCCCTCCCCTTTCTCCCCTCCCTCCATTCCCTCCCTCGCCCTTCCCGCTCCGTTCCCGGCAGCGGGGGGGTCTCCCGGCCTCGGTGGAGGCGCCGATGGGGATGGCCGGGTTTTTCTCGCTGCGCTGCCCCGCCGGCTGCTGACCCCGCACGGCCCGCGTCCCGCGGACAGCCCGCGCCAGGTGAGGGGGCTGCGCTGAGGGGGCTGCGCTGAGGGGGCCGCTGCGCTGGCAGCGGGAGCTGGAGCGGGGCGGGGGTGGGTGGGTGATGCCGTAATGCGGAGGGGGAGGCGGCGATGCTGCCGTGCGCATCTCTGGGGCCCCGCGGAGGGCTGAGGCCGGGAGCGCGGGGGGGGATGGACGGACGGACGGATGGATGGACGGACAGACAGACGGATGGATGGATGCATAGCACTGGGTACCCTGGAGCTGTCAGGGCAGCGACGCAAGGGCGTGGGGCCCCTCTCGGCCTTGCTATCTGCCCGATGCCATCTCCTCGTCCCCCGGGATGCTTCCCTCCCTCGTCTCGCTTCCCTTTCTTCCTTCCCTTCCTCTCCTTCCTTCCTTTTTCCCCGGGCGGCCGCTCCCCGCCCATTCCATCGGCTGGATGCCGCCCGCCGTGCCGCGTTCGGCCGCCCTTGTCCCCCCGTGCAGCGGGGCTGGGGCGGAGGCGGCGGCGGCAGGCGCTGGCTGGGAGGGGCGCAGCCCGCGGTGCGGAGCGGTGCGGGCCGTGCCCGGTGCGGAGCGGTGCGGGCCGTGCCCGGTGCGGGGCGGCGGAGGGGCTCCGGGCGGGCCCTGCCCGGTGCGGAGCGGTGCGGTGCGGGGCGGCGGAGCGGCTCCGGGCGGGCCGTGCTCGGTGCGGGGCGGAGCGGGGCGGCGGAGCGGCTCCGGGCGGGCCGTGCCCGGTGCGGGGCGGCGGAGCGGCTCCGGGCGGGCCGTGCCCGGTGCGGTGCGGGGCGGTGCGGGGCGGCGGAGGGGCTCCGGGCGGGCCGTGCCCGGTGCGAGGCGGTGCGGGGCGGTGCGGGGCGGCGGAGCGGCTCCGGGCGGGCCGTGCCCGGTGCGCGGTCCGGGCAGCCATGTTGGGAGGATGAGCCGGCAATCCCCGAGCCCGGGCGGGGGGCGGTGGGGCCGGGCCGGGCCTGGCGCTCCGGGGCATCGCCGGAACGGGAGCAGCGTCTGCGGTGCAGAATTCGCCAGAAGCAGATGATGAATTTAGGTCTGCTTTCCGGAATGTAAATGCCTTCATACCGGATCCTGAATTCTGAAGGATATTGCCCTTCGCTTCCAGCTCCTTCTTAGCTCAGTTCTTTTTGCTGTTGCACAATCCGGTGTTGGTAAATAGCCATGTGTGCATGTGATCAGGTTTCGGTGCCTCGCCAAGTTCTGCAGCACTGTTCGATCTGGCATCTCCACCTGGTCCAGATATAGCAGAGCGTGTGTGAGTTCAGCTGAGGGATCCCACTGCCAGCGCTGCCCGAGCTTCTTGCGGCATCCAAAATTGGCTCTGCTGGGGGCCCCTTGTTCAGAAACGCCTGCTGCCCCAAACAGCTGTTTTGCCAACTTTCCGTGTGCTAATCTCTGCCCTTGTTTTATTTCTTTAGAGCTCTTGCGCTGATTAAATTACGAGTCGTTTTTTTCTTTCAAAATTAGCACATTCTGTGATACGCAGATATGACAGAGTTATCTGGTATATGACTGGTTATCTTAAATAAAAGTGATTCTTTTTATTTGTGATGTGTGATGGGTTTGGGTGTTGTGGGGTTTTTTTTGAATGCAGAGATACAGATTTTGAACATTGTTTTGTAACCACTTCGAGCTTGTTGCAGACTTCTCTGCATGTATAAATACTAATTTGAATCTAATCCCTGCTCTGCTTGTAACTTTACTTAAATAAATAGCAACGTGCTTGTATTTTGACATTGCATAAAAACTGGTTTGCCAAAACTTCCAAATACATCCAAGTATTCAAGTCTTAATGTTTATTCAAATATTTTTGTGAAAGCCCAGATCTAGTTGAGCCTGTGAAGGATGATTCATCAACACAGTTGGGTTTGTCAGCTTGAATACCTGTAAACAGACAAGATATTTAGATGATTTTTTTTTTTAATGACACACTTTAATATTAGAATCTCACTGTGTGACTTGCAGGGTGGGTATCTTTAGTTTCAAATAGGTGTAAAACTAGAATGTAGGGTTTGCTTTTTTGCTGATGAAACTCACTATAAACAACTTGAATGTCATTTACCACCTGTTTTGGAACCAGTGGTAGATCACCTCAAAGACACACGTGCAGTTCTCTTCTTGGTTCCTGACTGGATTCATGCAGACTGAGCATTAAAAGAGCTAGTAGACTCCTTCCAAGACATTAGGGAGATGATTCATTCTAGCATGGATGGCAGCCTTCTAAGGCTATAATGAACATTAAAAAAAAGTTGTCTTTTATGAATATTGTTCTTCTACATCTGTACCACAGACTGTATTGCATGTTTTGGTTTTCTCTTTTTCAAGTCATGTTTCCACTCTGTAGTCAGCATTTTGTAGTAGGAAGTGGTACTACTGGTAAATGTGAACCCTGAAAAACCAGTTGCAATTTATTATCTGTGATGCTGTGTAACTTGGGGCTCACTTTGCCTTATTTTACCATTCTGTGTGGTGAGGGCAATGCTGCCTTTATAAATTGTTCTGAGCAGTTAAGGTTACTGGTAAGTGGAAAGACCTCTCAAAACCCCAACAGCTTAAATGTATGGAAAGGCTGGAAAATTATGTTGGTTTTGGTTAATTTTCTTATTAATAAAAATTAAATCTTGCATAGTGAATTGATAACCAAAACATCTGAAATCCATGTGCAAATTTGAGTAGGTGTTTTGCTTACTTCAGCTGTGAAAAATAGCAGACTTGAGAATGAAAGAGATTTGAAATTATACCACATTTAATTTTCCGTCAACACAAAAATTAGGGTTGGGAAAAATTGGTAGCTGCACAAGTCCAGCAGTTAAATTTTCATGTTGCAGGTGATTTTGTGATCTGTTCTGTGAGAATCTCTTCACAGTTGTGTTTCAGACAAGTCTGTCATTTAGCTAGTGCATATGGAGTCTCTGGAGGTGTGATTTTCATGCTTTCTTATTGTGAATATGATGTTTAGAGGTACTTGAGAATATATATATATATATTTTAAGTAGATGATTCTTTCATCCCACTGTGTTTGCTAGCTTCTCAGATAGATCTGCAGAAATTAATGCAGTGTTCTGAGAGGTGTTTTTATTAAAGCATCAGAAAAAAATTCTTTGTGGGACTCCACAGTAGGAAGGGAGAACCAACCCCCTCCATTTCATAAACAGCATTATAAGAACTCATCGGACAAAGTAAATTGTGTCACTGTGAACCTGGCAAAAATGGACGTTTTGCAGCTGACAGATTATGAAGTAGTATCTCATAAACAGGACACTGTGAGGCCATGTACAGTGACATTGCTGTTCCTAACAGCAATATTATACAGGGTCAGTTGTATAATAGTTGTGGTTGTGTCGGGATTAGCCTTGTCCCTTGGCTGTGGCGTGACGGCTCAGGTACTTGTGCAAGGGTCCTGTTAGGGCGGGAGGGAGGGAGGGAGGGAGAGCCAAAATTCACAGGGCGGATTCTGGGGGAAGGAGTTTATAGTCAAGCTGCGTGTTTGGTGCTTTGTTCCACACAAAAGTAGGCACCTCTGAGCCAGAGGGAGTGAAGCAGTCTCTAGAACAACTGAGCATCATGTGAATTCATTCCCAGTACTTTTCTGCTCAATTCTGTGTTCAAGATTTTGGTGAAGCTTCTTAAAATTCCATACTAACCCCGAGCTTGTGGTGTGGCTGTGTCATTAATCATTGCTCAACCAGTTTGCCGTACCAGTGACATTGAGATTCAGTTGGCTTGCTCCTAAAGACATTCTTCTAGTCTGATGAGATACCTCAGGTACCTGCGAAAATAAGGAATGCTTTAAATTGCTTCTACTTGGGGGAGTAATTTAATTTCTGCCTTCACCGTGTGATGGCATTAATGAAGTATTGCAGTTTTATTAAAGACTTCTTCAACCGTGGGAAAATGTGTCACAACTTGAATTAAGCATGTATAAATACTTTTACCAAGTGTGGAACTTACTTTAGAGCTGAAATGCTTCTGCTTTAGACTTGCTAGTAAGTTTTGTACTTCTGTGATCACAACCCTGAAATGAGCATTTCACTGCATGTGTGGTGTATTGATAACGAGAAAAGATGTCAGGATTTCTGGGTGTGTGGTTGAGCAGAATTGAGTTCTGCCCAGGGTAGGTCAGGTTCCAGATAGAAATGCCAGCATTGAGTCAGACCAAGGATTAATCCAGCTCTGAATCCTCTCTTCAGCAGGGGCCATAGCAGATATTTAGGATATAAGAATAAATCAAACATAAATAATGTTTTCTCACTGTCATCCAGATTCTGTATGTCTGTGCCACGAAAGCTTTCCTAGCCAAGGATCGGATCTTTTGTAGCAGGACTTACTCTTTGAATCTTACTGCTTTTTGAGGCTGTTAGACTTCAGTACTGACTGTGTCCTGTGGCAGTGAGTTAAACTTCTCAGTTGTGGACCAACTGAAAACCTTCCTTTTAATGGAAAAGGCTGGTTGACACCAATACAAGCAAACCGATCTTTTGTAACCCTACATTCCAACACTGTCTCAGACCTGCCTTGAAGTTTGGATAGTGGGTGTTAGGGATAGTTTCCTGCAACGAAAGTGTTTAGTCATTTAGATGTGGTAGGATTTGAACAAGTATTTTGATAATGGAGATGAATTTAATGGTGGACATTTGCCTGAACATAGATAGTAATATTTACCCTGAAGGCCGTAATTCTTGATTCCTCTTCTTCCTTACAGTGTATCCTTTAATCAGTAGATACACAAGTAGTTGATGAGTTGTTACATCCTTGGAGAAGAGGACTTTCCCAGGACTGCAAGGGGTTCTTTAGGGGTACACCCTTTTCTCTGGAGTCATATGTGTTGAAAGTCAGTGTGCTGTGGCCCATGACACTTGAGTTAGTTTTAATATTATTGCTAAAGCGTTGTGGCAGCAAGGATTGGCAGTGTGAGAACCTGGGTACGGGGTATACCGTCATTGCCTCATGATGAAATTTAAGTAGCTGTGTCTTCACTGCTAAAATTATCTTTGTTAGGTTAAGCCTAACACATGTTGTAACCAGATATTTATTTTGGTATTGGCATCCTTACTTTCTGGAATAAAACCAAGTAATGAAAACAAATATTTGTAAGCTTCAAAAGAACTGCTTCAGGTGACAAACTTTTGCCTCGGCAGACAGTGAACAGGTGTTGATAAGTGTTTTTCCAGTTCTGGCTTTGAAGTGACACCTTTTGGGGGAAGGGGGCTTAATCTGCAAAGCAGAAATTGCATTTATGAAGTAACTTTGAACCTTCCTAATTTTATCAACATCTTGAATACAATAGCTGTAAATAACTAAATAATGTTTTTCTCCTTAGAAAACACCAACACGAAGGATAACTTGCAGGGCTCTTGATCCCTTTCAATTCCGTGACTGTACTACAAGCAGCCAGGATGTCGGGGGCTTCAGTGAAGGTGGCTGTTCGGGTCCGGCCTTTCAACTCCCGAGAAACCAGCAAGGAGTCCAAATGTATCATCCAGATGCAAGGCAATTCAACCAGTAAGTTTATTTTAATCTTGTAACAAAGCCTTTCTCTGTTCCCAAACTCCCTACTTAAGTATTTTCTTCTGTCAGACTGCGAAGTGTGTATATTGTATCATCTAGAATTAATCTTTTAGTTATTCCGCTTTTCTGAGGCTGTCATTACAAAATAGATTATCTCTGAATGTAACTAGAAAGTCTAAATCTCAAGTATCTTGATTTTTATGCAGTCGTTCATAGTGTTTGCTTCTGCTGATCTGAAAATTCTACGGAAAGATTGGAGTACCAAAGGGAAAACCTTTTTGTGAACTTCAGTGTTTGGAAATACCATGTGGGTAGACAGACACAGGGATGCATTGCAGGCCACCACATGATAATTGTGGGGGTATAAGTCCTGCTTGGACCTGGTGCTTTAGTTCTTGGTGTGCTTATTCTGCAGTATGTACTTTTGGTTAAGAACATAATTTGGGTGAGAAAGCTGAGATGAAAAGGGTGTCAAGTTTTATGCTTTCCAGAGCAGGTGTCTAAACGACAGCAAAATAACAGACTACATAAAATCATGTTCTTTTCTAACAATTAGAAGTGTTAAGCTTCCTATATAATTGTTGTGGGTGTAATTTGGAGAGCACTGTCCTGTGGGAAAATGTGTGTGGGCACACCTTTTTTGGTTGTTGGGTTGGTTGTTTTTTGTACTTGAGGTCAAGGCGGCACTGACAGCATCTGAGGGAGTGTCATTCCTCATTGCAGACCAGCAGCTCTGCCCATAAACTGCTCCTCTTGGGGCAGTTTTTCATTGTTAGGTAATCAAGTAGAGCCGTCTTGTCTGCAGCTGTAGGAAGCAACACTCCAAGAGCACTGTGAGTTATTTCTCTGTCTGATTACTTGAGTATTTACTCATGCCTGTTAACACAAAAGAGGTTTCATACAGGCCTCTCCCTTTTTTTTTTAGCCAGGGTTGTACGTCAGCCTGCTTGTGCTTCTGCAATGGAATTTAGGTCCTGGTTGTGGTCACTTAAATTATATAGTGTATATGGTTTCATTGGAGGAGAGGTGTCATAGAGAAGAGAGCTTGTTTTTTAGTGCAGAAAGTTCTTATCTTCAGCCTTTATGTGCAGTAATACCCAAAGAAACTTTTTGGGAGTTGGAGTTCAAAATTTCCATTTAAGGTTGAGGGGGTTTGACATCATCTCAGGTAGAACAGGTGCTTGTATGCCATCATTGGATCCCAATGTAGAATGGAGGAACTGTAAACTTCATTAGAGGACATTTGTTATGGAAATGCCACAGAGCTCTGGGCTCCAGCAGCACCACTGGCTACCTCTGTAACAGCTTTTCTTGCTGCAGTCATCACAGCAGTAATTTTAGATGCTTAAGGTGTTTGAATTGCAGGAGCCTGTGGAAGCACCTTGTTGGTGGCACAGCAGCAAGGGTGACCAGTCGGTGTCTGGCAGTTTGTTTCTCTGAGTTGGAGCTGTGGCCTGGGCCAGACACTGCTGCTGTTTCTGAATGCTAGAGCTGCACTACAATGACACATTTCCAACAAGCTGCATCAGCTTGCTAAAGGTGACAGATACTGCTGTCTAATACATTTATCTAAATGGAAATGTCTTTACAGAAATTACTTCTTTTGCTATATTTTATACTCTGAAATGTTCTAATCTGCAGTCCTTTATTTGAATGCTATGGCTCTGATCAAGCTGAGTGATGTGACAGATGGTCGGGTTTAAGTCATTGGGGCCATTACAGGCTGTGGAAAGGAATCATCAGTTGCAAAAATTAAACATTGTTACAATCTGTGGGATATTTTTTCCCTGTGTTTCCTTCTTAGAGGAGAAATACAAGAAAGCAATGGACAGAGGAGTAGTTTGAACAGAAGAGGATTGTATAATAAAGGATGTGAATAAGGCATTGTTTGTTGGGGAAAAAAATCAGCAGAAATCTTTTCTCCAAAGACTCTTCCTAACCAAATTGTCTGACACACATAACTTCCAGCTGAAATTCTTCAGCTGGTATGCTTTTAGGGCTGTGTATTAGATTTGGGGGACATAAGTGCTGTTCTGCAGAAGATTCTTTCGTTTTCATGATGCTCAGTTTTTTGCAGCCCCACAGTTACATCATTGAACTCCTTATTATGAAGGTCTGAACTTGCTGACTAAAAGCTGAGCACATAAAGTCAAATTAGTGTATCTGAGACTCATATCTGATGCAGAAATTTGAAAATAAAGGGAATTCAGTAGTAATCCTAGACTAAGGAGTTCCTTCTTCACACCTTCAAGTGTGCCAGTGAAGTGATCAAGGTTTAGATATCTTACCTGTGAGAATGTTATTTTTTCATTTGTGCACTGATCAAGTTGCTGGGAGGCAAACCTGAGAGGATGGTGATACACTGAGTAGTGACTATTTTAAGCCTCCAAGACAGTTAAAGTTCCCTTATCTTGGAATTAAAGCCTAATGAACGGTCGTGATACCAGATTGAGGAGACAGTGTGAAGTCTGATAGCTAAGAAGGGATTTTAACAGTTACTTGAACTTTAATTCTGTATGTATTGATTGACTGAGCTATTCTGCAAATCCTTTATGGGTCCTGCGTTTAAACTTTGTCCATGTCTGAGTTTTGTAAATGTATTGGCAGAGACCACTGCATTACGGTGAAACTGAGGCAAAGTGCTTAGGGTTCTGTAAAGGAAAACTGTATAAAGATACAGATAATAAAGTGTATGACAGATGTACTTTATTTATAATCAGTTTTAGATGAATGTGTGAAAAAGGAGTGTTTTTGACATACATAACAAAGTAGGTTCTTGAAGTCATAATGCCGCCAGGGTTGTTGCCTGACATGCTGCTTTTGTTGGACAGTTTTTGTGTGAGTTTGGCTGTTTAGGGCTTTGGGGATTGCCTGTCATTCACAGGATGCTTGCCAGCAAAGCAAAATGTCCCTCTGTGTTAGAAAGCTTATGCTCAATTTTGTTACACACTTCTTTGCCCTAGAAGCAAAACAACATAATTTGCTTGTGCACTCCTATAGAATTTACTTGTTATCCTATCTGGCTTTAATGTAGTTTTCTCCTAGGAGATCAAGGCCTTTTAAAGTTCATAATAGGTCTCTGTCTTTATAATTTCTCACTGTTTAAAAATGACAATGCAGCTGAATACAGTTCTAGGTATGTCTTAATCTCAGAAAAAGAGAATTCGTACTAAGATCTTTAACCCACAGTGTTAAGGACACTTACTGTGAGTAATGGGGAGTTCTGTTTTTCTTCTGGAAGGATGCAAAATATGGAAATCAGTACTTGAAATGTATTAGTTGTCTTTTTTTTGTTTTGTCTGCTCTACTATTATGCATCTTGCACTTAAATTGTCCGTGTCAGTCTTTATGTTGTAAATACACGTTTCAAAACTGAGATTCTGCGGTTCAGCTGAAGTCAGGTGTGCTGACCGCATGAAGGGGCTGAAATCTGGCAGAAGGCCAGTGCTGCTCTGATCACACCTGTTTGCAGATGGGATCCATTTGAGTGATACTGCCAGAAGTTCTTCAGTGGACATGGGAGAAGGGGGGATAGAGAAAGAAAAGATAATGGAGGAATTTTAGAGACAGGACAAGTTAGAAGCTCTAAAATTCTGCTATTTAAGTTAACTTGGGAATGCAAAATGCTTTCCAAAGAAGAGATAATGAGTCATCAAATGAGTAACTAAAAAACTCCATCAAAACAGTAACTGAGTGGGATTAATTTCAGAAAAGGTCATCTTTTTAAATAATTATCACTTAGAAATCACCCTAAGAAACATAAGCTTTGTTTTCAAAAGTACCTGCTAAGCAAGTGAATTCAGTTGGCTGAAATGTTGTTTTCATTGGGAGTTCTGAGGAGTATGTTATTTAAATTACTGAATAGGTGGCTTTTCATGGCCAAACTCACAAGTGGCTTTTTGAAATAAGTAATTAAAATATAGATCATGGTTTTCAGCATATCTTGATTTAATATGTTTTGTCTTTAATTCCTGCTTTTTCCAGTTTTTGTTCAGAAAGGTTTACACCAATGCATCTTGCTCACGATGTATTAAGTACTTATTCCTGTCCAGTTAATGAATGGCTGTTTTTGTGGTGAGTGGGAAAAAGATTCTGCAGTGTAATACATGAAAGCTGAGCTATAGATCTAAGAGTGTTTTGTGTGTCACTAGTTCTTGTGCTCATTCTTGTATGGGCTTTTCAAATGTAACAAATATAAACAATGTTGGCAGCTGCTGCCTTGGGTTATTGAGCAGAAAAAAAGAAGCTGTTCTGTGCCTAAGGACTCCTTGAGTGTTGTGCTTTTTCTGGTTTTGCCTTTGTTTGTTTGAGGGATTGTTTGGTTTGGTTTTTTCTTTGGTTTGTTTGTTTTGCATTTTTTGTGGAAGTGATTTGATAATCTGGCCTGTTAATAAATAATGCATAAATAAAAACAAGTGAGATTGAAGCAGAGGTTCAAACTAGTAGCTACAAGACAGCTTTAAATACTAGTCACTAGCAAAGAGCCCAGCAGGGCTATTCTTTTAAAAATCTAAATACATGTGTAAAAAATGAAACAAGGAAATAAGGAAGTACCCTACTTGGAATGTGTCTATTGCAATTAATTGTGCACTAGGTGAATGAAAATAGGGTTCAGCATCTTGCACGTGCAAGTGACAGAGTAAACCAAAGTTCTCAAACTGTAGTTCATCTGTGATTCTTGTATGGTTTGTCATAAACAGCAGCAGTGGAAAGGTGCAGCTGCACAGTCCAGGTTATCTCGGAAGGGCTGAGTGCACCTGGATCCTCAGGTCAGCACTGGAAATTACCTCTTGGGATTTTAACTCAGCGGTGGTCTCTGTGTTTCAGTAATGTTGGCGGGTTCTTTTGTGGCTGCTAAAGGTATTGGATGTTTAATAAAAGTAGGCCCAGTGGAGTGGTCCCATCTGCCAGCAACAATAGTCCCAGCTGCTGCTGTGGACATACGGCTGTCAGCTTCTCATCCAGGCATCCTTGGCATCAGAAAACCTTGGGAAGACATTCTGAAGTTCATTTGTAGGGGTTGTAGGGAAAAAAAGTGTGTTCTTTCTAATGGTTGTTTTGTTGTTTGGGTTTTTTTCTCCCTAAGGTCTATAAATCTCAGATCTAGACTTAAATGTTTAAATAAATAAATAAACAAATAAAAAACAAAACAAAAAACCAACAAAAAAACCCCACCACCTAATACAGAAACATTTTATTTTAATTTCTGCTTTGTTTTGGTTTTTTATTACTTTTTTTTTCTTTTAAGATGTGTGCTGCTTTATGCAGTTCTGGGACAAATTAAAAATGGGTGGGAAAGCAGGACTGAACTTAAAAGGCTTTTGATTTATTGCATATTTTTCTAAATTAGTGCTACTTGAAATATAATACAAAAGTCAAAACTATTGAAAGGTTCATAGAGTAAGGTAATCTCATCAGTAATTCAGCCATCTCTTTTATTGATATACTTTTGATCTGCAATCTGTCTTAGGAAGATAATAATATTAGATATCTCAAAAAATAAGCATATTCCCTTTCTAGTGCCTTGTGCCTGCCAAAAAGCATTGGTTCTTAAAGCATACAGCTTTTTTTTTTTTTTTTCCCCAAGTTTTTCTAGTATTTTTTACTTGTACCTTGCATGATGAAGTTGTCTTGGGAAAATAAACAGCATTGCAGGAATGTCATTTTACTCCTACCCTGATTTTTCTGGTCTGTAAATCTTTGTTAGTGAGGCAAGCTAAATGAATGCTTGTCCAATATGATAATAGTGCACTGCATTCATGGTGGGTGTGTTATCAAACAGGCTGTTTATGGGGAGATAAATGGTGTCACATGGAGGGTGCCTGAATGGCCTTGTGGTTGAGGTTTGAAAGACAAGTCAAAGAGGTCACAATAGCAGAGGTTACCCAAACTCTTCTGATGACTGTCCTGTTACCAATCTAAGCATTAGAGTTCTCTGTGTTTCGCAGCATTAGGGATTTCTGTGTCCACAGTCTGCCTTAGTCACTGTCTCTGAATGCCCTGCAGTACTGACAGCTCATATGTTTTGCTACAAGCCTGGAATATTTTTTTAGAGAAGAAATAAAAATGTGGATTTTTTTAGGTGCTTGATTTTCCTTCTAAAGCCTTTCTCACGACTGAATAAAAATAGCTTGAAGTGTTAATTCTGCACTGTTACAAAAATTTAGAAGGTGACTTTAGGGAGCTGGGGGAAGATGAACATTTAATGATCTTTAAATGCTAGAGATGCAAATGCTGGTTCTGGAGTGAGACTGTGGGATGATGACTAGGGTGTTCCAGCTGATGTTAAATGCAGTTAGACTATAATATGTTATGAAGTTAGTATGGAACCATAGCAGAGGGGTATTACTTAATACACTACAGTTTCTGTCAGTGGTGATTCTCCGTGTGAAATGCTTCCCCTTCAGAAATAGTGTTCACTGACACAGAGCTAGGTCTCTGGAGGTGATTCTTTTAATTAAATGCTTAAATAAACTGCCACCTTTTAGTATGCAAGGAGAAGTAAAGAGAATGCAAATTGTTAATAGGAACTGAAGAATTGGATGTTTTCATTCACTACACAAATTCTTCCAGAGACATCCACTATTAAGAACTGACCAAACTGACTTAAGTACTGGACTGAAATCCTTAGGACCCGGCTCCCCAAGGTTGCAGTGCTGTGTGGTGTTCCCTTAATGTATTGCTGGCATGTGTCTGAAGGTGAAAATGGTCTTAGGGGAGGCCATTGGCTCTTGGCAATGTGGAATCAGAGCAGCAGGTGAAGGGAGAGACTGTTTTACCTGCCATGGGGCAGGTCCAGCATGA